>LR738711.1:839398453-839495935 GCA_902687465.1 Secale cereale
CGCCCCCCCCCCCCCCCGGGCCGCGCCGGGGGGCGCCTGGGCCCCCCGAGCCCCGTCTGGTGCCCCCTTCGGCATATATTTAGAGCGTCCTTCGAAACCCTCGGAACGGGAACTCTTTTTCGCGATCTCATCTCTGTTCCGCCGCCGCCGCCGCTTCCAAGATCGGGAGCACCAGGAGAACTCTTCCCGGCACCCTGCCGGAGGGGAGGATCACCATCGGGAGCCTTTCCACCACCATGGACGCCTCCCGGATGAGTTGTGAGTAGTCTCCCTTGGACCATGAGTCCATGACCAGTAGCTATGTGATGTTCTCCTCCCGTTCTTGTGTTTCACTAATTAGTCCTCGTGAGCTGCCCTACATGATCGAGGCACATATGTAATTCTTATGCTGTTGCTATGATGAGTTTGCTGGGATCCGATGGATTATGAGATTATGTTCAGATTGTTCTTGAGTAATATATTTGATCTACCTCTTTTATATTTATGTTCATAAGTAATTCTTGCATGTTCTCCGTTGCTATTTATTGCTTTGGCCAAGTAATATGTAGTGACTCCAAGAGGGAACGTTATGCTTGATTGTGGGTTCATGCCCCTCGATGACTAGCTTGAGTGACAGAAACATGAGTCTAGGGGATGTGCTGTTGCCACAAGGGGGAAAACAACGGTGCTTGTGCCCACGGGTGCAAGGATTGTTTACTTTACGCAAAGTTCTTTTAATGCAGTTTTCTGTTGCATTGAGTTTACACTATGGGTGGGACTCGCAACTTAATACCAGCGAGATGTTCTGGATAGATATCTCAAGGTGGATGATTAGTAGTAGATATTGATGGATTGCGGTCTACTTACTTTGGCGTACCGCCCATGCTTTGAACCTCAACCTTTCTTGCAATGTAGTCACCATTGGTTTGCGTTCGTGGTCCTGTCAATTGCCCAGCTGTAATTCGTTTACCTCGCATAGCTGTTTTATCGTCTTTTGGGAGAGAGACATCACTAGTGAACATCATGAGACTCCGGTCTATATTACCATCATTGATCACATCCGCTATTTACTTACTATTGCAAACATTATCTATCACAACTATCATTTGCGTTTAATCCTTTGTGAACTACAAGGCCGGAGGGATTGACAACCTCTCTGTACTCGTTGGGAGCAAAGTTATTTGTATCTGTGTCCAGGTCCACGTTGATTGCTAATCCGGCACCTTTAGTAGTTGACACCTACTTGTTGAACCTAGGAGCCTCTAGGGATTCGATCCTTGGCATCTTTGCTAAGGGAAAAACTTCCACAACACTGCATCTTACACCTTCCACTTGGGGTAACAAACGAGGGGTTAGAGGCCCATCAAGGAGTTTTTCTGGCGCCGCTGCCGGGGACTCCACTCTTCAGGATAGGGGAGTTGCATGCTATCTTTTACCTTTGCTTTTTAGTCTTGTTAGTTTACCTTTCAGTTTTTGCTTTAGTATCTTTTATCAAAAATATCACAAAAATAGTTATCTTGCTTGCTTGCTACTATGGGTTCCACCGAGAACACCAAGTTGTGTGACTTCACTAGTCACAACAACGATGACTTTATCAGCACACCTATCACTACACCTGCCACTTCAGCACCTTCATATGAAATTAAACCTGCTTTACTGAACTTAGTCATGAAAGATCAATTCTCCGGTGCTGGAGATGATGCTGCTTTACACTTAAACAACTTTGTTGAACTTTGTGATATGCAAAAGTACCAAGAAATAGATGGTAATATTGTTAAGCTTAAGCTTTTTCCTTTCTCCTTGAGAGGAGGAGCTAAAATTTGGTTTCAGTCTTTGCCTAGAAATAGCATAGATTCATGGGACAAGTGCAAAGATGCTTTTATCGGAAAATACTATCCACCTGCTCAAATTATCCAACTTAGAAGTAACATAATGAATTTTAAACAATTGGATAATGAACACGTTGCCCAAGCTTGGGAACGTATGAAATCTCTTATCGAGAACTGCCCTACTCATGGTTTGACTACTTGGATGGTTATCCAAACTTTTTATGCAGGCTTGAACTTTACCCCGTGGAACTTGTTAGATTCGGCCGCGGGAGGAACTTTTATGTCAACTACACTTGGTGCTGCCACAAAGCTTCTCGATGAGTGATGACCAACTATTCCCAATGGCACACCGAACGTGCTCCAACAGGTAGGAAGGTAAACTCTGTCGAGGAGATTTCCTCCTTAAATGAAAAAGTTGACTTGATCATGTCTCTACTTTCGAAGCAATCTTCTGTTGATCCTCGCGATGTTCCTTTAAATTCTTTGATTGCTCAAGAACAAGTAGATGTGAACTTTATCTCTAGAAACAATTTTAACAACAATGCTTATAGGAGCAACTTTGGTAGCAATCCTAGACCGTTCCCCTCTAATTCTTATGGGAACAACAATGCTTATCCTATCACCAAGAACTCCACTACTGAACTAGAGATTATGCTTAAAAATTTCATCACTACCCAAAAAGCCTTTAATAAGAGTGTAGAAGAAAAACTACATAAACTAGATGATCTTTCTTTTAAGGTAGACCATTCAGCCAATGAGGTAAAATTGCTAAATATTAAAACTTCTCCTCTTGAGGAGAGGGAAGTCACTCCTATAAATGCTATTCAAGTGCAAATTAATGAAAACATTAGGATGATGGCTAAACTTAAAGAAAGATGGGCTAGAGAAAGGGAGGAAGAAGATAGAATTAAGAGCCTTCCTACCCACCACACTGTTGCTACTATCCAAGTTGTTGAGGATATCCAAACTCTTAGCACCCAATGTACTCCTAGTCCCAATGGACCTATTAATGGTGATGCTATGACTATAGAAACTACCAAACAAATGAACCTAAAGGACACCACTACCACTTTACTTGATGCTAATGACCTTGATTTTGATAATTGCACTCTTACCGAAGTTATTTATTTCCTTCACAAGATGTCTAGAGATCCCTGCACTAGCACGCTTAACCTTGCCTTCACGGAGCATATCACTAATGCTGTCATCAAAGCTAGGGAGGAGAAACTTAGAGTAGAAGCCTCCATACCTAGAAAGCTAGAAGATGGTTGGGATCCTATGATAAAAATTAAATTGAATGACTTCTCTTGCTATGCATTATGTGATGTTGGAGCTAGTACCTCTGTTATGCCCAAAAGAATATTTGATATGCTTAAATTGAAACCTTATGATTCTTGTTCTTTTGGTGTTCGTCTCGTTGATTCTTCCATAAAGAAACCTTTGGGGAGGATCGACGATGTTCTTATCATTGTCAATAACAACTATGTTCCCGTTGATTTCACTATTATGAATATTGAATGTGATCCTTCATGCCCAATTATTTTGGGACGTCCCTTTTTACGCACCGTTGGTGCTATCATTGACATGAAAGAGGGTAATATAAAATTTCAGTTTCCTCTCAAGAAAGGGATGGAACACTTCCCTCGAAAGAAGATCAAGTTACCTTTTGAGTCCGTTGTACGGGCTAGCTATTCTTTTACTCTTGATAAAACTTGATCTCTATGCATTATGCCTAGCTTAAAGGCCTAAAAGAAAGCGCTTTTGGGAGCCAGCCCACATGAATAAATTTTTATATTTTGCTTTTGTTGTGTCTTGATGTTGTTTACTACAGTAGCATCATCATTGTATCTTTGCTTTTCATATTTGTGCCAAGTATAGCCTCTGATTGCTAGAAAGTTCAAAAGTTGTGAGGTGCTGTCCAGGAAACAGATTCTGTCCTTCGATAGAAAAATTCGTATAAAATCACCAGATCATCTTTTTGGCCTGAATATTTTCGACAGCATTCTCTATATAATTGTCTTTCGTGCATCTGTTCTGAGTTTTTTGATTTGAGTTGCAGAAGTACCCCGAACAAATCAATTACTACCTGCTGTTCTGTTTTCCATAGATTCTGTCCTGTTTTGCCTTTCCTTCATTTTGCAAACCAAGAGCTTGCTTTTTCTTTGCAAAAACCTTTTGGCAATCTTGAGAAACAGTAGATCTTCAAGAATATCTTTATTTCCAGCAAGGTATAATTATTTTATTAAGGGTACCAACCTCGCTAATCAGATTATGATGAGTTATGTATGAAGGGAGTTTTCAAGTGTGCGAGGGAAGATGATAAAAAAATTCAGGAGTGTCAAGCGCTCAAGCTTGGGGATGCCCCCGTGCACCCCCAAGAAATATTCAAGGAGACTCAAGCGTCTAAGCTTGGGGATGCCCCCGTGCATCCCCTTCTCCATCAACATTATCAGTTGGTCTTTCGTTTCGCTATATTTTTATCACTTCACGTGTTATGTGCTATGCTTGGAGCGTCTTGCTTTTAGTTTTCTTTTTAGTTTTTCATAACGAGTCGGAACTCGGCTTTCTTTATGTGGGAGAGAAACACGCTCCACTTGTACCTAGAACATAACATAGAATTTTCATGTCTATCTTTGTTGTGTGTGTTCTTTGTCTTTTAATAGCTACTATCATGCTCTGCTCTTAGTATTCATGCTTATCTTTTCAAAGAGATTTTGTTTAGTTGGTTGCTTGAACTCTCTTTAATTATCAAGCTTACCTTATTAAGAGAGTTTGCTTCCGTTGCATTGGTTGATATGTCTATGATAAGTATGCTACGTGCATAATGGCGCTTAGTAGTTCAGGTTTTCTTATGGTTAGTCTCAAATAGCTGGGGGATTCCCAATGTGTTATTGGAATACCAACTTGATTTGTTTGCCGATAATGTGGTATGGTTTAGTAATATCTTCCTTCAAGAATTTATTTTGATTGACTTGGCGTATGCTCACGCATATTTAAGACTGTAAAGAAAGTCTGTCAAGCCTTGATGATCTTTTATTTCTGAGTAGCGATATAACTTCCATGCCTGATTCAATATTGCTTTGTCGCTCTGCATGATTATGACCGTCATTGCTCTCTTAGTTGGTCGCTCCCAGTCTTTTGCTAACCTCCACCTGTACTAAGCAGACTAACCTTGCAATACATAGCTCATGGGAAAGTAGCTTAAAAACTATTGTGGTAAAGAATATGTTGCTTATGTATCTTATTTCTTATAAGTTGCTTGCTGAGCGGTAACCATGTTTCTGGGGACGCCATCAACTGTCACACTTTTGTTGAATATCATGTGAGTTGCTATGCATGTTCTTCTTGTCTGAAGTAAGGGTGATTTGCCATGGGTTGAATGAGTATGCATATTGTTAGAGAAGAACATTGGGCCGCCAACCAAAGCCATGTATCATGGTGGAAGTTTTAGCTTGGACATTAATCCTCAATCTCTTATGAGAACATGCTTATGCATTAAAGAGGAGTCCATCATCTATTTTCTATGTTGTCCTTGTATGGATGTCCTCAAGTTTAGATCTATCAAAAACGAGAAATCAAATGCGATTTATCTCCTTGGACCATTGTACAGGTGGCATAGAGGTACCCCTTTGTGACACTTGGTTGAAACATATGTAATGCAATGATAACCCATGGAAATCCGAGCTAATTAGGACAAGGTGCGATCACTATTGGTATTCGATGCATGAGGCTTGCAACTTATAGGATATCTTATGCATGACACATATGAAGTACTACTACCGTTGACAAAATTGCTTCTATGTTTTCAAAATAAAAAGCTCTAGCACATAACCATTCTTTTACTTTTATGTTGAGTCTCCACCTTCTTTTAAAAGCACCAACTACTGAGAGCATGATTGTCATTCTGAGTGTAATGTGCATTGTTCCAAAGTAGCATTGTCTTTTGCATGATTGTGATATCGTTTATTTTGAAATCATTGTATCTAGTCATCACTTAAACCTTGAAGGTCCCCGTGCATTTATGTTTTGCTTCACTAAAGGGGGCAAGCTAGATATCACTTTATCATATTTGCACACCATGTTCATTGCAAATATTTTTGATGCTTCAGTGTCATGTTGTAAAACTTTCAGTCATTTGTGATTTTCTCATGAGGCAACTTAATTACTATAGATTCATTGTCTCAGTAAGCTTTTGCCATATGACTATAAAAAGTCCTATATGGTTAATAGCATGTCAAAACAGAAATTATGCTTGTTATCATTTACGTACTCGAGGACGAGCAGGAATTAAGCTTGGGGATGTTGATACGTCCAAAACGTATCTATAATTTCTGCTTGCTCCATGCCACTTTTGGGTGATATTGCTATGATATTCATACACTTCCATACACTTTTGATCATATTTGGACTAACCTACTAATCCAGTGCACCCCGGTGCCAGTTTCTGTTTTCGGCTGTTTTTGTATTTCAAGTTTTCACGTTACGAGAACTGCCAGGAAAAATCCAGAAAAATTATATAAAAAATCAGCGTTCCAGAACCTACCTTGCGCCCGAAGGACAGCCGGGGGGGCCACCAGGGCTCCAGGCGCCCTGGCGGCGCCCCCCCGGGCCGCGCCGGGGGGGCGCCTGGGCCCCCCGAGCCCCGTCTGGTGCCCCCCTTCGGCATATATTTAGAGCGTCCTTCGAAACCCTCAGAACAGGAACTCTTTTTCGCGATCTCATCTCTGTTCCGCCGCCGCCGCCGCTTCCAAGATCGGGAGCACCAGGAGAACTCTTCCCGGCACCCTGCCGGAGGGGAGGATCACCATCGGGAGCCTCTCCACCACCATGGACGCCTCCCGGATGAGTTGCGAGTAGTCTCCCTTGGACCATGAGTCCATGACCAGTAGCTATGTGATGTTCTCCTCCCGTTCTTGTGCTTCACTAATTAGTCCTCGTGAGCTGCCCTACATGATCGAGGCACATATGTAATCCTTATGCTGTTGCTATGATGAGTTTGCTGGGATCCGATGGATTATGAGATTATGTTCAGATTGTTCTTGAGTAATATATTTGATCTACCTCTTTTATATTTATGTTCATAAGTAATTCTTGCATGTTCTCCGTTGTTATTTATTGCTTTGGCCAAGTAATACGTAGTGACTCCAAGAGGGAACGTTATGCTTTATTGTGGGTTCATGCCCCTCGATGACTAGCTTGAGTGACAGAAACATGAGTCTAGGGGATGTGCTGTTGCCACAAGGGGGAAAACAACGGCGCTTGTGCCCGCGGTTGCAAGGATTGTTTACTTTACACAAAGTTCTTTTAATGCAGTTGTATGTTGCATTGAGTTTACACTATGGGTGGGACTCGCAACTTAATACCAGCGAGATGTTCTGGATAGATATCTCAAGGTGGATGATTAGTAGTAGATATTGATGGATTTCGGTCTACTTACTTTGGCGTACCACCCATGCTTTGAACCTCAACCTTTCTTGCAATGTAGTCAGCATTTGGTTTGCGTTCGTGGTCCTGTCAATTGCCCAGCTGTAATTCGTTTACCTCACATAGCTGTTTTATCGTATTTTGGGAGAGAGACATCACTAGTGAACATCATGAGACTCCGGTCTATATTACCATCATTGGTCACATCCGCTATTTACTTTTCACTTTTACTTACTATTGCAAACATTATCTATCACAACTATCATTTGCGTTTAATCCTTTGTGAACTACAAGGCCGGAGGGATTGACAACCTCTCTGTACTCGTTGGGAGCAAAGTTATTTGTATCTGTGTGCAGGTCCACGTTGATTGCTAATCCGGCGCTGTTAGCAGTTGACACCTACTTGTTGAACCTAGGAGTCTCTGGGGATTCGATCCTTGTCATCTTTGCTAAGGGAAAAACTTCCACAACACTGCATCTTACACCTTCCACTTGGGGTAACCAACGAGGGGTTAGAGGCCCATCACATGCTATTAACCATATAGGACTTATTCATAGTCATATGACAAAAGCTTACTGAGACAATGAATCTGTAGTAATTAAGTTGCCTCATGAGAAAATCACAAAGAACTGAAAGTTTTACAATATGATACTGAAACATCAAATAGATTTGCAATGAACATGATGTGAAAATATGATAAAGTGATATCTAGCTTGCCCCTTTAGTGAAGCAAAACATAAATGCAGGGGCACCTTCAAGGTTTAAGTGATGACTAGATACAATGATTTCAGAATAAACGATATCACAATCGTGCAAAAGACAATGCTACTTTGGGACAATGCACATTACACTCAGAATGACAATCATGCTCTCAGTAGTTGGTGATTTAAAAGAAGGTGGAGACTCAACATAAAAGTAAAAGAATGGCCCTTCGCAGAGGGAAGCAGGGATTACTCATGTGCTAGAGTTTTTTTTATTTTGAAAACATAGAAGCAATTTTGTC
Source organism: Secale cereale (assembly GCA_902687465.1). NCBI lineage: Eukaryota > Viridiplantae > Streptophyta > Magnoliopsida > Poales > Poaceae > Secale > Secale cereale. The sequence continues at coordinate 839,406,690 of LR738711.1, forward strand.
AACGGTAGTAATACTTCATATGTGTTATGCATAAGACATCCTATAAGTTGCAAGCCTCATGCATCGAATACCAATAGTGCTCGCACCTTGTCTTAATTAGCTCGGATTTCCATGGGTTATCATTGCATTACATATGTTTCAACCAATTGTCACAAAGGGGTACCTCTATGCCACCTGTACAAAGGTCCAAGGAGATAAATCACATTTGATTTCTCGTTTTTGATAGATCTCAACTTGAGGACATCCATACCGGGACAACATAGAAAATAGATAATGGACTCCTCTTTAATGCTTAAGCATTCATAGGAGGTTGAGGATTAATGTCCAAGCTAAAACTTCCACCATGATACATGGCTTTGGTTGGCGGCCCAATGTTCTTCTCTAACAATATGCATACTCAAACCATTCAACTCATGGCAAATCACCCTTACTTCGGACAAGACGAACATGCATAGCAACTCACATGATATTCAACAAAAGTGTAACACTTGATGGCGTCCCCAGAAACATGGATACCGCTCAGCAAGCAACTTATAAGAAATAAGATACATAAGCGACATATTCTTTACCACAATAGTTTTTAAGCTACTTTCCTGTAATGCCCAGGATGGGACTATACCTCCTACGTGTCGAGGCACGACTTAAAGGTATAAGCCCATCCTAGAATGATCTCAAGTTTGGTATCTTTGCACGACTCATGTAAAAGAGGGATTAAAATGCAAAAGGAGATAGTTGGCTTACACTCGCCACTTCACACAATACAATACATAAGCAATACATCATTCAAAACATCACAACCCGACTACGGGTGAAGATCCAAAGGCAAGATACCAAAACAACATAAAGCCACAGGTCAGGATCGAATCCTAGTAGAAACCACTACTGATCGTCGAATACGTCACAAGCATACGACCACTCTCTTCATCGAGCTCCAAGCGAAGGACTTGAACCAGCTTCTGCATCAAACTCGGCTGAACCTGCATCTGGTGTTGTAGTAACTGTGAGCCACGAGGACTCAGCAACCCCATAACCATGGGTAACAAGACTAGCAAAGCTTTGGGGGTAGGAAGAGGTAAAGTGGTGAGGCTGCGGCGGCGGCTAAGCAATATATGGTGGCTAACTTACGAGTACCAGAATAAGATGAGAAGCTACGCAAACGGTCGCAAAAGGTGATCGCTAAAGATCCTAACTACATACGGTCAAACATAACCCCACCGTGTTCTCTTCTCAAAGTGAAAAGAGACAGTCACAGTTACTCACACAGTTGTGTGTTTTACTTCGGATCCTCTGTCAAGTTTTCTACAACCGGACATTAACAAATTCCAATCTGCCACATAACCGCGGGCACGGCTTTCGAAAGTTCATAACCCTGCAGGGGTGTTCCAACTTAGCCCATCACAAGCTCTCACGATTAGCTGAAGTGATAAATATAATATCATCACCCCTTATCTTAGGGCAAATCCGATCAGGCTCGGCATCCCGGTAGCACAAGTCATTTCGACAATGGTAAAACAAGTCCAGCAAGACCTCCCGGTGTGTCGACACCCTGATAGTAGCCGCGCGTATCTCGTCTCAGGACACTACCGGATGGGCGATTCTACAGGTATACCAGATACCTCGGGTTTCCCCAAGGCGGCCCCGCAGACTCCCCGTTTGGGACCAACACCATCAGCACTGGCCCCCCCTGCTATGTAGAATTAAGAATCCTCGGGTAGCGCTAACTCCCTATGCAAATTTAATTAATTAATTAAGTTGTTATTATGAGGTAAATTAAAACCAATGTTGGGCCTTGCTGGAGGAGTTTTATTCAAAGTCGAACTGTCAAGGGGTCCCCATGCACCCATCGTGTAAGGAACGCAAAATCAAGGAACATAATGTCGGTTTATCGGCGCCTAAGGTGGCATGAGTGGAACAAAACACCGAGCAAAAGGCCAAGCCTTCCACCCATGCCCAGTATATACGGTGTGTTAATAAATTATAGATATTGTGTTATACCAACAACAACAAGTTCCCTCCTGGAACGAACTTCATCTTCACCTGCAACTAACAACGCTATAAGAGGGACTGAGCAAGCGAGGCTGAGCAAGCGGTAACATAGCCAAACAGTGGTTTGCTAGGAAGGTTTCAAATGTTAGAGGTTTTATGGCAACAAGGAGAGGCTGACATAAAAGATGGGTAGCGCGACATGTAACGATAGCATCGAGACAACTAAGCATGGCAATGGTAGTAAAGGTATCCAAGGGTATGATCATCTTGCCTGGAATTCCACAAGGGAGAAGAACGGATCCATGAAGTAGACGGAGTAACAGTCGAGCGAATCCTCACAACTCCGAAACGAAACCGAAGCTAACAAGAGAAGCAACCGGAAAGAACAAAACAACACGGTAAACACACAAGCATAAACATGGCATGATGCACAAGCAAGCATGATGCATGTCCGATTTAAATATGCATGGCATGGCAAAGTGCACAAACAACACTACAAGTTAAGCGGAGATCAATATGCAACGAGTTGCATATTGACGAAACACCACGTTTAATTATTTAGTTGACTCTCATTTATTACAAGACAAGGTTAAGTTGTTAACATGGCAAGAGGTGAAACATAATAAAACTACACTATTAAGACATTTTAAATGAGGCCGGAATTAACAACAACATATCCGGAAAATCCCCATGAGCATGTTTAATAATTATAAGCAAACAACATTAAACATTTTAGGGTTGTTAACATGATGCGGATGACAAGATCAAGTTTATGCAATTTTATTAAAAGGTTGACATAAGAGGATATGAAGCATCGTCACCGTGGTGGAAGGAAAAAGGGTGCCACGGCAACGATCCGAAAATGATGCAACACAACATCTCGGTTCCGGTACTCGCTGAGAGTCCGGTGCAAAAGAAGAATCGACGTGAGCAAGTCGAACAAGATGAAAGTGGGTTGATCCCGTCAACGGGTTCCCACGAGTCGGTGACGAGGCAACCGAGGAACATGACAACGGACGAAAACGGCACGAAGCACACAAGGGGGACATTTCATACAACACAAGCAAGCATCACACGGGTCATCGTCTCGGGTTATACCTTCGAAGCGATCGTTTCGGGGCCGTTCGAGATCATAGAGGAAGGAGTCGTTCACGTTTCCGAAGAGGAAGTAGTTGTACACGAGGTCGCCAACGAGTAGTCGTTCCGTTCGTAGAGGTACTTGAGGGTCTCGGCGACGGTAGTGGTACACGGCGACGGTAGTCGTTTGGGTCGTCGTGGTACTTGGCGAATTCCTCGTTTCCGGGCGACGGTAGTGGTACATGTTGAGTCGGTCGTCGTGTAGGCGTTCCCGTTTGTAGATGTGCTCATAACCGTAGAGGTACTTGACGTGTCGCCATTTAGTCGATACCCGAGGTCTTGGCGGTTCGTCGTGGAACTTGAGATACTCAACAGCAACAAACACAAACACAAACGGCACGGTCACGGCAACGAGCTGCAGTAGGGCGACGGGAACGGAGGCAGAGCAGCGGCAACTTGGCGAGGTGATGGTGACGACGCAGTCGAGGACGGGCGCTGCAGCGGTGCAGCAGCGGCTCCTGGCCGGGGAGGAAGAAGGGCCACGGCCTTGCTGGACGAGGGAGGAAGCGGGGCCTCGAGGCTCTGGTCGAAGTGGCGGCCTGCGAGCTGGTGAACCAGGCGAGGCGAGGCCCTGGAGGGCGCGCATCGGGGCGCTGCGGACGGCGCGGGAGGAGAGGCCGCGGCCTGGGGCGGCGCTGCTCCTGCGGCCTTGGGGCGAAGCGGGGCGGCCGAGGCAGGGGCTGCTCCAGCGCCCGGCGCTGGAGGCGCGCTACGAGCTGGAGGGTCGGGGCGAGGGGAAAGGAGGAGTGGGCTCGGGCAGAGGCGAGCGAAGAGGGAGATCGAGAGGAATCGGCGCTGGGGAGTGCGGTCGATGGGGAATCGGGGGAAGGCGAGCGAGGCAGAAGGGGCTCGAGGGACGAAGGGGTTCGGGCACGAGCGAGAGATGGAGACCAAGGGGAAGGCTGGCGGCACTGGGAGGGATCGATCGACCGCTAGGGTTGGAGGGCGCTCGGTTGGAGGCTGGTTGGGCCGCCTGGAAGAAGGCCAGATGGAGGGAAGTTCTTGGGCCAAGAGGGAAACGGGCCGGCTGAGATGGCCAGGGTGGCCTGGAGGCTGAGAAATGAAATAAAAAAGAAGGGGGTCTGCTGTTTTCTAAAAAAAAACAGAAAAACGGCAAGGAGAAAGAAAAGGAAGGAGGAGTTAGGGCAAAAGTTATCACAAGAGGTTATTTTTCTCGGCCATCATAAAATGAGCACGGTCAGAGAAAAATATAAAAAGGCATGATCGGAAAATAATTCAAACATATTTGAATTTAATTAAAATAGGTTTGAACTAAGACTTGAATATTGAAGTGTCCAAAAATGCTCCAATTTTCGGAGGAACCTCGAAACAACGGAAAGAATTATAGCAAGGTTTTGAAGGTGAAACTCGAAGTGAAAAAGACATGGGGAAAAATATGCAAGTGTGTTGCGGGTAATTCCAAACAAATGGAATATTATTTATATAGCTCCCTAATATATTGAGAGGCTTTTATATGTTATAAAGAGAAGTCACCTTCCCTCGATTTAAATGGACCGAAGGCCCACACGATTTATTTAGTTGCAAAAAAAAATTAATGAGATGATGGCATGATGACATGATGCAATGCAAAAATAAAAACACAAGCACAAAAGAAACACACGAGCAACCCGGAACATCTGGAATGTTCTGGAATCTTCTGGGACGTCGGTCTCGGGCGTCACATTTCCCATGAGCTATGTATTGCAAAAATGAAGGTTTTAAAGGTAGCACATGTAAATTTACTTGGAGTGGCGGTGAAATACCACATATAGGTAGGTATGGTGGACTCATATGGCATAACTGGATTAAAAGAATGTGGATGCACAAGCAGTCAGTCCGCTTAGTACAGGTGGAGGTTAGCAAAAGACTGGGAGCGACCAACTAAAAGAGCAATGACGGTCATAATCATGCAGAGCGACAAAGCAACATTGAATCAGGCATGGTAGTTATATAGCTACTCAGAAACAAAAGATCATCAAGGCTTGACAGACTTTCTTTACAGTCTTAAATATGCGTGAGCATACGCCAAGTCAATCAAAATAAATTTTTGAAGGAAGATATTACTAAACCATACCACATCATAGGCAAACAAATCAAGTTGGTACTCCAATAACACATTGGGAATCCCCCAGCTATTTGATACTAACCACAAGAAAACATGAACTACTAAGCGCCATTATGCACGTGGCATCTTTATCATAGACATATCAACCAATGCAACGGAAGAAAACTCTCTTAATAAGGTGAGCATGATAAATAAAGAGAGTTCAAGCAACCAACTAAACAAATGCTCTTTGAAAAGATAAGCATGAATACTAAGAGCAGAACATGATAGTAGCTATTGAAAGACAAAGAACACACACAGCAAAGATAGACATGAAAATTCTATGTTATGTTCTAGGTAGAAGTGGAGCGTGTTTCTCTCCCACATAAAGAAAGCTGAGTTCCGACTCGTTATGAAAAGCTAAAGAAAACTAAAAACAAGACGCTCCAAGCATAGCACTTAACACATGAAGTGATAAAAATATAGCGGAACGAAAGACGAATTGATAATGTTGATGGAGAAGGGGATGCATGGGGGCATCCCCAAGCTTAGACGCTTGAGTATCCTTGAATATTTCTTGGGGGGTGCATGGGGGCATCCCCAAGCTTGAGCGCTTGACACTCCTGAATCTTTTTATCATCTTCCCTCGCACACTTGAAAACTCCCTTCATACATAACTCATCATAATCTGATTAGCGAGGTTAGTACCACTAATAAAATAATTGTACCTTGCTGGAAATAAAGATATTCTTGAAGGTCTACTGTTTCTCAAGATTGCCAAAAGGTTTTTGCAAAGAAAAAGCAAGCTCTTGATTTGCAAAATGAAGGAAAAGCAAAACAGGACAAAATCTGTGAAAAACAGAACAGCAGGTAGTAATTGATTTGTTCGGGGCACTTCTGCAACTCTAATCAAAAAACTGAGAACATACGCACGAAATACAATTATATAGAGCACGCTGTCGAAAAAATTCAGACTAAAAAGATGATTTGGTGATTTTATACGAATTTTTCTATCCAAGGACAGAATATGTTTCCTGGACAGCACGTCACAACTTTTGAACTTTCTTGCAATCAGAGGCTACACTTGGCACAAAGTTGAAAAGTAAAGATACAATGATGTTGCTACAGTAGTAACAAACATCAAGACCACTAAAACTGAAAGCAAAGATAACAAGGGTTGTCTCCCTAGAGCTCTTTCTTTATAGCCATAAAGATAGGCTTAAGACTTTAATGATGCTTTCGTAGGAATAAGAGCTGGAGAACAAAAGAGAGCATCAAGTAGCAAATACCAAACACATTTAAGCCTAACATGCTTCCTATGCATAGGAATATTGCAATAGAATAATTCATTGAAGCACAAAGCAACTAGCATAGGAAGGCAAAACAAGCATAACTTCAAAATATCCACCATAAAGAGAGGAAACTTCTTATTATTAAGATATTTAGAAACAAGTCTCCCTCTCTCATTATAAATTTCAGTGGCATCATGGATGAACTCAACAATATAAGCATCACATAAAGCATTGTTACCATGATCCACATGCAAAAAGGTACTCTTACTCTCCACATAAGAATAATCTTTCTCATTGGTAATAGTGGGAGTAGGACTATCATAAACAACTTGAACACTATAGATTAATTGTGTATTAGGAGGGTGGTGTTCAACAAGGGAGTAATTCCCTCCATGATTATGACAAGTTTCATAAGGATAATTTCTCCTTATGTCATAGGTACCTTTATAATCACTATAGGTTGGAGTTATGACATCATCATAGTAGAGAAGAGCATTATCATTGCTAGCAACTATATTTGTAATCATGTTGTATTTATTCTTACTAGCAAAAGAATTATCAATTATCACATCACTAGTGGGTAAAGGATTTGCAATCCTATCATCCCCAAGCTTAGAGCTTCCCATATCATCACTTTCAGAGTTGGTACCAAAAAGATTTTCAAGATCATAAGTAGCATTATCATCATTTTCCCAATCACAATAAGTAACATGCATGTCATAATCAAAATCATCTTCAATAGTACCTACGGACGTATCATCAAGATGATAATTAAGGCAATAAACTTCACCTTCTTCTTTAAACTTACAACCGTTAGGATAAAAGTTGATGGGAGGAACATGCTCAGGCCAGGTTGATACCCATTCTTCTTCCTTCTTGCTCCTCTTCCTCCTCCTCTTCTTTTTCTTCTTCTTCACCTAAGGAGGGGGTGGTTGGAGATGAAGCTTCTCCACATATCCTGGTTTATCATTAGAAACAATAGGGGAAACTTGGGAAAAACTCTCCTTTTTATTAGCAGAAATATAAGAGACATTTTTATACTTTGGTAAAGTTCCCTCCTTTCTAATCTTAATTATGTAATCATTTTCATGGCAATTAACAACACAATAGAGATGGCAATTTTGCAAAGTGTTTTTTATTCCTATGGCATTATCATCCAGCCAAGAAGTCTTTTCTGATAACTCTTCACACATCAGAAATAACATAAGCTTATCATAAAGATTAGAGGTGATCATGTTATCACACAACCGGTTAACAGTTATGTTTTGAAAGTTCATGCAGTGAAAATTAAAGTGACCCTTTATACGGCAAAGTTCACAAGTAAAAGGATAAAGGTCACATAATTCTCTAGCAATTTCATTTAAATCTCTGACCCAAGTGATTGTTCTTTCATGCTTATGTTGCTTACAATACTTCTCTTCTTCAATCATAGGCCTTTCACAAGGTCTATCCACTCCACAAAAATTAACATGCTTATATAAAACTTCATTTTTAGGAATTGGATCATGCATGTTGCAATTATCATGAACAATTTCATTTTCTTTGCAAGTCTCTTTAAAAGGTTTATGATACTTGATCCAATCCTCCTTAGGCATATTAAGATGTGAAGCAAAAGATTTGAGGAAATCAACAAGTAGTTGAGAATCAAGCCCAAACTTAGCACTAAACTTATTAAAACTTGTAGTTTCAACAAAGGACTTAATGCAATCATACTCATAAATTATACCTGACTATTTACCTTTGTCGATCTCCCAATCTTCAGTGTTGCGTTGAATTCTTTCTAGGAGTTCCCATTTAGCATCAATCTTTTTGTTTGTGAAAGAACCCATAGAGGAAGCGTCGAGCAAATCTTCATCCTGTCGATAAAGCCTCGCATAGAAATTAGTAATAATCATATCTTTGGGGAGCCCATGGTTAGGACATTTTAGCATTAACGTTTTCAGTCTCCCCCAAGCTTGAGCTATGCTCTCTCCGTCATGAGGATAAAAATTATAAACATAATTCCTATTCTCCTGGACTTCATGAAGAGAATAAAACTTGGAGTAAAAGAGAGACTGGATCTCTTCCCACTCCAGCAGGTGAGAGTCATTTAGTAGCCTATACCATTACAATGCTTTTCCTTTTAGTGACAAGGCAAATAATTTCCTCATGACAAACTCCCTCGATACACCTGCAAGCTTAAATAATGAACATAGTTGTGACAGATATAGCAAGTGTTCACCGGGATGTCTGTCTCCTGCATAACGATTAGCCAAAACATAATCGATAAAACCAGCTGGTATTTTGTAGGGCACAATTTCAGTAGGGGGAGGAGCAACCACCACAGGTGTGGGGCGTCTTCCCGCAAGCAACGATCCAATAGCATGGTTTTCCATAAACATAACTAGTGAAATAAAAACAAGAAACAAAAAGATTTAATTGCAAGATCTAAAGATATACCTTCAAGCGCTCACCTCCCCGGCAACGGCGCCAGAAATAGCTTGATGTCTACACACGCTTCTACTCTTGTAGACTTATGTTGGGCCTCCAAGCGCAGAGGTTTGTAGGACAGTAGCAATTTCCCTCAAGTGGATGACCTAAGGTTTATCGAACTCAGGGAAGTAGAGGTTGAAGATGGTCTCTCTCAAGCAACCCTGCAACTAAGATACAAGAAGTCTCTTGTGTCCCCAACACACCTAATACAACTAGGAGTTGTATAGGTGCACTAGTTCGGCGAAGAGATGGTAAAATATGGATGATAGGAGTGGCAAAGCAAAGTAATATAAATATGTAATAAAAAGTGCAGCAAGCAAACAAGTGGTAAACGTGAGCACAAATGGTATTGCAATGGTGGAAACAAGGCCTAGGGTTCATACTTTCACTAGTGGCAACTCCCAACAACATTAACATAATCGAATCACATGATATTTCCCATAAAACATGCAAAGGGGACACACTCGGAGGTCATTCCTTCGTGGTCAAGAGAAGACGAGAATTATGTAGGGCTACAAAAGCACACCTCAAAGTTCGTGGTTCTCAATCTAAGGATTTCCCAATGTCACCGCGGCCATCCAAAGAGAGTCCCACAATCACCACAACATATCTAAAGGATAGTCAAAGTCAAGCACCAAGAGACTCTCGATCTTCAATCAACACACAAGAGAGGAAATCACTCATGAAAATATTGTTCTAATCCATGTCCAATAGACCGCTGTCACCTTGGTCTCGGGGATTATACTAGATAAAGACAAGTGAGTACATCAATCCAATACATAGAGGAAGGGGAAATATCTTAGATTAACATAGCCTATGATCACAACGAAGATCACATCATGGGAGAGAGAATTGACCACATAGCTACTGGTAAGAACCTCAGCCCCGAGGAGGAACTACTCCCGCATCATGGAGGGAGGAAGCAACGTCGATGGAGATGAATCCGGGGGCACTTCCCCATCTCGGCAGGGTGCCGGCGCAGGAATTCTGGTCCCCCGAAGCTTGATGGCGATGGCGGCGGAGATCGGAATTGCGTGTGGAGAAAAGGGGTCTGGAATCAGGGTTTTCTCGACGGACCTTAAATATATGCCAAAGGGGGTCACCAGGGGAGTCCTGGGGGGCCCAGGCGCCCCCCCGGCGCGGCCTAGGGGTGGGCCGCCTAGGCAGGCCGCCTGGAGCCCCTGTGGGTCCCCCCCCGGCTGTACTTTGGCCACACGGTAGCTCCTGGAACGCTGATTTTTTATATATTTTTTCTGGATTTTTCCTGGGAGTTCTCGTAATGTGAAAACCCGAAATACAAAAACAGCCGAAAACAGAAACTGGCACTGGGGTGCACTGAGTTAATAGGTTAGTCCAAATATGATCAAAAGTGTATGGAAGTGTATAAATATCATAGCAATATCACCCAAAAGAGGCATGGAGCAAGCAGAAATTATAGATACGTTTTGGACGTATCACATGGCCACATGGGCATCTCTTCTGGTGGCCAAAATCTCCAGATCATAGTCTCTTTAGGTGAAAGTGGTGATGGCAAAGCTAGTTGGGCAAAACCAGAAACTTGCTAGTGCAAGTTTTGCAAATCTTCAATTCTGGACAGAAAATGCAGGGCATTGATTCATGAACCAAAAATATCCCAATGGACCCATTCTTCTGGACTTAAGGGTTTTGCAAGAAGGGCTATAAGCATGAGGAAGCTCAAGGTTACTAGAGCAAAATAAACTAGGGTTGCAGTGCAAAATACCAAACTGGACCAGAATGAAAATGAGGCTGGCTTACTCAAATTTTCCAAAGGACCTAAATGGGTTTTTGCATAAAGTTGAATAACATACTCCTATGAACATCCCATAATTTTGGTGTGAGCACTAAAGGAATATTTAAAGGGGTTGTAGTACAAATTTGCCCACTGGACCAGATTGGAAAGCATGGTGTGGAGCTCAAAATATTAATTGAAATAAATATATACTAGCGTAAAAGTGATCTAACAACATCACAAGACATCTCCAATTTTTGGTTGGAAATATTAGATAAAGTAATCAAGTGGTTGTAGTTCAAAAGGGACCCTAAAACTAAGGGAAAACATTTTTAGAGAGAAATAAAATTAGGGAGACAATTACATAATTAATTCTACTGATATAATAAAAGTTTTAAGGAGTGAATAGGAGAGTCTAACATTGTCTCGAAGGTTTTCACTTGAGGTAAAAACTCCAACATACAAGGGAAGGGATGGTCCTGAAATCTAAAGGAACATCCAACAAAAGAAAATTTTAATTTCCTAGCAAAATTTTAATTAATAAATCATGGTCAAATTTTTATGGTGTTACAACACTACCCCCCTTAAGAAAAATCTCGTCCTCGAGATTTTCTAAGGGATGCTATAAAATCTTCTACTGCCACAAAAAGATAACACTAAAATTAACCGCTCTAAAATGCAAATAAAAGCCACTACAATGCACGCGCAAAAAGTGGTGAAAACTGCAGTGTTATAAACTAGCGCGGCAAGGAAAAATCTACAGCCGTGGAAAACGAGATATTCCTACTCGGGGCTATAGTAAATTTAGAAATGGCATTTCTAAATTTTCAAATACGCTGGTTGCACCCGAGAGCACAGTGCTCTCACTGGCTGACAGGTGGGGCCTGGACCCACTGTCAGCCTCTTCTTCTACCTCCGGCTCTCTCTTCTCCTCTCTCTCGCGCGCGTTCCCGCGCTTTCTCCCTCGGCGACGGCTAGCTCGTAGGGCATCTAGGCCGTACTGCCGTAGTGCGCAGCGTGCTAGCTGCCGGTGCAGCGTGCACTCACCTCGCAGGCCAGCGTGCTGTCGGCACTGCTCGCGGATTCGCCTCTGAACACCGGCGGCCGAGCGACGAGCGGCGCTGGTGGACTCCGCCCACCGTACACCGATCTCGGGCTATAAAACGGCCGAGGTGCTTCTTCTTCCTCCTCACACCTGGCCTCTTTTCTTCTCCTTTCTTCCCTCTCCTCCATTTGCGTTTGCAGGAGCTCGAGTCGAGGCTCTAATGGCGGAGGTGATGCCGGACTGGTGCATGATCCTAGTGTGCGTGGGGTTGGCGGCATTGCTGGGGTATCCGTGCTCTTGTGCGCGATGATCCTTGATGATCGTCGTGATGCTGTAGCTCGAGTGCTAGCTCTTCGAGGCGGCGGCGATCACGAGGATTAGGTGTCGGTTGCTGACAGTGGTTAGTGCGCGGTAGGCAATTAGTGTTTGAATAAAACTCCATGGGTCTCTCATTAAGAGACTGTAGTGCGCTGGAGAGGTGGTTAATTAGATGAAGCCGGTGTATGAGGAATAGCAACTTAGTGCACCGGGTGGTGTGGCCGGAGTTGTATTACTGTTGTTGTGGTGTTGTGCGATGAAATAAAAATATCTACGTTATGCAGATGGACATGTTGCAACAACTCAGGGAAGATTTATTAACACACGATACGACACACATTTCTCATAAAAAGATACGGGTATAACCACATAGCAGTTACGTTAAAATATAAACGGTAAATGAACAGGGTCCTGGGAAAAGGTCTCTGGTGCTAGGGGACACTCTTCTTCTATTGGTGGGAGCGGGTTGACTAGTCGATGGATGTGCTTCTCCTGCCCGGGCCTCAGCACTACTAGGAAAAGGCCTACTAATGGCGCACCTATTTTGGCCATTAATGGCGCATTAGTGGTGCGCCATTAGTGCCACGTCTTTAGTATATTTTACAAATGGCGCATCTTTGGTGCGCCATTAGTATCTGGTATACTAATGGCGCACCTCAGATGCGCCATTAGTATATACCAAAGTGCGCCATTAGTATACCTCCCAGGGGGCCATATATACCCAGGTGCTTTGGCATACTAATGGCGCACTACTGCCAGATGCGCCATTAGTAACTTTGACATACTAATGGCGCACTGTTTAATGATGCGCTATTAGTATCCTTTGACATACTAATGGCGCACTGTGATGTGATGCGCCATTAGTATGAATATTAGGTTATTTATTTATTTTTTAATTTTCTGTTTTTTACAGAGGTTACAAAATGTATTATTGGACAGAATATAGACAACACACATCAACAACAAATTCATCGAATACAATAGAAGATTAGTCTCTGAATACAATTCATCATATTAGTCTCCGAATACAATTCATCATATTAGTCTCCGAATTGAAAAGACCGAACACGTGATAGTCATGAGACTTCATCCCGCTGAACTTCAGCTTCGCTGGGTCTAGGTATCTGCTTATCTTCCCCGCGTAACCGTAAGGAAGTTTTACTCCTACGAGGCAGGTGAAAAACTGCTCGATCTCCTCCTGACTTAGAGTGAAGCACGCGGGAGGGTAGTCATTTGCGGTCTTCTTGGACTTTTTGCCTTTGCGACGACTTTCCGTGTCCTGCTTCGCCTCATCACCATCATCATATATAGCGTGAAGCTCCTGCCTAATGCCCATTGATTTCAAGTCTGCCCTTGCTTTCGGCCCATCTTTGGTCCTCTCTGGCATGTTGAGCAGGGTACCAAGCAGACTCTCGCACACGTTCTTCGTGATATGCATTACATCAAGGCTGTGAGGCACACGGTGGATCTTCCAGTATGGCAAGTTTCAGAAAACAGACCTCGTTTTCCATACCTTCAGCAGCGGCTCTGGCGCCTTTCGCTTCTTTCCCGACTCTGGTGCCTTTTGCTTCTTTCCCGGCAGTGGGCAATTGATGGGCCTCGAACCCCTCGTTGGTTACCCCAAGTGGAAGGTGTAAGATGCAGTAAGTAGAAGTGTTTTTCCTTAGCAAAGATGCCAAGGATCGAATCCCCAGAGACTCCTAGGTTCAACAAGTAGGTGTCAACTGCTAACGGCGCAATTAGCAATCAACGTGGACCTGCACACAGATACAAATAACTTTGCTCCCAACGAGTACAGAGAGGTTGTCAATCCCTCCGGCCTTGTAGTTCACAATGGGTTAAAAGCAATGATAGTAGTGATAGATAGTGTTTTTGCAATAGTAAGTAATAACGAAAAGTAAATAGCGGGTGTGATCAATGATGGTAATAAGGACCGGAGTCTCATGATGTTCACTAGTGATGTCTCTCTCCCAAAAGACGATAAAACAGCTATGTGAGGTAAACAAATTACAGCTGGGCAATTGACAGGACCACGAACGCAAACCAATGCTGACTACATTGCAAGAAAGGTTGAGGTTCAAAGCATGGGCGGTACGCCAAAGTAAGTAGACCGAAATCCATCAATGCCTACTACTAATCATCCACCTTGAGATATCTATCCAGAACATCTCGCTGGTATTAAGTTGCGAGTCCCACCCATAGTGTAAACTCAATGCAACAGACAACTGCATTAAAAGAACTTTGCGTAAAGTAAACAATCCTTGCACCCGCGGGCACAAGCACCGTTGTTTTCCCCCTTGTGGCAACAGCACATCTCCTAGACTCATGTTTCTGTCACTCAAGCTAGTCATCGAGGGGCATGAACCCACAATCAAGCATAATGTTCCCTCTTGGAGTCACTACCTACTACTCGGCCAAAGCAATAAATAACAACGGAGAACATGCAAGAATTACTTATGAACATAAATATAAAAGAGGTGAATCAAATATATTACTCAAGATCAATCTGAACATAATCTCATAATCCATCGGATCCCAGCAAACTCAACATAGCAATAGCATAAGGATTACATAGGTGCCTCGATCATGTAGGGCAGCTCATGAGGACTAATTAGTGAAGCACAAGAACGGGAGGAGAACATCACATAGCTACTGGTCATGGACTCATGGTCCAAGGGAGACTACTCACGAGTCATCCGGGAGGCGTCCATGGTGGTGGAGAAGCTCCCGGTGGTGATCCTACCCTCCGACAGGGTGCCGGGAAGAGTTCTCCTGGTGCTCCCGATCTTGGAAGCGGCGGCGGCGGCGGAACAGAGATGGGATCGCGAAAAGAGTTCCCTCTCTGAGGGTTTCGGAGGACCCTCTAAATATATGCCAAAGGGGGGCACCGGACGGGCTTCGGGGGGCCCAGGCGCCCCCCCGGCGCGGCCCAGGTGGGGCGCGCCGCCAGGGCGCCTGGAGCCCTGCTGGCCCCCCAGGCTGCCCTTCGGACGCAGTGTTGTTTCCGGAACGCTGATTTTTTATATAATTTTTTTGGATTTTTCTGGGCAGTTCTCGAAACGTGAAAACCTGAAATACAAAAACAGCCGAAAACAGAAACTGGCACTGGGGTGCACTGGATTAGTAAGTTAGTCCGAATAGGATCAAAAGTGTATGGAAGTGTATGAATATCATAGCAATATCACCCAAAAGTGGCATGGAGCAAGCAGAAATTATAGATACGTTTTGGACGTATCAACATCCCCAAGCTTAATTCCTGCTCGTCCTCGAGTAGGTAAATGATAACAAGAATAATTTTTGTGGTGACATGCTATTAACCATATAGGACTTTTTATAGTCATCTGACAAAAGCTTACTGAGACAACGAATCTATAGTAATTAAGTTGCCTCATGAGAAAATCACAAATGACTGAAAGTTTTACAACATGAAACTGAAACATCAAAAAGATTTGCAATGAACATGATGTGCAAATATGATAAAGTAATATCTAGCTTGTCCCCTTTAGTGATGCAAAACATAAATGCAGGGGCACCTTCAAGGTTTAAGTGATGACTAGATATAATGATTTCAGAATAGACGATATCACAATCATGCAAAAGACAATGCTACTTTGGACAATGCACATTACACTCAGAATGACAATCATGCTCTCAGTAGTTGGTGCTTTAACATAAAAGTAAAAGAATGGTTAAGTGCTAGAGCTTTTTTATTTTGAAAACATGGAAGCAATTTTGTCAACGGTAGTAGTACTTCATATGTGTCATGCATAAGACATCCTATAAGTTGCAAGCCTCATGCATCGAATACCAATAGTGCTCGTACCTTGTCCTAATTAGCTCGGATTTCCATGGGTTATCATTGCATTACATATGTTTCAACCAAGTGTCACAAAGGGGTACCTCTATGCCACCTGTACAAAGGTCCAAGGAGATAAATCGCATTTGATTTCTCGTTTTTGATAGATCTCAACTTGAGGACATCCATACCGGGACAACATAGAAAATAGATGATGGACTCCTCTTTAATGCATAAGCATATTCTCATAAGAGATTGAGGATCAACGTCCAAGCTAAAACTTCCACCGTGATACATGGCTTTGGTTGGCGGCCCAATGTTCCTCTCTAACAATATGCATATTCATTCAACCCACGGTAAATCACCCTTACTTCAGACAAGACGAACATGCATAGCAACTCACATGATATTCAACAAAAGTGTGACACTTGATGGCGTCCCCAGAAACATGGTTACCGCTCAGCAAGCAACTTATAAGAAATAAGATACATAAGCAACATATTCTTTACCACAGTAGTTTTTAAGCTACTACCCATGAGCTATGCATTGCAAAGTTAGTTTGCTTAGTACAGGTGGAGGTTAGCAAAAAGACTGGGAGCGACCAACTAAGAGAGCAATGACGGTCATAATCATGCAGAGCGACAAAGCAATATTGAATCAGGCATGGTAGTTATATCGCTACTCAGAAAGAAAAGATCATCAAGGCTTGACAGACTTTCTTTACAGTCTTAAATATGTGTGAGCATACGCCAAGTCAATCAAAATAAATTCTCGAAGGAAGATATTGCTAAACCGTACCATATCATAGGCAAACAAATCAAGTTGGTACTCCAATAACACATTGGGAACCCCCCAGCTATTTGAGATTAACCATAAGAAAACCTAAACTACTAAGCACCATTATGCAAGTAGCATCTTTATCATAGACACATTAACCAATGCAACGGAAGCAAACTCTCTTAATAAGGTGAGCATGATAATTAAAGAGAGTTCAAGCAACCAACTAAACAAAAGCTCTTTGAAAAGATAAGCATGGATACTAAGAGCAGAGCATGATAGTAGCTATTAAAAGACAAAGAACACACACAGCATAGATAGACATGAAAATTCTATGTTATGTTCTAGGTAGAAGTGGAGCGTGTTTCTCTCCCACATAAAGAATGCTGAGTTCCGACTCGTTATGAAAAACTAAAAAGAAAACTAAAAGCAAGACGCTCCAAGCATAGCACATAACACATGAAGTGATAAAAACATAGCGAAACGAAAGACGAACTGATAATGTTGATGGAGAAGGGGATGCACGGGGGCATCCCCAAGGTTAGACGCTTGAGTCTCCTTGAATATTTCTTGGGGCTGCACGGGGGCATCCCCAAGCTTGAGCGCTTGACACTCCTGAATCTTTTTTTATCATCTTCCCTCGCACACTTGAAAACTCCCTTCATACATAACTCATCATAATCTGATTAGCGAGGTTAGTACCCTTAATAAAATAATTATACTGTAATGCCCCGGATGTAATACTTTCCCTTTTGGGT
Organism: Secale cereale; assembly: GCA_902687465.1. NCBI lineage: Eukaryota > Viridiplantae > Streptophyta > Magnoliopsida > Poales > Poaceae > Secale > Secale cereale. Next base: position 839,424,065 of record LR738711.1, read on the forward strand.
ATATAATATATCTCCGGCTTCATCTATTTCCATTTCGGGTTCCTTGTCTTTCGGGTTTTCGTCGTTTTGTTGTGTGAGTGTGTGGCATTCATTCATATCATGTAGACATGTGCATCGCATTGCATTTGTGTTGTCGGTTGCATCCGGTTCCGCGTGTTCCTTCCGTTGTCCGTTTCGCGTTCCGGAGCTCCCTCACGTGTCCGTGACGTCCCGTAGGACTACTTTGTTGTTTGGGCGTGTAACGTTACCGGTGTGCCGCGAGGTTGTTGTGTGTGTTGTTGTTTTGTTGTGTGCAACCCGCCTCTCAAATCTCGTCGCGTTTGGACTCCGTTGGTTTTCCCATCCGTTGTTCGTGTGGGTCCAAAGTGCCTTCACTTTGTGTCCCGGAAACACCCCTACTGCAGTCTACTACTATCTCCTAGGCCCTTCTAGACTACCCCCGCGATCGGATCCGTCGGATCGCGATCGGAGGGCTCCTAACACCCCCAAATCCCCTAACCCTAGCTACCTGCTATATATATAGACCCTAGTCTATTTTGGGCATCTAGTTTTTCTTTCCCCTTCCTCCCCTCAATTTTTGGATCCAACCACCACATCTCTTCCACTTGGCAAGTCCCCTCCTGGGAACCAGCCGCCGCCGTTTCCTCGAAGGATCCCAGCCGGCGCCCCCTCCGATCGATCCGCCTGGGATCCAGATCGGCGCCAAGGGTCAACGCCCTCGCATCGATCGCTTCGGGGGACCACTTCGCCGTTTGTTCGGTCTGCATCGATCGCCAGGGCGCCTCCTTCCCTCGGCCCACCGCATCGATCGCCAGGCTCGGGAGCCCAGCGGGACCACTTCCCCGCAGGCCGTACGCTCCCGCGGGCCGCCGCGTCGCCCTCCCTCCTCCAGCCGCGAAGCCGACGCCTCTCCTGGGCCGAGACGTCGGGCGGGCCGCCTCCTCCCTCCGCCAGATCCCGCGCCGCCTTCGGGCCGGTTCCGCCGCATGGGCCGAGGCCACTTCCCGCGCCAGGCCTCGCTCAGTCGCGCCGCCGCCAGGCCACCGGGCCTCCTCCCTCCAGCTGCCGCTGGGCCCGAGCCAGCAGGCCGCCGCCTTCAGCCGCGTCGGCCCGTCCTCTTCCCCAGGCCGCACCCGCACCTCCAGATCGGGCCGGATCCGCCCCGGGCCCGTTTGCTGCAGATCTAGGTTGTTACAATTTTCCCTAAGTCCCAGTATTTCTCTTGTCTGTTGCTATATTCAAACATGCATATCTTTTTGTGTGTTGCTCCGATTCGCGCGTATAATATGTCCAGACGTTCGTGGTGACTAGCACTACGTTTCATCTCTTGTTGTCATGCATGTTAGAGATCGTCTAGGTGCTTGTTTTGCTGTTGCAAGAGTGCATCGTGATATAAACTGCTGCTATGTGATGTTTTTATGCCATCTTTGCCATGTGATATCTTTTAGCTCGTTTGTCCGAATGATGCAAATGACATGTCCACGTGTTCGTCTTGCCATGCTCTACATGTTGTATGTGCTAGGTAGCATGTTAGATTTATTCTTTCCATGTTTATCATCGTTGCAAAGTGCCATGTGGCTGTGATGTTGTTTCACTTGTTATGAAATGCCATCTTGTTGAGCTCGTTGCTATCGTTGTGTTTGCCTCAATGAAGCATGCTTGTGTGTTTCGGAATCACCTTCATGTGTACTTTGAGGAGGTGCTTACCGCTTGCCATGTTTAGTTTCGAGGTGACTTAAACATGCTCGTTTATATGCCATGATGAAATTGCTGTTTTAGGACTTAGTGGATTTTCACTAAGTCTGAAATCTGTAACGTTCCGATGCCATGTTCGTGTGCTGCTCTAGGACAAAGCATGTTAGTTTTGGAGTGGATCTTGATTGTTCCTTGTAGTATATATTGTTGTCTTTCCATCCATGTCCTCACATGTCTATTTGAGTGGGTGTAGCATGTTTATCTTTTGCTCCAAAGTTTCAATAAAATTCTGCTGCCAGAATTTTATTGTCAAGTTCAATATGTCCAAGATCATTGCTATTGATCCGTGGCTCCGTTGGGGGTGCACCTTTGGAATTAGTTGCTGTAGTATATGTCTAGTTTGTGTTCTAGGTCTTTGCCATGTTATTTGAGTGCTGTAGCTTAATTATTTTGTGCTCCGAAGTTGCTATGTTGCTGTAATTTTCAGTTTTCGCTCATTTCTTGTTTCAGGCATAACTTTTAGCCCGTAACTCCGATTTCAGCGAGTCTTATATGAAACTTGATTGTTTTTCTGTGTAGATTAATAATATCAGATTGTTACCATGCTTTGAGGTGTTTTTCTTGAGTGCTATTTTGCGTGCTCCGTGTGCATCCTTAGTGCATCCATCATGCATTCATCTTTTTCGAGTGCGCATTGCTTCTTGTTGATTGGTGCTTGGTGTGATTGTTTTGTTTAGAGCCGGAAGCAGAGTCTAAGTTCGAGTACGAGCACGAGGTTTCCAACGAGGTTGAGCACGAGGACCCTTCTTACGATCCAAACGACTTCTCTTCAGGCAAGATGACCGAACCCCAATAACATTACTATCTTTGCCTATTGCTAGTAGTTCCGCTCTTTAGTTTTGCCTCGATGCCCATGATCTTCTTGTCAGCCTCCTACTTGTAAACCATTGCCATGTTTATTCAACCTACCTATGCAAACCGTTGCTTGGCTAAGTACGCTTCGCTCATCCCTTCTTATAGCATTGCTAGTTGCAGGTGAAGATCGAAGATGCTTGCTTCATGTTGAAGTTTGGTTGGGTTATATCACACTATATAAATGCTTAATATGAAATCATCTATATATTGGCAAGGGTGGAAGGCTAAGCCTTTTGCTTGGTGATTTGTTCCACTCATGCCGTTAGGAACCGTATAAACCGGTGTTATGTTCCTTGATTATGCGTTCCTAACACGGTTGGGGTGTATGGGACCACCCTCGATAAACCGCTAAGTGCTAAGTCTTTTCCAGCAAGTCCCAACATTGGTACTATTTGCCTAATAACAAACTAAACTTGCATAGGGAGTAATTAACCCTCTTTCTTAATCAACAACCCCGGGCCAGTGCTCCACATGAATGTTGGTCCGAAACGGGGGTCCTGCAGGGCCGCCTTGGGGCAACCCGAGGTATCTGGCATACACCTGTAGCGTCACCCATCCGGTCGTGTCCCGAGACTTAGATACGCGCGGCTACTATCAGGGTGTCGACACGCCAGGAGGATTTGCTGGATTAGCCTTACCTTAGCTCGGTATATCTTGAGTACGGGATTCCGAGGATACTCGGGTCTTCCCACTTTGGAGTTGCGACTCCGCGGATCGTGGGCTTGTAATGGGTCAAGTTGGAACACCCCTGCAGGGTTTGAACTTTCGAAAGCCGTGCCCGCGGTTATGTGGCAGATGGGAGCTTGTTAATATCCGGTTGTAGAAAACTTGACACAATGCTTCTAATACACTACCAGCGTGTGTTCCGTGACTGTCAATTTCCGAATAGGGATTCGGGAGTTGAACACGGAGGGGTTATGTTTGTGGAGATTGTAGCTAGGATCACTTCGTGATCACTTCTCGCCGAGGCCTTCTCTTCTCGCTCTCACTCACGTAAGCTAGATGCTAGTTGCTGCTGCAGACACTTATTCTTTTCTTCAGCCTTATCCTCTCCCAAAGGCTTAAATAGTCTTGTTACCCGGAAACGGGATTGCTGAGTCCTCTGTGGCTCACAGTTACTTCACCACACCAGATGCAGGTCCAGTTGTGAGCTATCCAGGTGATGGCATCGAGCTGGATTGGGAGTACGACGAGGAGCGTAGTCGGTACTATGTGCGATATCCGGATGATCAGTAGTGGAGACTCCTACTAGGATTCGATCCGCCTGTGGTTTATTTATATCAGTTTGGTATCTGGACATTTGGATTTTGCCCTTAGAGGGTTGTGATATTCTTAATGTATGATGATTGAGACATGTTATGTAATTGTGTGACGTGGCGAGTGTAAGCCAACTATTTATGTTTACAATCCCCTCTTTTACATGAGATGTGCAAAGATTACCAAACTTGAGATCATTCTAGGATGGATTTATGCCTTTAAGTCATGCCTCGACACATAGGAGGTATAACTCCATCCTGGGCATTACAAGTTGGTATTCAAAGCCTTCTCCGACCTAGGAGCCCCCACTGTTTGATCGAATCGTTGACGGTCGAGTCTAGGCACACACTGAAAACTTTTTTGAGTCCTATATTATATCGGAGAGTAGGATTTCTTTGCTTCTCATCCCCTTTCTCTCTGGTGAGGACTCCTGACGACTACTCTTGTCTCTCCTATCTTCAAAAATTGCACAAATTTTTTTTAGGAATCCCGCGAGTATTCTGGGATTGTTTCGATGTTCTTGTGACAAGGATATTGTTCTCGATGCCTCCTGTTACCGAGGAGTTGAGCTTCGGGGTATTGTTGTCACAAGCATATCGCGGCAGTACTAAATACTTAAGACGGCCGACATCGAAAATCTCTCCTATACGGCCAGTGGCAAGATAACCCCGACATCACCCAGTACTGGGGAGGTAGTTCGGGAGTATTGCCATAGCTTGTTATAGTGGATGCTTTTCGAAGGTCCGAGGTACACAGTTTCCGAGAAAGACTGGTTATGTGTTGAAGGATGGATACACCTGGATGTAGGTTTAGAGTTGATTGCGCGGTGCTTCCCGTGTATCCCCAACACCTGATTGCATAACTGGAATCTTTCGGAAATCTATAGGTGGGTTTATCCAGTAGATCGTAGGCATTCTTCCAACGAATGCAGGTTAGTGAGTTCGGGGTTCTACATTGAGTGAAGTGGTTATATGACCGATGTTACTATCAGGAGTTGCATCTTAAAGGGTCCTTGGCTATGCTGATCCGGGGATTGCAAAACCTTTTCGTAACGCGTTCATATGCTTTCAGCACAAAGATGTTAGAACGAAGCTCCTCTCTTGTGTTTGTTCCCATCCGTACCTTGTTGTTTTCTTATTTTATCCTTTTGTCTCCTATGTGGCTTCTCGTGAAGATTGATGTTATCATTTAACTGAGAATATCATTCGTTCCTCTTGTTCGAATGATTTCATTCGTTCTTATTGTTCGAATGATTATTGTGAAGACTTGTTGCAATTCATGCCATTGATTCAGCTTATACCTTTTGTCAATGAATTGCTGATTCGTGGTCATCTCTTTCAGGATGGCTCCGAAAAAGGTTCCCAACGCTAACCCAGAGGTGGAAGAGGTCCCAGATCATCCTCCTTCCCCTCCTCCTCCGCCTGAGGCTTGGAGAGCAATTATGCAGACTACAGCTCAGAACACCCAGTTGATGATGCAGATGATGCAGCAGATGCAAGCTATTCAAGCTAATTAGGGTGTTCCAGGGAACCAAGGCAACTTCTTCAACCAGCAGCACCATGCTACTCTTAACCAGTTCTTGGCCAACAATCCTAAAGCTTTCAGTTACTGTGTCGACCCTCTTGATGTTGAAGATTGGTTAACCGACATAAAGAAGCATTTTGAGTGCAGTAACGTGAAGGAAGATGATTATGTCAAGTTTGCAGCCTTCCAACTGAAAGATCAAGCAGCTGACTGGTGGCAGCAGTACAAAGACTCCAGGCCGGGTCAAGTGATCTCTTGGGAGAATTTCTGCAAGGACTTTCGCTCGCACCACATTCCTACAAGTGTCATCGAGGGTATGCGTGAGCAATTCCGCAACCTGAAGCAGGGCTCCATGACAGTCTATCAGTATAATGTCAAGTTCCAAAACCTCGCTCGTTATGCTAAGCAAGACATTCCTGATGCCAAGAGTAAAATCTACCAGTTCCGTGGAGGTCTCAAAGATGAACTTCAGCTTGCTCTCACTTTGTTCGAGCCCGACGAATTCGACAAGTTCTATAACATGGCTTTGAAACAAGAAGCAGCTCAGCTTAAGATGGAGGCTTCTAAGAAGAGAATTCGAGATGCTGTTCACTCTTCCTCATCGTCTCAGATGGTCTCGAAGCATCAGAAATTCTGGCTTCCTCCTCCTCCAGTGATTCGAGCTCCATACAACAACTCCAACAACTCCAACAACAAGAACTCTAGTGGTCGTGGTTTCTCCCTCCCACCCAACCCGAGCAACCAGTCGAAGAAGCAGTTTCAGTCTCAAGGCTCCAAGTCAAGTGGCTCTCATTTCCGTCCTCTCTCAGAAGTGGTGTGCAACAAGTGTGGCCAGAAGGGTCACTATGCCAACAGATGTCCGAATCCGAAGCATATTCCTCCTCCTCCACCTGTGAGTTCAGGTATTGTCAGGCATGATCCAAAGGCAGCAAGGGTCAATCTGATGAATGCAGCACAAGCGGAGAATTCTTCTGATGTCATTTTGGGTAACCTTCCAGTTAACTCTTTTCCAGCTAAAGTTTTGTTTGATTCGGGTGCTTCATGCTCTTTCATGTCTCAACCATTTGCATCCAAGCACAATATTGCCACTTCAAATTTGCCTCAGAAGTTGCAAGTTGTTTCTCCGGGCAGGATTATGACTTCTAGTGTCTATGCTCCGGATGTTTCTATTCGCATGGGAGATTATCGCTTTCTGGCTAAACCAGTGATTATTGGTAATTCTGACATTGACCTCATCCTCGGAATGGATTGGCTTTCTCAGCACGATGCTCATATCGATTGTGCTCAAAAGGAAGTCAAGTTGACTCATTCTGATGAAGATGTGATTATCTTTGCCTCAAGGGATAACACTATCAGGCTTTTCTCACTCAATGATAAGGGCGAAATTAATGCCATATCTCAAATTCCGGTGGTGAACGAATATCAAGACGTCTTTCCTGAAGAACTTCCAGGCATGCTTCCACACCGTCAGGTGGAGTTTGTCATTGAACTCGAGCCGGGTACTGAGCCAGCATGCCGGCGTCCGTACAAGCTCTCTCCGGATGAATTGAAGGAATTGAAGAAGCAGCTTGATAAGCAGGAGAGTATGGGTCTCATCAGACCTAGTACGTCTCCGTGGGGCTGTGGTGTCTTATTTGTCAAGAAGAAAGATGGCACGGAGCGTCTTTGTGTTGATTACCGGCCATTGAACAAGAAGACGATTAAGAACAAGTATCCGCTCCCCAACATCAACGAACTCTTTGAGCAGCTCAAAGGAGCTAAAGTGTTCTCTAAGCTTGACCTCCGAATGGGCTATCATCAAATTCGCATTCGCGAGGAAGACATTCCCAAGACGGCCTTCAGAACGAGCTACGGTTCATACGAGTATACCGTCATGTCCTTCGGTCTCGCCAATGCTCCTCCTACCTTTTCGAGGGTGATGCATTACATCTTCAACCCCTATACTGGCGAGTTTGTGCTTGTGTATCTGGATGATATTCTGGTGTTTTCCAAGAATGAAGAAGATCACGAAAAGCACTTACGTCTGGTTCTTGATCGACTCCGAGAGCATAAATTCTATGCCAAGTTCTCCAAGTGCGAGTTTTGGCTCGATAAGGTTTTATACCTGGGCCACATCATCTCAGCTGACGGTATTGCGGTTAATCCCGAGAAAGTTGAAGCAATTGTCAACTGGGAAGCTCCTCAGAACGTCAAGCAGCTCCGCAGTTTTCTGGGTCTTGCCAGCTATTGCAGAAGGTTTGTTGAGAACTTCTCCAAGATTGCCAAGCCTCTCTCCAACTTGCTTCAGAAGAATGTCAAATACTTTTGGTCTCCAGAGTGTGAAGTGGCATTCAAAACTCTCAAAGAAAAGCTTGTCTCTGCTCCAGTTCTGACTCCTCCGGATGAATCCAAGCCCTATGAAGTATTTTGCGATGCTTCTATTCAAGGTCTTGGTGGTGTGCTTATGCTAGATAAGAGAATTGTGGCATACACTTCTCGTCAGCTAAAGCCAAGTGAGAAGAACTATCCCACACATGATCTCGAGCTAGCAGCTGTGGTACATGCTCTGATTACGTAAAGACATCTGTTGTTGGGCAGAAAGGTCGACATCTTCACTGATCACAAGAGCTTGAAGTACATCTTCACACAGCCGCATCTGAACCTCCGTCAGACTCGTTGGGTCGAAATGATCCAAGAGTATAATCCCAGCATTGAATACACTCCTGGCAAAGCGAATGTGATTGCAGATGCTTTGAGCAGAAAGGCATATTGCAACAGCCTTCTTATCGAGCCGTACCAGCCTGAGCTTTGTGAAGCTTTCAGGAAGCTCAACCTTCAAGTTGTTCCGCAGGGTTTTCTTGCAAATCTCCAAATTGCTCCTACCTTGGAAGATCAAGTCCGTGAGGCCCAACTAAGTGATACCATGGTGAAGAAAGTGAAACATGGGATTGCAAAGGGCACTCCAAAATACAAGTGCTTCCGTGTTGATGAGAGAGATACCTTGTTCTTCGAGGACAGACTCGTTGTTCCCAAAGGTGATCTCAGGAAGCTCATATTGGAAGAAGCTCATGATTCTCTTCTTTCCATTCATCCTGGCAGTTCCAAGATGTATCAAGACCTCAAGCAGTCTTACTGGTGGACACGCATGAAAAGGGAGATTGCCCAATTCGTGAATGAATGTGATGTATGCAGAAGAGTGAAAGCAGAACATCAACGTCCAGCCGGTCTTCTCCAACCTCTTCCTATTCCTGAGTGGAAGTTCGACCACATTGAAATGGACTTCGTCACTGGATTTCCTAAATCCAAGCGAGGAAATGATGCTATCTTTGTGGTGATTGACAAGCTTACCAAAGTCGCTCACTTTCTTCCAGCCAAAGAATCAATCAATGCAGCCCAACTTGCAGAGCTGTACACTTCCAGAATTGTGTCCCTACATGGCATTCCTCAAGTTATATCCTCAGACCGTGGAAGCTTGTTCACATCAAGGTTCTGGGACTCCTTTCAGTCCGCCATGGGCACGAAGATCAGGTTCAGCACTGCCTTTCACCCTCAAACTAGTGGTCAAGTCGAGCGTGTGAATCAGATTCTAGAAGACATGCTCAGAGCCTGTGTCATCTCCTTTGGCATGAAATGGGAAGACTGCCTTCCATTTGCCGAGTTCTCTTACAACAACAGCTTTCAAGCAAGTGCAGGCAAAGCACCGTTTGAAATTCTCTATGGCAGAAAGTGCCGTACCCCTCTCAACTGGTCTGAAACAGGCGAACGCCAACTTCTTGGCAATGACTTGATCTCAGGAGCCGAAGAAATGTGCAAAGTCATACGTGAGAATCTCAAGGCCGCTCAGTCGCGCCAGAAGAGCTACTATGATGGCAAGCATCGTGATTTGGCTTTCAACATCGGTGATCATGTCTATCTCCGAGTTTCTCCGATGAAAGGCACCCAAAGATTCGGTATCAAAGGAAAACTTGCTCCTAGATACGTCGGGCCTTTCAAGATTCTTGGCAAAAGAGGCGATCTAGCCTATCAACTTGAGCTCCCTCCAAACTTCGCAAATGTTCATGATGTCTTCCATGTGTCTCAACTTCGCAAATGCTTAAAGGCACCTGAGCGCATGATTCCGTTTGAGGAGATTGATCTTCAACAAGACCTGTCCTACCGAGAGCACCCAGTTGCCATTCTCGAAGAAACCGAACGCAAGACCCGCAACAAGTCCATCAAATTTCTGAAAGTCAAGTGGTCACATCACACCGACCGAGAAGCTACCTGGGAACGAGAAGATCATCTTCATTCCGAGTATCCTTCCATTTTCCAGTCCTAGATCTCGGGACGAGATCTTTTTGTAGTAGAGGAGAGTTTTTTAATGCCCCAGATGTAATACTTTCCCTTTTGGGTGTATAATATATCTCCGGCTTCATCTATTTCCATTCCGGGTTCCTTGTCTTTCGGGTTTTCGTCGTTTTGTTGTGTGAGTGTGTGGCATTCATTCATATCATGTAGACATGTGCATCGCATTGCATTTGTGTTGTCGGTTGCATCCGGTTCCGCGTGTTCCTTCCGTTGTCCGTTTCGCGTTCCGGAGCTCCCTCACGTATCTGTGACGTCCCGTAGGCCTACTTTGTTGTTTGGGCGTGTAACGTTACCGGTGTGCCGCGAGGTTGTTGTGTGTGTTGTTGTTTTGTTGTGTGCAACCCGCCTCTCAAATCTCGTCGCGTTTGGACTCCGTTGGTTTTCCCATCCGTTGTTCGTGTGGGTCCAAAGTGCCTTCACTTTGTGTCCCGGAAACACCCCTACTGCAGTTTACTACTATCTCCTAGGCCCTTCTAGACTACCCCCACGATCGGATCCGTCGGATCGCGATCGGAGGGCTCCTAACACCCCCAAATCCCCTAACCCTAGCTACCTGCTATATATATAGACCCTAGTCTATTTTGGGCATCTAGTTTTTCTTTCCCCTTCCTCCCCTCAATTTTTGGATCCAACCACCACATCTCTTCCACTTGGCAAGTCCCCTCCTGGGAACCAGCCGCCGCCGTTTCCTCGAAGGATCCCAGCCGGCGCCCCCTCCGATCGATCCGCCTGGGATCCAGATCGGCGCCAAGGGTCAACGCCCTCGCATCGATCGCTTCGGGGTACCACTTCGCCGTTTGTTCGGTCCGCATCGATCGCCAGGGTGCCTCCTTCCCTCGGCCCACCGCATCGATCGCCAGGCTCGGGAGCCCAGCGGGACCACTTCCCCGCAGGCCGTACGCTCCCGCGGGCCGCCGCGTCGCCCTCCCTCCTCCAGCCGCAAAGCCGACGCCTCTCCTGGGCCGAGACGTCGGGCCGGCCGCCTCCTCCCTCCGCCAGATCCCGCCTCGCCTTCGGGCCGGTTCCGCCGCCTGGGCCGAGGCCACTTCCCGCGCCAGGCCTCGCTCAGCCGTGCCGCCGCCAGGCCACCGGGCCTCCTCCCTCCGGCTGCCGCTGGGCCCGAGCCAGCAGGCCGCCGCCTTCAGCCGCGCCGGCCCGTCCTCTTCCCCAGGCCGCACCCGCACCTCCAGATCGGGCCGGATCCGCCCCGGGCCCGTTTGCTGCAGATCTAGGTTGTTCCAATTTTCCCTAAGTCCCAGTATTTCTCTTGTCTGTTGCTATATTCAAACATGCATATCTTTTTGTGTGTTGCTCCGATTCGCGCGTATAATATGTCCAGACGTTCGTGGTGACTAGCACTACGTTTCATCTCTTGTTGTCATGCATGTTAGAGATCGTCTAGGTGCTTGTTTTGCTGTTGCAAGAGTGCATCGTGATATAAACTGCTGCTATGTGATGTTTTTATGCCATCTTTGCCATGTGATATCTTTTAGCTCGTTTGTCCGAATGATGCAAATGACATGTCCACGTGTTCGTCTTGCCATGCTCTACATGTTGTATGTGCTAGGTAGCATGATAGATTTATTCTTGCCATGTTTATCATCGTTGCAAAGTGCCATGTGGCTGTGATGTTGTTTCACTTGTTATGAAATGCCATCTTGTTGAGCTCGTTGTTATCGTTGTGTTTGCCTCAATGAAGCATGCTTGTGTGTTTCGGAATCACCTTCATGTGTACTTTGAGGAGGTGCTTACCGCTTTCCATGTTTAGTTTCGAGGTGACTTAAACATGCTCTTTTATATGCCATGATGAAATTGCTGTTTTAGGACTTAGTGGATTTTCACTAAGTCTGAAATCTGTAACGTTCCGATGCCATGTTCGTGTGCTGCTCTAGGACAAAGCATGTTAGTTTTGGAGTGGATCTTGATTGTTCCTTGTAGTATATATTGTTGTCTTTCCATCCATGTCCTCACATGTCTATTTGAGTGGCTGTAGCATGTTTATCTTTTGCTCCAAAGTTTCAATAAAATTCTGCTGCCAGAATTTTATTGTCAAGTTCAATATGTCCAAGATCATTGCTATTGATCCGTGGCTCCGTTGGGGGTGCACCTTTGGACTTAGTTGCTGTAGTATATGTCTAGTTTGTGTTCTAGGTCTTTGCCATGTTATTTGAGTGATGTAGCTTAATTATTTTGTGCTCCGAAGTTGCTATGTTGCTGTAATTTTCAGTTTTCGATCATTTCTTGTTTCGGGCATAACTTTTAGCCCGTAACTCCGATTTCAGCGAATCTTATATGAAACTTGATTGTTTTTCTGTGTAGATTAATAATATCAGATTGTTATCATGTTTTGAGGTGTTTTGCTTGAGTGCTATTTTACGTGCTCCGTGTGCATCCTTAGTGCATCCATCATGCATTCATCTTTTTCGAGTGCGCATTGCATCTTTTTGATTGGTGCTTGGTGTGATTGTTTTGTTTAGAGCCGGAAGCAGAGTCTGAGTTCGAGTACGAGCACGAGGTTTCCAACGAGGTTGAGCACGAGGACCCTTCTTATGATCCGAAAGACTTCTCTTCAGGCAAGATGACCGAACCCCGATAACATTACTATCTTTGCCTATTGCTAGTAGTTCCGCTCTATAGTTTTGCCTTGATGCCCATGATCTTCTTGTCAGCCTCCTACTTGTAAACCATTGCCGTGTTTAAACAACCTACCTATGCAAACCGTTGCTTGGCTAAGTACGCTTCGCTCAGCCCTTCTTATAGCATTGCTAGTTGCAGGTGAAGATCGAAGATGCTTGCTTCATGTTGAAGTTTGGTTGGGTTATATCACACTATATAAATGCTTAATATGAAATCATCTATATATTGGCAAGGGTGGAAGGCTAAGCCTTTTTCTTGGTGATTTGTTCCACTCATGCCGTTAGGAACCGTATAAACCGGTGTTATGTTCCTTGATTATGCGTTCCTAACACGGTTGGGGTGTATGGGACCCCCTCGATAAACCGCTAAGTGCTAAGTCTTTTCCAGCAAGTCCCAACATTGGTACTATTGTCCTAATAACAAACTAAACTTGCATAGGGAGTAATTAACCCTCTTTCTTAATCAACAACCCCGGGCCAGTGCTCCACATGAGTGTTGGTCCGAAACGGGGGTCCTGCAGGGCCGCCTTGGGGCAACCCGAGGTATCTGGCATACACCTGTAGCATCACCCATCCGGTCGTGTCCTGAGACTTAGATACGCGCGGCTACTATCAGGGTGTCGACACGCCGGGAGGATTTGCTGGATTAGCCTTACCTTAGCTCGGTATATCTTGAGCACGGGATTCCGAGGATACTCGGGTCTTCCCACTTTGGAGTTGCGACTCCGCGGATCGTGGGCTTGTAATGGGTCAAGTTGGAACACCCCTGCAGGGTTTGAACTTTCGAAAGCCGTGCCCGCGGTTATGTGGCAGATGGGAGCTTGTTAATATCTGGTTGTAGAAAACTTGACACAATGCTTCTAATACACTACCAGCGTGTGTTCCGTGACTGTCAATTTCCGAATAGGGATTCAGGAGTTGAACACGGAGGGGTTATGTTTGTGGAGCTTGTAGCTAGGATCACTTCGTGATCACTTCTCGCCGAGGCCTTCTCTTCTCGCTCTCACTCACGTAAGCTAGATGCTAGTTGCTGCTGCAGACACTTATTCTTTTCTTCAGCCTTATCCTCTCCCAAAGGCTTAAATAGTCTTGTTACCCGGAAACGGGATTGCTGAGTCCTCTGTGGCTCACAGTTACTTCACCACACCAGATGCAGGTCCAGTTGTGAGCTATCCAGGTGATGGCACCGAGCTGGATTGGGAGTACGACGAGGAGCGTAGTCGGTACTATGTGCGATATCCGGATGATCAGTAGTGGAGACTCCTACTAGGATTCGATCCGCCTGTGGTTTATTTATTTCAGTTTGGTATCTTGACATTTGGATTTTGCCCTTAGAGGGTTGTGATATTCTTAATGTATGATGATTGAGACATGTTATGTAATTGTGTGACGTGGCGAGTGTAAGCCAACTATTTATGTTTACAATCCCCTCTTTTACATGAGATGTGCAAAGATTACCAAACTTGAGATCATTCTAGGATGGATTTATGCCTTTAAGTCGTGCCTCAACACGTAGGAGGTATAACTCCATCCTGGGCATTACATATACCTTGCTGGAAATAAAGATATTCTTGAATTTCTACTGTTTCTCAAGATTGCCAAAAGGTTTTTGCAAAGAAAAAGCAAGTTCTTGATTTGCAAAGTGAAGGAAAGGCAAAACATGACAGAATCTGTGAAAAACAGAACAGCATGTAGTAATTGATCTGTTCGGGATACTTCTGCAACTCAAATCAATAAACCCAGAACAGATGCACGAAAGACAATTATATAGAGAACGCTTTCGAAAAAATTCAGAACAAAAATATGATCTGGTGATTTTATACGAATTTTTCTATCCAAGGACAGAATCTGTTTCCTGGACAGCACCTCACAACTTTTGAACTTTCTAGCAATCAGAGGCTATACTTGGCACAAATATGAAAAGCAAAGATACAATGATGATGCTACTGTAGTAAACAACATCAAGACACTAAAAACTGAAAGAACAAACTAAAAGCAAAGATAACAAGGGTTGTCTCCCTAGAGCTCTTTCTTTATAGCCATAAAGATAGGCTTAAGACTTTAATGATGCTCTCGTAGGAATAAGAGTTGAAGAACAAAAGAGAGCATCAAGAAGAAAATAACAAACACATTTAAGCCTAACATGCTTCCTATGCATAGGAATATTGCAATAGAATAATTCATTGAAGCACAAAGCAATAAGCATAGGAAGACAAAACAAGTGCAGATTCAAAACCTTCAACCTAAAGAGAGGGAACTTAATATTATTGAAATATCTATAAGCATATGTTCCCTTCTCATAATAATTTTCAGTGGGATCACGAATAAACTCAACAATATAAGCATCACATAAAGCATTGTTACCGTGATCCACATGCAAAAAGGTACTCTTACTCTCCACATAAGTATCATGAAGAGGATAAAACTTGGTAAAAAAGAGAGACATAAGCTCTTGCCAATCAAGCAAGTGCGAGTTATCGAGAAGCTTATACCAATCTGAAGCCTTATATATAAGTGATACGGCAAACAATTTCCTAATGAGAAACTCCCTTGATACACCTGCAAGCTTAAATAATGAACATAGTTGTGACAGATATAGCAAGTGTTCACCGGGATGTCTGTCTCCTGCATAACGATTAGCCAAAACATAATCGATAATACCAGCTGGTATTTTATAGGGCACAATTCCAGTAGGGGGAGGAGCAACCACCACAGGTGTGGGGCATCTTCCCGCAAGCAACGATCCAATAGCAAGGTTGTCCATAAGCATAATTAGTGAAATACATTAGGAAAACTGAAAGGTAAACTAACAAGACTAAAAAGCAAAGGTAAAAGATAGCATGCAACTCCCCTATCCTGAAGAGTGGAGTCCCCGGCAATGGCACCAGAAAATACTCCTTGATGGGCCTCGAACCCCTCGTTGGTTACCCCAAGTGGAAGGTGTAAGATGCAGCAAGTAGAAGTGTTTTCCCTTAGCAAAGATGCCAAGGATCGAATCCCCAGAGACTCCTAGGTTCAACAAGTAGGTGTCAACTGCTAACGGCGCAATTAGCAATCAACATGGACCTGCACACAGATACAAATAACTTTGCTCCCAACGAGTACAGAGAGGTTGTCAATCCCTCCGGCCTTGTAGTTCACAAAGGGTTAAAGGCAATGATAGTAGTGATAGATAGTGTTTTTGCAATAGTAAGTAATAACGAAAAGTAAATAGCGGGTGTGATCAATGATGGTAATAAGGACCGGAGTCTCATTATGTTCACTAGTGATGTCTCTCTCCCAAAAGACGATAAAACAGCTATGTGAGGTAAGCAAATTACAGCTGGGCAATTGAAAGGACCACGAACGCAAACCAATGCTGACTACATTGCAAGAAAGGTTGAGGTTCAAAGCATGGGCGGTACGCCAAAGTAAGTAGACCGAAATCCATCAATGCCTACTACTAATCATCCACCTTGAGATATCTATCCAGAACATCTCGCTGGTATTAAGTTGCGAGTCCCACCCATAGTGTAATCTCAATGCAACAGACAACTGCATTAAAAGAACTTTGCGTAAAGTAAACAATCCTTGCACCCGCGGGCACAAGCATCATTGTTTTCCCCCTTGTGGCAACAGCACATCCCCTAGACTCATGTTTCTGTCACTCAAGCTAGTCATCGAGGGGCATGAACCCACAATCAAGCATAACGTTCCCTCTTGGAGTCACTACCTACTACTCGGCCAAAGCAATAAATAACAACGGAGAACATGCAAGAATTACTTATGAAGATAAATATAAAAGAGGTGAATCAAATATATTACTCAAGATCAATCTGAACATAATCTCATAATCCATCGGATCCCAGCAAACTCAACATAGCAACAGCATAAGGATTACATAGGTGCCTCGATCATGTAGGGCAGCTCACGAGGACTAATTAGTGAAGCACAAGAACGGGAGGAGAACATCACATAGCTACTGGTCATGGACTCATTGTCCAAGGAAGACTACTCACGAGTCATCCGGGAGGCGTCCATGGTGGTGGAGAAGCTCCCGGTGGTGATCCTCCCCTCTGGCAGGGTGCCGGGAAGAGTTCTCCTGGTGCTCCCGATCTTGGAAGCGGCGGAGGCGGCGGAACAGAGATGGGATCGCGAATAGAGTTCCCTCTCTGAGGGTTTCGGAGGACCCTCTAAATATATGCCAAAGGGGGGCATCGGACGGGCTTCGGGGGGCCCAGGCGCCCCCCCGGCGCGGCCCGGGGGGGGGGGGCGTGCCGCCAGGGCGCCTGGAGCCCTGGTGGCCCCCCCAGGCTGCCCTTCGGACGCAGTGTTGTTTCCGGAATGCTGATTTTTTATATAAATTTTCTGGATTTTTCTGGGCAGTTCTCGAAACGTGAAAACCTGAAATACAAAAACAGCCGAAAACAGAAACTGGCACTGGGGTGCACTGGATTAGTAAGTTAGTCCAAATATGATCAAAAGTGTATGGAAGTGTATGAATATCATACCAATATCACCCAAAAGTGGCATGGAGCAAGCAGAAATTATAGATACGTTTTGGACGTATCAGCAATCTTTTCAATTTTTCAACAGCTCGTCTATTTCCTCGCCGCTCCTCGTACGCGGGCGTCCTCGGGGTTCTGTTTCACCATCGAACAGATCCTTGCGCTTTCTCCACAGGTCATCGTCGCGAAGCCACCTTCGATGTCCCATGAACACGGTTTTGGAAGACCCGGGATCTCTATCTAGCTGGCGATACGTTGTGTCATCCATGCACCTGACGCATCCAGAAAATCCGTGGACCACCTGCCCCGCGACATATCCGTAATCGAGATAGTCGTGCACCATCGTGAGCAGCGCGGCTCTCATAGGGAAATATTCTTTCTCTGCGGCGTCCCATGTATTGGCTGGCGTTTTCCACAGCGTGTCAAGCTCCTCTTTCAGCAGCCCCAGATACAGATTGATGTCGTTCCCTGGTTGTTTCGGTCCTTCAATTAGCATACTCATGTGAATGTACTTCCTCTTCATGCACAACTAGGGGGGAAGGTTGTACATCCACACAAACACAGGCCAGGTGCTATGTGTGCTTCTCTGGCTGCCAAACGGATTGACTCCATCGGTGCTCGCGCCCAGCACGATGTTCCTTGGATCGTTCCCAAATTCTAGGTCTTCGAAGTTCAACGCTTGCCACTGGCTCGCATCCTTAGGGTGACTCAGCATCTTGTCTTGTTTATCTATCTCTGGATCATTTGCGTCATCTTCTCGCTTCTTCTCCTCCCTATCCGCGTGCCAACGCAGGAGCTTTGCTACCTTAGGGTCCGCAAAATACCGCTGCGGACGAGGAGTGATCGGAAAGTACCACACCACTTTTCGAGGAGCTTTCTTCCCCTTCCTGTATCGAGTGACGCTGCACACCGGGCATATGGTAGACTCTGCGTGCTCGTCCCGATAAATGATGCAATTGTTCATGCACACATGGTATTTCACGTGCGGTAAATCCAGAGGACACACGATTTTCTTCGCCTCCTCGAAACTGGTCGGGCACTTGTTCCCCTTGGGAAGACGTTCGTGCCAGAATGACATGTTCTCGTCGAAGCATGCGTCGGTCATTTTGTGTTTTACCTTCATCTCCAGAGCCATGAGCGTTACTTTCAGGCGGGTATCCTCGGGCCTGCATCCTTCATACAATGGAGTAACCGTGTCTAACTCAAGTTGATCCATCTTGGCTTTCTCTCGGGCGGCAGCTCTTGCGTTATCCGTCTGCTTGAGAAGCAGCTCTTGAATATGAGGGTCCTGCACCCAGCCCATCGATGGTCCAGCGTCGTCTGCTCCGCCGGCATCATCATCTTCATGATCATGCCCGTCGTCTGCTCCGGCATCTTCCTCATCATCATGTCCTGCATCTTCTACATGATGACTGTGTACAGCATCACCATCGTGATCATCTCCTGGGGATTCTTCGTCTTCTCGCCCGCCCGAGCCGCGGTGGTTGTCTTGCTGCCCTTCCTCATTTCTTGCCCGGCCCCCATGGACAACTTCGTAGTCATCTTCATCACCTTGCCTCCGATAGCCATCCATGAAACCACGCAAGAGCAGGTGGTCCCGCACCTGTCCGGAATCCGGGTCCGCAATAAGGCTCTTCAGCTTGCATCTTCGACACAGACATCTTATCTCCGTCTCGTTCTTTTGAAGCATCTCAGCCTTCGCGGACCTCAAAAACCTATTCACGATGCCTTCGGTCATCGTGCGGACCATGGTCGTCTGCGGGGTAGAGCAAAACGATATTTTAGAACCAAGAAAAAATTTGGCATGACTTTCCCTAAAAATAGGACCAAAAAGAATGCTTAATGCCAAAATTCTCGCCGAAACGGCAATGAATCAACATTCCGGGAAAATATTGGCAACTATCGCATTTCAAATACTGGTACACCTCCAAACACAAACACATATGCAACACCACAAACATATGCAACACCACGAACATACATAGATCTAGCTAGGCCATAAAAAGTGCATGTGCACATTGTTGTGGGGAGAACAACATAAATATAGCTTCCCCCCTTACTTACCTATCAAAACAAGGTAATTTAACCACTTAATTTGAATGAATCTATGGTGGAAATGAGGTGAAAAAGAGGAGGCACCCGAGACAAGGAGGAGGTGGAGAGAATGAAGTGGGGAGAAAGTGAGTGTGGGTAGGAGTGGCTGTCCAAAATATCTTGTTGGTGCCCACTTACTGATGGCGCACCAACTCAAAATGCGCCATTAGAAATCCAGGTTACTAATGGCGCACCTTCTGGTGGTGCGCCATTAGTAGTTTTGCAAAAAAAAAACATACTAATGGCGCACTATTCCACAGTGCGCCATTACTAGTTTAAACTAGTAATGGCGCACTGTGGAACAATGCGCCATTAGTAATTTTGCAAAAAAAAGAATAAAAAATATAATAAAAAAACAACAGTAGGGGCGCACTTTCCGACAGGTGCACCATTACTAGTTACAACTAGTAATGGCGCACTGTGTCTGGATGCGCCATTAGTATGTTTGGAAAAGGAAAAAAAATTGGTACTAATGGCGCACCGTGGGCCAGGTGCGCCATTAGTAGTTTCAACTCTAATGGCGTATCAGAAGGTGGTGCGACATTAGTATATACTAATGGCGCACCGCTTGTCTGGTGCGCCATTAGTGTCAAACCCATCTATAGCCCTTTTTCTAGTAGTGCAGTGGTCTGCCGATGGCGATCAGAGGATTAAAATCGGCAAGGATCTAGAGATAACCCATTATCCGCTGGCTCAGGCGTTCTTGCGCGATGACATACTGTGTAAGGTTGGCTAGTACTGGGTCTCTCTCAATTCGCCCACTAGGAAAAGATGTTGCTTCTCCGGGTGCTGCGCGGCTTGGAAAGTAATAATACCCTCATTCGCTGGCATAGGGCACCACGAATCGAAGGCGAGCAAGCGCTTCACAAGCGGCAGCCTCTATGGATTTCCCCATGAAGGAAACTTCTGTGGGGTCTTGGTTTGGGTTTGCGGGTGGGATGTGTACCACCGCCCAATATTTCGAGGTGGTAGGCGTGATCCTCGATTTGAGCAGCTCATACTGGGGTGGACGGGTAGCACTCATGGTACTGCAGGTAAAATCCCACAATATCTTCACGAAACTACCCGGGGATGCCTCTAGGGTTCTGAGATAAATACTAGGGATCGGCATGGTGAAGGAAATGGCTGTGAGAGGTGGGCTCTTATATAGCCACCGGGCTGGTCTACCGAATCAGGGTGAGAGGCAGCTATATTGTTGGTTTCGCTTTACGGAGTCGGGGTCAATGCTACAGGTACTCACGTCTCGAAAAAAATGACGTTTTTACTGTAGGGGTTGTCGGTGAGGTGCTCTGGAAGTTATGCTCGGAAAAGGATGAATGCAATAGCACACTGTCACAACTATGCACGGGTGCTACAACAGCGCAACGGTACTGTATATACATATCAGCATACAGGTTACACGACCACAGGGTGTGGACAAGATAAAGCTTGGTACTACACAGGTGACTTAATCCACCTCGTTTATATCCAGGCGGCCTTGCCTTATGGACGCCGAAGCTTCTCCAGGGGTTTCATCGTTGGTGTTGGCTGGAGGTGGCTGAGGGGGTGTAGGGTCGGGGCAGTGATGATGACCCTCGCGGGGATTGTTGGCCACAATCCTGTTGGAGCGTGCGCCAAACAGGCGACGCATCACCTCTGGAGATACCAAGGCATTCTGGTCAATGACCGCGGTAGGCCTTGGGGACTCGATTGGTTGTCCGAACAACACGACTGGGTTGTCGGTGCCGGACTCGTCTCTTCCTCTTGCTGGGGCTCGGCGAAGCAGTTCCCCACGAGTTGCGATCAGATCAAGAGTGATTTGATCGAACAGTTCCTCTAGCACACTGACATAGCATACCATGTGGAGTAATGCAGGATCCGTCTCGTGGTCTCCGTTCACAACTCGGGGAGGCCTACCATACCCGTTGCGACTGGGGTAGTAGTAGAGCGAGCGACAGTTAACTCTGGGCGACAGGTGCCGGAGTTGAACTATAGCTTCTCGAGCAGCTAGTTGGATAGCTTGCGGCTCAAAGGAAGTTGTCCTTTCGGTGAACCTGTAGGGGCGTTCTGGTGGCAAACCCCTGCCGTAGATGTGTACAGTGGCCCAGAATTGATGGCTTTCACCGCCCATGGAGTCTTGGTACACAACACATTCTGGGGGCTCTTCTAACGCAAAGGCACGATGGGTGAGGTTTGCGAGCACGGTCACAAAACCTCCAAGGTTGGTTGCTGTGGTTTCATTGTGAACGATGGGTCCTGGCATTTTAGCTACGTCTGGGTAGAGGCTGTGTTGGGTTGGGGGCTAGCGTGCCCTATTTATAGGAAAGGACGGAGTCTTCCTTCGCACGCTTGCGAAGGGAACTATATGGGTGTCGGTCACTGGCGGTTGATCGACAGGCTAGACTGATAGGTTGGGCACCGACAACCAAAGGTGTCGGCCCTCTGTCGGGGTATCTTATGCGAGAAGCTTTTCCTGGGTTTGGTTAAGGTCTGGTGGGTTGGTTTACCTAGGTTTTTGACCGAGCTAAGATAGGATTAACCAATGCTCAGTCTGGCTCTGATACCAAGTTTGTCAGGACCGGATTTTAGGGATATTCATTTCCCAAAAGCGGCCCTTGTGCTGACCAGCCCTAGGATTACTGTTAGCTGATGAGGCACCAACTTGTTACAGAAACTCCATGCAAAGTACAAAATATGTAGTACAAGACCATTCTATCCTGTGAGCACAACACAAGGTTTCTAGTGGCTGATGGCGGAAGCGGTTTGTGGATCATCGGTGACTATGGGACTCCATTTCCCACAGGAACAGCTGACCATGATAACTCCTATCTTCGCGAGGCTGCTATCTCCATTAGCATAGGCTCCGGGACTGTCATCGCATCGTTCCTTGCCACGCAAGGAATCTGGCCAAGACAATAGCCAGGGACAAGCCAGTGAGTACTTTGAATGTACTCGCAAACATTATGAATATGGGTGAGACATAAACATGCTCGAGGATGATTTCTGATCACTATGTTAATAATGATATGACAGTCTATAGTTGCAAGCAGGGCATCCGTGTAAAAAGGCATATGCACTCAGAGAGTAGTAACAAACTAAATAACAAGCATGCCACAGTCGGGCGTCTGAGCGACACCACAGAAAGGGCTTATGGAAAAAAATGAAAGGCAAGAATGCCACAGTCGGACGTCTGAGCGACATCACATAAAGGGCTTATAAAGAAAAGTAAAGAACAAAATGCCACAGTCGGACGTCTGAGCGACATCACATAAAGGGCTTATAAAGAGAAATAAATAACAAAATGCCACAGTCGGACGTCTGAGCGACATCACATAAAGGGCTTATAAAGAGAAGTAAATAACAAAATGCCACAGTCGGACGTCTGAGCGACATCACATAAAGGGCTTATAAGGAGAAGTAAATAACAAAATGCCACAGTCGGACGTCTGAGCGAGATCGCTTAAAGGGCTTATAAAGAGAAGTAAATAACAAAATGCCACAGTCGGACGTCTGAGCGACATCACAATAAGGGCTTATAAGGAAAATAAATAAGTCGCAGTGAATATCCAGGAGGTAGAACCGTCCCAGGGATACTCATTTATTCAAATAACACAAATGGTTAATCCACAATAATAATCAGGATTACCACATATTGCAGATGATAGTAAATGTTCCGATTTAGTAGTTTTCCTCCGAAGACCGACACTAAGACCGACACTCTACCCATCCCAGACTGTAGTCCTTAACCATGGACACGGCTATTCGAATAGATTTAATATCTCTGCAGAGGGTGTACTCTTTACCCATGCATAACGGATTTCCTATAGTCCCTCTGGACTAATTCCGTCTACGGTCTTTTAATCTGAAGACGCACCTGACTACACACACCAGCCTAACTTACCGGTGTCTGGAATCACCCACGACACTAGTTAAGCTAAACTCTAAGTGGGGAGGCTACAACCTTGACTAGCATGGGATCACAAAAATTTATAACGCGCACGAAAGCCGGGGAAGCTATCCCCTTCGGATCCAACCGAAACACCCATGCCCCCGGACCCGGTGGCCTGCCTACCGGATGCAGCCGGTATCTTCCACCATGGCCTCTCTGTACGGTGTGTGATAGAACAGGGGTCGACAATTTACCGAACCGTACCCTACCTGTAGCAGGGACACGTGGTAGCACGAAGCAAGTATGGGGGTTTCTGGAACAAGACTCGATCTACGGTCGACTCAAGAGGTTTAGGTATTCCCTGCATGGTTAGTGCCACAATGCTCTTTACAGTTCCCTGACAGGGTCACACCCCTCATGCTACATCCTGCCTTACTGCACATCCTCGCCACAACGAGATGTCGGTCACGTGGTCGGTTCACCGGAACACAACCTTCCTTCGGACTCCATCCAAACTATCACCAGGCATATGTGGCATGAGAAGTGGTTGCTGTCACCAATATCACATACATAACAAAAAAAGATTTTTCACCACAAGTTGATATGCAAGAGTAAGACTTCTACATGAAATAGCGTTGCTCCATTTTGGTATATCAATGGAGTTCTTATGTTTTAGCAAACAACACACAATGTATATCATAACGGGGTTCAAGATGCTTGCCTTCAAGTAGAGGGGAGGAGAAATGCATTCCAAATATTTATTTGGAATTTTTCTCCCTCTTCAAAATCCTAAATGAAATAATAAGAAATCAATACATAGGCTTAGGACAGCCCAAAAAGTTGTCTGGAAAATTTTCATATAAATATGAAAATAAACTAGACAATATTTGGGGAACAACAGAAAAAGAATCAAGTCATTTGGATTAATATTTAAAGAGATATTGCAAGTCAAAGTTTAGTCAACTCTGGTTTTAATAAAAACCAGAAAAAGGAAAACGCATCAGCTCAGAAGACGTTTCCAGGGAAGGGAAGACGTACTTCGGGGAATGCGCCTTCACTTAAACTGGCGAGCGGGGACAAGAGGGGCTGACGGTGGGACCTGTGGGCTCACCTGTCTTATTTGACTGGTCTACCCCGCCCCTTCCTCCTTCGCCCGACCAAGGATGGGGCTCCGGTGATCGTCGCCGACGAACGGTGGCTCCTCGAGGGCGTCCGAGTGCAGGGATGGATCCGCTAGGCTGGGGCGGTCCTCCCGGTGGTCGAGTGGCCGGCGGGGACGGAGGGAATCACCGGCGATAAGCTTCGCGGCGGACGGCGGCCTCGGGTGGATTTGGGTTATTTCACTATGGTGGCTCCCGAGCTAGTTTGAGGTGATTGGCGGCTCCGCAGGATCATAGGGAGTCAGACGGTGGTGCTGGCTGGACGGGAGGGGCGTTGATTGCGACGGATTGGACCGGAGTGCGGCGGCGGCCGTACTCACCGGAGATGAAGAAGAGAACTTCCCGGGGACGAATGGCTGCTACGGGGTTGTTCTGCGGGGTGGCTAGTGACGGTCTGATGCTGCGGAGGGGTTCGGGGCACCCTTAAATAGGCGATCAAGGTCGGTTCGACGGTGGCCGAGGATAAGCACGACGGCGGCGGCACTATTGCAGAGCAGGGGAGTTGGGGGCTGGCTGGCAGAGCTTGCAGAGGTAGACGACGAAGTTGTGGATGAGCACGGCGGTCTGGGTACTCAGGGGCGCGCCAGGTGGCCCGTACGGCACCGACCACAGCAGGCGGCGGTGGCGGCTAGCTCCTGACTTGCCGGAGACGTGGCGAGGCGCTGTGGTGCCTGTGAGAGAGTACGGTCGGGGCTTGACTCTATGCTACGAGCTGCAGAAGGTTTGGATAAGCTCGGGGGGGTATAGGCCAGGGGCGCGGCGGCTCGGGCGCGGCACGTGCAAAACGCGCGCTCTGGCCGCGCTCTGGGCACGCACGACACTCGCTCGACGAAATGCCAGGGCGACCAAACCTGCTTGGATGCCAAAACAAATCAATAGACCTAGGTTAGAGGTAGCTAGGAGGTTAGTGGACATGGCTGCTAGGTCAGGGGGTTCAAGTTCACAATGTCAATTAAGACTTATGCCAAAACTGGCCATGCACACAAGGTGCTCGACAGAATGCCATGGCCACATGGGCATCTCTTCTGGTGGCCAAAATCTCCAGATCATAGTGTCTTTAGGTGAAAGTGGTGATGGCAAAGCTAGTTGGGCAAAACCAGAAACTTGCTAGTGCAAGTTTTGCAAATCTTCAATTCTAGACAGAAAATGCAGGACATTGATTAATGAACCAAAAATATCCCAATGGGCCCATTCTTCTGGACTTAAGGGTTTTGCAAGAAGGGTTATAAGCATGAGGAAGATCAAGGGCACGAGAGCAAAATAAACTAGGGTTGCAGTGCAAAATACCAAACTGGACCAGAATGAAAATGAGGCTGGCTTACTCAAATTTTCCAAAGGACCTAAATGGGTTTTTGCATAAAGTTGAATAACATACTCCTATGAACATCCCATAATTTTGGTGTGAGCACTAAAGAAATTTTTAAAGGGGTTGTAGTACAAATTTGCCCACTGGACCAGATTGGAAAGCATGGTGTGGAGCTCAAAATATTAATTGAAATAAATATATACTAGCGTAAAAGTGATCTAACAACATCACAAGACATCTCCAATATTTGGTTGGAAGTATTAGATAAAGTAATCAAGTGGTTGTAGTTCAAAAGGGACCCTAAAACTAAGGGAAAACATTTTTAGAGAAAAAATAAATTAGGGAGACAATTATATAATTAATTCTACTGATATAAGAAAATTTTTAAGGAGTGAATAATAGAGTCTAACATTAGCTAGATGGTTTTCACTTGAGGTAAAAACTCCAACATACAAGGGAAGGGATGTTCCTGAAATCTAAAGGAACATCCAGCAAAAGAAATTTTTAATTTCCTGGCAAAATTTGTTCCCGCTACTCCCGGAGGCGCGTTCAAGGGCGTTGAGCAGATCGACGTCATCGGATATGTTCCCCAGGTTCAGTCCCAGCTTCGCTTTGCTCCCTCACTGCACAGTTTCTCTCCTATCTGTGGAGATTTACCATGCATGTCTACTCTATTGCTATTCTACTGAATACCATTCTTGGATAAATACATTAATCGGTGTGGTTAGATGGAGTGACCGATTTCACAAAAATTGTCATGTTCTGCTACTTGGGTTCACTGTCTACAGGTGTGCTGGCTCTAACAGAGTTTTCTCATGGTGTTTTTGTACAGTCTGGAGGCCCATAACCTGAGAGACTCTTCGGTTAACCCTATTGTGTGGGGCGATGATTTAACTGGGCCCAGAACCTGAGGAAACAAATATTATGTTCATGATTATATGCACAATATCGTACTGGTGTTCCTGCCATTGAATACTTCTTGTGTACTATGTTTGAGAATTTTTTCTATTAGCACCAAGGAAAAAAGCGGCACTATGAGTTACTACTTACATAATAGAAGGAAACGTGCAACCGACCTGTGAGGCCACTTAATGTGTCACAGAAAGAATCAAACATGAAAATCACAATGGTGACAGAGAAGGAATCACTGGAAGCGCTAAAATACAATGAAAAAGACTAATGCGATAAGTAGTTTCACCGTTGGAAGAATATAATCTGAACTACTTTTCAGCTCAAAGCATTGAAAGCACCAAATCATTGTACTTCTTTTTCTCCTACAACCATCATGTTTATGGCTCATAACTAAATCTTTCAAGTAAGATCCTGACTGTGACAGTTGCATATGGCATCCTCTCGGCGTAACGACTTAGGGACTCCATTTCAAGACCTAACCAACATCAGTAATTCAGGTATCTGAACTGTTTTTCAGCTCAAAGCATTGAAAACACCAAATCATTTTACTTATTTTTGTCCTGCAACCATCCTGTTTATGGCTCAAGTAAATCTTTCGTGTACAACAACCATGATTGGGAACACTAAGATCCTGATTGAGACACTTGCATATGGCATCCTCTCAGCCTAACGAATTTGGGACTCCATTTGTGTGTGAAAAAATGTTACTGTACTGACATTGGTGGTATAGGCATAAATGTTGATGTGATGACGTTCGATCAGGCTCCATTTCATGATCCAAATTCCTTGAAATCAAAACGGAGCTCATTTTGTAACAAGGAAAATGTCAATAATTACGACTCAGCGTGGCGACTTAGGGACCCCATTTGAGGACCTATTCAACATCACCAACTCAGGTAAGTAACTTAAATATATCACCACCTTGAGCCTAGGTACAGATTTCGTCCACGCAGGCCAAATAGCAGGTCCTAAAGAGTTGAAGAGACAAAGGGGAAGGGAGAGGTATGCACTAAGCAGGGCTCATAAAAGAGGTACATCTACTATTCTTAATGCAGAACACACCCTATCTAGGACACCCGTCGCAATATCACCTGGTTTGTCCATTATCTGTTCTTTATATATGATTGAGCAATCAGAAGTATAATCAAATATATGATCAGGTGATTTCTTCTGCCGAATTTTCACACCGCCGAAAGGCCCACTGCGCAATCTGCTGTCACCCAACTGCAATACACACCACCCAATCTGATGTCACTGTACAGACATTGGTGATGTAGGCATACCTGTTGATGTGATGACAACATATTGGACTCCATTTTGTAAAAAGAAAAGGTGTGCATAATGAAGCCTGTGGTAGCAGATTCTTCGCAATGTTTTCGGTTGCAATCGCCACTTGAATCCTTAAACTGCAGCTTGGGTAACAGAGCATGCCAGGGTGAGCAACTAAGCGCCACAAATAAAAAAGCAAAGACAGGGAAGGCAGTAAAAGAGTAAATAAAACATTAGAAGAAATTATGCAAAATTTGAGATCACAATAACCATAGGAGGGTCCTTTCCATGTAAAGACCAAGTATTCTTTTTTTCTTTCTATTCTAACACAAGGATAAGCCATGAGATGTATAAAAAAAGAAAACATCCTATTCTTTCTGAGCACCGCAAGCCTAAAACTATGTGCCTCGTCAGAAGAGCTGAAATTAATGAGAAAATATCTCGAATTTCTAAGCTAATCATCTCATGAGAGTTGAGTTAGTTACCAAAAATCTTCGTCGTACAACTGTACAACTTGATCTCCAAAAGTTCAAAGCATGGTTGACAACGCCGGTAATTTTGGTTGATGAGTACTATCATTAGGCCCTGCATTCCTCAAGCTTCTGATGTAGCCTCACGTTGTGCTTTACTATAGAGTAGTGGCAAGATATGTTAAAACACAACAAATGATAGGTACACACTTCATAATTTTGTGGTGTGCATTCCTGTTGTACGTTACCAGTAACCTAAATGGTAAAAACTCTCTAAATATCAGATCCTGAATCTCACAATTTAGTGAAATAATACTAGATCATTGATTTATTTGATATCTAGTGTGCGCTTAGCAGTTTAAATAGACTGACCGTACTCTACCAGTTGAAAATATAAAACTCTCTATCCCACACCTCCGCAGCCCCTCAAATCACGCTAATCTTGCCATCTAATCAATTCGAAAAAAGGAAACTACACCTAATCGTCTCCCTCGCCCCTCTCCCTGCCTTTCCTCGCCACCGCCCCTAAGGGCATGTACAATGGTTCTAACTTAAGGATGCCACGTAAGATAAATGATGAGGTGGAGGAGAGAGAAATCATAAGAGAAGGCTTGTCTTAGCTTATTTAAGCAAAGACAAGAGATGATAGCTTAGCACAATTTGTCTCACCATGTTTTTAGGAATAACTAATTATTGAAGATAAGGTTAAGAGATGACCCATTGTAGACTTGTTTTTTTGTCATCTCTAATTTACATGCAAAACTTAAGATAAGACTATCTTAGCAACCATTGTACATGCCCTAACAAATCTCAGCGGCCCCGTCGCCTCCCTGCATGGTGGCCTTGATCCCTCCATAGCATCGTCGCCTCCCTGGACGGTTCCCTCACGGCCCTGCACCGCGTCGACGCCTCCCTGCCGGGCTCCCTCGGCACCCTACACCGCACCGTCGAGTGGGTGGCCACTCCTCCTTCACCTACAATATATATTCACAGATTGGTCAGGCTACAACAAGATTATTATGCAGCAATTTGTTGTGTTTTGAAGCAGCAGACAACCCCATCAGATTAGCTAGGTATGATTTCCACGGCCAATGGAAACCCACCTAGTCGCCCAATCACATATGCCTGAGTCGCGGCACCATGCGCGATGACGACTACTTTGTGTTGTTCCGCGCTGACGACACGGTCGTATAGCGAACGTTCGAGTCCCCGACGGATACCTGGTCATCGGGAAGGACTTCATGCCCGCGGCGTAGCTCTTCTCCGGCATTTTCGATACCAACAAGGCCAACGGGAAGTACCGGCTCGGCAACCAGCAACAGGACGGCAAAACCTCGTGGCCTGAGGCCGGAACTTGTTCCCGCTACTCCCGGAGGCGTTCAAGGGCGTTGAGCAGATCGGCGTCATCGGATATGTTCTCCAGGTTCACTCCCAGCTTCGCTTTGCTCGCTCACTGCACAATCTCTCCTATCTGTCGAGATTTACCATGCATGTCTACTCTCTTGCTATTCTACTGAATACCATTCTTGGATAAACACATTAATCGGTGTGGTTAGATGGATTGACCGATTTCACAAAAAATTGTCATGTTCTGCTACTTGGGTTCACTGTCTACAGGTGTGCTGGCCCTAACAGAGTTTTCTCATGGTGTTTTTGTACAGTCTGGAGGCCCATAACCTGAGAGACTCTTCGGTTAACCCTATTGTGTGGGCGATGATTGAACTGGGCCCAGTACCTGAGGAAACAAATATTATGTTCATGATTATATGCACAATATCGTACTAGTGTTCCTGCCATTGAATATTTCTTGTGTACTATGTTTGAGAATTTTTTCTATTAGCACCAAGGAAAAAGCGGCACTATGGGTTACTACTTACATAATAGAAGGAAACGTGCAACCGACCTGTGAGGCCACTTAATGTGTCACAGAAAGAATCAAACCTGAAAATCACAATGGTGACAGAGAAGGAATCACTGGAAGCGCTAAAATACAATGAAAAAGACTAATGCGATAAGTAGTTTCACCGTTGGAAGAATATAATCTGAACTGCTTTTCAGCTCAAAGCATTGAAAGCACCAAATCATTGTACTTCTTTTTCTCCTACAACCATCATGTTTATGGCTCATAACTAAATCTTTCAAGTAAGATCCTGATTGTGACAGTTGCATATGGCATCCTCGCGGCGTAACGACTTAGGGACTCCATTTCAAGACCTAACCAACATCAGTAATTCAGGTATCTGAACTGTTTTTCAGCTCAAAGCATTGAAAACACCAAATCATTTTACTTATTTTTGTCCTGCAACCATCCTGTTTATGGCTCAAGTAAACCTTTCGTGTACAACAACCATGATTGGGAACACTAAGATCCTGATTGAGACACTTGCATATGGCATCCTCTTAGCCTAACGAATTTGGGACTCCATTTGTGTGTGAAAAAATGTTACTGTACTGAAATTGGTGGTATAGGCATAAATGTTGATGTGATGACGTTCGATCAGGCTCCATTTCATGATCCAAATTCCTTGAAATCAAAACGGAGCTCATTTTGTAACAAGGAAAATGTCAATAATTACGACTCAGCGTGGCGACTTAGGGACCCCATTTGAGGACCTATTCAACATCACCAACTCAGGTAAGTAACTTAAATATATCACCACCTCGAGCCTAGGTACAGATTTCGTCCACGCAGGCCAAATAGCAGGTCCTAAAGAGTTGAAGAGACAAAGGGGAAGGGAGAGGTATGCACTAAGCAGGGCTCATAAAAGAGGTACATCTACTATTCTTAATGCAGAACACACCCTATCTAGGACATCCATGGCAATATCACCTGGTTTGTCCATTATCTGTTCTTTATATATGATTGAGCATTCAAAAGTATAATCAAATATATGATCAGGTGATTTCTTCTGCCGAATTTTCACACCGCCGAAAGGCCCACTGCGCAAAATGCATACGTGTTGATGTGATGACAGCAGATCAGACTCCATTTTGTAAAAAAGAAAAGGTGTGCATAATGAAGCCTGTGGCAGCAGATTGTTCGCAATGTTTTCGGTTGCAATCGCCACTTGAATCCTTAAACTGCAGCTTGGGTAACAGAGCATGCCAGGGTGAGCAACTAAGCGCCACAAATAAAAAAGCAAAGTCAGGGAATGCAGTCAAAGAGTAAATAAAACATTATAAGAAATTATGCAAAATTTGAGATCGCAATAACCATAGGAGGGCCCTTTCCATGTAAAGACCTAGTATTCTTTTTTTTCTTTCTGTTCTAACACAAGGATAAGCCATGAGATGTATAAAAAAAGAAAACATCCTATTCTTTCTGAGCACCGCAAGCACAAAACTATGTGCCTCGTCAGAAGAGCTGAAATTAATGAGAAAATATCTCGCATTTCTAAGCTAATTATCTCATGAGAGTTGAGTTAGTTACCAAAAATCTTCGTCGTACAACCGTACAGCTTGATCTCCAAAAGTTCAAAGCATGGTTGACAACGCTAGTAATTTTTTATTGATGAGTACTATCATTAGGCCCTGCATTCCTCAAGCTTCTGATGTAGCCTCACGTTGTGCTTTAACTATAGAGTGGTGGCAAGATATGTTAAAACACAACAAATGATAGGTACACACTTAAAAAATTTATGGTGTGCATTCCTGTTGTACGTTACTAGTAACCTAAATGGTAAAAACTCTCTAAATATCAGATCCTGAATCTCACAATTTAGTAAAATAATACTAGATCATTGATTTATTTGATATCTGGTGTGCGCTTAGCAGTTTACATAGACTGACCGTACTCCACCAGATGAAAATATAAAACTCTCCATCCCACCTCCGCAGCCCCTCAAAACACGCTAATCTAACCATCCAATCAATTCGAAAAAAGGAAACTACACCTAATCGTCTCCCTCGCCCCTCTCCTTGCCTTTCCTCGCCACCGCCCCAAACGAATCTCAGCAGCCCCGTCGCCTCCCTGCACGGTGGCCTCGATCCCTGCATCGCATCGTCGCCTCCCTGGACGGTTCCCTCACGGCCGTGCACCGCGTCGACGCCTCCCTTCCGGGCTCCCTCGCCACCCTACACCGCACCGTCGAGTGGGTGGCCAGTCCTCCTTCACCTACAATAAATATTCACAGATTGGTCAGGCTACAACAAGATTATTATGGGATAACCCACAACTGTAGGGTACCAGTTGTAGCCTATTTCGATAAGTAAGAGTGTCGAACCCAACAAGGAGCTAAAGGTAGAATAAATATTCCCTCAAGTTCTATCGACCACCGATACAACTCTACGCACGCTTGACGTTTACTTTACCTAGAACAAGTATGAAACTAGAGGTACTTTGTGATTTTTGGATAGGCTTGCTATAATATAAAGAGCACGTAAATAACACTAGGGACTGTTAAGATAAAGGCACAACTAAAGTTAATATAGCGAGTGTGGAAAAGTGGTGGTAGGACTTGCGAAATTGCCCCTAAGCAATTGACTACGTTACTAGACCGATAGCAAGTTTTATGTGGGAGAGGCCACTGCTAGCATGTCATCCCTTACTTGGAATTCTATGCACTTATGATTGGAACTACTAGCAAGCATCCGCAACTACTAACGTTCATTAAGGTAAAACCCAACCATAGTATTAAGATATATTGGTCCCCCTTCAATCCCGTATGCATCAATTTCTACGCTAGGTTGAAGTTTCTGTCACTCTTGCCCTCCAATACGTAGTCCTATCAACATACAACTAACCCTATGGTGTGATCCACGCGCGCGCTCGTATGATGGGCACCACAGGACAGCAACATAACCACAAGCAATTTAAATCAATCATAGCAATTCACCAATCACCGATTGGACAATGATAATCTACTCAGACATCATAGGATGGCAACACATCATTGGATAATAATATGAAGCATAAAGCACCATCTTCAAGTAGAGGGTACATCGGGTTGCGGGAGAGTGGACCGCTGTAGATAGATGGGGGAAGGTGATGGAGATGTTGGTGAAGATGATGGAGGTGTTGGTGTAGATCGCCGTCACACGATGATGGCCCCGGTGGCACTCCGGCGCCACCGGAAGCGAGGGGGAGAGATCCCCCCTCCTTCTTCTTATTCCTTGACCTTCTCCCTAGGTGGGAGAAGGGTTTCCCCTCTAGTCCATGGCCTCCATGGCGGCGGAGGGGCGAGAGCCCCTCCGAGATTGGATCTGTCTCTCTGTCTCTGTCTGTTTCCGCGTTCTGAGATTCTGTCCCTTCACCGTTTCTTATATTCCCGGAGATCCGTAACTCCGATTGGGCTGATTTTTTGACACGAATTATATCTGGATATTAGCTTTCTTGCGGCGAAAGAAGGGCATCAACCGCCTTACAATGTGGCCTCGAGGACCCAGGGCGCGCCCTGGGCAGGGGGCGCGCCCCCCACCCTCGAGGCCCACTCGGGCATCGTCTCGTGTGGGTCTCGCTTCCCAAAATTCACATATATTCCAAAAAAAATCTCCGTCCGGTTTTATTCCGTTTGGACTCCGTTTGATATGGATATTCTGCAAAACAAAAAACATGCAACAAACAGGAACTGGCACTGGGCACTGGATCAATATGTTAGTCCCAAAAAATAGTATAAAAAGTTGCCAAAAGTATATGAAAGTTGTAGAATATTGGCATGGAACAATCAAAAATTATAGATATGACGGAGACGTATCAGCATCCCCAAGCTTAATTCCTGCTCGTCCTCGAGTAGGTAGATGATAAAAAAATAATTTTTTATGTGGAATGCTAACTAGCATAATCTTTATCATGTAATCTAATCATGGCATGAATATTATGACACGAGTGATTCAAAGCAATAGTCTATCATTTGACATTAGGATGATAATACTTCAAGCATACTAATAAAGAAATCATGTCTCTTCAAAATAACGTGGCCAAAGAAAGTTATCCCTACAAAATCATATGGTCTGGCTATGCTCGATCTTCACCACACAAAGTATTTAAATCATGCACAACCCCGGTTTTAGCCAAGCAATTGTTTCATACTTTAGTATTCTCAAACCTTTCAACTTTCATGTAATACATGAGCGTGAGCCATGGACATAGCACCATGGGTGGAATAGAAGATGGTGATAGACAAAAGGTGGGAGAAAGTCTCACATCAACTAGGCAAATCAATGGACTATGGAGATGTCCATCAATCGATATCAATGTGAGTGAGTAGTGATTGCCATGTAAAGGATGCACTAGAGATATAAGTGTATGAAAGCTCAAAAGAAAACTAGTGGGTGTGCATCAACTTGCTTGCTCATGAAGACCTAGGGCATTTGATGAAGCCCGTCGTTGGAATATACAAGCCAAGTTCTATAATGAAAATTCCCACTAGTATGTGGAAGTGACAAAACAAGAGACTCTCTATTATGAAGATCATGGTGCTACTTTGAAGCACAAGTGTGGAAAAGGATAGTAGCATTATCCCTTCTCTCTTTTCTCTCATTTTTTTGTTTTGTTTTGTTTTTTTGGAGGGGCTTTTTTTTTACCCCCCTCTCTATTTTTTTAGGCCATCTTTTTTTTGGCATTTCCTCACATGGGACAATGCTCTAATAATAAAGATCATTACACTTTTATTTACTTACAACTCAAAGCTAGAACAAAATATGACTCTATGTGAATGCCTCCGGCGGTGTATCGGGATGTGCAATGATCTAGCGTAGCAATGACATCAAAAAACGGACAAGCCATGGAAACATCATGCTAGCTATCTTACGATCATGCAAGGCAATATGACAATGATGGTGTGTGTCATAATAAACAGAACGGTGGAGTTACAAGGCAATATATCTCGGAATGGCTATGGAAATGCCATAATAGGTAGGTATGGTGGCTGTTTTGAGGAAGGTATATGGTGGGTGTATGGTATCGGCGAAAGTTGCGCGGTACAAGAGAGGCTAGCAATGGTGGAAGGGTGAGAGTGCGTATAATCCATGGACTCAACATTAGTCATAAAGAACTCACAAACTTATTGCAAAAATTTATTAGCCATCGAAATCAAGTACTACACGCATGCTCTTAGGGGGGAGGTTGGTAGGAGTTAACCATCGCGCGCCCCCGACCTCCACACAAAGGATGACACTCAATAAATAAATCATGCTCCAACTTTGTCACATAATGGTTCACCATACGTGCATGCTACGGGAATCACAAACCTCAACACAAGTATTTCTACAATCCACAACTATCCACTAGCATGACTCTAATATCACCATCTTTATATCGCAAAACTATTGCAAGGAATCAAACATATCATATTCAGCGATCTACAAGTTTATGTAGGATTTTATGACTAACCATGTGAATGACCAATTCCTGTCAACTCTCTAAATAGATATAAGTGAAGCAAGAGAGTTTTAATTCTTTCTACAAAAGTTATGCCCACGCTCTAACAATTATAAGTGAAGCAAAAGAGCATTCTACAAATGGCGGTTTTCTATGTGAAGAGAAATGGGCAATCCAAACTACAAATGATATAAGTGAAGAACATGAAGCATTCTTGTCACATCCCCAGTTTCACCTTGCCCTAGGATAGCACTTTCCTGTTGCATCATGTT
Source organism: Secale cereale (assembly GCA_902687465.1). Taxonomy (NCBI): domain Eukaryota; kingdom Viridiplantae; phylum Streptophyta; class Magnoliopsida; order Poales; family Poaceae; genus Secale; species Secale cereale. The sequence goes on from LR738711.1 coordinate 839,459,574, forward strand.
TAAATTTCTCAGAAACTGGAAATGGGGATGTTCAAACCCTAGTACCAAATGAATTCAACTATGGTCAAATTTAAAATCTTTTTCAATAAACCCAAAATGCCCTTTGGAAAAGTTCATCATTTTTGGATTGATTAAAAACCTCCGCCAAAAATGTTGCACATATTTCTAGGACCATTCTGGATTTTTGAATTAAATCATAAAGTATTTGCATTTGGGCATTAAATGCTACTAATTATTTGAAATGTCCAAATAATCCTAAACTGAAATGTTCCATGTTGTTTATGGCTTAAACAGTGGGCATGAGCAGTTTGGTGATTTTTGAAAATGCTCTGTCATTTTTAATAAAGCCAAAACAAATGTCAAAATTAGAAAACAGTAACAGAATTAGAAAAGGAGAGAGAGAGAACACCTCACCTGGGCTTCTTACCTGCAGCAGAGCTAGCCCAGCTCCTGTTCCTGGCCCAGCCCAGGGACAAGGGCGTCTTCTTCCTCGTGCCAGTGGGCACGAGGGCGTGTGCCCGCGGCACACCGGCACGCCCCGGCCGCCTCCTCCCTGCCTGCTCACCTGGATGTCTCTGGACGACGCCACGGAGATGCCAGAACCCCCTGCACCTCTCCCTCTCTCCCCCGAACGCTCTCCCCCTCCTTTGTTCTCCTCACCAAACGCGCCAGCCGCTGCCGGCGAGAACCACCGAGGCCCCCGTCCACCCCTCGCCCTGCTGTGGAGCTCAGAAGCACCGTCGCGTCTTTCTCATCCTCTCCACTGAGCTACGGGACGCCGGGAGGCTCTGCTTCGCCGTCACCGCGCTCGCTTCAACCTCCAGCCGTCGATGACCTCGCCGTCGATTCGGCACCACCAGGACCTCCCCGGGCTCGATGACTTCCTCATCGGCATCGCTGTGAGCTCCCGCTCCGAACCCCTCTCTTCCCCGCCTCTTTTGCACCGCGTAGCCCCAGTTCCACCGGAGCTGATAGCTCCTCACCGCCGGCCATGCCGCCACCGCGGCTACGGCTGTGCAAGCTCGCCTCCGAGCATGTCAACACACTCAGGGAGGCTCCAGGAGCTCGAATCACCTGCCCGTTAGGCCTGCCCCGCAGCGTAGCCGCAACCCCGTGCACCTCCGAGCTCCGGCGGCCGCCTCCGTCGTTGCTGCCGTCCCTGTAGGCCACCCCGGCTCCTCGCGTTTGCGCCAGAAGATGCGCCGCACCGCCAACTCGCCGTAGCCGCAAACCACACACGAAACGGAGCTCCGTAGCACCGTCCCGAGCAAGTCCGGCGACCCTCCGCCATCGGCTTTGGTCGCCGGCGTTAAGCCGCCGACGTGGCTCACTTAGTTAGTGCTAATGACCCCGCTAAACACCCTAGTGCCACTGACATGTGGGCCCTGTGCCTATTTAGGTTAGTTTAATCTTCTATTTAGTTTAGTTTTAAATCCGACAGGACCCACACGTCAGAGTTGACTTTGCTGACGTGGCCGTTGACTGGACCCACCTGTCTGTGAATCAAGCCTGCACTAAGAGACTGACCAGTGGGACCCACTGGTCAGGTTTAACCTGGACCAGCCTCTGTTGACATCACAGCGACGTCATGCTGACGCAATAAGTGTTTTCTGGAATTTTAAATAAATCAGAAATGATTAATTATTTCGGAAAATATTCAAAACTTCTAAAAATCATATAAAATCAACCGTAGCTCAGATGAAAATAATTTATATATGAAAAATGATCAAAAAATATGAGGAATCTGTTTATGGCATTTTCATGCATGTTTGAACAAGTTAAACCTGCTGATCAGGGCAAATCAATTAAATGACAATTAAATAATCACATATGGAGTTTGAATTTGAACCTTTGGTTCAAACCAACTTCATTTAATATGATTGCTAGTTGCATTAGCTCAATCAACAGCATACTGCCATGTCATGATCATGCATCATATTGTCGCATTGCATTGATTGTGTTTTCTCTATGTTGCCGGTTTTTGTTCCCTCTCGATAGACGTGGTTCCGACGATGTGATCGATGACACCGATGAAGACCCAATGTTATCTTCAAAAGTGCCAGGCAAGCAAAACCCCATTGAGCATTTCGATACAATCCCACTCTCTCGCTCTTGCTCTCCTTTACTGCATTAGGACAACAACGCTTCAACTGTTACCTGCTGCGGTAGTTGAACCCCTTTCCACTGCATGACCTGTCATTGCCACAGTAAATAGTTGAAACCCACTAGCATGAGTAGGAGTTGTTTGAGCCATGTTGTGCCTACTCATTCATGCTTTCTGGTTATGCCTGTTATTGCTTAGAGTTGAGTCAGGTCTGATTCATCGGGGATGAATTGGAATGGTGATGAACATGTCCTAATGTGTGTGAGCTAAGTGTGTGAACACGATTTGGTGAAGGTAGCGATGAGAGGCCATCTAGGAGTACATGATGGGTTGTCTCATTGCAGCTGTCCTCAGGAACTGAGTTTTGTGTTGGTTGATCCATGACCAGTTACTACCATGCACTGGGCCCAAAACCAATGGACCCTCTCGACTTATTAACTGCCCTTGTTCTCTGTCCAGGAGTTGCAACTAGTTTCTGGTGTTTGTAGTTTACTGGAGGTCGTGCGCAGCGCTGACCCTCGGGGTGGGTTGTGACATGGCAGGTACGTGGCACGGTGTACCGGTCTCCCCATTTGGTGATGCGGGAACCTTGTACACATTGTTTGGGGCCGTGAGCGACACCCCGGCCGGATCTCCCCACAGATGGAACTCAAATAGGCGATAAACCTGGACTAGAGACGTGTGTGGTTACTCAGGTCATGGCCGACACCCTCGCTGGGCTTCCGCTTGAAGGTCGCCGAGTACATGTCGTGTAAACGGTGATAAGTGGTGAGAGCGTGTGTGAAGAAGTACACCCCTGTAGGGTTATATATGATCTATTCGAATAGCCGTGTCCGCGGTAATGGACTTCTGGGTTGCCTATAACAGTTCATAGACAAGTGAAAGTGGATACTCTAAAACACGCAAGGTAAGCGTGAGTGCTATGGATGGCCTTCTCGTAGGGAGACGGGAGCAGATCCATAGTGGTGTATTGGTTGGTGAATATGTGGACTCGTGTGCGCCACCTCAAAAGAGTTACTTGCAGTCGTAGTTCAGGATAGCCACCGAGTTAAAGCTGGCTTGCTGCAGTCAAACTCCACCACCCCTTTGTTGATACTAATGCATATGTAGCTAGTTCTAATGTAAGTCTTGCTGAGTACCTTTGTACTCACGTTTGCTTAATTTATGTTTTTTTGCAGAGAGATTTCAGTCTCGCTAGTGATTCCGCGTGGACTTCAATGTTTAGCTTGTTACCTCAGCTATGATCGTGTACCCTTGGGAGGGTCTTGTAGATAGTCTGGCTTCCCAGCCTTTTCATTTGTAGTTGTCTATACTCAGACATGTTATGTTTCCATTGCCTGTATGCTCTGAATGTTGGGTCATGTGACCTCTGTTTGTAAAAAATGCTATGATGGCTCTTCTGGGCCTTTATCTATATGAGTTGTTGAGTTATGTTGTGATGCCATGTTGTACAACACATACTTGCATGTTATGCGTACGTGTAATGTGTATTGCTATGTGTGGGATACGACACCTAGTTGTTTACCCTTGGTAGCCTATCTTACACGGAAATGCCTCCTAGTGCTTCCACTGAGCCTTGGTAGCTTGCTACTGCTCCGGAACACTTAGGCTGGCCGGCATGTGTCCTTCTTCGTTCCCGTGTCTGTCCCTTAGGGGAAATGTCAGGCGTTGTTCCTTTAAGTCCTTGTAGCTTGCTACTACTTGGGTTCATACGTTGATGACCGACACGTTCGTTGCTGGGTCATGTATGCCTGTCTCTGTAATTTAGTGCCAATTTTGGTTTATAACTAGTCATGTCGGCCCGGGTTCTCTGTCTTATGGATGCTAGCGACACTATCATATACGTGTGCCAAAATGCGCAAACGGTCCCGGGCCAGGTAAGGTGACACCCGTGGGGATACCGTGCGTGAGGCCGCAAAGTGATATGATGTGTTATAGGCTAGACATGTGTGACTTAGGATTGGGGTCCTGACAGCTTTGGTATCAAAGCTTGACTGCCTGTAGGATTAGCAAGCCAAACTGGTCGAAGTCGTGTCTAGAAATTCTTTAGTTATGTAAGGGAATTGTTTGTGGAAGGGAACGTAAGGCTCTTTTTACTCCTTTACCCCCTGACCTTCTGATCTGAGTCACCTTCTTCTTTCTACGGGGATTAAGAACTAGGATTCTCATTCTATTTTATTAGGATCACGTTAATTGTGGATTCAACTCTCAGTTCAGTCTCAAGTACTTCTGTTTGTTAAACTGTTGGTCTTAGAACCTTGACATTATGATGTTAAGTGATTATGCTACCCTTTTTGCTTGGATCTAAAAATCTTTTTGGGCATTTACAGCTGTTATGCTGTCCGAGTTACCCAAGGTCTCTAAATATTTTGATGCATTTGCAAATCCCTTCTTCATGTTCCCAATGCTCCTTTGGGCAAGTTTAATCACACTAATCGGTGAGTTGAGGTACTCTGTTGCCTCGACATATATGTTGGAGTTATTATTATGACCCTAGGTGTTTTAGGGAGTCACCTAGTAATATAGCCATGTTTTGTGTCCCCGGTGTGATGATTCTGGCCACCATTCTCGAAAGCATCCCGTGATGCCACTTAGTGTGCAGTTATTCCACTTCTGGGTTTTTGAACCCGAGATTCACCCTACTTACCTCATGTTGATAGTAATTGCTAGCTTCCTTAGGTTATTAGTAACCTTGTGTTAGTCCTCGAGGTCCGTGGTTATCGTTCTTCCAATACCATGAACCATCCATGGCAGATGTTCTCCCGAACCAAAATATAACAATAAGAGTACTCTTGAGGAGTTCTTGATTCTATATTGTGACTCTGCCAGTCCTACCTTTCTGCATGGGCTATCCGGAAGAAATATGTTGAAAGTTCGACATACTAATCTATGCATCCACAACTCAGAAAGATATATGTTCCTTGAGTTGTCCCTTTTAGTCGTTATGACCCCCCCCCTCTCCTATCAGTTGATAGTCAGGAATAGTCGTGCATTCGTGTTCATCGATGCCTTTTACTCTTGTGGTCCGTCGAGCCATTCTATTCTGGAATGACTAGGAGAAAGAAACTCCAGTACCTTATCCATATCCAGGCTTGGGTCAAAGAAGTTGTACTTCGCAGATGAAGAATGCTAACCCAGCTTCTAATCTGTTCTATCCTGGAGTATTACCATCTTTATGTCAAGAATGTCATGGGAATTGCACCACCTCCTATGAACTCTTGATACAGTGATACTTCTCACCATCATCGTTCATTCCTCGGTCTCTATGTTGTTGTAACCGGAATACTGACAAGTGAATCGTGATGTGTGAAATCAATACTCCAAGCAACTCCGTTGCTTGGTAGTTAATGAACGATATTCTCATTCTTAGCATGCTGGTTGCTGAATCATCATTCTAAGAATGATCGTGCTACCTAGTCCTTATTCCTGTTGCACTCTCCGATCAATGAGTTAGGATTGTGTCAATCTCTCGCTCTTTTGATCATATCGTGTTGCCCTGAAAAGCAAGATTGTTATCGAGCTTCATAACATATCGGTGGTTCATGATTTTCCGAATATCTTCTCGGAAGTATCACCAGGTTGTCCCCTTACCAATGCGTCGAGCTCGTGATCAAGTTGGTTTCGTATAAACCACCCCTTCTCCAAGAATCTGTGTTGGATATCCCGAGCTAGTTGGTTAAGCTAAACAACAACTTGGAGAGTTGGAAGATAAAAGCTTGCCTGACTTAGTTCCTTCTAAGGGATATTTTTTGTGTGTGTGTGTTGAAGAAAGATGATATCTTGATCGGTTGATCCTTGTGATCAATTATTGGATCTATTGTCTTGTCCAAAACTTTGATTTGAGTGTGGGCTATCCTCAAATCAAATCAGAACCAATGGTATTCGTAGTGTTGTCTTACTCGTGGTTGATCCCTCGAGCATACACCGTTACATCTATTGGTCTGACCAATGCTATCACCTTGTTCACATAGTTATGGTATTCCATTTTATGGAAGCCTCGGTGAATTGTTGTCGAGCCCCTCGGCGACATGTTTATCCTCTCCATAATTCATGTTGAACATTTAAGCTAACATTGGAAACTTTTGTAAGCATCATCTTTGTGTTAGCTCATGAAGTAGATGTCTTGATGTAAGAAGTGGCTTCCCCAAATTCATGAGTACTTGATGTAAGTTGCCACAGTGAATTTGAGAATGCTTGTTTTACTTCCTCTGGAATCATTCCAAATCAGTCACGCATGTGTGAAGTATTCTATGGTTTGATAGACTGATCATCTCCATTCCATATGTATTCCTAGCACACCAAGCCACTGATTGATTTGTTCAAGGAGAAGAAGTTCCATCTTAAGAGCTAGACTTATGCAAGGACTTCGATATCCTCGATGATGGTTCCCACCTGAAATCGGTAGTGTTTTATCATAAGACTACTACGTGGTCATGCTTGTCCTGGACAACGTGTTCACAGGTTTATAGCAGAACCAGCTCATGTTTTGGAGTTTACTACCGTAGTCCATTTCCCGAGAATCTAGCAACATCATCTCATCGATTTGTGTTGCAAACTTTCATTTTTCTTTCTAGACTCGATGAGTCTGAATTATTCTGACACCAACCAGATCTGAATCTCAGGCAGATGTGATGGTTGGAACGTGTTCCAAGTATTATAATATTGGTCTCTCTGTAACCCGGTAACGTGGATGTCGTAGCCAACACACCTAGCCGGAAGGCCTATTATTGTAGTTTCTTGGTTGAAGAAGTTGACCACCTCCCCATAAGGATTTCGTATGATTTACTCCCTAGTTGTTCCTTATGGATTTTTGTGCTCCCGAAGTCCGACCTTTTACTTGACGTTCTAGGTACCAAACCATTTTAATAAATGGGCTGTGCTAGCACGTCAAGGAGAACATTAGAAGCGGAGTGCTAAATGTCCCTCGGTCGATCATCCAGATTTTGCCCTTTGACTCTTCTAAGGTGAAATCTGAGAAGGTGTTATCTTCCTTTGCATCTGCATCGTCCATCTCTATTCATCATGGTCGTATGTTGTGTTGTCAGCACCATTGGCACGGTTAATGGTAAAACCTTGATGATGATGGAAATGCTCAAGTTCTTGAGAGCACACACAAGCACTAGGTGTTATCACTGGCACTAACCGGGATTGCTCCCAGTGTTCTTGGTTATGCTTTAACCCCTCAGGTGTAGATTTACTCTCTACTGTTGGGATTCACCCCAGTTACCAGAATCATTCCCAGCATTTGCATTTTGTTCCCAGCTTGCACCGCCAATGTGGCAATTTACCATGGGTTGCCTTTCTCAGCCACTGCTGTTCAGGATTATCTTCAGTAGTGGACTTGCCATGAGTCCCATCCATTTCCGATGATAACCAAAATCATCCCTTGTGTTTTCTTCAACAAGGTAGTCCACATCATCCATTCTGGCCCGAGAATGTCATGCCTTCGAACTCCGTCAAACGATCGATTGTGTTTGCCTTGGGCTGGTATAGGGAATCTCAATGATCTCTATATCAAAAGTAATTCTTTTTGCCACTTAAGGGGATAATTCTATGAGTCACTTTTCCTAAGGTGCTCCGTCTGGTGGTATCGATCACCATCTTCTTAGGTGTGGAATTATTGCCACTAGGTGAACCTTCATCGTTTGTTTCACTCCATCCCCCTGGATGTGTATTCCATGTCTTAGCTCCAGAGATGTCTCAATGTCTCACTCCATGAGTTGATATTGAGTTGCTCGATCTTTCTGGAGATCAATTTTGTAGAGTTCTTTCGTCGTCATCGTGTTGGACAAAGACCTTGAAAGCAAGGATGTCAAGATCAACATGATGCAAGCAATCGACATTCATATGAAGGACACTTGGATCATGAAGATTGTGTTAGTTAGTGTCCCCTCTGATTTCTTACCTCACGTCTTGAATCTCGGGACGAGATTCTTGTTTAGTGGGGGTGAGTTGTTACATCCCCAGTTTCACCTTGCCCTAGGATAGCACTTGCTTGTTGCATCATGTTTAAATTTCTCAGAAACTAGAAATGGGGATGTTCAAACCCTAGTACCAAATGAATTCAACTAGGGTCAAATTTAAAATCTTTTTCAATGAACCCAAAATGCCCTTTGGAAAAGTTCATCATTTTTGGATTAATTAAAAACCTCTGCCAAAAATGTTGCACATATTTCTAGGACCATTCTGGATTTTTGAATTAAATCATAAAGTATTTGCATTTGGGCATTAAATGCTACTAATTATTTGAAATGTCCAAATAATCCTAAACTGAAATGTTCCATGTTGTTTACGGCTTAAACAGTGGGCATGAGCAGTTTGGTAATTTTTGAAAATGCTCTGGCATTTTTAATAAAGCCAAAACAAATGTCAAAATTAGAAAACTGTAACAGAATTAGAAAAGGAGAGAGAGAGAGAACACCTCACCTGGGCTTCTTACCTGCAGCAGAGCCAGCCCAGCTCCTGTTCCTGGCCCAGCCCAGGGACAAGGGCGTCTTCTTCCTCGTGCCAGTGGGCACGAGGGCGTGTGCCCGCGGCACGCCGGCACGCCCCGACCACCTCCTCCCTGCCTGCTCGCCTGGATGTCTCTGGACGACGCCACGGAGACGCCAAAACCCCTTACACCTCTCCCTCTCTCCCCCGAACACTCTCCCCCTCCTTTGTTCTCCTCACCGAATGCGCCAGCCCCCGCCGGAGAGAACCACCGAGGCCCCCGTCTACCCCTCGCCCTGCCGTGGATCTCAGAAGCACCGCCGCGTCCTTCTCATCCTCTCCATCGAGCTACGGGACGCCGGGAGGCTCTGCTTCGTCGTCACCGCGCTCGTCTTCAACCTCCGGCCATCGACGGCCTCGCCATCGATTCGGCACCACCAGGACCTCCCCGGGCTCGATGACCTCCTCATCGGCATCGCTGTAAGCTCCCGCTCCGAACCTCTCTCTTCCCCGCCTCTTTTGCACCGCGTAGCCCCTGTTGCACCGGAGCCGATAGCTCCTCGCCGCCGGCCATGCCGCCACCGCGGCTATGGCCGTGCAAGCTCGCCTCCGAGCACGTCTACATACTAAGGCAGGCTCCAAGAGCTCGAATCACCTGCCCGTTAGGCCTGCCCCGCAGCGTAGCCGCAACCCCGTGCACCTCCGAGCTCCGGCGGCCGCCTCCGTCGTCGCTGCCGTCCCTGTAGGCCACCCTGGCTCCTCGGGTTTGCGCCAGAAGATGCAGCGCACCGCCAGCTCACCGTAGCCGCGAACCACGCACGAAACGGAGCTCCGTAGCGCCGTCCCGAGCAAGTCCGGCGACCCTCCGCCGTCGGCTTTGGTCGCCGGTGTTAAGCCGCCGACGTGGCTCACTTAGTTAGCGCTAATGACCCCGCTAAACACCCTAGTGCCACTGACATGTGGGCCCTATGCCTGTTTAGGTTAGTTTAATCTTCTGTTTAGTTTAGTTTTAAATCCGACGGGACCCACACGTCAGAGTTGACTTTGTTGACATGGCCGTTGACTAGACCCACCTGTCTATGACTCAAGCCTGCACTGAGAGACTGACCAGTGGGACCCACTGGTCAGGTTTGACCTGGACCAGCCTCTGTTGACTGCTGACATCACAGCGACGTCATGCTGACGCAATAAGTGTTTTCTGGAATTTTAAATAAATCAGAAATGATTTATTTATTTCAGAAAATATTCAAAACTTCTAAAAATCATATAAAATCAACCGTAGCTAAGATGAAAATAATTTATATATGAAAAATGATCAGAAAAATATGAGGAATCTGTTTATGTCATTTTCATGCATGTTTGAACAAGTTAAACCTGCTGACCAGGTTAAATCAATTAAATGACAATTAAATAATCACATATGGAGTTTGAATTTGAACCTTTGGTTCAAACCAACTTCATTTAATATGATTGCTAGTTGTATTAGCTCAATCAACAGCATACTGCCATGTCATGATCATGCATCATATTGTCGCATTGCATTGATTGTGTTTTCTCTGTGTTGCCGGTTTTTGTTCCCTCTCGATAGACGTGGTTCCGACGATGTGATCGATGACACCGATGAAGACCCAATGTTATCTTCAGAAGTGCCAGGCAAGCAAAACCCCATTGAGCATTCCGATACAATCCCACTCTCTCGCTCTTGCTCTCTTTTACTGCATTAGGACAACAACGCTTCAACTGTTACCTGTTGTGGTAGTTGAACCCCTTTCCACTTCATGACCTGTCATTGCCACAGTAAATAGTTGAAACCCACTAGCATGAGTAGGAGTTGTTTGAGCCATGTTGTGCCTACTCATTCATGCTTTCTGGTTATGCCTCCTATTGCTTAGAGTTGAGTCAGGTCTGATTCATCGGGGATGAATTGGAATGGTGATGAACATGTCCTAATGTGTGTGAGCTAAGTGTGTGAACACGATTTGGTAAAGGTAGCGATGAGAGGGCATGTAGGAGTACATGGTGGGTTGTCTCATTGCAGCCGTCCTTAGGAACTGAGTTATGTGTTGGTTGATCCATGACCTGTTACTACCATGCATTGGGCCCCGAAACCAATGGACCCTCTCGACTTATTAACAGCCCGTGTCCTCTGTCCAGGAGTTGCAACTAGTTTCTGGTGTTTGTAGTTTACTGGAGATCGTGCGCAGCGCTGACCCTCGGGGTGGCTGTGACGCGACAGGTACGTCGCACGGTGTACCGGTCGCCCGTTTGGTGGTGCGCGAACCCTGTACACATCGTTTAGGGCCGTGAGCGACACCCCTGCCGGATCTCCCCACGGATGGAACACAAATAGGCGATAAACCTGGACTAGAGATTTGTGTGGTTAGTCAGGTCGTGGCCGACACCCTCGCTGGGCTTCCGCTTGAAGGTCGCCGAGTACATGTCGTGTAAACGGCGATAAGTGGTGAGAGCGTGTGTGAAGAAGTACACCCCTGTAGGGTTATATATGATCTATTCGAATAGCCATGTCCGCGGTAATGGACTTCTGGGTTCCCTACAACAATTTATAGACAAGTGAAAGTGGATACTCTAAAATGCGCAAGATAAGCGTGAGTGCTATGGATGGCCTTCTCGTAGGGAGACGGGAGCTGATCCATAGTGGTGTATTGGTTGGTGAATATGTGGACTCGTGTGCGCCACCTCAAAAGAGTTACTTGGAGTCGTAGTTCAGGATAGCCACTGAGTTAAAGCTGGCTTGCTGCAGTCAAACTCCACCACCCCTTTCTTGTTACTAATGCATATGTAGCTAGTTCTGATGTAAGTCTTGCTGAGTATCTTTGTACTCATGTTTTCTTAATTTATGTTTTTGCAGAGATATTTCAGTCTCGCTAGTGATTCTGCGTGGACTTTGACGTTTAGCTTGTAACCTCAGCTACGATCTTGTACCCTTGGGAGGGTCCTGTAAATAGTCAGGCTTCTCAGCCTTCTCATTTGTAGTTGTCTGTACTCAGACATGTTATGCTTCCATTGCCTGTATGCTCTGGATGTTGGGTCATGTGACCTCTGTTTGTAATAAATGCTATGATGGCTCTTCTAGGCCTTTATCTATATGAGTTGTTGAGTTATGTTGTGATGCCATGTTGTACAACACATACTTGCATGTTATGCGTACGTGTAATGTGTATTGCTATGTGTGGGATCCGACACCTAGTTGTTTACCCTTGGTAGCCTATCTTACAGGGAAATGTCTCCTAGTGCTTCCACTGAGCCTTGGTAGCTTGCTACTGCTCCGGAACACTTAGGCTGGCCGGCATGTGTCCTTCTTCTTTCCTGTGTCTGTCCTTTAGGGGAAATGTCACGCGTTGTTCCTTTAAGTCCTTGTAGCTTGCTACGACTTGGGTTCATACGTTGATGACCGACATGTTCGTTGTTGGGTCATGTATGCCTGTCTCTGTAATTTAGTGCCACTTTTGGTTTATAACTAGTCATGTCGGCCCGGGTTCTCTGTCATATGGATGCTAGCGACACTATCATATACGTGTGCCAAAATGTGCAAACGGTTTCTGGCCAGGTAAGGTGACACCCGTGGGGATACCGTGCGTGAGGCCGCAAAGTGATATGATGTGTTATAGGCTAGACCTGTGTGACTTAGGATCGGGGTCCTGACAATTCTATAAAGCCATACTCAAAAGATATAAGTCAAGTGCAAAGAGCATTCTATAAATCAACCAAGGACTATCTCATACCAGCATGGTGAAATTATTAAAAGGAAAAATAGAAAGCACACGACGCTCCAGGAGTTGCACATATCACATGAATGAAACGAATCCGAAAACATACCGATACTTGTAGAATAAAGAGGGGATGCCTTCCGGGGCATCCCCAAGCTTAGACGCTTGAGTCTCCTTGAATATTTACTTGGGGTGCCTTGGGAATCCCCAAGCTTGAGCTCTTGCCTCTCCTTCTTCTCCTCACATAGAGACCTCCTCGATCTTTGAACACTTCATCCACACAAAACTTCAACAGAAAACTCGGTAAGATCCGTTAGTATAATAAAGCAAATCACCACTCTAAGTACTATTACAAACCAGTTCATATTTTGTTTTTGCATTTTAGCTACTTTAATATAAATTTTCCATGGCTTAAACCACTGATAGAAATTCATAGTTTCATCAAAACAAGCAAACTATGCATGAAAAACAGAATCTGTCTAAAACAGAACAGTCTGTAATAATCTGAACATTCACCATACTTCTGTTAATTGAAAAATTCTGCCAAAATTAGTAAAAACAAAAAATTTGTATAGAAAGACAGTGCAAAAAGTTTCAGAACCATTTGACATTCCAGCAAAAAATGTAAAATCGCGCACTACAGCCAAAGTTTCTGTCCTGCACCGCACAAACCAACAAGCATTGTAAACATCCTTAAGGCAAACCTTGGCACATTATTTTTATAATACAATGGAATTGTACAAGGGGATAATTATTTTTGATGAAAAGTTTCTCTAATTCAAGATTTTCAAAGTTTCCATGGGCATGAACAAAGTTCAAGGAGCTCCCCCATTTCAACGGTGCTCGTCCTTCTTACTTTCACTTTTCTTTTTGAAAAATTTGGGGTTCCCCTCTATTTTTTAAACTTTATAAAAGCACACAACAAAAATAAACGACTCTCTAAAACTTCCGGGTTGTCTCCCTGGCAGCGCTTTCTTTAAAGCCATTAAGCTAGGCATATAGTGCTCAAGTGATGGATCCACCCGGATCCCAAGGTATATCAAAGCCAATTTTAATTAGCAATGATTTGGCATTTAGTAGTGAGCACAAAGTGATATATATCATGCAACAACGAAGCCTAACTCTCTTCCTATGCATCGGCATGTCATAAAAGAACAATTCATGCACATCAAGTAAAGGCCAATGCATAGTATAAGCAGTTTCTTGCAATTTTATCGTGTTGGAAACATAGAGAGGCGGAGATGTAGTTCCTCTCTCATAATAATTGCAAGTAGGAGCAGCAAGCACATGCATATTATATTTATAAAAATCATCATGTGTAACAGAAAAAGGAAACCCATCAATATAATCCTTAATAAGTGCAAACTTCTCCGATATAGTGTAGTTTGGAGAACTCAAAAAGATAATAGGACAATCATGTGTGGGTGCAATAGCAACAATATCATGTTTTTCATATGGAACTATAGCAAGTTCATCTCCATAAGCATAATTCATATTGGCATCTTGGCCACAAGCATAGCAAGCATCATCAAAAAGGGATATTTCAAAAGAATCAACGGGATCATAGCATTCATCCTTCGGTAAGCACGAAGGGAAATTAAACAATGTATGAGTTGAAGAGTTACTCTCATTAGAAGGTGGGCACGGGTAGCTAATCCGCTCTTCCTCCTTTTGTTCTTCGCTCTCCTCCTCATCTTTTTCATCCAATGAGCTCACAATGTCATCGGTTTCTTCTTCCATAGTTTCCTACAAAATATTTCTCAATAAACACATCAATATTGGAGTTATATTCGTAATTCAAATAGCAATATTTCAATATAGCAAGATTTTCAGGCCTAGAAACATCATCATCAAAAGCATCATTCTTTTTAAACAGAGATTCAATTTCATAAGCACCCTTAAAAGCAATGAATTCTTCTATTTGTTCCACATCATAATAATCTAATATACCATTAGCATAAGAAGCTAAGGTTTCATTATCATTAAATTTGCATGAAAAGGGAAGGTGTGGAGCCTTCATCCTAGAGCAACAAGTATAATCATATCTCAAGCATAGTTGCCGACCATACCAATGCAACAAATGAATTTGAGCCCATCACAGTTTCCCTTTTTGTGTCAAGCGATAATCCCTAAAGTATTCACGTTGATCCAACGTTACTCCCATTAAATAGTTGAATGGGGTTTTCTGAGGATTATCAAAGTAGTACATAATATCTTTCACAAAATTTGCATCGAGGGTTTTAGGAGGTTCCCCATCTCCATGAGTAGCAAGTACACCTAAGTTTTTTGGTATTTCGTGTTCCATATCCATAACTAAACATAGAGAACAACTTAGAACAGCAAATAAAATCTACTTGGTGATAAAGCAAAGAAGCACACACGAGAATATTCACCCCACGCTATTGCTCCCCGGCAACGGCGCCAGAAAAAGGTCTTGATAACCCACAAATGTAGGGGATCAGTTGTAGCCTCTTTCGATAAGTAAGAGTGTCAACGAGGAGCTAAAGGCAGAACAAATATTCCCTAAAGTTCTATCGACCACCGATACAACTCTACGCACGCTTGACGTTTACTTTACCTAGAACAAGTATGAAACTAGAAGTACTTTGTGGTTTTTGGATAGGCTTGCAAGAATACAAAGAGCACGTAAATAAAACTAGGGGCTGGTAAGATAAAGGCACAACTAAAGTTAATATAGAGAGTGTGGAAAAGTGGTGGTAAGAGTTGTGAAATTGCCTCTAAGCAATTGACTACGTTACTAGACTGATAGCAAGTTTTATTTGGGAGAGGCCACTTCTAGCATGTCATCCCTTACTTGCAATTCTATGCACTTATGATTGGAACTATTAGCAAGAATCCACAACTACTAACGTTCATCAAGGTAAAACCCAACCATAGCATTAAGATATATTGGTCCCCCTTCAATCCCGTATGCATCAATTTCTACGCTAGGTTGAAGTTTTTGTCACTCTTGCCCTCCAATACGTAGTCCTATCAAGATACAACTAACCCTATGGTGTGATCCACACGCGCGCTCATATGATGGGCACCAAAGGACAGCAACATAACCACAAGAAATTTCAATCAATCATAGCAATTCACCAATCACCGATAGGACAACGATAATCTACTCAGACATCATAGGATGGCAACACATCATTGGATAATATATGAAGCATAAAGCACCATGTTCAAGTAGAGGGTACATCGGGTTGCGGGAGAGTGGACTGCTGTAGATAGATGGGGGAAGGTAATGGAGATGTTGGTGAAGATGACGGAGGTGTTGGTGTAGATCGCCGTCACACGATGATGGCCTCGGTGGCACTCCGGCGCCACCGTAAGCGAGGGGGGGAGAGCCCCCCTCCTTATTCTTCTTCCTTGACCTTCTCCCTAGGTAGGACAAGGGTTTCCCCTCTGGTCCATGGCCTCCATGGCGGCGGAGGGGCGAGTGCCCCTCCGAGATTGGATCTGTCTCTCTGTCTCTCTCTGTTTTCGCGTTCTCAGATTCTATCCCTTCACCGTTTCTTATATTCCCGGAGATCCGTAACTCTGATTGGGCTGATTTTTTGACACGATTTTTATCCAGATATTAGCTTTCTTGTGGCGAAAGAAGGGCATCAACTGCCTTACGGTGTGGCCTCGAGGGCCCAGGGCGCGCCCTGGGCAGGGGGCGCGCACCCACCTTTGAGGCCCACTCGGGCATCGTCTCGTGTGGGTTTCGCTTCCCAAAATTCACATATATTCCAAAAAAAATCTCCGTCCGATTTTATTCCGTTTGGACTCCGTTTGATATGGATATTCTGCGAAGTAAAAAAGATGCAACAAACAGGAACTGGCACTAGGCACTGGATCAATATGTTAGTCCCAAAAAATAGTATAAAAAGTTGCCAAAAGTATATGAAAGTTGTAGAATATTGGCATGGAACAATAAAAAATTATAGATACGACGGAGACGTATCATTATGCAGCAATTTGTTGTGTTTTGAAGCAGCAGACAACCCCATCAGATCGGCCAGGTATGATTTCCACGGCCAATGGAAACCCACCTGGTCGCCCAATCAGATCTGCCTGAGTCACAGTGTCAGGCCCAAGATGCGATTCTATCCCGATCACGTGACACTTACGTGATTGGGGCACAACCGCATTTTGGGCGCTTAGCAAGATGGATATCATTACATCGTACCATTACATACATATATGGGGGATACAACAATTCATACAAGTCACATAAATACAACAACATCAATACAAGGCATCCGACTACGGATGCAACCATGAAAAGCACAACGACATCCATCTGCTATCCCAGGCTGCCGACCAGGAACATAACCCAAGACTGAAGAAGGAGAAGAAGAAAGAACTCCAACCAAAAGGTAACATCGCTCTCACCTCAAGTCATCGGAAACCTGCAGCTGCAACTGTTGTTGTAGTATCTGTGAGCCACGAGGACTCAGCAATCCCATAACCATGGGGAACAAAACTAGCAAAGCATAATGGGTAGGAAGAGGTAAAGTGGTGAGGTTGCAGCAGCGGCTAAGCAATATATGGTGGCTAACTTACGAGTACAAGAATAAGATGAGCATCTACGCAAACGGTCCCAAACTAGTAATGATCGCTAAAGATCCTGAACTACCTACGAGTCAAACATAACCTCACCGTGTTCTCTTCTCAAAGTGAAAAGAGACAGTCACGGTTACTCACACAGTTGTGTGTTTTACTTCGGATCCTTTGTCAAGTTTTCTACAACCAGAATTAACAAATTCCAATCTGCCACATAACTGCGGGCACGGCTTTCGAAAGATCATAACCCTACAGGGGTGTCCCAACTTAGCCCATCACAAGCTATCGACAGAGATAATAATAATATTACCCCTTATCTTAGGGAAGGCCCGATCAGACTCGGAATTCCCGGTGCACAAGACATTTCGACAAAGGTAAAACAAGTCCAACAAGACCTCCCAGTGTGTCGACACCCTGATAGTAGCCGCGCATATCTCGTCTCAGGCCACGACCGGATGGGCGATGCTATAGGTAAAACCAGCCCTCGGGTTTCCCCATGGTGGCCCTGCAGGCTCCTCGTTTGGGACCAACACCATCAGCACTGGCCCCCCTACTATGTAGAAAGAATCCTTGGGTAACGCTAACTCCCTATGCAATTAATTAATTAATTAAGTTTTTATTATGACCAAAATAAAACCAATGTTGGGCCTTGCTGGAGAAGTTTTATTCAAAGACGAACTGTCAAGGGGTCCCCATATACCCAACCGTGTAAGGAACGCGAAATCAAGGAACATAATGCCGGTTTATCGACTCCTAAGGTGGCATGAGTGGAACAAAACACAGAGCAAAAGGCCAAGCCTTCCACCCATTGCCAAGTATGTATGTGTGTTAATAATAATAATATATATTGTGATATTCCCAAAGCATCAAGTTCCAACATGGAACAATCTTCATCTTCACCTGCAACTAACAATGCTTTAAGAGGGGCTGAGCAAGCGGGTAACATTGCCAAACAATGGTTTGGTGGGAAGGTGTCAAAGGTTAGATGTTTCATGGCAACAAGGAGAGGGGCTGACAATAATGAAGGGTAGCGCGACATATAACGACATCATCGAGACATCTAGCATAGCAATGATAGTAAAGGTATCCAAGGTGATGGTCATCTTGCCTGAGATCCCGCTAGGAAGAAGAACGGTTCCATGAAGAAGACGAAGAAGAAGCCTCGAAGACGAACCACGTGAAGTCGAATGAATCCTCACGATCGCAACGGAAAAAGCACTAACGAGAAGAAGCAAGCAAGACGGTAAACACACCACACAAGAACACGACATAAAGTTCAACCAAGTATGATGCAAGACAAGTCTATATGATGCAAAACATGGCAAGGGATGAAGCACACAAGATCAACGCAAACCAACAAGTTTAAATGAGGTCGGAATTAACATATAACAAATCCGGTAAGTCCTCATATGCATATTTTGAAATTGGTCCAGATCTGAACAATCCTTAGGTTAAAGTTTTTAAATAGCAAGTTACATGCACCATGAAGATCTACATGAAATTCTAGTCAAGTTTCATATAAAGTTTGTTTAATTCGGAGGTACTACCTAGAAGATATGAGGAAAACAAGTCAAGCAAGGCAACGATGCAAGATGCACCCAACATCAAGCAAACACACTCCAAACATGAAAACAACATGATATTATGCTTCTACATGCAAAATCACACAAGTTTCATATAGAGCACGCTCAAAACGGAGCAACGCGCTAGAAGTTAAGAGCAAAACAAGTTACAATGCAAAACTGAAGTTAACAGCCACATAGCAACTTCGGAACAAGGTATATATATGCTACAGCACCCAAACATTATAACAAGAGGCATGGATGTGAAGTAGACATGATACTTAACAAGCATGAACTTAGAACACACCCAAAAACTTGCTAGAACACATTTAAACAAGCATGGCAAGTTGCAATAAATTTATCCAGAGTTAGCCAAAATCTGGGAAGACAAAACATCATCACGATGCTGCCTTTGGAGGCACAAAACAACAAGCATATTAACTCTACTAAGTATATAAAGATCATGGACATGTAATAGACATAACATACATCAAACAACTCCATTGGAGCATCTCCATAGGAGGCATGGATCAATAACAACAAGCTTCTCCAAATTGATCATGCTGAAAAATAGGCTAACAGGTAAATTTATAGCAACTTGAGAGCAAGAAATAAACAAGCTACAGCAGGCCAAATAGGCAAACAAAGGCATGAATGGATAGAGCATAACATGGACAACAAGACATGATCATTTGACATACTAAAACATGCATGGATTTGAGTGGGGCATCAAGCAAACATAGCATCAGGTTCAACAGATTCCAGACTTAGCAGTTTTTTTCACTAAGTATAAAACAGCAACAACAATGTAGCATGTTTACAAGCTTGTTTAAGTCACCTCAAGGCATATCATGGAAAGTGGATTGCACCACAACAAAGACCATATGATTGTGCTTCTATAACATATTGACAAGTGTCATGAAGACAAACACACTAGTAGCAATGAGCAAGTGAAAACAGCATCTCATAACAAGTTTCATCACTTAGCAGCAAAATACAATTTTGCAACAGAGATAAACATGGCAAGATGGCACCTAACATGAATGCTACAGCAACCAACATGTAGAGCACTTCACAATGAACATTTTGACATATCATACACTCCATTTGGATAAACATGCACAAAGTTATCATCACCACAAGCATGCAACAAATTTACAGTTAACAACTATTTTAAACATATAGCACTCTTGCAACAGAGATTAGTGCATCAAGATGAACTCAAACAAGCATGCCACAATGGAACAAAATGAAGAGCATGTCACCACGATCATTTTGACATATCATTCACTCAATTTGGATCACCACACAAAACGTTACAACCACATGAACATGCACACAAAATTACAAAGATGCCAGGGACTTTGTGGAAAACAACCTCGGGTCGAGGTGGACATGTCCGAAGTGTAGCGGACGTGTCTGTCGGTGCTGGCACTTGGGCCCACCTGGCAGTGGCTCACGGCGACGGGTGGCCTGGACATGTCCGGCTCCTCCGGACATGTCCGGCGACGGGGAGGTTGGTGCATGGGCCCACGTGGGAGGCCGCGGCGGTCGGCGCTGGCGAGGGGAGGTCGAGGCAGGGCCATGGCTAGGGTTCGGCAGTGCCGGGGGCGGCGGAGGTGGCCGGGGACGGGGCCGGTGGCAACCTCGGCAGAGCGACGGCGGCGGTTCTCTCCGGCAACCTCCGGTGGTGCAACGACGGTGGGAACACGGAGACGGCGGGGCGAGCGGGAGGCGAGCGGGCTCCGGTGGCCACGACGAGAGCGGCGGACTCTGTGGTCGGCGGCGGGGAGGCGAGGGCGAGGCGGCAGAGCGCGAGGAGTCAGCGACGCGAGCTCAAGGCTCGGGAGGCGCGGAGCGGGGACGAGCAGGCGCGCTCGGCGGCTCGGGGCCCAGATCGGCCCGGGGGCGGGCCTGGCCCGGGCCGGAACGGGCTCGTGGCGGCGGTGGGAGACAGAGGGCGATGTGGCGCCTCCTGAGTGGAGGAGGGGTTGCTCAGGGGGCTGGGGAGCCAATGGCGATGCGCCATGTGGCGCTGGTGAGGTGGCGGCGGCAATTGGCGAGGGGGGCTTGGAGCTGCATGGAATTTGAGGTAGGGGGAGGCTAGAGGTAGGGGAAGAGGTAGGGGTGCCAAAAATGGCAAGGGGGGGGTCTATATATAGGGAAAAAGCTAGGGTTTGGGGTGTTTTGGGGCAAAACGGAGCCCTCCGATCGCGATCCAACGGCACCGGAGCGGAGGGGTGCTAGGAAGGCCTAGTGGGCTGTGTAGATGGGTTAGGCTATGTGGAGAGAAGAGAGAGAGAGTCCCGCGGAGGTTTTCGGAGACCGAAAACATTCGGCGAATTAACCGGCGACTAGTGCCGCTATATTTATCCATTGGGCTATCAAACGAGCTCCGAATGCGACGAAACTTGAGAGGCGGTCTGTCTACATTATAATAAGACCACACGCCAAGTTTTATCCCATTCCGAGAACATTTTCCGGCCACTCATAAAATAAATATTCGGAGATGCCGTGGGCGCGTGCGAGTGTGTCTGGGCTCAGAACGGACAACGGAGAGGACGAGGGAACTCGGACGGATGCATGTTTTGAAAACATGAGGATGCAATGCACACGATGACATGGCAAGATGCAACACGCAAGCAATGACATGGCAATGGCGATGAATAACTGGCTGACACCTGGCGCATCGGTCTCGGGGTGTCACAACACTCTCCTACTAACAAGAGATCTCGTCCCAAGATCTTAGGAACGAGACGGGAGATAAAAAAAGAGGAAGAAGGTGAAACCAAAGAACATTGAGGGGTTGAACAACAGGAAAGAAAGGATACAACGGAGATGAATGAAGTTGCAAAGACTTTGTTAAGCAAGAGGAGCAAGGAATACGACGAGAATCAAGGAGGTTGAAAGGCACAAAACAAGATCTGAAGGAACGAGAATGAATTCGAAACAACTCCGGTTAATAAAAGAAAGAAATTGATTTCCACGAAGGAATTCGGGCAGCACTCCGGCTGAAAATGGAAGGAATAGGACACCGGTTGAAGATGAATGGAATGGAACAAGAACTTGAGAAGCTAAAACGAAACATGACGAAATAAACAATACATGCCTCCGGAAGGATGGAAATAATGCAATGAAAAGAATCGGAGAAGAAGATGACAACTTACATCACGAATGAATTTAAAAAAGCATCCTCAAAAGAAAGGCTTGAACGAAGTTGTTGAGAAAATCAACAACAAAAGAATAAGCTTGTTTTGGACTTATGTAAACATCTCAAAAGTTGAGGTGAATTATGCCGCAACGAAAATATGGATTAGCTGAGAATTAAGAAATGCAAAACTCAACTTCAAAAGATTACGGAGGATAAATTGCACTTGAGAGGCAAGAATAAGAATGGTTGAGCTGCTCCAGAAGAATTTTAAGAACACTTGAAGAATGAAATAAATCACGAAGAACCACCATGAAGAACTCTAGTAACGAAAGGATGATGATATAAAATGACGGATGAAAAAGAATAAGAATAAAAGCCTTACGATGATTTAGACGAGGGTCCGACGAGATAGCCGAGGAAAATTTGAACTCCAGACAAGAAAAGTTTAAGGCACTTGGAACTAAAATTTATTCATCAAGAATAAACTCCGAAGGAAGGAATTAATCAACTTGATGAAAAGAATAAGATTTATGTTATGCTTAACCTCCACCAATTAAATTGATGAGAAGCAATGGATTCGCATGACACTTATTCGCGTTGAAATTGAATAAAGAAGGATATAGCACAAAACTTGAGAAAGTCTTCATGAAACACCGATAGGGTTGAAAGAACGACCGAATTGATATGATAGCACTGCAAAAGAACTGTTGAGCGAGCCACCGTAAGGAATTGAAACCGAGTGAAGAAAAGCATGAACCACCGTAAGAATTAAAATCGAATGAATACAAAAGAATGAATCACTGGGAGGAATAAAGCACTTGAGAAAAATTTAGATGCAAGAGAACGGAGAGATCGTGAACTGATTAAAGAATACTTGAACGAAGCACCGGACGAATGTGAGACAAACGAAGAGGCATCAAAGAAGAATATTTGGAGGACGAAGTTGAAAACCGAGAATGAATAATCTTCTGAAATGATGGCCTTCGGAGGAACACAATTAGAAGAATTGATGAAATGCTCCGGGCGGTTAAGGAAAAGAATTTATGACAACGAAATAATTCGAGAGGATAACATGAAGCTAGAACCATGAATCTTTGAGAGTACGGAAAATATTTAGAGGAAAACTCTTCTTCGGTCTTCAAATGTTGATGAGAAACACACCCAAAATTGTCGAGATACTTCACACGAATGAACAGATGAAGGTTGAACCAGCGATGAAAGAATTGAAAACGATCTTGGAGAAGGCATATGACTGATGGAATCCATACTTACGTCACAATTGAAAAGAATTTCGAAACACTCCGAAAAATGACTAGAAGAGTCAGGTAAGATCCTGGGAAAAGACCTATGGGTTATGAGCCCACCGAAGAAAAACCCCGTTGGAAGGATTTAGAAGGAGATGATGCACCGCAACGTTTGAAAAGGCTCGAATGAGGTGAGAACCTCGAATAAATTCAATGTAAACACGAATCTTCTGAGATATCATCAGAACTCCAGAACAATTAAATGGCGAGAGACGAACGAGACAAGGGAAAATATCTGAGCCGAGGGAAAAGAATATGGTGAACACCGAAAACTTGAATTGATTCCATCGGAAAAGAAATAGATGAAGAAGGACGAACGAGACGAGAATTCACTAGTTGAAACAATTGATGAAAGAAATGAAAGACTTCACACGAGTAGGATGGATACTCGATTAAGGACTCCGGCTCCGAGAAGCAAAAGGGTGGGCGGGTGGGAAAAGAAAGACAACTTCGGAAGGGGAAACAACACCGGTTGGAAATAACTGAGGATTGAAGCAAAAGACGAGGAGGTCAGATCGACTTGACGAGAGATGCACCAGACTAAAAGAGCAGACAACGCAATGAACGAAAACTAACTGCGCGATCCTAAAAAAATTTGAAGGGGGAGAGGGGTAATTCAAAACACCTACGTCGAGATTCCTCACCATTGCGACGAAGGGGCTGAGCAGTAAGAAGAATTCGTACTCTCCGATATAACTAGACTCCGATTTTTTTTTTGCTAGACTCGACAACGGCCAAGCTACGATCAATCAAGGGGGCTCCTATGGTCGGTCGAGGCTCTGATACCAACTTGTCAGGCCCAAGATGCGATTCTATCCCGATCACGTGACACATACGTGATTGGGGCACAACCGCATTTCGGGCACTTAGCAAGATGGATATCATTACATCGTACCATTACATACATACATGGGGGATACAACAATTCATACAAGTCACATGAATACAACAACATCAATACAAGGCATCAGACTGCGGATGCAAACATGAAAAGCACAAAGACATCCATCTGATATCCCAGGCTGCCGACCAGGAACCTAACCCAAGACTGAAGAAGGAGAAGAAGAAAGAACTCCAACCAACAGGTAACATCGCTCTCACGTCAAGTCATCATAAACCTGCACCTGCAACTGTTGTTGTAGTATCTGTGAGCCACGAGGACTCACCAATCCCATAACCATGGGTAACAAAACTAGCAAAGCTTAATGGGTAGGAAGAGGTAAAGTGGTGAGGTTGTAGCAGCGGCTAAGAAATATAGGGTGGCTAACTTATGAGTACAAGAATAAGATGAGCATCTACGCAAACGGTCGCAAACTAGTAATGACAGATAAAGATCCTGAACTAACTACGAGTCAAACATAACCCCACCGTGTTCTCTTCTCAAAGTGACAAGAGACAGTCACGGTTACTCACACAGTTGTGTGTTTTACTTAGGATCCTCTGTGAAGTTTTCTACAACCAGACATTAACAAATTCCAATTTGCCACATAACCGCGGGCACGGCTTTCGAAACATCATAACCCTACAGGGGTGTCCCAACTTAGCCCATCACAAGCTCTCACGATCAGCAGAGATAATAATAATATTACCCCTTATCTTAGGGAAGGACCGATCAGACTCGGAATTCCCGGTGCACAAGACATTTCGACAATGGTAAAACAAGTCCAGCAAGACCTCTCGGTGTGTCGACACCCTGATAGTAGCCGCGCGTATCTCGTCTCAGGCCACGACCGGATGGGCGATGCTACAGGTAAAACCAGCCCTCGGGGTTCCCCAAGGTGGCCCTGCAGGCTCCCCGTTTGGGACCAACACTGGCCCCGCTGCTATGTAGAAAGAATCCTCGGGTAGCGCTAACTCCCTAAGCAATTAATTAATTAATTAAATTCTTATCATGAGCAAAATAAAACCAATGTTGGGCCTTGCTAGAGAAGTTTTATTCAAAGACGAACTATCAAGTGGTCCCCATATACCCAACCGTGTAAGGAACGCGAAATCAAGGAACATAATGTCGGTTTATCGGCTCCTAAGGTGGCATGAGTGGAACAAAACACCGAGCAAAAGGTCAAACCTTCCACCCATTGCCAAGTATATATGTGTGTTAATAATAATAATAGATATTGTGATATTCCCAAAGCATCAAGTTCCAACATGGAACAATCTTCATCTTCACCTGCAACTAACAACGCTATAAGAGGGGCTGAGCAAGCGGGTAACATAGCCAAACAATGGTTTTCCTGGGAAGGTGTCAAAGGTTAGAGGTTTCGTGGCAACATGGAGAGGGGCTGACAAAAATGATGGTTAGCGCGACATATAACGACAGCATCGAGACATCTAGCATAGCAATGATGGTAAAGGTATCCAAGGTGATGGTCATCTTGCCTGAGATCCCGCAAGGAAGAAGAATGGTTCCATGAAGAAGATGAAGAAGAAGCCTCGAAGATGAACCACGTGTAGTCGAACGAATCCTCACGATCGGAACAGAAAAAGCACTAACGAGAAGAAGCAAGCAACACGGTAAACACACCACACAACGAAACGACATAAATTTCAACCAACTATGATGCAAGACAAGTCTATATGAAGAAAAACATGGCAAGGGATGAAGCACAAAAGATCAACGCAAACCAACAAGTTTAAATGAGGCCGGAATTAACATATAACAAATCCGGTAAGTCCTCATATGCATATTTTGAAATTGGTCCAGATCTGAAAAAACCTTAAGTTAAAGTTGTTAAACAACAAGTTAACATGTACCATGAAGATCTACACGAAATTCTAGTCAAGTTTCAGATAAAGTTTGTTTAATTCGGAGCTACGGCCTAGAAGATATGAGCAAAAATAAGTCAAGCAAGGCAACAGTGCAAGATGCACCCAACATCAAGCAAACACACTCCAAACATGAAAACAACATAATATTATGCTTCTAGATGCAAAATTACACAAGTTTGATATAGAGCACGCTCAAAACGGAGCAACGGGCTAGAAGTTAAGAGCAAAACAAGTTACAATGCAAAGCTGAAGTTAACAGCCACATAGCAACTTTGGAGCAAGGTATATATATGCTACAACACCCAAACATGATAACAAGAGGCATGGATGTGAAGTAGACATGATACTTAACAATCATGAACTTAGAACACACCCAAAAACTTGCTGGAACACATTTAAACAAGCATGGCAAGTTGCAATAAATTTATCCAGACTTAGCCAAAATCTGGGAAGACAAAACATCATCATGATGCTGCCTTCGGAGGCACAAAACAACAAGCATATCAACTCTACTAAGTATATAAAGATCATGGACATGTAATAGACATAACATACATCAAACAACTCCATTGGAGCATCTCCATAGGAGGCATGGATCAATAACACCAAGCTTCACCAAATTGATCATGCTGAAAAACAGGCCGACAGGTAAATTTATAGCAACTTGAGAGCAAGAAATAAACAAGCTACAGCAGGCCAAATAGGCAAACAAAGGCATGAATGGATAGAACATAACATGGACAACAAGACATGATCATTTGACATACTAAAACATGCATGGATTTGAGTGGGGCATCAAGCAAACATAGCATCAGGTTCAACATATTCCAGACTTAGCAATTTTTTTCACTAAGTATAAAACAGCAACAACAACATGGCATGTTTACAATCTTGTATAAAGACCATATGATTGTGCTTCTATAACATATTGACAAGTGTCATGAAGACAAACACACCAATAGCAATGAGCAAGTGAAAACAACATCTCATAACAAATTTCAGCACTTAACAGCCAAATACACTTTTGCAACAGAGATAAACATGGCAAGATGGCACCTAACATGAATGCTACAGCAACCAACATGTATAGCACTTCACAATGAACATTTTGACATATCATACACTCCATTTGGATAAACATGCACAAAGTTATCATCACCACAAGCATGCAATAAATTTACAGTTAATAGCTATTTTGAACATATAGCACTCTTGCAACAGAGATTAGGGCATCAAGATGAACTCAAACAAGCATGCCACAATGGAACAAAATGAAGAGCATGTCACCACGATCATTTTGACATATCATTCACTCAATTTGGATCACCACACAAAAAGTTACAGCCACATGGACATGCACAAAAAATTACAAAGATGCTAGGGACTTAGTGGAAAACAACCTCGGGTCGGGGTGGACATGCCCGAAGTGTACCGGACATGTTCGTCGGTGCTGGTACTTGGGCCCACCTGGTAGTGGCTCACGGCGATGGGTGGCCTGGACATTTCCGGCTCCTCCGAACATGTCCGGCGACACGGAGGCTGGCGCATGGGCCCACGTGGGAGGCCGCGGCGGTTGGCGCTGGCGAGGGGAGGTCGAGGCAGGGCCATGTCTAGGGTTCGGCAGTGCCAGCGGCGAGGTTCGCCAGATCCGGCGAGCTGGAGGGCGGCGGAGGTGGCCGGGGACGGGGCCAGCGGCGACCTCGGCAGGTCTCTCCGGCGACCCCCGATGGTGCAACAACGGTGGGGACGCGGAGACGGCGGGGCAAGCGGGAGGCGAGCAGGCTCTGGTGGCCACGATGGCAGCGGCGGACTCCGTGGTCGGCGGCGGGGAGGCGAGGGCGAGGCGGCGGAGCACGAGGAGTCGGCGGCGCGAGCTCGAGGCTTGGGAGGCGCGGAGCAGGGACGAGCGGGCGCGCTCGGCGGCTCGGGGCCCAGATCGGCCCCGGGGCAGGCCTGGCCCGGGCTGGCAGCGGCGGTGGGAGAGAGAGGGCGACGTGGTGCCTCCTGAGTGGAGGAGGGGTTGCTCAGGGGGCTGGGGAGCCAATGGCGATGCACCACGTGGCGCTGGTGAGGTGGCGGCGGCAAGTGGCGAGGGGGGCTTGGAGCTGCACAGAATTTGAGGTAGGGGGAGGCTAGAGGTAGGGGATGCCAAAAATGGCCGGGGGGGTCTATATATAGGGAAAAAGCTAGGGTTTGGGGGGTTTTGGGGGCAAAACGGAGCCCTTCGATCGCGATCCAACGGCACCGGAGCGAAGGGGTGATAGGAAGGCCTAGTGGGCTATGTAGATGGGCTAGGCTATGTGGAGAGAAGGGAGAGAGAGGCCCGCGGAGGTTTTCAGAGACCGAAAACGTCCGGCGAATTAACCGACGACTAGTGCCGCTATATTTATCCGTTGGGCTATCAAACGAGCTCCGAATGCGACGAGACATGACAGGCAGTCTGTCTACACTATAATAAGACCACACGCCAAGTTTCATCCCATTCCGAGAACATTTTGTGGCCACTCATAAAATAAATATTCGGAGATGCCGCAGGTGCGTGCGAGTGTGTCTGGGCTCAGAACGGACAACGGAGAGGACGAGGGAACTCGGATGGATGCAAGTTTTGAAAACATGAGGATGCAATGCACACGTTGACATGGCAAGATGCAACACGCAAGCAGATGACATGGCAACGGCGACAAATAACTGGCTGACACCTGGCGCATCGGTCTCGGGGTGTCACACGCGGCGCCATGCGCGATGACGACTACTTTGTGTTGTTCCGCGCTGACGACATGGTCGTATGGCGAACGTTCAAGTCCCCGATGGATACCTGGTCACCGGGAAGGACTTCGTGCCCGCGGCGTAGCTCTTCTCCGGCGTTTCCGATACCAACAAGGCCAACGGGAAGTACTGGCTTGCCAACCAGCAACAGGACGGCAAAACCTAGTGGCGCAAGGCCGGAACTTGTTCCCGCTACTCCCAGAGGCATTCAAGGGCGTTGAGCAGATCGGCGTCATCGGATATGTTCTCCAGGTTCAGTCCCAGCTTCGCTTTGCTCCCTCACTGCACAATTTCTCTCGTATCTGTCGAGATTTACCATGCATGTCTACTCTATTGATATTCTACTGAATACCATTCTTGGATAAACACATTAACCGGTGTGGTTAGATGGAGTGACCGATTTCACAAAAAAATGTCATGTTCTGCAACTTGGGTTCACAGTCTACATGTGTGCTTTTTTTTAGAAAAGTCTACAGGTGTGCTGGCTCTAACAAAGTTTTCTCATGGTGTTTTTGTACAATCCGGAGGCCCATAACCTGAGAGACTCTTCGGTTAACCATATTGTGTGGGGCGATGATTGAACTGGGCCTAGAAACTGGGGAAACAAATATTATGTTCATGATTATATGCACAATATCGTATTGGTGTTCCTGCCATTGAATATTTCTTGTGTACTATGTTTGAATTTTTGTTCTATTAGCACCATGGAAAGAGCGGCACTATGGGTTACTACTTACATAATAGAAGCAAACGTGCAACCGACCTTTGAGGCCACTTAATGTGTCACAGAAAGAATCGAACCTGAAAATCACAGTGGTGATAGAGAAGGAATCACTAGAAGCGCTAAAATACAATGAAAATGACTAATGCGATAAGTAGTTTCACCGTTGGAAGCATATAATCTGAACTGCTTTTCAGCTCAAAGCATTGAAAGCACCAAATCATTGTACTTCTTTTTCTCCTACAACCATCCTGTTTATGGCTCATAACTAAATCTTTCAAGTAAGATCCTGATTGTGATAGTTGCATATGGCATCCTCTCGGCGTAACGACTTAGGGAATCCATTTCAAGACCTAATCAACATAAGTAATTCAGGTATCTAAACTGTTTTTCAGCTCAAAGCATTGAAAACACCAAATCATTTTACTTATTTTTGTCCTGCAACCATCCTGTTTATGACTGAAGTAAATCTTTCATGTACAACAACCATGATTGGGAACACTAAGATCCTGATTGAGACACTTGCATATGGCATCCTCTCAGCCTAACGAATTTGGGACTCCATTTGTGTGTGAAAAAATATTACTGTACTGACATTGGTGGTATAGGCATAAATGTTGATGTGATGACGTCCGATCAGGCTCCATTTCATGATCCAAATTCCCTCAAATCAGACCGGAGCTCATTTTGTAAGAAGGAAAATGTCAATAATTACGACTCAGCGTGACGACTTAGGGACCCCATTTGAGGACCTATTCAACATCACCAACTCAGGTAAGTAACTTAAATATATCACCAAATTGAGTCTAGTTACTTATTTCATCCACGCATGCCAAATGGTAGGTCCTAAAGAGTTGAAGAGACAAAGGGGAAGGGAGAGGTATGCACTAAGCAGGGCTCATAAAAGAGGTACATCTACTACTCTTAATGCAGAACACACCATATCTAGGACACCCGTGGCAATATCACCTGGTTTGTCCATTATCTGTTCTTTATATATGATTGAGCAATTAGAAGTATAATCCAATATATGATCAGGTGATTTCTTCTGCCGAATTTTCACACCGCCGAAAGGCCCAGTGCGCAATCTGCTGTCACCCAACTACGATAGACACCACCCAATCTGATGTCACTGTACAGACATTGGTGATGTACGCATACCTGTTGATGTGATGACAACAGATCAGACTCCATTTTGTAAAAAGAAAAGGCGTGCATAATGAAGCATGTGGCAGCAGATTCTTCGCAATTTTTTCGATTGCAATCACCACTTGAATCCTTAAACTGCAGCTTGGGTAACAGAGCATGCTAGGGTGAGCAACTAAGCGCCACAAATAAAAAATCAAACACAAGGAAGGCAGTAAAAGAGTAAATAAAACATTAGAAGAAATTATGGAAAATTTGAGATCACAATAACCATAGGAGGGTCCTTCCCATGTAAAGACCAAGTATTCTTTTTTTCTTTTTGTTCGGACACAAGGATAAGCCGTGAGATGTATACAAAAAGAAAACATCCTATTCTTTCTGAGCACCGCAAGCACAAAACTATGTGCCTCGTCAGAAGAGCTGAAATTAATGAGAAAATATCTCGAATTTCTAAGCTAATCATCTCATGAGAGTTGAGTTAGTTACCAAAAATCTTCGTCGTACAACCGTACAACTTGATCTCCAAAAGTTCAAAGCATGGTTGACAACGCCGGTAATTTTGGTTGATGAGTACTATCATTAGGCCCAGCATTCCTCAAGCTTCTGATGTAGCCTCATGTTGTGCTTTAACTATTGAGTAGTGGCAAGATATGTTAAAAGACAACCAATGATAGGTACACACTTAAAAAAATTATGGTGTGTGTCGTGGTTCTAAGTCTGATAGTACGAGTAGAGGGTACGTATGAGAAGGCAAAGCCCTAGCTATGGTGAAGTTGTACACAAGGTGTTTTACCAGTTCAGGTCCTTCTCGGAGGAAGTAACTGCCCTACGTCTCGGTGCCCGGAGGTGGTCGACTGAAGTATGTATAGGTGTGTGTTACAGTGGTGTGAACCCTTGTACTGTAGGAGGGGGTGGCTTATATAGTGCGCCAGGACCCCAGCCATGCTCTACATTACTAAGGGTTCAATGTACATAAAGGAGGATGTTACTGATAACGTCGGCAGTAAAGAGTAATAAAGGCATTCACTGCAGCGAGTGAATACCAGACCGTTGCTGTCCTAAGGGACCTTTTACCTTTGGGGGTCGAGTGCCTTGGATGGGTCGAGTGGAGTTGAGTCGTCTGGTACGTGGTGTACAGTCGAGTGGGATGTCCTCTTGGGTTGCCTTAGTCGACTGTCCTTGTTCCCATTGGTTTTGTCTTTTGATCTTCTGGGGTAATGACCTTGGGTGGGGTACCTTGGTCAGGCCTGTGACCCTACCCCAGGTCCGTGACCTCATCAGTAGTCCCCGAATGGATTGAGGCTTGAGTAGGAGAGAGTGCTGAAGAGAGTTTTAGTCCGAGTTCGATGCCCTTAGGGTAGTCTTCTCTTAGCTCGTGGACCAGGTCGTCTTTTCAATCTCGTCTTGGTCGCCTTAATCGATTCCGGAATCCGTCGAGTGTGCTTGTTGCGTCCGCCGTCGACTGAACTTTGCGCGAGGCGCCGAGCGCCGTTGGCATGCACAGTTTTCGGCGGGATTGGTTGCTCTCTGGTCTCCAGATTTTGTAGGATTTCGAAATTTGGTGAAGCGAGCGGGACTAGTCGTGCCGCGACAATCGGATCGGATATGCCCGGGACGCCTCGATCCTCGTGTTGCCTTTTTGGCCACGTATCGAGCGCGCGCCTGTTGCGGGATTTGACGGGATTGCTCGGGGCCACAGGTCAGTCACTCGACCGTTGTGCTATAAATGCGCGTCGAGTCCGAGGCAAGGGCACTGTGCACCCATTCCCTGTTTCCTCGCATCCGGGTCTCCGATGCGCCTCTGCTTCTTCCTCCTTCTCCTCGGCCAACACCAGCTTGCACGCCACGGGCAAAGATGAAACCGCGGCGTTGGAGCGCTCTAAGAAGGCGGCGGCGGGGAAAGCGAAACGGTCTGGCCGCGGCGGGTCGTCGTCGAGGTCCGGGCTCCCTCCTGACTGGATCAAGGGGGACTGGATCAGGTCAACCATTATGGTGGAGGACATGGAGGAGCTGGAGCAGGAGGGCTTGGTTGCCCGCGGCTCCTGGCGGGTGCCAGAAGGCGAGCTCGAGCCTCAGCCGCGGGAGGGCGAATGCGTCCTCCTCGTGACTCACGTCTTCCGAGGTTTCTCCATGCCCCCGCACCCTTTCTTTTGCGCCTTCCTGATTTTTTACGGTGCCCAGCTGCACTACTTCACGCCCAACACCATTGCTTTCCTGGCTGCGTTTATCTCGATGTGTGAGAACTTCCTCGGCTGTCGGCCGCACTAGGCTTGTTCAAACATATCTTCACTTGTCGCTCGCAAACTGTCAAGAAGGCGAATCCGAGTGACGAAAAGACGCAAGTCATCCAGGTGTGCGGCGGGCTAGGCATCCAGCTTAGGAATAGGAGCGCTTTTCCTGCTATGATTCTCCTAGAGTCGGTTCGGGGCTGGCTGTCGATTTGGTTCTATTATAAGGACAGTCCGACTCTTGGTCAGTCGACCGGGCTTCCTCCCTTTTATCTTGGTCGAGCCAGCCAGCCTCCGTCATTGGTTGTGAGTCGTGCCGAGAGGGTTGAAGTGGACATGCTGGTGGAACGGGTCGTCCAGTTGGTCTGCAACGGGGTCACAGGGCTGGACCTGCTTGAGGTGTACCTCATGCGGAGGATCCAGCCTCTCCAAGCTCGAGACCACCCGATGTGGCTGTATTCCGACGTCGACGACTCGTCACGAGTCCACCCAAAGGCAGCAGACGTGAAGACGATGGCGCAGTGCCCGAAGTGCATAACGGGGAACAAAGACAACCCCAGGGGGTCCGGAAGGGTTCTCCCATTCGACGCCGACCATCTTCCTAACAAGGTCTGGCCTTGACTTCTGAGTGATGTTCTTGTTCCTTGCTTGAAGTTGTCTTGATGAGTCCGACTGACATTTGGCTAATCCTTCTTTTCTGCAGATCTACACCGAAATGTACTCGATGCCCAACGGGGATCAGGTCCAGGAGGGCAAAGAGGGCCCGGGCGACGTCTCCGAGTGGAAGTCCGACGATGAGACCGGAGAGTAGAGCGCGGACTCCAGCAGCGGGGAAGTGGTCGAGTCACCTCCCTGTGGCGAGAAGCGCTCCAAGGAAAAGCACGACCCAGGGGTTGTGCGCTCTCAAGCGGCCCCCTTCGGTTCCCAGGTAAAAAAGCGGGCTCGTACGGCCACTCCTGACCCATCCGAAAAGGTGCCCAAGCAGCCCAAGGTCACCACCGCCAAGCCCCGGAAGGTCCTACCCAAGATCAAGGTGGATGTTCCAATCGCCTCCATGTAAGTGTTGTTCTGTTTTATTTCTTTCTGCCTTCGGAGGTCGACTCTGTCTTCGTCGACTCACTTTCAAGGAAATTTTCAGTGCTGCTGCTTCCGCGACCTCGATGGATATCGACAAGGGCCGGGATGATGAGGAGACTGCGGATGCTGCTACGTCCCGCGCAGGTGCGAGTTGTAGATTGTGCTTCGCTTTTTGTCGGTTTGAGATGACGGTCGACTGAACTTCATAATTGTCTTTTTTGAAGTGCCACGCCATGTCATAGAGCTCCCAGATGATGATGATGATGATGAGGAGCGCTCGGGAGTGGCTCGACGACGCACGGGAAGGAAGGACCGGAAGGCGCCCTCTGGCTCTGAGGCCCAGCAACAGGAAGACGTGGCCCGGACCACGGTCTCCTTCGATGTCCCCGTGTCGACCGTGCGCCCTTCTTCGTCGACTGGAGGGGCCGTCGACCCAGCGTCTGCTCCGGCCGTCGACCCAGCGCCTGCTCCGGCGTTTGTTCTCTTCTCCAACCATCGCATACCGAAGGATCCCGTGGGCGTGGCTCGAGAAGCCGTTCGTCGGGCGGGCCTGATGATGGAGAGGACGAAGGCGGTGTACGAGGCTCGCATGGCTGCTTACGACGCTAGCTCGGCCCTTCGGACCAATGTTCAGGTTTGTCTCTTCCGACTGATTTGCTGTATTGGTGTAGTCTTCAGTTTGAGAAATCTACTGCCTTGTTCGTGAGATGATGCCACACCCACTGGGTGCCTTGTCTTGT
This sequence comes from Secale cereale, assembly GCA_902687465.1. Classification (NCBI taxonomy): domain Eukaryota; kingdom Viridiplantae; phylum Streptophyta; class Magnoliopsida; order Poales; family Poaceae; genus Secale; species Secale cereale. Next base: position 839,493,862 of record LR738711.1, read on the forward strand.
AGCTTTTGGCTTTTGAAGGTCGTCCGATAGTACCACTGGGGGCACGCTTAGTGCGCCCAGTGGGTGTAGTCCCCGAGTCCATGGTCGACTGAGGTCAGTCGACCGTGGTCTTTAGAATTTCTTGTTTGTTTTGTACTTCTCTTGAGCTCGGGCCAGACTGATCTTGGTCGAGTGAGAACCAGTGGGGGCACGCTCAGTGCACCCACTGGGTGTAGCCCCCAAGACCGTGGTCGACTGCTGGTAGTCGGCCATTGTCCGATAATAGAACTTTTCCTCCTTATGTTGTTTTTTTGCTCGGGTCAGACTGATCTTGGCCGAGCAAGAACCAGTGGGGGCACGCTGAGTGCACCCACTTGGTGTGGTCCCCGAGACTGCGGTTGAGTGTTTGACTCGACTGTAGTCTTAGAATTCTGATTTGGTGTGTTGATGCAGAGATCTTGTGAGTTTGGAGCCAAATTTGCGGATCTTGAGAAGAAGCAGGTCCAGCTCAATCTCCACTTGCAGCTGGCTCGGGACCACTTGAAGAAGACTCAGGACGAAGCAGCTAGTAACTAACACAAACGACTCGTCGACTGACCTTTGATAAGTATGCCCTATGTTTCCTCATGTTCATCTGTCTAGTGACGTCTCTTGTAGGCCAACTGAAGGCGGCCCTGGAGCAGAAGGACCTCGACTTGGCGGAGGCGTAGCAGAGGGCACAGGAGAAAACTGAACTAGCGGAGCAGAAGCTGGCTTCAGTTGGCACGCTCGAGGCGGAGATCATCAGGTTGAAGAGTTCTCTCGACGCGGCCAACCAAGAAGTGACTCGACTGAAGGGTGCTAAGAACGCCCTGAACAAGAAATACGAGGGCCTCTTCCAGAAGAAGAACGATCTGGAGGCTTATCTGAGCGACCTCACCAAGAATTGGTATCTCGTGCTTGAAGGTATATCTCTTTTGCTTAGACTTAGTTGGATTGGTCGACCCGTAATTTACTTGCTGACTTGACGCGTTCCTTGTTGTGTAGAATTCTGCCGCAACTTTGAAGAAGAGACTGGCCGGATCGAGCCCGGTCCGGACCCAGTCAATTCCATTGTCAAGGACGAAGCTTCCATGAATATCTTGAGGTTGGAGTCCCGCCTTACCGCTGCCACGGGCTACCTGGGTCGGCTAAAAGCAGTGATGGCTTGGATCGATGTCGCACTCTAGAGGGGTGTTGTGCAGGAGAACGACCTCGAGTCCCTGATGACTCGACTCAATGAGATCCCTAGTCGAGTGCGGGAGTGGAAGAAGTCATCCGCCCACTGTGGAGCTGACGTGGCACTATCCTTGGTCCGTGTGCACTACAAGGAAGTGAAGGAGAGGAGGCTTGCGGCGCTCAAGGTCCCCAACATGAAGGAGCTCCAGTTCCAGTCGTTCATGGAGACTTTCTTGGAAGCTTCCACCCGTATCGCCGATGGGATCGACCTAGACCAGTTTGTTGCACCTGCAAGTCCGCCTCCTCCTGAGGAGTGAATGTACTTTGATACTTTGATTCAATTTGCCTCGGAATGCCGAGTGATCCTGTAACCGTTAAACTCTTGTGGGCTCGTGGCCCAGGTACTCTTGCCCGAATCTTGAGGGGCTTTTATCTGGATTTGATTCCTTTCACATTTGCTTGTTTTTCTTCCGACTCTTTCTGGTCGTTTGGATTTTGATTCGACGTCTTGATGGCAACGTTGTGCTTGCGGCGGAGCTCGGAGGACCGCAGCTAAGCCTCCGAGTGAGAGGGTTGCTCTTCACTCGGAGTGGTTCACGTAACTTAGGTGATTCCAAGCTACGTTGTACTTGTGGCGGAGCTCAGAGGACAAAGCCACGTTGTACTTATGACGCAGTTCGGAGGACTGCAGCTAAGCCCCGGAGTGAGAGGGTTGCTCTTCACATAGAGTGGTTTTCGTAACTTAGGCGATTCCAAGCTATGTTGTACTTGTGGCGGAGCTCGGAGGACAGAGTCACGTTGTACTTGTGACGCAGCTCGGAGGACCACAGCTACGCCCCCGAGTGAGAGGGTTGCTCTTTACTCGGAGTAGTTTTGGTAACTTAGGCTATCCCAAGCT
>LR738711.1:839496539-839554358 GCA_902687465.1 Secale cereale
TGACGCATCTCGGAGGACCGCAGCTAAGCCCCCGAGTGAGAGGGTTGCTCTTCACTCGGAGTAGTTTTTGTAACTTAGGCGATTACGGGGTCGCAGCTAAGCCCCCGAGTGAGAGGGTTGCTCTTCACTCGGATTGGTTTTCGTAACTTAGGCGATTCCAAGCTACGTTGTACTTATGACGTAGCTCGGAGGACCGCAACTAAGCCCCCGAGTGAGAGGGTTGCTCTTCACTCGGAGTAGTTTTTGTAACTTAGGCGATTACGGGGTCGCTGATAAGCCCCCGAGTGAGAGGGTTGCTCTTCACTCGGAGTAGTTTTTGCAACTTAGGCGAATCAGGTTCGCAGCTAAGCCCCCGAGTGAGAGGTTTTCTCTTCACTCGGATGTCGGGACCCCGATCCTAAGTCACATAGGACTAGCCTGTAACACCTCATATCACTTTGCGGCCTCACGCACGGTATCCCCACGGATGCCACCTTACCTGGCCCGGGACCGTTTGCGCATTTTGGCACACGTATATGATAGTGTCGCTAGCATCCATATGACAGAGAACCCGGGCCGACATGACCAGTTATAAACCAAAAGTGGCACTGAATTACAGAGACATGCATACATGACCCAGCAACGAACGTGTTTGTCATCAACGTATGAACCCAAGTCGTAGCAAGCTACAAGGTCTTAAAGGAACAACGCGTGACATTTACCCTAAGGGACAAGCACAGGAACGAAGAAGGACACATGTCGGCCAGCCTAAGTGTTTCGAAGCAGTAGCAAGCTACCAAGGCTCAGTGGAAGCACTAGGAGACATTTCCCTGTAAGATAGGCTACCAAGGGTAAACAACTAGGTGTCGGATCCCACACATAGCAATACACATTACACGTACGCATAACATGCAAGTATGTGCTGTACAACAAGGGATCACAACATAACTCAACAACTCATATAGATAAAAGCCCAGAAGAGCCATCATAGCATTATTACAATCATAGGTCACATGGCCCAACATTCAGAGCATACAGGCAACGGAAGCATAACATGTCTGAGTACAGACAACTACTAAAGAGAAAGGCTGAGAAGCCTAACTATCTACAAGACCCTCCCAAGGGCACAAGACCGTAGCTGAGGTAACAAGCTAAACGTCGAAGTCCACGCGGAACCACTAGCGAGACTGAAGTCTCTCTGCAAAAACATAAATTAAGCAAACGTGAGTACAAAGGTACTCAGCAAGACTTACATCAGAACTAACTACATATGCATCAGTATCAACAAAGGGGTGGTGGAGTTTGACTGCAGCAAGCCAGCTTTGACTCAGTGGCTATCCTAAACTACGACTGCAAGTAACTCTTTTGAGGTGGCGCACACGAGTCCACATATTCAGCAATCAATACACCACTATGGATCCGCTTCCGTCTCCCTACGAGAAGGCCATCCATAGCACTCACACTTATCTTGCATGTTTTAGAGTATCCACTTTCACTTGTCTATGTACCACGTAAGCATCCAAGAAGTCCATAACCGCAGACCCAGCTATTCGAATAGATCATGTTAACCCTGCAGGGGTGTACTTCTTCACACACGCTCTCGCCACTTACCGCCATGTACACGTCGTGTATCTCAGCAACCTTCAAGCGGAAGCCTGGCGAGAGTGTCGGCCACGACCTGACTAACCACACAAGACTCTAGTCCAGGTTTATCGCCTATTCGGGTTCCATCCGTGGGGAGATCCGGCCGGGGTGTCGCTCACGGCCCCAAACGATGTGTACAGGGTTCCCAAGCCCACCATCCGGATGCCACTTGGTACACCGGGCCACTGCACCTAGTCTGACCCAAGCCCACCTGTACCGAGTGCCACTTGGTAGACTACTAGCACTACCTACAAACACCAGAAACTAGTTGCAACTCCTGGACAGAGATCGAGTTAATTAATAAGTCGAGAGGGGCACTTAAGCATTCCAATGCGTGGTAGTAGCTAGTCATTGGACAACTTGCACAGAATTCAGTTCTTAAGGACGGTTCCAGTGAGACAACCCACCATGTACTCCTACATGGCCTCCCACCGCTACCTTTACCAAATCGTGTTCACACACTTAGCTCACACACAGTAGGACATGTTCACCACATTCCAATTCATCCCCGATGAATCAGACCTGACACAACTCTAAGAAATAGCAAGCACGACATACAAGCATGGATGAGTAGGCACAACATGGCTCAAATAACTCCTACTCATGCTAGTGGGTTTCAACTATTTACTGTGGCAATGACAGGTCATGCAGAGGAAAGGGGTTCAGCTACCGCAGCAAAAAGCAGTTCAATCGTTGTTGTCCTAATGCAGTAAAAGAGAGCAGGAGCGAGAGAGTGGGATTGTTTCGGAATGCTCAAAGGGGTTTTTGCTTGCCTGGCACTTCCGAAGATAGTAATAGTTCTTCATCGGTGTCATCAATCTCATCGTCGGAATGCCGTCTACTGAGAGGGGACAAATACCGGCAAACAAGAGAGAACACAATCAATGCAATGCGACAATATGATGCATGATCATGACATGGCAATATGCTGTTGATTGAGCTAATGCAACTAGCAACCATATTAAATGAAGTTGATTTGAACCAAAGGTTCAAATTCAAATTCCATATGTGATTATTCAAATGCCATTTATTCAAATTGTCCTAAACAGTGGCTGTAAATTATTCAAACATGCATGAAAATGCCATAAACAGATTCTCTGGATTTTTCTGATCAATTTTCATATATAAATTATTTTCGTCTGAGTTATAGATTAATTTCTGTGATATTTAGAAGTTTTGGCTATTTTCTAAAATAAATAAATCATTTCTGATTTATTTTAAATTACAGAAAATAGTTACTGCGTCAGCACTAGGTCATGCTGACATCAGCAAGTCAACAGGCGGGTCCAGGTTAAACCTGACCAGTGGGGTCCACACGTCAGTGACACATCAGTTAAACAGGCTTAACTAAACTTAACAGAAGATTAAAATAAACTAAATAGGCATATGGGCCCACATGTCAGTGTCTAATTAAGTTAATGACAGCAATTAAAACTTAATTAAAACCCTAAACTAAAACTAGTCAAGGATGGCCCCACATGTCATTGACTCAGGGTGGCCAAACCCTGGTCAAGTTGGGTCAAACCCGCCGGCGACTCGACGCCGGCGAGGCTAAACACGGCGGAGAGGCTCGGAAAACGCCCTCCGGTGACCAAATCGAAGGCCGAGGCCATCTATGGAACGAGGAGACTCATCCGCGTCGAATGGTGCAAGCGGGAGGAGCTGGGGTGGAGCGGGCTCGCCGGAGTTGAGCTCGCGGCGGCGCCGGAGTTCGGGTGTTGAACGAAACGGCGCTATGGTGCACTAGGGGAGGAGCTAGTGGGTTCTGCGTGCTCCTGGGAGTTCAGCGAACACAGTGACGCGCTCAGCTGCGAGCTGGGGTGGCCCTGGCCGCGGCGGTGAAGAACCACGGCGGCGGTGAGCTCTCGGGTCCGGTGGTTAGTGTGGCTACGGCACGCAAACGATGAAGATAGGAGAGGGAAAATGACGAGGTGCTCACAGCGGAGCTAGCGAGCTCGAGGGAGAAGTCGGGGACGCTCTGTAGCTCCCTAATCGACGACGAGGAGCTCCGGCGATCCGAGGATGAAGACGACGATGTGAAGGCGATGCAGAGCTTCCGGCGAAGCGTGGCTCAGCGAGGAGGAAGAGGGCATCGCGACAGTTCTTCTGGACACACTGGGGAGGCAGGAAAGGGACGGGGAGCACGGTGGTTCTCACCGGCGGCGGCGGGCGCGTTCGGTGAGGAGAACAGAGGAGGGGGAGAGCGTTCGGGGGAGAGAGGGAGAGGTGCAGGGGGTTCTGGCATCTCCGTGGCGTCGTCTAGGCGCGTCGAGGGGAGCCAGGCAGGCAACTGCGTGCCGGCGCGCGCGGGCGCGTGCTCGCTCTCGCCTCTGCTAGTAGGCAGAGGTTGAAGACAAGTATGCCCCTGGTGGGCTGGGCCGCTTCTGCTGGTAAGGCCCAGGTAAGGTTCCACTCTCTCTCTGTTTCTAAAAATAGTTTCTGTTTTCTATTTTTGTTTTCTGTTTTGATTTGAATCTTGCCACTATTTGAAATTTCAACAGTTTCAAATCAGTGCCAAAAACCCTCTGAACAATTTTATGTTGCTAGATGGACTTTTCCAAAAGCACATAAAACATTTCAAAGTTATTTGAAAATATATTCTATATATTATGAATATAATTCCAAATTCGAATACAATAATAATTTAAATTCCATGCCCAAAATATTCCACAAAGATGTCCATTATTTTTGGTTTGCTGCAAAAGCCTTGCCAAAAATATCCAACAAATATTAGGAACATTTTGGAAACATTGAATGCAATTTTTTTTGACTGGACCTATTTGAAATTTGAAGTGCTAGGGTTTGAACAATCCCCATTTCAACCTTCAAAGGAAAATAGACATGATGCATGATGCACTCAAGGGCAACTAAGTACAAGCAAGACAACAAGGGCTGATCTAGGGCTGTGACATCGGAGTAGTTTTTGTAACTTAGGCAACTCGGGTTCGCGGCTAAGCCCCCGAGTGAGAGGGTTGCTCTTCACTCAGAGTAGTTTTTGTAACTTAGGCGAATCGAGTTCGCGGCTAAGAACCCATTGAGGGATTTTGAAGACCAGCATCTTATAAACCAACAATCATTAAGGGATCGTTCCAAACTTGTCTTTGAAATAAACTGGAAAAATATTTATTACAACTCGACTGTTCGGCTGTTTCAAGTGTAGAAGCGGCGGAGCAGGTCCGCGTTCCCTGAACAAGGTTCATCTTTCTTCTTAGCGACGTTGTAGAGGTGATATGCTCCATTGTGCAGCACCTTGGTGATGATGAAGGGGCCTTCCCAGGCTGGGGCGAGCTTGTGTGGTCGTTTGTGATGCACTCGAAGAACCAGGTATCCTTCCTGAAATGCTCGGCTTCGGACGTTGCGAGCATGGAATCTACGCAAGTCTTGTTGATAGATGGTCGACCGGATCAAGGCCATCTCACATTCCTCCTCCAAGAGGCCGACTGCGTCCTGACGAGCTTGCTCTGCTTCGGCTTCGGAGAGAAGTTCCACCCGGGGGGGCATTATGTAACAAATAACTTGGCAGCACGGCTTCAGCTCCATAGACCATGAAGAAAGGGGTACGACCAGTCGACCGGTTTGGAGTTGTCCTCAGACCCCATAAGACAGACGGTAGTTCAGTTACCCAAGCTCCGGCGGCATGCTTAAGGTCACGCATGAGCCGTGGCTTCAGGCCTTGGAGAATCAAACCGTTTGCTCTTTCTGCTTGTCCATTCGACTGCGGGTGTGCTATGGAGGCATAGTCGACTCGTGTTCCTTGGGAGGAACAGAAAGCTCTGAATACATCGGAGTCAAAGTTGGAGCCATTGTCCGTGATGATGCTGCGGGGGACTCCATATCTGAATATCAATTCCCTGATGAAGCTGATGGCGGTGCTCGACTCGAGGTTCTTGATGGGCTTGGCCTCAATCCATTTGGTGAACTTGTCGACTGCCACGAGCAGGTGAGTGAATCCGCTTCTGCCAGTTTTGAAGGGGCCGACCATGTCTAAGCCCCAAACGACAAAGGGCCAAACTAGTGGAATGGTCTTCAGAGCATACGCTGGCTTGTGGAACATGTTGGAGTAGAACTGGCAGCCTTCGCACTTATCCACTATATCTTTAGCCATCTCGTTGGCCCAGGGCCAATAAATCCGGCACGATACGCCTTGGCCACTATAGTCCGAGAGGAAGCGTGGTGGCCATAAGTCCCCGAGTGAATCTCATTCAGAATCAATCGACCCTCCTCTGGGGTGATGAAGCGCCGAGCGACCCCGGTGACACTCTCTCCGTAGAGCTGACCCTGAATGACGGTGAAAGCCTTGGATCGACGGACGATCTGGCGCGCTTCTTCTTCATCTTCTGGGAGCTCTTGCCTGAGCAGATATGCTATGTATGGCACAGTCTAGTCTGGCGTAATCACTAAAACCTCCGTGATCAGGTCGACCACCGCAGGCACTTCGACTTCAGTTGGATCTGACGCACTGACTGGCTGTGGGGGTTCCTCCGTGAAGGGGTCTTCTTTGACTGAGGGGGTGTGCAGATGTTCCAGAAATACGTTCTTGGGTATAGGCTTCCGAGTCGACCCAATTTTCGCGAGGTCATCGGCAAGCTGATTCTTGGCTCTGGGCACGTGATGGAGCTCTAAACCTTCAAACTTCTTTTCAAGCTTCCGTGATGCACTGCAATAATTGGTTATTGCCGGGCTTCTGACGTCCCATTCCTTCATCACTTGGTTCACCACTAAGTCTGAGTCGCCGTAGACCATCAGGCGACGGATGCCGAGTGAGATGGCCTTGCGCAATCCGTACAAAAGTGCTTCATACTCAGCTTCATTGTTCGATGAGTCAAAGTGGATTTGAAGGACGTAACTGAGCTTGCCGCCCCTTGGAGATATCAGGACCACGCCTGCACCGGATCCGTTCAACATCTTGGATCCATCAAAGAACATAGTCCAGTGATCCGACTGAACCTGAGTTGGCAGCACTTGTTTGATCCACTCGGCCACAAAATCTGCTACTGCCTGAGACTTGATGGCTTTCTTCGCTTCAAACTTGATATCTAACAGAAGAAGTTCAATCGCCCATTTTGCCACTCGACCGGTTGCGTTTCGGTTGTTCAGGATTTCTGACAGTGGGGCGTCGCTGACGACTGAGATTGTATGATCCGAGAAGTAGTGGGCAACCTTCTTTGCAGTCAGGTAAATCCCGTACACAAGCTTCTGGTAATGCGGGTACCTTTGCTTGGAGGGATTCAAAACTTCGGATATGTAATAGATTGGACGTTGAACTTTGTAGGCCTTGCCTTCTTCTTCCCGCTCGACCGTGAGTACAATGCTGACAACTTGTCCGGTGACCGCAATGTATAGTAAGAGAGGCTATTTGCTAATTGGGGCTGTAAGCACCGGCTGGGTGGACAACAGGGCTTTGGGCTCTTCAAACGCTGCTTCGGCTTCGGAATTCCACTCGAACTTTTCTGATTTCTTCGTCAGTCGGTAGAGGGGTAATGCCTTCTCACCGAGACGAGAAATGAATCGACTCAATGCGGCCAAGCAACAAGTAAGCTTCTGGACGTCGTGTACACGCTCGGGGCGTTTCATTCGGAGGATGGTGCCAACCTTTTCTGGGTTAGCGTCGATTCCTCGTTCGGAAACGAGAAAACCGAGTAACTTGCCGCCCGGAACTCCAAACGTACACTTCGATGGATTAAGCTTGATATCACAGCTTCTCAAATTTCCGAATGTCTCAACGAGGTCAGTCAACGGGTCGAAACCTTTCCGCGACTTGACCACAATGTCATCCATGTATGCTTCGACGTTCCGACTGATTTGATTCAGCAGGCACTTCTGGATCATCCACATGAAGGTAGCGCCGGCATTCTTGAGACCGAAAGGCATGGTGACATAACAGAAACACCCGAACGGGATGATGAAATATGTCTTGATTTCATCGGGTACGAACAGTCGGATCTGATGGTACCCGGAATACGCGTCCGGAAAGAACAAACGCTCGCATCCCGCAGTCGAGTCGACTATCTGATCGATGCGGGGGAGAGGAAAATGATCCTTCGGGTAGGCCCAATTGATATGCTTGAAATCGATGCACATGTGGAGAGACTTGTCCTTCTTGGAGACCATGACGACATTAGCGAGCCACTCGGAGTGGTAAATCTCCCGGATAAACTCAGCTAGCAGAAGCCGAGCCACTTGCTCGCCAATTGCGTTTCTCTTCTCCGCAGCGGACCGACGGAGATGTTCCTTCACATACTTCACTTTTGGTTCGACTCGCAATTGGTGCTCAGCCAGTCCCGTGGGTACACCTGGCATGTCGGATGATTTCCATGCGAAGATGTCCCAGTTCTCACGGAGGAACTGGATGAGCGCTTCTTCCTATTTGCTGTCGGGTGTAGTGGAATGTGGGTCGGTGCTGCATTGGGGTCGGTGGGGTGGATGTGTACGGGCTTCGTCCCCAGCCGACTGGAAAGCTGACTCGGAAGCCGGCTTCTTGGCCCGCAGCAAGTCACTCGGATCCACGTTTTTCTGGTACTCCTCCATCTCTACTGCTGCCATCTGCTCGTCAGTGATCTTCGAGCCTTTCTGGAAGCATTCTTCCGCTTTTTGACGGTTCCCCATGACGGTTATAACGCCGTTGGGTCCCGGCATCTTCAGGTTGAGGTATACATAACACGGTCGAGCCATGAATCTGGCGTAGGCGGGCCTACCCAGAATGTCATGATAAGCTCTTTTGAAGTCCACCACTTCAAACGTCAGCTTCTCTTTGCGAAAATTCTTCGAGTCGCCAAAGACTACGTCGAGTGTGATTTGGCCAAGTGAGTCGGCCTTCTTCCCGGTGATGACCCCGTGGAACCTCATGTTGCTTTCACTCAGCTTGGACATCGGGATGCCCATATCCCGGAGGGTTGCTGCATACAGAATATTCAAACCACTACCTCCATCCATCAGGACCCTGGTTAGACGCGTGCCGTCGACCACTGGGTCGACCACCAGCGCTTGCGGCCCAGGGTAGCAATGTGTGCAGGGTGGTCAGACTGGTCGAATGTGATGGGGGTCTTGGACCACTTCAGAAACGTGGTTGTTGCCGGGGCAATCATGTTGACTTCTCTGTTGATGACTTTTAGTCGACTTTTGCTTTCGACGTCTGCGAAGATCACCAAAGTGGAGTTGATCTGAGGGTAACCTCCACCCCCTTCCTTGTCCTCGGTCTCCTCTGATTCCTTTTCCTTCTCGATCAACTGATCTGTCTGGAAGTTCTGGATCAGGAGCCTGCACTGTCGAGTGGTGTGCTTGGGATATATCAAGTTTCCCTCTTCATCTTTCTTCGTGTGAATAGGACACGGCTGGTCGAGTACATCATTCCCAGCTTGATCCTTTACTTTCTTGGGGACCCAGGGCCCCTTGGGCTTTCCTTTGCCTTTCCCTTGGTTGACCACTTCAGCTTCGCCCTGAGCGGCTGGCTCAGCCTTGCGCTCGGGCTTCCGATTGGAGTTGTGATCATCTTGTACGACTGGTTTCTTGCCACTGCGGAGTTGATCGGCCTCTTCCCCGTTAGCATACCGACTGGCAATTTTCATCATCCGGGATAGGGTCATGTCACCCGTTCGACCAAACTTCAAATTCAGCTGTTGGTATCGCACGCCCTCCTTGAAGGCGCAAACTGCTTGGTGCTCAGACACATTTTCCACCGTGTGATGCAAGGTGGTCCATCGTTGTATGTAATCCCTCAATGTTTCATTCGGCTTCTGCACGCAATGCTGAAGCTCCGCGAGACCTGCGGGCCATTTGCAGGTGCCTTCGAAGGTCCGAATAAACACTCGGGCCAACTCTTCCCAACTGTAAATGCTCCCAAGGGCCAACTGATTAAGCCACGCCCAAGCTGAACCGCCCAGCATCAGAGGATGGTGTTTCATGGCTACGTCATCGTTGCCGCCTCCAATCTGCACAGCCACTTGGTAGTCCTCGAGCCAGGTGTCTGGTTTTGACTCACCGGTGAACTTATTTACCACCACCGCCAACCTGAAGTTCGAGGGGATCTCAGCGGCCCTGATGGCACTGCTAAAACACTCGGGCCCAGATATAGATGCTTGGCTTCCACTCGGACGATCTCTACCTTGCTCTTCTCTGAATGCCATGTTCCGGTCGACCAGCCCCTGCACAAGGATAGACCTTGCATCGAAGCTGGGCCTCCGAGGATCTGGGGGAATCCTCCGCTCGTCGTCGCGTAAGCGCCTGCCCTCGTGCCGCCTGCGCGAGAACGATCCGCTTACCGGAGGAGGCGTAGGCACTCGACGGCGGTTGTGATGACCGGGTCGACGGTCATATTGCTCGTCATTCCGACCCAGGTGCCGGTCTTGCCGTGGGCCACGATCCTCACGCCTTGGGGGCGATCTTGGAATGTGGGCTGACCAAACGGTGTCTGCAGCCACCGATCTGCTGTGAATCTTGTTGCGCGACTAAGAGACAACCGGGTTTTGCTCCTCAGCCGTTCGGAGCAACGCCCGGATCTGCTGGAGGCCTCTCCCAGCCTCCGACTGAGATGGTTGAATAGACTCCGTGATGCGAGCCGCGGCTTCGAGGTTATGGACTGGTGTACGGAACACTTGAGTCTCACGCGGGTGCGATTGCCGCGGTCGTCGACTGGACTCGGGGACCAGTCGACGGGCCCGTTCGTCGAGTGCGCGCTGGATATTCTCCAAGCGCGCGCGCTCAGCCACGGTGGCCAAGCGCGTGGCCTCCAGGGCCAGAGTCTCTGGAGTATCCCCCACGATGGGGGTGAAGAGCGCGTCCTCATTGCGGCGGCAAAGCTCGTCCCTCTGCTTGGCAGTGAGCGGTTGAGGAATGTACCCGTCGTTGTCGAATGAATGGCCGCCACCGCTGCCGCCGTCGCCACCGAGGAAAACCCGACGGGCTGTGGCGGGAGTCGACCACAAGGAAAACCCAGCGGGCTGCGGCGCGAGTCGACCATGAGGACTTCCGCTGCGGGATCGCTGCTCCCGCACTCGGAAACTTAATCCACGTGCTCGACCGACGGACCTCACCGACCCGTAGAGGTAACCGTCGGGCTCGATGGCCGCGACCTGAGGGGTGGCTGCCTGGCGGGCCACTGCGTGTTTTACCCACCGCCGGAGCCGTGAGCGACTGGATCGCTTGCGATGGCGTCAGGCAGGGATGGAGGACGATGTAGGAATCAGCAGGTACTGAGTCGACGGCTGCCGAAGAAGGACGCCACAGGTGCTGATGCAGAAGTGCGCAACCCTGCGGACGGGCAGCGCCTCAACGTCGAGTGGAGCTTCCTGGAGCCAAGCGGATTCGTCGGGGACGAAGACGAGCGCGCCGAGTCGGATCTCGCGGTCCAACGGCAGACCACCGCCGGAAACCATGACGAAGGAGGTCGAAGAAAAGTTTGCAACCTCACCAGAAGTCGATAAGACGCCTTGCCCCAAGGTGGGTGCCAACTGTCGTGGTTCTAAGTCTGACAGTACGAGTAGGGGGTACGTATGAGGAGGCAAGGCCCTAGCTATGGTGAAGTTCTACACAAGGTGTTTTACGAGTTCAGGCCCTTCTCGGAGGAAGTAACAACCCTATGTCTCGGTGCCCAGAGGCGGTCGACTGAAGTATGTATAGGAGGGGGGTGGCTTATATAGTGCGCCAGGACCCCAACCATGCTCCACGTTACTAAGGGTTCAATGTACATAAATGCGGACGTTACTGATAACGTCCACGGTAAAGAGTAATAAAGGCATTCACTGCAGTGAGTGAATACCAGACCGTTGCTGTCCTAAGGGACCTTTGACCTTCGGGGGTCGAGTGCCTTGAATGGGTTGAGTGGAGTTGAGTCGTTTGGTACGTGGTGTACAGTCGAGTGGGATGTCCTCTTGGGTTGCCTCAGTCGACTGTCCTTGTTCCCATTGGTTTTGTCTTTTGATCTTCTCGGATAATGACATTGACTGGGGTACCGTGGTCAGGCCTGTGACCCTACCCTAGGTCCGTAACCTCATCAGTGTGCATTCCTGTTGTACGTTACCAGTAACCTAAATGGTAAAAACTCTCTAAATATCAGACCCTGAATCTCACAATTTAGTAAAATAATACTAGAATTTCATTTCCACCTCAATTGACAAATGATTTTGTTAATTGCTAAACCCCATAATTATTCAGCATGCCTCATCAGAAGGTCATTGATAATGTAACCAACCCAATACTTGCATGGCAAACCACAAAAACTATGAGTATTGATTAAGAAGCTAACATCCGACTGTGACTACCTGAGTCCGTCAATTACCTGGAGCAGCCGAGCATCAGGCGTGCTGCGAGCATCTACCCGGAGCGAGTGTGGGAGCCAATCACGGGGGCCAATGATGAGGGCAGGCACGTAGACTAACTGGACCTTGGTACGCTATGATATGCCCGCTCCCGCATCGTGTCCAGCAGGCCCCTCTAGCTCTCGTCTAGATCTGCGCTGGGACATGGGGATGGCAGCGGCAGAGTTTATCTAGGGAAGACCAGCGGGGTTGCTGGCGAGGCGAGGCCGTCGTGCGGAGAGGAGGCGGCGGGGCGAGGCAGAGGGGTGGAGGAGGAGGCGCCGGGCGACATCGTGACAGCAGAGAGGAGGCGTCGTGCGACGGCGCCGCGTGCGGATGAGAGCAGGCAGCGGGGAGAACAGGCGGAGGCCACCATGAAATGGGGAGTGGTGGGGGAGAGAGTGAAGGGATAAGCGTCTGTGTGTCTCTTCTTTTTCTTTCTTTTTTCTTTTTTGATCGAAGCCTTCGTCAAGTACTAATAAGCATATTTCCTCAAAAAAAAAAGTACTAATAAGCATAGGCGTTCCTCTTAAAAAAAATCTAAACGTTGTCCAAGTCAGTTTTTTATGAGACACCAAAGTCATTTTGGTTATTAATAGCCCTTTTGGTCATTTGTTTTACATTAGCATCGGGTGTTGTCCAAAAAAAAAAAAAACTGGGCGTGTCCGATTTGACTGTTGGATCCTATGGTTTTATATGTCACAAGGATGTAGAAAAATTTCCAGTCATAATCATTTTGATAGTTTTATACAACTGTTGAGATCTTTATTGATATTTGTTATTGAACATATCAAAAAATTGTAATCATGTAGGTCATCTCGTGGTCTCTAGATGTTAAATTTCATGGAGTACTTCATGAAAGATATTGTGTCCGACAATACGGAACAGGTATATTTTGCTTCATATTATGATACTTATTACATTGTGGTGTGTCGGTATTTCAAAAAAAGTCTTATACTACTTGACTTTATGTTCACATGATACTGTTTTAGAAAAAAATAGTCATCATTTTACTCGACGTGGAATTCAATGATGATGATATAAAAAATCAAGACTTGAAAACTTGGGATATTCTTGGGCTACGTCTGTTGTTCGTCTTGGATCAAGATCAAGATTTAAAATGTTTTACTTATAGATATGATATGTCTGTTGCACGTGCACACTTACTATGTATCAAAAGATTGTTGTGGTTACACAAAGTCATGGTAGCGCAAGTTGTATCTATTTTTTTAAAATTAGCAGGAGAGCTGCTAAGATTCCATTGCATACGAAGAAGCCGATGGCTGAAATTGCTCGGTTTATTAAAGGAAAACCGGACGAACACCTTTACAAAGGACACACAACACCTAGTAAAACTAGGTCTAAGCACTACATGGCATACATAAGTGCCAAAGAACCAAGCAAACACAATACAAACAGAAGGTACATCGGCGATAAAAGCGGCGTCATAGTATATTACCAATCGCGCTCACGCCCGGACGACTTCGACTTCGCTGCAACATCACACAAGTACACCAAGCTGGCATGTCGATCATGGCGGTCACAAGCATGTTGAATAGCTTGGTCGACATCAGAGAGAGATGACATATCTGAAAGAGGAGCTGACAAGTTGTATCTATAGATTGTGATACATGGTGATGCATCTTTGTGAGGTTAATTGTGTGCCCCATTTATTAATGCTTCTACGGTTTCTGATTTACTGGTTTACAATGAAGGTGCATAGCATCAATATGATTAGACTTAAGATATAAGGAGAAATAATGGTTAAATACGGAAGTTAAATACACATGGTTTGTCGTTTCTGTAAAGGACGAAGTTAATATTTTTTTTTGCGAGGATAATAGATGAAATATGCTCAAAGTCTAACTTACTTTCACATTTTGTTGTATATGGATCCAGAGTTGATGACCAAGATGTTGTCTATGTGTGTTACTTAAGTGTCAATCTCTTTGGCAAAATTGAGTAACATACTATTGTATGTAACGTGTTCTTGTTTAGTCCATTTCAAAACTATATCTGCAAAAGCATAATTTCTTACAAATTAAGATTTGAAATAATTGTTTCCTAACTAGGATAGTTGAGGAAATTTC
Organism: Secale cereale; assembly: GCA_902687465.1. Classification (NCBI taxonomy): domain Eukaryota; kingdom Viridiplantae; phylum Streptophyta; class Magnoliopsida; order Poales; family Poaceae; genus Secale; species Secale cereale. The sequence goes on from LR738711.1 coordinate 839,510,545, forward strand.
TTTGTATGATTATACGTGCATTGCACGTGCACGCTTACTAGTTTTAAAAAGGAAACTCATCGCTACTCAAATTAAGGTACCAAGTTGACCCGACACACGTTCTCCTTTCTTCGTTGTCCTGTGCATACCACACATAAATCTTCTCCAGCGCACCTGACTCCTCTCTCCTTCCCCAGTCAACGATCCCATCATCATACAAGCTGAAAAGCACATTGATAGATTCATATTCCAGCACCGAAAGGATCAAGCATATCCGCCGGGTGCAAGGTAGCTGACCAGAGGCTCGCCGCCTACGAGCTCGACGAGGCCCACGTGGAGCAGCTGCCATTGCTGGACCTCACATGCTATGGCCCTGGCGAAAATCTAACCTCGAGGTCAACCCAAGGCTCGCCGCCTACGGATTCGAGGATACGAGGTCGATGTTCCGCCTGTTGGGTCTAGCGCAGAGCCAACCGAACAGGGGAAACGAAGGACATCGTGCAGATCATGGCGCGTTCGCGCCATCGCCGGTTCTGCCGGTTTTCAAGTTGTGGGTGCAACCATGGAATCATGAGCACACCAGCCAGGGTGTTGCAGTCGGATGCATTTAGACAGTTCATCGTACATAAATTGGATGGATGAGCTCATTATGAGACAGAAAACGTATGCAGATGTGTGGGGGAGGAGAGGTTGTACAGAGCTCCCTTGTATAAATCAGTGGAGGCAATGAAGAGACCGATAGGCATGCGGCCTGTACTGCCAGGGAGCGTCAGGCACACCATGCTCGATGACTTCAAATCGGATGAGATATTGACATCCTAGAGCTGCCATACTCTGTCCGGAAATTAGCAAGGCACGTACTGTTAACCTTTTCTCTTATTAAGTAGGCCCAGTCCTTCCACGTTCCTTTGGTGCTTTCCCTTCACTTATTTACCGCGGTAGGAGAATGCACTTCAAGTGTTCGTGGAATTATTATTGCCAATGCTTCAATTCTAACTTTCTAAGAGAACGATTTCTGTATGAACATATAGAATCAATCAAGAATTAACTGCTAACCAATTTTAATCCATTAATCTATGATTATTCATGGGAAACAACTGACTGCTATGTGTGATCATTGTTTTCTCAGATTTTTATTGCTTCTGAGACAAGGTAGAACCTGCAAATGCTCGTTTTACCTATATACACATGTTGATCATTTGGTGTTGTTACCTAACCGTCTTTTGTTCATGACATTAGCATTGTTTTTGTTCACTGAGTGAACCAGCTACGTCTATGAGCTCCAACTCACTGATTAACATGGTGGAACCTGATAAACCAATCTTGGCTACCAATCTGTCTAATGTAATCGATGAAGGAGAAGGACATGACCTTGGCAGGAGCCCATGGATGGTGTGTACATGAGAAAATCCTTCTATTTTTCTGCACCCAAATACCTCATCAGTTTTTCTTCAATATATGGTTAGAAAGACAGCCTGATTGGTGAAAACAGCTCTGTGTTTTAGTTTTGGACATCCATGTGAGCACCTTCATGATGCTTTCGTTTATCATCTCACAACGCAACTTTGGTGTTTGCATGATTACAGAAGTTGCGTCCATGTGTGAATAAATTAGGATCAAATAGCTAACAGAAAGTAAAATACTCTGAGGAGGACTCTGCTATGAATTTTATTGTTCTCACTTCACATGCGATAAAATTTGTAGTGTATTTAGTATGATGCCTCTGACTCATATTCATATCTTTAATTTAACGAATAAAAATAGAGTATTGAGCGAACGATGTAATTCTTTCTAACGAACAATATACATTTTCTCTACATTCCACTTCTACCTCTTAAGCTTGCGTTGGTTTTTCCCTTAAAGAGGAAAGGGTGATTCAGCAAAGTAGAGTAAGTATTTCCCCTAGTTTGAGAACCAAGGTATCAATCCAGTAGGATACAACGCGCAAGTCACCAAATACCTGCACAAACAATCAAGAACTTGCACCCAACGCAGTAAAGGGGTTGTCAATCCCTTCACGGTTATTTGCAAAAGTAAGATCTGATAGAGATAGATAAACAGTAAAGTAAATATTTTTGGTTTATAGATCGGAAAGTAAAAGATTGCTAAAAGAGTAAATATGAAACTAATATTGTAGATCGGAAACTTATAAGATGGAAAATAGACCCGAAGGCCATAGGTTTCACTAGAGGCTTCTCTCAAGATAGAAAATATTACGGTGGGTGAACAAACTACTGTCGAGCAGCTGATAGAAGAGCACATAATTATGATGATATCTAAAGCAATGATCATGAATGTAGGCATCACGTCCGTATCAAGTAGACCAACTCCTGCCTACATCTACTACTATTACTCCACAGATCGAGCAGAACGATTCTGCATCTAGAGTATTAAGAACATGAAGAACAGAGTAATGCCTTAAGTAAGATGACATGATGTAGCGGAATTAACTGAAGCAATATGATGAAAACCCCATCTTTTTACCCTCGATGGCAACAATACAATACATGCCTCCTCCCCTTCTGTCACTGGGTGAGATCACCGTAAGATTGAACCCAAAGCAAAGCACTTCTCCCATTGCAAGACAGACCAATCTAGTTGGCCGAACCTAACCGATAGTTCGAAGAGAATTACTAAGATATCAAATCGTGCATATAATAATTCAGAGAAGATTCAAATAATATTCATATATAAGTTGATCATAAATCCACAATTCATCGGATCTCGACAAACCCACCGCAAAATAAGATTACATCAGATAGATCTCCAAGAACATCGAGGAGAACATGGTATTGAGAATCAAAGAGAGAGAAGAAGCCATCTAGCTGCTAGCAACGGACCCGTAGGTCTTTGGTAAACTACTCACGCTTCATCGGAAGGGCAATAGGGTTGATGTAGAGGCTCTCCATGGTCGAATCCCCCTCCAGCAGAGTACCGGAAAAGGCCTCCATATGGGATCTTGCGGATACATACGGTTACGACGGTGGAAAAGTGGTTTTGATGCATCCTCTAGGGTTTCTGGAATATATGTGAACATATAGGTGAAAGAGGTCGGTGGGAGGAGCTGCGAGGGGCCCACAAGGGTCGGGGCGCGCCCACCCCCCTTTTCCTCGCCTCGTGGCTCTTCTGACTAGGTTCTCAAGCTTCTGGGGTGTCTTCTGGTCCAATAAAAATCATTGCGAAGGTTTCGTTCCGTTTGCAATTCGTTTGATATTCCTTTTCCGCGAAACTCAAAAATAAGGAAAAAAATAGAAATTGGCACTGGGCCCTAGGTTAATAGGTTAGTCCCAAAATAATATAAAATAATATAATACTGCATATAAAACATCCAAAATGTAAAATATAATAGCATGGAACAATAAAAAATTATAGATACGTTGGAGACGTATCAGGCATCACCAAGCTTCATTCATGCTCGTCCTCGAGTAGGTAAATGATAAAAACATATTTTTTGATGTGGAATGCTATCTAACATATTTATCAATGTAATTCTTCTTTATTGTGGCATGAATGTTCAGATCCATAAGACTCAAATTAAATGTTTATCAATATCAAAATAGTAATACTTCAAGCATACCAAAAGCAATCTCTGAAGCTTCAAAAATAACATGGCTAAAGAAAGTTATCCCTACAAAATCATAGTCTTTTATGCTCCCCTTTCTTAACACAATGTACAAATCATGCCCATCTCGGTGTCAACCAAGTAATTGTTCTCATACTTTAATTTTTCAAACCTTTTCAACTCTTCATGCGTTATATGAGTGTGAACCATGTACATAGCACTATGGGTGGAATATAACTTGGGGATAGACAAAAGTAGGGAGAAAGTCTCAAATCAACTAGGCAAATCAATGTACTATGGAGATGTCCATCAATCTATATCAATGTGAGCGAGTATGGATTGCCATGTAACGGATGCACTAGAGCTATAAGTGTATGAAAGCTCAAAAGGAACTAAGTGAGTGTGCATCTAACTTGCTTGCTCATGAAGACCTAGGGCATTTGAGGAAGCCCGTCGTTGGAATATACAAGCCAAGTTCTATAATGAAAAATTCCCACTAGTATATGAAAGTGACAACATAGGAGACTCTCTATCATGAAGATCATGGTACTATTCTGAAGCACGAGTGTGGAAAAGGATAGTAACATTGTCCCTTCTCTCTTTTCTCTCATTTTTTTATTTGGTTCTTTGGCCTCTGTTTTTTGTCGCCTTATTTAGCCTCTTTTATTTATTTGGGATTCTTTCGCCTCTTTTATTTATAATCTCACATGGGACAATGTTCTAATAATGATGATCATCACACTTTTATTTACTTTCAACTCAATATTATAACTCGATACTAGAACAAAGTACGACTCTATATGAATGCCTCCAGCGGTGTACCGGGATGTGCAATGATCAAGAGTGACATGTATAAAAAATATGAATAGTGGCTTTGCCACAAATACTATGTCAACTACATGATCATGCAAAGCAATATGACAATGATGATGCGTGTCATAATAAACGAAACTGTGGAGTTACATGTCAATATATCTCGTAATGGATATGGAAATTCCATAATAGGTAGGTATGGTGGCTGTTTTGAGGAAGCGTATAAGATGGTTTGATGCACCGGTGAAAGTTGCGCGGCACGATAGTGGCTAGCAAGGTGGAAGGGTGAGAGTGCATATAATCCATGGACTCAACACTAGTCATATAGAACTCACATACTTATTGCCAAAAATCTATTAGCCCTCGGAGCAAAGTACTAGGACGCTTGCTCCTAGGGTGGAGGTTGGGAGCAGTTAACCATCGCGCGCCCCCAACCTTCACGCAAAGATAAAGAATCAAGATACAATGCGCTCCAATTTTGTTATATTGTTAGGAGACCATACATGTGTGCTACGGGAATCACAAACCATAACACAGTTATTTATTTAACCTCACAAACTGCTCCCAACCTCCCAAAATTGTTTATAAAGAATCAAGATACAATGCGCTCCAATTTGGTTATATTGTTAGGAGACCATACATGTGTGCTACGGGAATCCCAAACCATAAAACAATTACTACAGAAGTAATAATGTGTTAAAATTGAAAAACAGAACCAAAAAGCAAAAGGCAAAAATAAAATTGGGTTGCCTCCCAAAAAGCGCTATTGTTTAACGCCCTAAGCTAGGCATAAAACACGAATAGATCTAGGTATTGTCATCTTCTCCCTTTGTGTAGTGAAGATAAAAATTCTTGTCCAGAGCATTTATCTTTCTATTTTGTGAAAGCACATGGCCATTAATAGTAGAAGAAAGATTAAGCACACTTCTAAAGTATGCATCTAAACTAGCCTTCATCTCTTTGATTATTTCATTTTGATAAAAGCACATAAGAGTAGTTGATTCAGCATTTTCACCTTTAGAGTGCCCAAATATAATTTTCATCTTTTCGTAAGTATCAAAGGCATCTTCTCCGAGGAAACCATTTTCAGAAATATAATCCAAAATTTGTTTAAGAGAAAGGGGCAATCACACATAAAAGCTTCTCAAGTATATATCTATATGATATTGAGGCACATGGCTAGCTTGAATCCATAATAATCTATGACAAGCATCTTTTAGAGATTCATCAAGCAAATAACGAAAAAATCTAGGATCGTCTTTAGCGAAATTATTTAAATTTTCCTTGATAAACCTGGAAGGTCTTTCCATATCATCATTGTTTATGAGCTTAGAAAAGACAAAGGGACTATCCAAAGTATTAAAACTTAGGGGAAAACCATTAGCCCTTTTAGGGTCGGCCATAGCTAAAGAAAGATGGACTTGGGCAAACAAAAAGAACGGCGAGAGAAAAAGGAAAATCTTTTGAAAATCATTTTTGAAGTGGGGGTGAGGAAAACGAGAGGCGAATGACAAATAATGTAAATGCTAGAGATGGGAGATTTATGAAGGGTACTTGGTATGTCTTGATTAGACGTAGATCTCAGCGGTACCAAAAATTGGCGAGTTGACATGAGACAAATCTTGACTCTCGACTTGGCGTAAATCTCCCCAGCAATGGCACCAGAAATTATTCTTGCTATCTCTTGAGCCGGTGTTGGTTTTTCCCTTGAAGAGGAAAGGGTGATGTAGCAAAGTAGAGTAAGTATTTCCCTCAGTTTGAGAACCAAGGTATCAATCTAGTAGGAGACAACACGCAAGTCACCGAATACCTGCACAAACAATCAACAACTTGCACCCAACGCGATAAAGGGGATGTCAATCCCTTCATGGTTATTTGCAAAAGTGAGATCTGATAGAGATAGATAAATGGTAAAGTAAATATTTTTGGTATTTTTGGTTTATAGACCAAAATGTAAAATATTGCAAAAAGAGTAAATAGGAAACTAATATTGTAGATCGGAAACTTATATGATGGAAAATAGACCCGGAGGCCATAGGTTTCACTAGAGGCTTCTCTCAAGATAGAAAATATTACGGTGGGTGAACAAATTACTGTCGAGCAATTGATAGAAGAGCGCATAATTATGACGATATCTAGGGAAATGATCATGAATATAGGCATCACGTCCGTGTCAAGTAGACCGACTCCTGCCTACATCTACTACTATTACTCCAAACATCGACTGAAATGATTCTACATCTAGAGTATCAAGTTCATGAAGAACAGAGTAACGCCTTAAGTAAGATGACATGATGTAGCGAAATTAACTCAAGCAATATGATGAAAACCCCATCTTGTAACCCTTGATGGCAACAATACAATATGTGCCTCAACCCCTTCTGTTACTGGGTGAGATCACCGCAAGATTGAACCCAAAGCAAAGCACTTCTCCCATTGCAAGAAAAACCAATCTAGCTGGCCAAACCAAACCGATAGTTCAAAGAGAATTACTAAGATATCAAATCATGCATATAAGAATTCAGATAAGTTTCAAATAATATTCATAGATAAGCTGATCATAAATCCACAATTCATTTGATCTCGACAAACACACCGCAAAAGAAGATTACATCAGATAGATCTCCAGGAACATTGAGGAGAACATGGTATTGAGAACCGAAGAGAGAGAAGAAGCCATCTAGCTACTAGCTATGGACCTGTAGGTCTGTCGTAAACTACTCACGCTTCATCAGAAGGGCAATAGGGTTGATGTAGATGCCCTCCGTGGTCGAATCCCCCTCAGGCAGAGTACCGGAAAAGGCCTCCAGATGGGATCTCACGGATACAGAAGGTTATGACGATGGAAAAGTGGTTTTGATGCCTCCTCTAGGGTTTCTGGAATATATGTGAATATATATGCAAAAGAGGTCGGTGGGAGGAGTTGTGAGGGGCCCACAAGGGTGGGGGCGCGCCTTCCCCCTTATCGGCGCCTCGTGGCTCTTCTGACTTGGTTCTCAAGCTCCTAGGGTGTCTTCTGGTCCAAGAAAAATCATCGCAATGGTTTTGTTCCATTTGGATTATGCTTGATATTCATTTTCTACGAAACTCAAAAACAAGAAAAAAACAGAAACTGGCACTGGGCTCTAGGTTAATAGGTTAGTACCAAAAAATAATATAAAATAGCATAATATTGCATATAAAACAACCAAAACAGATAATATAATAGCACGGAACAATCAAAAATTATTGATACGTTGGAGATGTGTCATCCACCACCACTCTAAATAATTTCATGTGCCAAATAATACGTGTTTCAATCCCAACGTTCTGTCTCAATAGTGACAGGCTGACGGCTAACCAGAGTTTGTGCTATATGGTGCAGCGGCATTATGACATTATGCCATTTTTCGAGCACGGATGGAAAGCAAGGTAAACCTAATTGTTAAATGCATGCTCCCTTATTATACTTAATTTACATTGGCTTCTCTTTTAGTTTCTACATGCAAACTTTCAACAACCAGTTTGAGCTCATTTTCAAAAATTGTTTTTGATCTCTACACACTAGTGCGCGTTGGTCCTAAACAAACGGTTTTTAACCCTTTTCCGCGAAGACATTTGGAACCGTCGCCAAGTGAGTGTGTGCGATAGGGTGTCCTTCCCACACGATGCAGAAAACATCGGGGATAGGCCCTCATGGGACCTAGGCTGGGGCCGTGTGCGATCAGGCGAGGCATGGAAACCCAATCATTTCTGTAGGTATGTACATCCCACACGGTAATCCGAGAAAATCATTTCCATAGGTATGTACATCCTACACGGTAATCCGAGAAAATCATTTCCGTAGGTATGTACATCCCACACGATGACTCCGAGAAAAACATTTCCGTTCTATGTGTATCACACACAGTCAATCCAAGGAATATGTTTCCGTTCTTATGTACATCCTACACAGTCAATCCAGGGAAAATGTTTACGTTCGGACGTAAATCTCACACACTTTTATGTGTAGGCTCGTGTGTTAAAGGTGTAACTATCACACCCGGTCTTTCTTGGTTAATTGTTTGCTTTTATCAACTATGTCACACACGATTTTATGAAGAAAATCGTGTGGGATTTGGCTATCCATCACAAGCGCTTTTACTTCTAGAACCATTTGCAAAGGTCCATGGCACATTTAGGAGGTTTATTAGTTTACAATTAATAATTCCAGTATTACGCAAATTCACATTTCATATCAAAGAACTGTTTGCCAATTTCATATCAGGCACATAAATATAATATAACATCACAGTACGGTAGCTACATGAAAACAACACAGTACAACATATAGCTAGTTCAAATTCATAAGAACAATATATTCATTTCCCTAATCGAGATCATCCAGGCTCGTCTTATCCACCTCTTCTTTCAGTTTAGTAAGAACCCGTGTTGCATGGGCCAACTGGGAAAGTGCCTCCTCCTTCGCCAACACCATCTTAGCAAAGTCTGATTAAATAAATCTGAGCTCATTCTCCACCTTCAACTTTTTATCCCGCATCTTGAAATATGCTTCAGCGTTGACAAGACTTTCTCGAAGCCTACCTGTGTTCACTTCCTCATACATGCTCCTGAGCTTCGTTAGGCACATCTTCAAAGACTGTGGCCACTCTTGGTCGACCCAATCCAAGTAAGAACACTTCCGTTCGTCCTATAATATTTGAAACTAGATCAGTGACAATTGTAGGGGGAATGGGTTTATAGGAACATAGAAAATCACCAATGCTTATTCGGAAAAACTGAAAAAACATGTTAATTATGACATATTGATAACCCACAAGTGTACGGGATCACAATAGTTTTCGAGGGTAAAGTATTCAACCCAAATTTATTGATTCGACACAAGGGGATCCAAAGAATACTCTTAAGTATTAGTGGATGAGTTGTAAATTCAACCACACCTGGAAACTTAGTATCTGCAGCAAGATAGTTTAGTAGCAAAGTAATATGGTAGTAACCGTAGCAGCAATAAAAGTAACGGTAGTGTTTTTGTAGTTTTTGTGATAGTGGCAACGGAAAAGTAAATAAGCAATAAGCAATATAGGAAAAGCTCGTAGGCATTGGATCGGTGATGGGAAATTATGTCGGATGCAATTCATCATGTAGAAGTTATAAACTAGGGTGACACAGAACTAGCTCCAGTTCATCAATGCAATGTAGGCTTGTATTTCGAGTATAGCCATACGTGCTTATGGAGAAGAATTTGTATGACATCTTTTGTCCTACCCTCCCGTGGCAGCGGGGTCCTATTGGAAACTAAGGGATATTATGGCCTCCATTTAATAGAGTACCGGACCAAAGCATTAACACCTAGTGAATACATGAACTCCTCAAACTATGGTCATCACCGGAAGTGGTCCCGATTATTGTCACTTCGGGGTTGCCTGATCATAACACATAGTAGGTGACTATAGACTTGCAAGATAGGATCAAGAACACACATATATTCATGGAAACATAATAGGTTCAGATCTGAAATCATGGCACTCGGGCCCTAGTGGCAAGCATTAAGCATAGCAAACTCATAGCAACATGAACATAGTGGATACTACGGATCAAACTCTAACAAAACTAACTCGATTACATGATAGATCCCATCCAACCCATCACTGTCCAGCAAGCTTATGATGGAATTACTCACGAACGGCGATGAGCATCATGGAATTAGTGATGGAGGAAGGTTGATGATGACGATGGCGACGATCTCCACTCTCCGGAGCCCCGAATGGACTCCAGATCAGCCCTCCCGAGAGAGATTAGGGCTTGGCGGCGGCTCTGTCTCGTGAAACGCGATAATTCTTTCTTCTTGAATTTTTTCTCCCCGAAAGTGAATATATAGGACCTGGGGATACGTCGGTGGAGCACCAAGGGGCCCACGAGGCAGGGGACGCGCCCTGGGTAGGGGGGCGCATCCCCCACCCTCGTGGATAGGGTGTGGGTCCCCTGGTCAGGATCTTCTTGCAGATATTTTTTATATTTTCCAAAATAAATCTCCGTGGAGTTTCAGGTAATTCCGAGAACTTTTTATTTCTGCACAAAAACAACACCATGGCAATTCTGCTGAAAACAGCGTCAGTCCGGGTTAGTTCCATTCAAATCATGCAAGTTAGAGTCCATAACAAGGGCAAAAGTGTTTGGAAAAGTAGATACGTTGGAGACGTATCACATATCTTCTCAAAAAGATCAATGTGCAAATGAAATAATTGGTATTGAGACAACAACCAAATTTTGGAACATCAGAAGCTATAATTAACTACAACGGCGCTACAAGTTCTTACTCATGTACAGTAGACAACAAGCTGAAGATTTTATGAGGAAGGTAAATATAACTGCAACAGCATAGCGACAGTGTTTGGATGATAGCAAATTGATACTAACAGGTGTGTACATGCACAAATTAAGTAACATAAAACTAATAGCACTAAGTCCGTCCACTATTTATGCAAAAACTGGTGTAAAAAGAACTGTTGCTACATCTTGCACCGGTGCCCTGAACTGGCGAGCTGATGCAGCGGAAAAAAAATCAGGGACCCGGACTCCGGAGCACGTAGTTGCTCCGATGCCCAGTTCCATCATGCCATAAAGATTTAGTATTTTACTGCTTGGCTGCTTGGATGTGTGGACCAAAGTTGGCTGCACAAACTGCTGAAGCGGTGCCAAATAATTTTCTAATGGAACCGCTGATGAGATGGCAACAATTTAAGATACTAGGTACAAACTTTGACATTGTCTTAGGATGCGTTTGGTTGAAGGTGTGGTATGAATGGGTTGGGACCGTGATAGTGTCTGAATCACATCTAACAAATGATTTGTAACAATGGAAGAGGGTCTAACCTTCTCTGCACATGCCAGAAACTTCCTCCCAGTGTCCACGGAATCAAACGCAAGTAGCTTCACGCATGGAGATTGATGGTGACAACAAGTAGATAGATCCTCAGCCAGCCAGCTCCATTCGTTGCCACTGATGGTCTTAGGGAGCTACAAGAGGAAGAAACGACTCAAATCGACCTCCTGGTAAAAATCATTCATTGTCATAGCCCGAGAGAGAGAAGAGAGGCTTACCTAGGTGGTGAAGGAGTAGTCACCGGAATAGGAACCGCTAGAGATGTCTTTGAAGAAGACCATGGCGACCCCGGCGGTAGGATGCGAGATGGTGAGAGCGAGGAAGTGGCTATAGCTTAGCAAGGAAGGATGGAAGGACGAAATAGGGGAAATGTGACTTGTGGTCGGGGAGAAAATGGGGTGGGGAAAAGGGAAGGGGGGCGGGGGTAGATATTTTGGCGGTAGGCCAAAATTTTGGAAATATGGAGGGAAACTTTGCGCGCGGTGCCGCCAGACCATTCACTTTGAACGATTGTGTGCATCGCAAATGATTCTTCTACTTTACGCGCATGGGATGAGTTTGATAATTCAAATTTTTGTCTCAAGGCATGGGCACATTCACTTTGAAAGCACGTAATTCCGTCGGACCATTCACTTTGAATGATTGTGTGCATCGCAAATGATTCTTCTGCTTTACGCGCATGGGATGAGTTTGATAATTCAAATTTTGGTGGAAATTTCCCCGAGTACGTCATTGCATAATTTAACATCGCTTGCTAATTTGGGCACACAAAAGATCGTACAGCAGACAGACCACACTTAATGAATCGAGCAATTTTAGTAATTACACAGAGCCAGTTGACCTAAATATTCCTCTAACCAAAGACCAGCATTAAAAACAAAGCCTAAGTACGCATAATTAAAAATCCGCTGCTGCGCCGGCCTATGCATCGCCGGTGTGAGATGAGATGTCGATGACTTGTCCTAGCGACATGCCGCCATTGGTGAACTCCGCGCCCCCCCTGCTGAAGTCGACTGCGTCCTCGTCCTCGTCCTCGTCCTCGGCGCCGCCCTCAAGGTTGTAGTACTCGTAGTAGTGGTTGTACCAGAGCTCGCGTTGGTACTCCACCGCCAATTCCTCGACGGACAGACTCTTCTCTACCTCGACCTCGGCCACGCGCAACTCCTCCTCCCGGCGCTCCTCGATCTCCGCCGCCTCCTGCATCTCCAGCTCCCGCTCGGCAACCTCATGAGGAAGCAGGTGCTCCATGGCCACCACCGCCTTTTCAGACATGGGTTGCATGCTGGAGTCCGAGGTGGCCTGGAATATCTTGGCGTGTGCATCCTCGATCTTGGCGTGGATGGCCCCGAAGCAAGCCAAGGCGACATCAGCGGAACGGACGGTAGCTCGAGCGCTCTTGGTGTTTGCAGCCGCCATTGCAGCAGGAGCTGCAGCCGTCTTGGCTGCAGCAGCTGCCCTGTCGGCTGCCGCAAATGCCCTCTCGGCGTAGGCAGCCGCGCTCAATGCGGATGCGACGGCACTCTCAGCGTAGGCGGCCGCGCTCTCGGTGTAGGCGATGGTGCTCGGGGGGACGCGGCCATCGTACGAGCCTTCACGAAGCGTTTCCACGGCGTCATCTTTGCAAGAAGGGGGTGCGGGAATGGGGATCAGGATTCCTGGATTCTGGGGTTGCCGGCACTAGAGAAGAAGAGACGGCGAAGCTTAAGGAGGAAGACTTAAATAGACCCAGATATTTTCATCGCACACGGTTCCTAGAAAACAACTTTATGTGATGTTGTAGATATCTTTTATTAGCTGTGAACGACGAATTTGGAATAAAGTGCCAACGTATGGTGTTTTAAATGAACAAGAAATTTTGTAGTACTAATACAACCTTCATGTCAAATTTTGGAAAATTTCAGGGGTCATTTGACCTTCTAAAACATTCAAGTGATTTTCTAGCCATTTAATGACCGTAATTGAAATTTGAACTACATGTACATGCAACAGCTAACCATAACGGGTTGAAAACTCATATTTCGTGTACTTGTGTGCGAATTAATTCCATTTGCAGTAAATTGGAAGGAATTTTTAAACATATTGGTCTAACCGCTTGGACACACACCCCTCACAAACCGGAGCAACTCACTAGAAGGCTCGTGGTTCCGAGAGAGAACAATGCATGTTTGATGACGAACGGGAGATAGCTTACTCTTACGGTCTTCAATTTTTTTTCTACGTCTAACGTGCACTACTACAACTGTAATGTGAATTTTTTTCTACGTCCAACGTTTCGAGAGTGATTTTCTAGCTATTTAATGATCGTAATTCAAATTTGAACTACATCTACATGCAACGCGTAAGCAACAAGGTTATAAAAATCATATTTGTGTACTTGTGTGAGATTTAATTCCATGTGCAGTAAACTAGAAGGAATTTTCAAGCACATGCATATCACGACATGGACACATATGCATGAATACATATGCATGGAGTGCCTTGGCATTTTAATTCCAAAAAAAATCAGAAACACATGAAACCTTGGTTGTTGTAATGTCATGCCACCAAGATGATGTGGTAAAGAAATTGGCATCTTAGACGAAAGTTTGGACACACATCCCTCACAAGCCGGAGTAATTCGCTAGCAGGTTCGTGGTTCCGAGAGGGAACAATGCATGTTTGATGACGAACGAGAGATAGAATCCGCTTACGGCCTTCAAATTTTTTTCTACGTCTAACGTCCACTACTACAACTGTAATGTGAAAGTTTGGAAAATTCTAGGGGTCATTTGACCTTTTAAAGACATTTCAGTGATTTTCTAACCATTTAATGACCATAATTCACATTTGAACTACATCTACATGCAACTCCTAACCAAAATGGTTTGAAAAATCATATCTATGTACTTGTGTGCAAGTTAATTCCATGTGTAGTAAATTAGAAGGAATTTTCAAACATATTTGTCTCACGACATGGACACATGCATACGTATGCATGGAGTGACATGGCATTTTAATTTAAAAAATAGAAAAAATATCAGAAACACATGAAACCTTGGTTGATGTAATGTCATGCCACCAAGATGATGTGGTAAAGAAATTGGCATGTTTGACGAACGTTTGGACACATACCCCTCACAAGCCCAAGGAACTCGCTAGAAGGTTCGTGGTTTTGAGACAGAACAATGCATGTTTGACGACGAACGGGAGATAGCTTCCTCTTACGTCCTTCAAATTTTTTACCTACGTTTAACGTGCACTAATACAATTGTCATGTGAAAAATTGGTAAATTTCAAGGGTCATTTGACCTTTAAAGACATTTAAGTGATTTTCAAACAATTTAATGACAGTAATTCAAATTTGAACTACATCTATATGCAACGCCTAACAATAACGGTTTGAAAATAATATTTTTGTGTACTTGTGTGCGAGTTAATTCCATGTGAAGTAAATTAGATGGAATTTTCAAACATATTTGTGTCAAGGCATGGGCACATGCATGGAGTGCATGCCATGGCATATTAATTCCAAAAAATTAAAAAATGATCAGAAAAACATGAAACCTTGCTTGATTTAATGTCATGCACCAAGATGATGTGGTAAAGAAATTGGCATGTTTGGCAAAAGTTTGGACACACACCCCTCACAAACCAGGGAAACTCGCTAGAAGTTTCGTGGTTCCGAGAGGGAACAATACATGTTTAATGACGAACGGGTGATAGCTTCCTGTTACGGCCTTCAATTTTTTTCTACATCTAACGTGCACTACTACAACTGTAATGTGAAAACTTGGAAAATTCTAGGGGTCATTTGACCTTTCAAAGACATTTAAGTGATTTTCTAACCATTTAATGATCGTAATTCAAATTGAACTACATCTACATGCAACACCTCACCAAAACGGTTTGAAAAATCATATCTATGTACTTGTGTGTGAGTTAATTCCATGTGCAGTAAATTAGAAGGAATTGTCAAACATATTGGTCTCACGACATGGACACATGCATATGTATGCATGGTGTGACATGGCATTTTAATTCAAAAAAAAGAAAAATTATCAGAAACACATGAAACCTTGGTTGATGTAATGTCATGCCACCAAGATGATGTGGTAAAGAAATTGACATGTTTGACAAACGTTTGGACACATACCCCTCACAAACCCAAGCAACTCGCTAGAAGGTTCGTGGTTCTGAGACAGAACAATGCATGTTTGATGACGAACGGGAGATAGCTTCGTCTTACGGCCTTAAAATTTTTTACCTACGTTTAACGTGCACTAATACAATTGTCATGTGAAAATTTGGTAAATTTCAAGGGTCATTTGACCTTTTAGAGACATTTAAGTAATTTTCTAACAATTTAATGACCGTAATTCAAATTTGAACTACATCTATATGCAACGCCTAACCATAACGGTTTGAAAAATAATATTTTTGTGTACTTGTGTGCGACTTAATCCCATGTGAAGTAAATTAGATGGAATTTTCAAACATATTGGTGTCAAGGCATGGGCACACGCATGGAGTGCATGCCATGGCATTTTAGTTCCAAAAAAATAAAAAATGATTAGAAAAACATGAACCCTTGCTTGATTTAATGTCATGCCACCAAGTTGATGTGGTAAAGAAATTGGCATGTTTGGCGAAATTTTGGACACACAACCCTCACAAACCGGGGCAACTCTCTAGAAGGTTCGTGGTTCCGAGAGGGAACAATGCATGTTTAATGACGAACGGGAGATAGCTTCCACTTACGGCCTTCAAATTTTTTCTACGTCTAACATGCACTACTACAACTGTAATGTGAAATCTTGGAAAATTCTAGGGGTCATTTGACCTTTCAAAGACATTTAAGTGATTTTCTAACCATTTAATGACCGTAATTCAAATTTGAACTACATCTACATGCAACGCCTAACCGAAACGGTTTGAAAAATCATATATGTGTACTTGTGTGCGAGTTATTTCCATGTGCAGTAACTTAGAAGGAATTTTCAAACATATTGGCCTCACGACGTGGACACACACTGGTGTGCGTCGGTCCTAAACAAACGGTTTTTTTACCCCTTTTCGCGATGGCATTTGGAACCGTCACCAAGTGAGTGTGTGCGATAGGGTGTCTTTCCCACACAACCCAGAAATCATCGGGGATAGGCCCTCCTGGGACCCAGGCTGGGGACGTGTCTTTCGGGGATGAACCGATCGACACCTATGGGATAACTGGAATCCCTTCTACGATTGACGGGCGCGAGGTTGTGCAAAGAGAGGGTCTAGGAGTGAGCACAAGGATCGTTTACCCAGGTTCGGGCCGCGAAGATGCGTAATACCCTAGTCCTGCTTTGATGTGTATTTGAGTGTTCTTGAGCTCTTGAACTAGCTACAGTGCGTGCCTAGTACAAAAGATCTGAATCCTCCTCCTGTATTCCTCGGGCCTCCTTTTCTAGTCAAAAGGGGTCACCATAGTGGCACACAACAGGTGGAAAGGTATACAGTGTACAAGCTTATCTCCTGCCATTATGGGACAAGACGCATTAAATGCACTACTTAGGTGTCCACTTGCTTTATCAGGGACGGCAACGAGGCCCGCCCCGTTTTCCGCCGCTCCGTCTGGCTGCGATGCGCGTCCAGGCCAACGAGGCATGCAGTGCCATGTAGGTTGGCAGGCAATTGAGATGGCGTGGTGGTAGGGTCTTCATGAAGATCCCCATGCCACCACGCAGGTGCATGACTAGCTGGATCAGGAACCACGTACTGCCACGTGGGTACTTGCCTGAGCTAGTGGGTCGGCCGCCGAGCTGGGGCGATGATGGGGCGGCAAGGGCTTGCCGCGTTCTTGCGTCTGTTCCCGACAAGGGTCTTGCCGGGGCCTTTGCGAGCGCCCTCGGCAAGAGGCTTGCCGGGGCTTCAGGGGTATCTTCGGCAAGGAGGCTTGTCGGGGCCTCGTGGGCATCCTCGGCAAGGAGCCTAGAGGTCGTCTTATCTTCTGATTCTCATCTAGGATTCGTAGACCCTTTGTCTTCACAAAGATCTGCATGCCATCATGCAGGCGCTTCCTGAGCCTTGGTTCCAACGTTGTCGATGGTGTCGTAGCTCCTAGGCTCAAGGGTGGCTGCAATGGAGGCGTTGGGTGAGTTGCCCCGGCAAGGGTCTTCTCGGGGGAAGCCTACCTTGTTGCTTGGCCTTCTTGCCCCACATTCTTGGCGCTGCTCAGGTAGTCGTGTGCTTTAGTTTCCCTCTTCTACCCTGCTTGGTGTGGCCGCAGGCGTGGCTCCGACTGCCCGTGCACAAGTAAGGGGTCCAAAGGAGAGCCCTTACTTTTGTACACCGATAGGTGCCCCTGGTCCTGGGCCATACATAAGCGCGACGCATTGTTCGGCTAGGCCCAGAATGGTGAGCGAGCAGTTGGGGCCGGATTCTTTTTACTGTAGTAACTCCTCGGTGGTTGCGCTTCCCACAATCTGCGCTGAACGCATGATGTGGGGGTCGTGCGTGGGGTGACTGCAACATGCTTGCGTCACCCCGTGGTTCCAAATAGTAAAGAGGCGGTTCGTGTCTTCCTCATAAAAAAATAGAGGAAGTTGCGGGGGCGCGGCTCATTTACTAAGTGGACTTGGGTCGCCCCATGATCACGGGGCACGAAACGGTCGTACCACGCGCCATATGAATCCCGATCCACCCGCCACGTACCCCTCATGCATCGGGGAGGGCAGGCGGCGGACGCAGAGGGTGCGGGCTTTAACACCGGGGTGGGGTGGGGGCGATGTTGATTGGAGAAGCGGGTCGTTCTTGTTTCCTTCTGTCTCCGGCGAAAGGATTGGTCGATTCGGATAGTCGTGATACGTCTCCAACGTATCTATATTTTTTGATTGTTCCATGCTATTATTTATGATGTTTTGGATGTTTAATGGGCTTTGTTATACACTTTTATATTATTTTTGTGACAAACCTATTAACCCAAAGACGCAGTCCAGATTGCTATTTTTTTTGCCTATTTCAGGGTTTTACAGAAAAGGAATATCAAACGGAGTCCAAACGGAATGAAACCTTCGGGAGAGATATTTTTGGACCGATATCTTCTCGGGAGACTTGAGAACATGGAATAGGGCAAACGTGGCGTCCACGAGCGTGGGGTGCGTGCCCCCTGCCCCGTGGGCCCCATGTTGGTCCCCCGACGCCCTCCTTCCTCGTATATATATCCATGTACCCCGAAAACATCAGAAGAGGAGAGAAAACCCTAATCCCACCACCGCAACCTTCTGTTCCCACGAGATCCCATCTTGGGGCCTGTTCCGGAGCTCCGCCGAAGGGGGGATCTACCACGGAGTGCTTCTACATCAACACCATAGCATCACCATGAGTTGTGCGTAGTTTACCACAGACCTTCAGGTCCATAGTTAATACCTAGATGTCTTCTTCTCTCTCTTTGGATCTCAATACCAAGTTCTCCTCGGTCTTCGAGGAGATCTATTCGATGTAATCTCTTTTTGCGGTGTGTTTGTCGAGATCCAATGAATTGTGGGTTTATGATCAAGATTATCTATGAGAAATATTTGGTTCTTTTCTGAATTCTTTTATGTATGATTATAATATCCTTGCAAGTCTCTTCGAATTATTGGATTGGTTTGGCCTACTGGATCTATAGTTCTTGCAATGGGAGAAGTGCTTGGCTTTGGGTTAAATCTTGCGGTGTCCTTTCCTAGTGACAGTAGGGGCAGCAAGGCACATATTGTATTGTTGCCATCGAGGATAAAAAGATGGGGTTTATATCATATTGCTTGAGTTTATCCCTCTACATCATGTCATCTTGCTTAAGGCGTTACTCTGTTCTTGTCAACTTAATAGTCTAGATGCATGCTGGATAGCGGTCGATGTGTGGAGTAATTGTAGTAGATGCAGAATCGTTTCGGTCTACTTATTACGGACGTGATGCCTATATATAATGATCATGCCTAGATATTCTCATAAGTATTCACTTTTCTATCAATTGCTCGACAGTAATTCATTCACCCACCGTAGAATTCTGCTATCATGAGAGAAGCCACTAGTGAAACCTATGGTCTCGGGTCTATTCTCAACATATCAATCTACAATCTACTTTACTTTACCATTTTTACTTTCTGTTCTTATATCCAAAATACCAAAAGTATCAAACTATCATATCTATCAGATCTCACTTTCGTAAGTGACCGTAAAGGGATTGACAACCCCTTATCGCGTTGGCTGTGATGGTCTTATTTGTTTGTGCAGGTGCGAGGGAGTCGTGCGTGGTCTCGTACTGGATTGATACCTTGGTTCTCAAAAACCGAGGGAAATACTTACGCTACTGTGCTGCATCACCCTTTCTCTTTGAGGGAATACAACGCAAGCTCGAGAAGTAGCAAGAAGAATTTTTGGCGCCGTTGCCGGGGAGGCTTACGCAAAAGTCATATACCAAGTACCTATCACAAACCCTTATCCTTCGCATTACATATATTTGCCTCTCGTTTTCCTCTCCCCCACTTCACCCTTGCCGTTTTATTTTCCCTTCTTTTTGTCGTGTGTTTATCGTTCACTTGCTTCTTGTTTGCTTGTGTGTTGGATTGCTTGCTTGTCACTATGGCTCAGAACAATACCAAATTGTGTGACTTCTCCAATACCAACAATAATTATTTGATTAGCACTCCGATTGCTCCTATTACCGATGCTGAATCTTGTGAGATCAATGCTGCTCTGTTGAATCTTGTTATGAAAGATCAATTTTCCTGCCTTCCTAGTGAAGATGCCGCGACCCATCTATACAACTTTGTTGACTTGTGTGATATGCAAAAGAAGAAGGATACAGATAATGATATTGTTAAATTGAAGTTATTTCCGTTTTCACTTAGATATCGTGCTAAAACTTGGTTTTACTCTTTGCCTATAAATAGTATTGATTCGTCGAATAAGTGCAAGGAAGCTTTTGTCTCTAAGTATTTTCCCCCTGCTAAGATCATCTCTCTTAAAAACGATATTATGAATTTTAAGCAACTAGATCATGAGCATGTTGCACAAGATTGGGATTGAATGAAATTAATGATACGTAATTGCCCTGCACATAGTTTGAACTTATGGATGATTATTCAAAACTTTTATGCTGGCTTGAATTTTGCTTCCAAAAATCTTTTAGATTCGGCCGCAGGAGGCACTTTCATGAAAACTGCCTTAGGAGAAGCTACCAAACTCCTAGATAATATTATGGTTAATTATTCTCAATGGCACACTGAAAGATCTACTAGTAAAAAAGTGCATGCTATTGAAGAGATTAGTGTTTTGAGTGGAAAGATGGATTAAATTATGAAATTATTTGCTACTAACAGTGCTTCTTCTGATCCTAATGATATGCCTTTATCCACGTTGATTGAAAATAATAATGAATCTTTGGAAGTGAATTTTGTTGGTAGGAATAATTTTGGTAACAATGCTTATAGAGCAAACTTTAATCCTAGGCCTTTTTCTAGTAATTCCTATAATAATTATGGTAATTCCTATAATAACTCTTATGGAAAGATGCCTTCTGAATTTGAAACTAGTGTTCAGGAGTTTATGAATTTGCAAAAGAATTTCAATGCTTTGCTTGAAGAAAAATTGCTTAAGATTGATGAATTGGCTATAAGTGTGGATAGAATTACTCTTGATGTTGATTATTTGAAACTTAGATCTATTCCACCTAAGCATGATATCAATGAGTCTCTCAAAGCCATGAGAATTTCCATTGATGAATGTAAAGAAAGAACCGCTAGGATGCATGCTAAAAAAAGAGTTATATAAAAGCGTATTCTTCTAGTTATCATGAAAATAAAGATGAAGATATGAAAGTTATTGATGTGTATCATATTATATCCTTGTTTTCTAGTATTAATCTTGATAAATATGGGATTGGAGATGAGTCTACCTTAATTAAAAGGTGTCCCAATGATTCAGAGTTTTTTGATCTTGATGCTAAAATTGTTAAAAGTGGGATAGAAGAGATTAAAACTTTGCATAGTGATGAACCCACTACTTTGGATTTCAAGGGATTCAATTATGATAATTGCTCTTTGATTGATTGTATTTCCTTGTTGCAATCCGTATTAAATTCTCCGCATGCTTATAGTCAAAATAAAGCTTTTACCAAACACATAGTTGATGCTTTGATGCAATCTTATGATGAAAAACTTGAATTGGAAGTTTCTATCCCTAGAAAGCTTTATGATGAGTGGGAACCTACTATTAAAAGTAAAATTGAAGATCATGAATGCTTTGCTTTGTGTGATTTGGGTACAAGTGTTTCCACTATCCGAAAAACTTTGTGTGATTTGTTAGGTTTCCATGAGCTTGATGATTGTTCTTTAAATTTGCATCTCGCGGATTCTACCATTAAGAAACCTATGGGAAGGATTAATGATGTTCTTATTATTGCCAGTAGGAATTATGTGCCCGTAGATTTCATTTTTCTTGATATAGATTGCAATCCTTCATGTCCTATTATTCTTGGTAGACCTTTCCTTAGAACGATTGGTGCAATTATTAATATGAAGGAAGGAAATATTAGATTCCAATTTCCGTTAAGGAAAGGCATGGAACACTTTCTTAGAAAGAAAATTAAATTACCTTATCAATCTATTATGAGAGCCACTTATGGATTGCCTTCTAAAGATGGCAATAACTAGATCTATCCTTGTATTGTGCCTAGCTAGGGGCGTTAAACGATAGCGCTTGTTGGGCGGCAACCCAATTTTATATTATTTTTTTCGTTTTTCCTTCTCTTTAGGAATAAATATTGCATCTAGCTTCTATTCAGATGTGGTTTTGTGTTTTAATTAGTGTTTGTGCCAAGTAGAACCTTTGGGAAGACTTTAGTGAATAAATATTGCTAGCATCTCTTATACCGCGCAACTTTTGCCGGTACCATACACCCACAATATACCTTCCTCAAAACAGCCACCATACCTACCTATCATGGCATTTCCATAGCCATTCCGAGATATATTGCCATGCCACTTTCCACCGTTCCGTTCATATGACACGCTTCATATTGTCATATTGCCATGCATGATCATGTAGTTGACATCGTATTTGTGGCAAAGCCACCGTGCATAATTTTTCATACATGTCACTCTTGATTCATTGCACATCCCGGTACACCGCCGGAGGCATTCATATAGAGTCATACTTTGTTCTAGTATCGAGTTTTAATATCGAGTTGTAAATCCATAGAAGTGTTATGATCATCATTATTAGAGCATTGTCCCATGTGAGGAAAGGCCAAATAAAAAAATATGGCCCAAAAAAATAGAGAGGGGCTAAAAAAAGGAGAAAGCCCCTCCAAAAAAATGAGATAAAAGAGAGAAGGGACAATGCTACTATCCTTTTCCACACTTGTGCTTCAAAGTAGCACCATGTTCTGCATGATAGAGAGTCTCCCATGTTTAGTCACTTTCATATACTAGTGGGAATTTTCATTATAGAACTTGGCTTGTATATTCCAATGCTGGGCTTCTTCAAATGCCCTAGGTCTTCGTGAGAACAAGTTGGATGCACACCCACTTAGTTTCTTTTGTTGAGCTTTCATACATTTTTAGCTCTAGTGCATCCATTGCATGGAAATCCCTACTCACTCACATTGATATCTATTGATGGGCATCTCCATAGCCCGTTGATACGCCTAGTCGATGTGAGACTATCTTCCTCCTTTTTGTCTTCTCCACAACCACCACTCTATTCCACCCATAGTGCTATATCCATGGCTCACACTCATGTATTGCGTGAAAGTTGAAAGGTTTGAAACAATAAAGTATGAAAACAATTGCTTGGCTGAAACCGGGGTTGTGCATGATATGAATATTTTGTGTGATGAAGAGGGAGCATAGCCAGACTATATGATTTTGTAGGGATAACTTTCTTTAGCCATTGTAGTTTGAGAAGACATGATTGCTTTGTTAGTATGCTTGAAGTATTATTATTTCTTATGTCAATATAGACTTTTGTCTTGAATCTATTAGATCTGAACATTCATGCCACAATAAATAGAATTACATTGAAAATTACGTTGGTTAGCATTCCACATCAAAAATTCTGTTTTTATCATTTACCTACTCGAGGACGAGCATGAATTAAGCTTGGGGATGCTTGATACGTCTCCAACGTATCTATAATTTTTTATTGTTCCATGCTATTATTTATGATGTTTTGGATGTTTAATGGGCTTTCTTATACACTTTTATATTATTTTTGGGACTAACCTATTAACCCAAAGGCCGAGTCCAGATTGCTGTTTTTTTTGCCTATTTCAGGGTTTTACAGAAAAGGAATATCAAAAGGAGTCCAAACAGAATGAAACCTTTGGGAGAGATATTTTCGGAGCGCTATCTTCACAGGAGACTTGAGAACCACGGAATAGGGCACACATGGCGTCCACGAGGGTGGGGGCGCGCCCCCCTACCGGGCGCGCCCCTTGCCTCGTGGGCCCCATGTTGATTCCCCGATGCCCTCCTTTCTCCTATATATATCCATGTACCCCAAAAACATCAGAAGAGGAGAGAAAACCCTAATTCTACCGCCGCAACCTTCTGTTCCCGTGAGATCCCATCTTGGGTCCTGTTCCGGAGCTCCGCCGGAGGGGGGATCTACCAGGGAGTGCTTCTACCTCAACACCATCACCTCACCATAAGTTGTGAGTAGTTTACCACAGACCTTCGGGTCCATAGTTAGTACCTAGATGGCTTATTCTCTCACTTCGGATCTCAATACCAAGTTCTCCTCGGTCTTCGAGGAGATCTATTCTATGTAATCTCTTTTTGCGGTGTGTTTATCGAGATCCGATGAATTGTGGGTTTATGATCAAGATTAGCTATGAGAAATATTTGGTTCTTTTCTGAATTCTGTTATGTATGATTATAATATCCTTGCAAGTCTCTTCAAATTATTGGTTTGGTTTGGCCTACTAGATCTATAGTTCTTGCAATGGGAGAAGTGCTTGCCTTTGGGTTCAATCTTGCGGTGTCCTTTCCCAGTAACAGTAGGGGCAGGAAGGCACGTATTGTATTGTTGCCATCGAGGATAAAAAGATGGGGTTTATATCATATTGCTTGAGTTTATCCCTCTACATCATGTCATCTTGCTTAAGGCGTTACTCTGTTCTTATTTACTTAATACTCCAGATGCATGCTAGATAGCGGTTGATGTGTGGAGTAATAGTAGTAGATGCAGAATAATTTTGGTCTACTTGTTACTGACGTGATGCCTATATATAATGGTCATGCCTAGATATTCTCATAAGTATTCACATTTCTATCAATTGCTCGACAGTAATTCGTTCACCCACCGTAGAATTCTGCTATCATGAGAGAAGCCACTAGTGAAACCTATGGCCCTCGGGTCTATTGTCAACAAATCAATCTACATTCTACTTTACTTTACCGTTTTTACTTTTTGTTCTTATATCCAAAAATACCAAAAATATCAAACTATCATATCTATCATATCTCACTTTGGTAAGTGACCGTAAAGGGATTGACAACCCATTATTGCGTTGGCTGCGAAGTTCTTATTTGTTTGTGCAGGTGCGAGGGACTCGCGCGTGCTCTCCTACTGGATTGATACCTTGGTTCTCAAAAACTGAGGGAAATACTTACGCTACTGTGCTGCATCACCCTTTCCTCTTCGAGCGAATACAACGCAAGCTCGAGAAGTAGCAGGTCGCCTTCAGGGTTGCTTGGTCTCGCCCTCCTATAAAGAAGGCGAGAGGGACAGTGTTCCTCTCCCCACTCATCCTCTTCCAGTCCGAACCCTTTCCTTCCCAAGTCATGGCGAGAGGGTGTGGTCGTGGCCGTGCCCCTGCGGAGGCGACCCGGTCTTTCTCTCGTGAGAGGGCGACGGCGGTCAAAGAAGAGCCGGACGCCCAAGATGAGGGCCATGCTAGAGGTAGAGGCGCCGGCTGGGGTCATGGTCGGCGAGGAGGTCGAGGCAGAGGTGGGCGAGGACGGGGGACACCCGCGTTGTCATCATCTCCATCTTTATCTCCTCCGCCATATCGTCCTGCCTCACCACGCGGCCATGTCGGGGACACGGTGTTGGAGTTCATTCTACAACTACGCGAGCCGCCGCGCAGTCGCCTTCGTCTTCTTGTAGCGTTCGTGAGGGTGTTGGAGGTCGATCGGCCATCGAGGTTGAGGCTTCACATGAAGGGGTGTTGCAATGGCTCCACATGGGCGAACACCAAGTTCCCCGCCCCTCATGTAATGCTTCTCTACCGGGGGTGGAAGACCTCCGTGCGTGCCCACTGCTTCATGAGGGGCACATCCTCTGCTTCAAGTAAGCGGAGAGCAATCTGCTCTGCGTCAAGGTCTTTGGGCACTCGGGACACAGGTTAGCATGCTATGCGGAGAGCTCGACCGATGACGAAAACTCCTCCTCGAGGGACAGCGATGGGGAGGACAGCGACAGCGACGACGAGGGTAGTAGGCGGGAGGATGACGGGTCCAACTAGGCGTCGGACACACCGTCCCCGGGCGACGCCGACAGCACTATCATCTGCATCGCCACGTCCTTGAGCTTCTCGGGGTCGCCTCCTTGGGCGGCTGGTGTTGGGAGGCCGGAGAAGATGAAGCAGGTGGGCGGCGGCCGTCAAGTCGGAGTATGCGGGCATCAAATGCCTTCATTCCGTATTGTCGGCCCGCTACCTCATCCTTCGGCTCTTCTTCTGGCGCCATCATCACTAGCCCTCTTCGGCACGGCAACCGGGATGTTCTCTTGGTGCTTTCTGCTGCTCGTGCTTCGCCTAGGCGCTCCCTTTGCCCTTTTGCCATCTTGTTCCATTTCTTGAGGAGAGGGACAAGAAAGGGATTACGGGCACCTTATATCTTTTCAGTTTTCAGCCTACGTGCCTTTGTAAGATTTAAATGTTGTAACCCCCTTGCTCATGTATGCATTCCGTATGAATTGTACTTGTTTACAACATATTAATGGAGAGAAGGGCGTTTGTCGGGTTTCTTTTGTGCGTGGGCAGGGCCACACCAAGAAATGAATCCTTGTTATCTTAAGATAAACATTGTACCCCGGCAACATGCCTTGCCTTCTTCCTGCACTATAGCTTGACCACATTCACGTCCTTGGCGGAAGTACGAGCAGAGTAGGATTAGGCCCTTTATCTGCTCCTTTCCTATCACACTACTACTGAGTTCTGGTCCAAAATAAAGTTTGTTGGACGCAGGGAAAAAAGGAGCATGATGGTATAAGAGCGAGCGAAGTCTCATACGTTCAAGTTTCATACGGAAGTAGGGAGTGGGGGATGAAAGGCTTATCTGATTTTGTAGCCCCTGGCAACCTTGTCTTTCCATGGTCGGATCCTTGGATCTGCAGCCCCTGGCAACCTTAGTTCGCCGGGGTCGGAGCGTCGGCTCGTCCTCTTTATTCCAAACAACTCAGCAGAAATGTCCATGCATCCTGTGAACAAAAGATGATGGAAAGGAACAGAGAGACGCACACTAGTCCTCTATGCTAGGGGTTAGTCGCCGCCAAGCACTATCAACTCTAATAGAGAAAGAGACTCAAGCTAGCACGCATAGGGTGCCAGCGCTTCATTTATTTACGATCAGGGTCTGTGTCTGGCTTTGTACGAAGGGTTACATGCCTTGCTTGCAAGGCTTGTACAGAAGGGTGGCTTGCTGGGGAGCCCGGCAATCGCGCCTTACGGGAAAAACTTGTGAAGATGTTCGATGTTCTAGGAGTTGCTCACTTGAATACCATCTTCGGTGTCCAAGCGGACTGCGCTAGGCCTGGTGACTCGTATTACTCGATAAGGGCCTTCCCACTTCGGCGTCAACTTGTTGGAATTCTTGGACGACTGAACACGCTGAAGAACAAGGTCGCCTTCCTCAAAGCTTCGGGCATGAACCTTGCGGCTATGGTAGCGGCGTAAGGCTTGCTGGTAGCATGCTGCTCGAACAGCCGCCCGAAGACAATCTTCCTCGAGGTGCGTTGCGTCATCTTGCCGCAGTTGCTCTTGCTCAATCTCATCACAAGCGAGCCCTCGGGGTGACCCATATGTGAGGTCCGTGGGGAGAACTACTTCCACCCCGTAAACGAGGGAGAAGGTTGTCTGGCCGGTGGCTCAATATGCTGTCGCTCTGATTGACCAAAGAACCACCGGTAATTCATCAATCCAGCGCCTTCCGCACTTGTGCAGTCTGTCAAAAGTCTTTGTCCGGAGGCCTTGCAGTACTTCAGCATTTGCCCTCTCTGCCTGGTCGTTGCTTAGAGGATACGCAACAGAAGCAAAACAAGCCATACTGCCAAGGTCTCGAATGTACTGCATGAAGGAGTGGCTTGTGAACTGAGTGCCGTTGTCGGTGATGATTCTGTTTGGTACACCAAAACGGCAGACTAGGCCCTTGAAGAATTTGACGGCTGATTGTGTTGTCACCTTTCTCACTGCTTCCACCTCTACCCACTTTGTGAACTTGTTGATTGCAATGTACAAGTACTCAAAGCCCCCGATAGCACGGGGAAAGGGGCCAAGTATGTCGAGCCCCCATGATACGTCCAAAACGTATCTATAATTTCTGCTTGCTCCATGCCTCTTTTGGGTGATATTGCTATGATATTTATACACTTCCATACACTTTTGATCATATTTGGACTAACCTATTAACTCAGTGCACCCCAGTGCCAGTTTCTGTTTTCTGCTGTTTTTGTATTTCAGGTTTTCCCATCACGTAAACTGCCAGAAAAATCCCGGAAAAATTATATAAAAAATCAGCGTTCCAGAAGCTTCCCGACAGCCAAAGTAGAGCCGGAGGGGGGCCACCAGGGCTCCAGGCGCCCTGGTGGCGCGCCCCCCTCCTGGCCGCGCCGGGGGGGCGCCTGGGCCCCCCAGGCCTCCGCTGATGCCCCCCTTTGGCATATATTTAACACGCGTCCCGAAACCCTCGAGACGGGAACCCTTTTTCGCGATATCATCTCTGTTCCGCCGCCGCCGCGCTTCCAAGATCGGGAGCACCATGAGAACTCTTCCCGGCACCCTGCCGGAGGGGAGGATCACCACCGGGAGCCTCTCCACCACCATGGACGCCTCCCGGATGAGTTGTGAGTAGTCTCCCTTGGACCATGGGTCCATGACCAGTAGCTATGTGATGTTCTCCTCCCCTTCTTGTGCTTCACTAATTAGACCTCGTGAGCTGCCCTACATGATCGAGGCACATATGTAATCCTTATGCTGTTGCTATGATGAGTTTGCTGGGATCCGATGGATTGTGAGATTATGTTCAGATTGTGTTTGAGTAATATATTTGATTTACATCTTTTATATTTATGTTCGTAAGTAATTCTTGCATGTTCTCCGTTGCTATTTATTGCTTTGGCCAAGTAGTAGGTAGTGACTCCAAGAGGGAACGTTATGCTCGATTGTGGGTTCATGCCCCTCGATGACTAGCTTGAGTGACAGAAACATGAGTCTAGGGGATGTGCTGTTGCCACAAGGGGGAAAACAACGGTGCTTGTGCCTGCGGGTGCAAGGATTGTTTACTTTACGCAAAGTTGTTTTAATGCAGTTGTCTGTTTCTTTGAGTTTACACTATGGGTGGGACTCGCAACTTAATACCAGCGAGATGTTCTGGATAGATATGTCAAGGTGGATGATTAGTAGTAGATGCAGATGGATTTCGGTCTACTTGCCTTGGCGTACCGCCCATGCTTTGAACCTCTACCTTTCTTGCAACATAGTTAGCATTGGTTTGCGCACATAATTCTGTCAATTGCCCAGATGTAATTCGTTTACCTCACATAGCTGTTTTATCGTCTTTTGGGAGAGAGACATCACTAGTGAACATCATGGGACCCCGGTCCATATTACCATCACTGATCACATCCGCTATTTATTTTCCGCTTTTACTTACTATTTATAGCAATACCTATCACTATTATCACTTGCGTTTGATCCTTTGTAAACGACAAGGCCGGAGGGATTGACAACCTCTCTGTACTCGTTCGGAGCAAAGTTATTTGTATCTGTGTGCAGGTCCACGTTGATTGCTAATATATGGCGCCGTTAGCAGTTGACACCTTCTTGTTGAAACCAGGAGTCTCAGGGGAAATCGATCCTTGGTATCTTTGCCAAGGGAAAACTTCCGCTACACTGCATCTCAAACCTTCCACTTGGGGTAACCAACGAGGGGCGAGAAGCCATCAAGCAAAGTTTTCTGGCGCCGTTGCCGGGGACTCCACTCTTCAAGATAGGGGAGTTGCACGCTATCTTTTACCTTTGCTTTCTAGTCTTGTTAGTTTACCTTTCAGTTTTTTGCTTTACTATCCTTTATCAAAAATCACAAAAAATTAATTATTTGCTAGTAGTCCTTTATGTTTAGTCAAGCATGTTAGGATTTGGTGCTTTGAGGGAATCAGAAGTTTTAGGTTTCCATCAAAAGGATGGAGAAAATACGAGGAAGGCATGGGACAGAATTTCTGATGCACATAGGAGAATTATGCCTTGGATACCTATAAAATTGTGCTTAGAAATTTTTACCATGGTCTTTTTAAATGGTGTAAACACTCTCTTGATATTATAGCTGAAGGAGATTTCCTAGAGTGTGACGAAGCTAGAGCTCTTGAAATTATACATGGTCTATCTAGTTACTTTGTTTATGATCATAACTTTGATACTGTCATAGATAGACTTGCTACTATTGAGAAGAGAATGGATGCCCTAGACTTAATGAAGGTAGAGAAACCCAAACCCAATAAGAGAGATATTTTGGAAATAGACAACGATTGGGAGCCTTTGGTTAGGATTAGTATCTCTAATCAAGACTTCCTTGCTTATTGTGATATTGGATCTATGGTTTCTACTATGCAAAAAATTGTTCATGATTCTTTACAATTTAACATGGACAGATTATCATCTTATCATGAACACACTAATGGAGATATTTCTGAAATCCAGGGAAGAATAAAAGACGTGCCAGTTAAATTCCTTAAAGGGATTGCAATGATTGATTTCTTCATCATGAAGCCAAACCAAGGAAATATAGTGCTTGGAAGGGACTTCCTCCGAGCAGTAAAAGGCTTCATCGATATAGGTAAGGGACAAATCCGCTTACGCGGGAAGGCAAAAGGTGTGTACCCCTTTCCTAGAAGGAACAAGAGTGAACTTGTTGGGGAACCATTTGAAGCAATTTATAACTCCGATTATTATGATGGTTATTGATTCCTCTATGCATTATGCCTAGCTTAAAGGCATAAAAGAAAGCGCTTTTGGGAGGCAGCCCACATGAATAAAATTTTATTTTGCTTTTGTTGTGTCTTGATGTTGTTACTACAGTAGCATCATCATTGTATCTTTACTTTTCAACTTTGTGCCAAGTATAGCCTCTGATTGCAAGAAAGTTCAAAAGTTGTGACGTGCTGTCCAGGAAACAGATTCTATCCTTGGATAGAAAAATTCGTATAAAATCACCAGATCATCTTTTTGGTCTGAATGTTTTCGACAGCGTGCTCTATACAATTGTCTTTCGGGCGTCTGTTCTGAGTTTTTTTATTAGAGTTGCAGAAGTGCCCCGAAAAAATCATTTACTACCTGCTATTCTGTTTTTCACAGATTCTGTCCTGTTTTGCCTTTCCTTCATTTTGCAAACCTTGAGCTTGCTTTTTCTTTGCAAAAACCTTTTGGCAATCTTGAGAAACAGTAGACCTTCAAGAATATCCTTATTTCCAGCAAGGAACAATTATATTATTATGGGTACTAACCTCGCTAATCAGATTATGATGAGTTATGTATGAAGGGAGTTTTCAAGTGTGCGAGGGAAGATGATAAAAAGATTCAGGAGTGTCAAACGCTCAATCTTGGGGATACCCCCATGCACCCCCAAGAAATATTCAAGAAGACTCAAGCGTCTAAGCTTGGGGATGCCCCCGTGCATCCCCTTCTCCATCAACATTATCAGTTCGTCTTTCGTTCCACTATATTTTTATCACTTCATGTGTTATGTGCTATGCTTGGAGCGTCTTGCTTTTAGTTTCCTTTTTAGTTTTCTTTAGCTTTTCATAACGAGTCGGAACTCAGCTTTCTTTGTGTGGGAGAGAAACACGCTCCACTTCAACCTAGAACACAACATAGAACTTTCATGTCTATCTTTGTTGTGTATGTTCTTGGTCTTTTAATAGCTGCTATCATGCTTAGCTCTTAGTTTTCATGCCTATCTTTTTAAAGAGCTTTTTGTTTAGTTGGTTGCTTGAACTCTCTTTAGTTGTCATGCTTATCTTATTAAGAAAGTTTGCTTCTGTTGCATTGGTTGATATGTCTATGATAAAAATGCTACGTGCATAATGGCGCTTAGTAGTTCATGTTTTCTTATGGTTAGTCTCAAATAGCTGGGGGGTTTCCAATGTGTTATTGGAGTACCAACATGATTTGTTTGCCTATGATGTGGTATGGTTTAGTAATATCTTCCTTCGAGAATTTATTTTGATTGACTTGGCGTATGCTCACGCATATTTAAGACTGTAAAGAAAGTCTGTCAAGCCTTGATGATCTTTAGTTTCTGAGTAGCGATATAACTTCCATGCCTGATTCAATGTTGCTTTGTCGCTCCGCATGATTATGACCGTCATTGCTCTTTTAGTTGGTCGCTCCCAGTCTTTTGCTAACCTTCGCCTGTACTAAGCGGACTGACTGCTTGTGCATCCAAAATCCTTTAAACCAGTTATGGCATATGAGTCCACCATACCTTCCTATACATGGTATTTACCTGCCATTCCTAACGAAGACTTTCATGTACCATCTCGAAATTATTCAAAAAAGTATTTCTCTTTTGTGCCTCTATTTTAGCTCATGAGGAAGTAGTAGTTAATTCATGATCTTTTTAAGTTGGACAAGCTTCACCCCGGGGTTGCATGTCTAATGTGCAAACCCATAATACGAGAAGGAACTGGCAAAGAGTGCGCCCGGCTCAAAATAATATAACAAACAAACCCTCCTTCATGCTTTGTTCATGAGAAATCAGAAAACTTTGGCAGTGATAAAAAAAGGAGATTAAGAGGATGTGATCGTCCTCATTCGGGAGCCGTTCCTCGAAACTTGTCCATCTCAAGAAGTGATTGAGTTGTCTGCTAGCATTCGTTGACGGAACATGCATAATCTAAAAAATTAATAATTATTACCTCTGTTTTTTAAAACCAAGAGCTCTGGTACATGCTTTGTCTTTGTTTCCGACTACGGGTTTTCAACCTTGCCAACAAAAGCCACGGTTCGAGAGTCTCCACCTTCTTTTAAAGCACCAACTATTAAGAGCATGATTGTCATTCTGAGTGTAATGTGCATTGTCCCAAAGTAGCATTGTCTTTTGCATGATTATGATATCGTTTATTCTGAAATTATTGTATCTAGTCATCACTTAAACCTTGGAGGTGCCCCTGCATTTATGTTTTGCTTCACTAAAGGGGGCAAGCGAGATATCACTTTATCATATTTGCACACCATGCTCATTACAAATCTATTTGATGTTTCAGTATCATATTGTAAAACTTTCAGTTCTTTGTGATTTCTCATGAGGCAACTTAATTACTACAGATTCATTGTCTCAGTAAGCTTTTGTCATATGACTATGAAAAATCCTTATATGGTTAATAGCATGTCACCACAGAAATTATTCTTGTTATCATTTACTTACTCGAGGACGAGCAGGAATTAAGCTCTGGGATGTTGATACGTCCAAAACGTATCTATAATTTATGCTTGCTCCATGCCTCTTTTGGGTGATATTGCTATGATATTTATACACTTCCATACACTTTTGATCATATTTGGACTAACCTATTGACTCAGTGCACCCCAGTGCCAGTTTCTGTTTTCTGCTGTTTTTGTATTTCAGGTTTTCCCATCACGTAAACTGTCAGAAAAATCCCGGAAAAATTATATAAAAAATCAGCGTTCCAGAAGCTTCCCGGCAGCCAAAAGTAGAGCCGGAGGGGGGCCACCAGGGCTCCAGGCGCCCTGGTGGCGCGGCCCCCCTCCTGGCCGCGCCGGGGGGGGCGCCTGGGCCCCCCCAGGCCTCCGCTAATGCCCCCCTTTGGCATATATTTAACACGCATCCCAAAACCCTCGAGACGGGAACCCTTTTTCGCGATCTCATCTCTGTTCCGCCGCCGCCGCGCTTCCAAGATCGGGAGCACCAGGAGAACTCTTCTCGGCACCCTGCCGGAGGGGAGGATCACCACCGGGAGCCTCTCCACCACCATGGACGCCTCCCGGATGAGTTGTGAGTAGTCTCCCTTGGACCATGGGTCCATGACCAGTAGCTATGTGATGTTCTCCTCCCCTTCTTGTGCTTCACTAATTAGACCTCGTGAGCTGCCCTACATGATCGAGGCACATATGTAATCCTTATGATGTTGCTTTGATGAGTTTGCTGGGATCCGATGGATTGTGATATTATGTTCTGATTGTGTTTGAGTAATATATTTGATTTACCTCTTTTATATTTATGTTCGTAAGTAATTCTTGCATGTTCTCCGTTGCTATTTATTGCTTTGGCCAAGTAGTAGGTAGTGACTCCAAGAGGGAACGTTATGCTCGATTGTGGGTTCATGCCCCTCGATGACTAGCTTGAGTGACAGAAACATGAGTCTACGGGATGTGCTGTTGCCACAAGGGGGAAAACAACGGTGCTTGTGCCTGCGGGTGCAAGGATTGTTTACTTTACGCAAAGTTGTTTTAATGCAGTTGTCTGTTGCTTTGAGTTTACACTATGGGTGGGACTCGCAACTTAATACCAGCGAGATGTTCTGGATAGATATCTCAAGGTGGATGATTAGTAGTAGATGTAGATGGATTTCGGTCTACTTGCCTTGGTGTACCGCCCATGCTTTGAACCTCTACCTTTCTTGAAACATAGTTAGCATTGGTTTGCGCACATAATTCTGTCAATTGCCCAGCTGTAATTCGTTTACCTCACATAGCTGTTTTATCGTCTTTTGGGAGAGAGACATCACTAGTGAACATCATGGGACCCCGGTCCATATTACCATCACTGATCACATCCGCTATTTATTTTCCGCTTTTACTTACTATTTGCAGCAATACCTATCACTATTATCACTTGCGTTTGATCCTTTGTAAACGACAAGGCCGGAGGGATTGACATCCTCTCTGTACTCGTTGGGAGCAAAGTTATTTGTACTGTGTGCAGGTCCACGTTGATTGCTAATATCTGGCGCCGTTAGCAGTTGACACCGTCTTGTTGAAACCAGGAGTCTCAGGGGAAATCGATCCTTGGTATCTTCGCCAAGGGAAAACTTCCGCTACACTGCATCTCAAACCTTCCACTTGGGGTAACCAACGAGGGGCGAGAAGCCATCACCCCAGACCAAGAATGGCCAGGATGGAGAGCTTGAGCTGGTTGATGAAGCTTCTTTGAATGGAACTGACACGCTTCACACTTGGTTACTAGTGCCATTGCATCCTGGATGGAAGTGAGCCAGAAGAAACCTTGCCGGAACGCCTTGCCGGCAAGGGCCCTCGACACTATGTGGGAGCCACATATGCCTCCGTGTATTTATGTCAACTGCTTCAGTCCTTCCTCCCGAGGAATGCACTTCAATTTCACGTCGTTCGGCCTTTTTCTATACAAGACGTCATCGATGAACTGATACATGGCAGACCGATGGGCTACTCTCTCCGCTTCTTCCTGCTCCTCAGGAAGCTCGCCTGCTTGGAAATCAGACGGTATGTTGTGCCCATGCCGGAGCTTGGGGCTCGACGGTAAGGACTAAAGGCATATCCTCTACCATAGGAGCAGTTTTCTCGACGGCCAGGGCTTGACGCCCTGCCGGAGTCTGTTGCCCTACTGCAGGCTCATCGTCCCTAGCAACATCTTTGCCAACGGCCCCTCGGACCTTGCCGGGAAAGTACTTGCCGGGGCCTGATTTCCTTTGCTTGTTCTGCTCTGTCGATGGTTCAATGGATGGTTGTTCTAATCGAAGCACAAAAGTACCTGGTTCCATAGGTAGTTTGAGGGCGGCGTGCTTTGACAAGTAATCGGCGATGTTGTTCTCCGCTCGGGGAACATGCTCTGCTTGTATACCATTAAAACGCTTCTCCAGCTTCCTCACTTCATCTACGTAGGCCTCCATCAACGGGTTCTGGTAATCCTTGTTAACTTGACGACAAGTTGCGAATCACCCTAGACGACGAGCTTCTTGATTCTGAGGTCTGCCGCGATCCTGAGACCGGCAAGCAGTCCCTCGTATTCGGCAGTGTTGTTCGTTGACATCTCCCTGGGGAAGTGCATCTGGACCACATACTTGAGGTGCTCTCTGGTGAGCGCAACGGGCAGCACACCAGCACCGGCGCCTTGCAGCGAGAAAGCTCCATCAAAGTACATAATCCAGTTGTGACTTGTTTCCTAGCCGGGGAGAGTGGTCTCCTGGATCTCTTCGTCGGGCGTTGAGGTACATTCTGCAACGAACTCCGCCAAGAATCTACTCTGAATCGTCGAAGTGCTTTCAAATTTCAAACCAAAGCTCGACAGTTCCAAGGCCCATTCCCACAATCCTCCCAGTCGCGTCTGGGTTATGCAATATCCGGTACAATAGGAGGCGGGTGACGATGGTAATTTCATGTTCTTGGAAGTAATGACGCAGCTTCCTCGAGGCCATAAGGAGGCCGAAGAGAAATTTCTGCACACCGAAATACCTTGACCTAGCCCCCTGCAAGAGAGAGCTGACAAAATAAACCGGGTGCTGCATCATCTTCTTCTTCTGCACTACTTCATTCGGTTGCATCGCTTCTGCCCCAGTGGCGTCAGGTTCTGTTGTTGCTATTACTTCCACATTGACCTCTCTCTAGGCTACTAGCGCAGCACTGACCACTTGATGCGTCGCCGCTAGATATAGCAACAACGGCTCTTGGGGTTTAGGCGCTACCAGTATTGGCATAGAGGAGAGGTATTTCTTCAAATCTCGTAGTGCTACTTCGGCTTCTGGGGTCAACACCATTGGGCCCGAATTTTTTAAAAAAGGGAAGGGCGCGCTTGGCAGATTTGGATATGAATCTGCTCATGGCGGCAATGCAGCCAGCAAACCGACGCACATCCTTGATCCGCCTGGGCGCCTCAATTTGCTCGATTGCCTTGATCTTGTCTGGATTCGCCTCGATCCCACGCTTTGCCATGATAAAACCGAGAAGCTTGCCGGACGGAATGCCGAAGACACACTTCTCAGGGTTCATCTTGAGGTTGATCTTGCGCAAATTCACAAATGTCTCTTCTAAATCCTCTATGAGCGTTGCCTTGGCCTTGGTTTTGACTGCTATGTCATCCATATAGGCTTCCATGTTTCTATGTAGCTGAGGCTCAAAACCAATTTGGACTGCACTTGCGAATGTTGAGCCAACACTCTTCAACCCGAAAGGCATTCATATGAAACAATACATACCACATGGGGTGATGAATGTTGTCTTCTCGCATCCTCTCTCGTCATGAAGATTTGATGGTATCCTGAGTAAGCGTTAAGGAATGATAACAGGTCACACCCGGCCGTGGAGTCTACAATCTGGTCAATGCGCGGCAACGGGAAAGGGTCCTTTGGACATGCCTTATTGATGTCTGTGTAATCAATACACAGTCTCCACTTCCCATTTGCCTTGCGCACCACCACTGGATTGGCCAACCACGTTGGATGGAGTTTCTCCTCTCACCAAGCCCGCCGCCTCCAACTTCCTGATTTCCTCTGTGATGAACTCTTGCCGTTCTAGAGCTTGCTTCCTGACCTTCTACTTGATGGGCCGCGCGTGAGGGCAGACAGCAAGATGGTGCTCGCTCACCTCCCTGGGAACGCCGGGAATGTCGGATGCTTGCCACACAAACACATCGACATTTACCCATAGGAAGGTGAAGATCGCGCCTTCCTATTTGCTGTCGAGGTTGGAGCTTATGGTGAAAGCCCCTACCGTGCCATCCTCCTTGACGGACACCTTCTTGGTTTCAGGTGGTGCAACTCTAGTTTTCTTGCTCTTGCCGGTGGAGCTCTCTGGCACGTACTCGACGGGAGCACTACACTCCGAAGAGGCACGCTTGCCAGAGTGGGTGCGAGAGGTCTTACCGGTCTTCCTCCCTCCCAGGGCTTCAGCGGCAGGAGCAAGTTCCTTGGCGGCAGTTGCTGCAACTGCCTCCCGGTAAAGTTGATCAACGCAGATCAGAGCATCCTTCTTGTCGGACGGGACGGTGATGATGGTCATCGGCCCAAGCATCTTCAGTGTGTTGTAGGCGTAATGTGATGGTGCTATTAACTTGGCTAACGCCGGGTGGCCGAGGATCATGTTGTAAGGCAAGGGGATCTCGGCAACATCGAAAACAACCCTCTCTGTCCTACAGTTCAGCTTGCCTCCGAATGTCATGGGCAGCGTGACTTTACCCTTCGGCTGACTCCTTCTCGGGTTGACCCCTTGAAACATGCCCATCTCTTCGAGGTCTCCCTCCGGAATCTGCCGCCTTTAGATCACAGCGGGTGAGATCAAGTTCAGACCGGCCCCGCCATCCACCAGCATTTTTGTCACCTTGAGGTTGCGTATTGTTGGTGAAACCAACAATGGCAAACACCCGACCACAGTTGTGCGATCAGGGCAATCCCTGGTGTCAAAAATGATAGGCGTGCCGGACCACTTCACTGGCTTCTAGGCATCGAACGATGGTTCCGCTGCTGTGATCTCATGCGCCCACTGCTTGAGCTGGCGGTGAGAGGTGTGCAGAGAGGCACCACCATCGATGCACATGGCCTCCGTAGCTTTCTAGAACTCTTGCTCGCCGGACTCGTCGTCCTCACGATGATCATCGTCTCCTTGCTTCTTGTCGCGTCCACGGGCGAGCCTTTCTTGTTCGTTATCCTTGCCGCGGCGGCCAGGCTGGCCGCCATGCTTCTTGCCAGATCCCTCAGCACCATCTTGGCCCTTCTCCTTATCCCTCCTTTCATATTATGCTTTCTGCTTCTCTGCAAGCTGCTCAACTTGCTGGCAGTTCTAGAGGTCATGGCCCTTGGTGCGGTGGATCTTGCAGTACTGCTTGTCGGAACCTCCTGGCTTGTCGGCGGCCGCCAAGGCCCGATAGGCGACACACCCAGAAACTTCCTTGCCGGGTTCCTCTGCCTTGGTCTCCTTGGCAGCGCCGGCGTCATTAGATCCCTCGACGACAAGCACGACCTTGCCCTAGCATTTCCTATTGCGGCATCTGCTCTTCTTCGCCAGGGCGACAGCGCCTTCGTCTGAGGAATCAGTTTCCACACTGGCATCTTCGTCGGGGTACTTCCGTCCTTCTTCGATCCGAGCGCATCTGTCGGCCAGAACATATAGTTCAGCCACATCCTCGACCTTATTCATCGCCAGCTCTTCACGCATCTTGCGGTTACGCACATTCTGATGGAATGCGCTGATGACGGCGGCGGGGTGAACATCTGGGATGTGTTACTGCACTTGGTTGAATCTATGTCTATACTTGCGCGGGTTTTCACCTTCTTTCTGGGGGATGACATGCAAATCGCTTACCTGGCCATGAGCCTGGAGGCCTCCCGTAAAGGCGCCAACAAACTCATGGCACAGATCTGACCAGGAATAAATAGAATCTACTGGCAAGTGCATCAACCATGACATGACATTGAGTTTACGCGCCAACATGAAGTAATTGGCAAGCACCTTGTCGTTACGTGCTCCGGCGGCCTGCATCGCGATGGTGTAGATGCTGAGGAACTCTGACGGGTGAGTCTTGCCATTGTACTTCTTGCCGATGTCAGGCTTGAATGTGCGGTGACTGGGCCACTGGAACTGCCGCAGCTCACGGGTAACGGCTAGACAGCCTACCTCGTAAGGTAAGCCTCCAGGGCCTCACGGTGCTGGGTGGTCCGTAGTGGGCCCTGCCCGCCTATCTGACTGATGGCGTGCTTCGCGTCGGCGCTCGATAGTAGTTCGAGCGCCTTCATGAGCTCGCTCCCGAAGAACTTGGTGCTGATAGCGGTGGGTCTGCGGGTCGGACGATGCTATGGAAAAGTTGTCACAAGCGTCGTCCCGACGAACCGGTGCCCGTGGTAACTGGCGAGGAGGAGGAGAATGCACCATGGCTGCAGCGCCTCCGGTCCTTTCACCTATGGCGTGCGGTGGCTCGACAGAGCGTCGGCCTGAGGAGCCCGATGGTCGCGGCTCGTCTTTGTAGGCGATGCCGACGAGGCTCCCGATGGTGGTTCTCCACTCATCGAGCTTCTCTGCAGCAGGAGGGAAGTCGAGGAGCAACTGCGCGCGTGCTAAGGCCTCCGCCGATGTGGGCGGCCGCGAAAGCTGCGTGGACCGTGATGCGCTTTGACTTCTAACCACGTTAGAAGGAGCTCTATCACAGCCCTGCGATTGTACGCTGTGTTCCCAGCACCTCGGCGAGCATGTTGGTCTTCTACGTCCTGCGAATGATGCGCAGGGCTCTTTACGCGGCGACGCCCGGGGTCACCAGCGTGGCGGCGCTGCTCATCGCGCATGACCTGGGAGGAGCGTGTTGTCGGCACCGGCGTGGGCATCTTGGAAGTCAGCGCACCGCCCGTACGTGGCACGACGCCGCTCTTGGAGGGCCCCGCGCCGCCTGCGGGGGGCCCGGCTCCGTCTTTAGACTTGGCGGTGTGCGGCTCGTTGTCTTGTGTACGAACACTTCCGCTTGCCAAGCTTCGGCTTCTAGAGCAACGTGGGTGTTCGTGGGCCGCTCCTCGGCTTCCATCCGCGACCACCCCGTCGCCCGCCCGCACCGGCACGGGCCGTTCGGCTCCAGATTAACCAGTCTTCTTCTTGGGAGCCATGGCGATGAAGAACTGCTAAAGTAACCGCTAGGCTGGATTTTCACAACTGCGCCCCCTACCTAGTGCGCCAAAGATGTCGGGAATGAATCGATCGACACGTATGGGATCACTGGAATCCCTTCTATGGTTGACGGGCGCGAGGTTGTGCAAAGAGCGGGTCTAGGAGTCAGCACAAGGATCGTTTACCCAGGTTCAGGCCGCGAAGATGCGTAATACCCTTGTCCTACTTTGATGTGTATTTGTGTGTTCTTGAGCACTTGAACTAGCTATGGTGCGTGCCTAGTCCAAAAGATTAGAATCCAGTATGCCTCGGGCCTCCTTTTATAGTCAAAAGGGGTCGCCACAGTGGCACACAGGAGGTGGAAAGGTATACAGTGTACAAGCTTATCTCCTGCCATTACGGGACAAGACGCATTAAATGTGCTACTTAGGTGTCCACTTGCTTTATCGTGGACGACAATGAGGCCCGTCCCTTTCGCCGCCGCTCCATCTGGCTGCGACGCGCGTCCAGGCCAATGAGGCATGTAGTGCCATGTAGGTTGGCTGGCAGCTGAGATGGTGTGGTGGTAGATCCTTCACGAATATCTGCATGCCACCACGCAGGTGCTTGACTAGCTTGATCAGGAACCACGTACTGCCACGTGGGCACTTGCCTGAGCTAGTGGGTCGGCAGCCGAGCTGGGGCGATGATGGAGCAGCAAGGGCTTGTCGCGGTCTTGCGTATGTTCCCGGCATTGGTTTTGCCGGGGCCTTTGCGAGCGCCCTCGACAAGAGGCTTGCCGGGGCTTCGGGGGTATCTTCGGCAAGGAGCCTTGCCAGGGCCTCATGGGCATCCTCAGCAAGGAGCCTCGCGGTCGTCTTCTCTTCTGGTTCTCATCTAGGATTCGTAGACCCCTTGTCTTCACAAAGATCTGCATGCCATCACGCAGGCGCTTCCCGAGCCTTGGTTCCAACGTTGTTGATGGTGTCGGAGCTCCTAGGCTCAAGGGTGGCTGCAATGGAGGCGTTGGTGAGTTGCCCCGACAAGGGTTCTTGCAGGGGTCGTGCAGGCCGCCCCGGCAAGGGTCTTGTCGGGGTAAGCCTATCTTGTTGCTTGGCCTTCTTGCGCCACTATCTTGGCGCTGCTCTGGTAGTCTTGTGCTTCGGTTTCCCTCCTCTTCCCTGCTTTGTGTGGCAGCAGGCGTGGCTCTAACTGCCCGTTCACAAGTAAGGGGTACAAAGGAGAGCCCCTACTTTTGTACACCAACAGTGTGCGATCGGGCGAGGCATAGAAACCCAATCATTTCCACAGGTATGTACATCCCACACGGTAATCCGAGAAAATCATTTCTGTTGGTATGTACATCCCACATGGTGAATCTGAGAAAAACATTTCCGTTCGTATGTATATCACACACAGTCAATCCAAGGAATATGTTTCCGTTCTTATGTACATCCCACACAGTCAATCCATGGAAAACGTTACCGTTCGGACGTAAATCCCACACAGTTTTATGTGTAGCCTCGTGTGTGAAAGGTGTAACTATCACACACGGTCTTCCTTGGTTAACTGTTTGCTCTTATCAACTATATCACACACGATTTGATGAAGAAAACTTTGTGGCATTGGGCTATCCATCGCAAGCGCTTTTACTGCTAGAACCATTTGCAAAGGTCCATGACCGTCAGTTCTATTTTTATTTCTGCCTTTCATTTATTATTCAAATTAGAAATTTTGAAATACGAAACGTGCAATTCAAATTATCAGCACAATGATTCAACAATAAATCCATAAATAAAATTACCAGTACAATATGTTCAGTAATTACATGATTAGGCAGCAATTAACTATGATGAACCGCAGTATTTAAAGGCGGTAAAGGTGAAGAGACAAGTGTAAATCATTTTGACTGCCGACGGTGTTGAAGAAGAGGAATGCCCATAATGTGCCTTCCTACTTGTCATAGGCACAAACCACTTTTGTCCAACCCCTTGTGATGATCGCCCGCCCATCCTTCACCGCCTTCTGGAAGACTTCTAGAGTATTATCATGGTAGCATGAATGATATACTTTAACCTTAGTTGCCTCCACTCCGGTCATGTAGTTTGCAAGGTAATCATCAGTAAATAGCTTCGTAAACCACTAAAAAGAGAAAAATATCAGATACTGAGGTCTAATAGAGTAACTTGTTGTGGGCAGGGGGAAAAGGCAACACATTACTTACCATCCTAAAGTTCACTACTGTCTTCGACAAAGTGTAAATAAAGAGCTTAATTCCAATCACCTGTTTCTTTCGCCTAACAATCTTTCTTAGTTTCCCCACTCGACGCTTGTTCATGAGTATCTCATTACCCCATACGCAAAAGGGATCGAAGCATGGATCAGTACCCCTCATATATGTACCTACAAGCAACCAGTAAATGTTAGAAGCTAAACTAAGATTGCACAAATGATGTAAAATACAACTACCTATATTCCTAAGTACAAGTAATTTATTTTGAGATTTCAATATGAACTACATACGGATGTATATAGAATTATAGACATAGTTTAGATTAGAATCTAGATTCACTCATTTTGCTCGTTATGTAGTCTATATTAGAATCTCTAAAAATACTTATATTTAGGAATAGATGGTGTATAAGACATGGGATGCAGCTAACCTCGACGTCAAACGACAGCATCGCCCGTTGTAGCCTTGTGTAAGTACATGGAAAGCCAATGTTAACTACAACAGGGTTAACATCCACCAAAGATAGCAAATGGTAATAAAATGGCAGCATCTGTAGTGATATCTTCATTTCAAAAGAGTAGCATGGTAGCAAAGGGATGGATTAAAAAATGTATACAACTGTTAATTGCGACAGGCTTAACAACATCCTAAGTCATGTTTTGTAAGTTTGTAGCCATTGAAATGCAACTGTTTAAAAATGGATTCAACTGTTAATTGCAACAGGCTTAATAGACAATGAAACCGATACTAATAAAAATGCAATTGGCATAGTTAAACATCACAAGGCAGGTGCTGCCAGAGCAGAGAATGGCCTGGATGTCTATAAAAAGGTAGGGAAAGTAGCAAAAACGTGTTAGGCATGTTTGCTAGAACATGCTTAATACATGGACCGTACAGAACATAGCCATTAATTGCAACTAGTATGGGTAAGATTGAACTGGTGAGTACATACTTGGTAAGTCCTGAGAGGTAGTTGCTGGGGCACTTCATCTTGGCCAGTGCTCGCCCAAAGTCAGCGACGGCGGAGGCGGGCTGTTCCTCTGGGTCGAAGCGTGGATCCGTGCCACTTACATGTGTACCTATAGGTAACCAGCAAATGGGTGGAAGTTAAACTGCAATTGCACAAATTATGTGAAATACTGTAAGACATGGGATGCAGCTCACCTCGATAGAAAACAAAAGCATCGGCTGTTATGACCCTACGTAAGTACATGGACAGGCATGTTAAGTGCAACAGGGTTAGCATCCACTAAAAATAGCAAATGGGCAGCATCTCTAGTGATATACTGAGTCGTGTACTGTAAGTTTGTCGCTGGTATTGGTGAAATTGAGCTGGACACGGTAATATTTGAACATCACATAGTGTGTAGTACTGAAATAAACAAGGCACGAACATGCTTAATACATCAACCGTACAAATCATAGGCGTTGCAAGTGGTATTGGTAAGATTTAGCTGGCCAGCTCTTATCTGTTAAGTCCTGGGGGGTAGTCGTTGGGGGACTTCATTTGGGCTAGAGCCCGCACCATGTCGGCACCGGGTCAACACACACAGCGGCCATCGCGCCATGGACCGCCATCGGCTCCTGGCGGGGG
>LR738711.1:839554384-839616535 GCA_902687465.1 Secale cereale
GTTTCCCAGGCGCCATTTAAGCAATAAGGCCGGGGACGTGATAGAGATCAGTGGGTTACCTGACTGGATTCGAGCAGAACGTAGATGTGGTTGAAGATGTGGATGCTGCGGCGGCGGTTTGAGATGCCGGTGGGGGAGG
Source organism: Secale cereale (assembly GCA_902687465.1). Lineage (NCBI taxonomy): Eukaryota > Viridiplantae > Streptophyta > Magnoliopsida > Poales > Poaceae > Secale > Secale cereale. Next base: position 839,554,524 of record LR738711.1, read on the forward strand.
TGCGAGGGAGGGGGGATACTGAGGGGAAGGGGATGTGGTTGGAGGAATAAATTCTGAAATCACGCGCCTAATGAAAATTTTGGTGCAAAATTTGAAACTTGGGCGGGGGAAACACACAACTTAGACGAAGCACGTAAAATACTCATGTGCGACAAAAAAGAAAGTTGGCAGATCCCATCTCCAACAAAATGTACACGTTTACTTGATTTTTTTCGGTCAATGGTACGCCTGGTTTATTAGGAAATATCACACATGTAACTGACTTATGGGTCATTAACGCAAAAAACGCAGACGGGTACGGCATAGAAACCATGTGTTTTGTCATCTTCTAATGATTAACGCAAAAAACGCACACGGGCACACATGCTAATCAACGATCAAAGCCCTCAAAGGATGCTCTTACCGACATTGTACGTTAATACTACAAACTTAAAGTACTACTGGTAATTTGATCTAATACGACATACTTAAACTACTTCTCACATGCTGGCCAGACGCCGGTGTTCTCCTTCCCGGCCTTGTAGGTGGCAGCCCACCGTGCTTCGATCTCCGCCAAGCTCTCCTCACCATGGCGTGAGGCCTCTTTTTTCTTGAGGCAGCCGGTCTTTCTTTTCTTGAATGCTTTCTGCCTTTTCTGCTCCTTCTATGCGGCTTTGGCCGCCTCTAGATCACCACCCATTCAACCATGGCAGCCTAAAAGTCCGCCCATGTAACTGTCTGGCCGGCGATGGCGATGAACTCGGCACGGTGAGATGCCATCGCTTCCTTACCATTTGTGCGGTCGCGGGTGGTGAGGAACGCGGCGTGGCGGGATGCCATCGCTTCCTTACAAGTTACTGTGCGCCGCGGTGCCATGGACGACGCCTGGAGAGAGCTGTGGGACGGTGGGGTCGGGCAGCCGTACAGTGCAGTGGTATTCAAGAGCTCAACCACAAACAACAACAGAAATTTGGCTTCCCTTACAATTTTGCTTGTACATCATCACACACGGTTCATCTCCGTTGCTTCAGGAAACAGTGTGTGATGAGCCTATTATGTGTTGCGCTATGATTGGCCGGAACCCCAGCCACGCGGATCACGCGTGTGCCCCGTTGGATGCGCCGTGATCAAATGGCAATCCATGTCCCTCACATCACACCCGTGCACCTATAGCTGGATTGGATTTATATGCGCTAAATGCCTAGAAAATGCACATAATCCCCTAAATACGGCAAATGAGCCCAAAAAAATGCCAAATTTGAACTCGGTGATTTGCAGGGTGTATGCTCATCATAGAAAAAACTCGTGGACAAAGAACGAAGAAAATTTGGATTCCCCTTCAATCTTGAGGATTTCCCTTTCGAAAGCATGGAACTTCCTCGGCGATGGTTCGATTTATGAAGGGCATGCATGACAACATAAGCCAAACCTTCTCAATTTTTTACCAAGGCATGGTGAAGTCATACCATGGCACCATGCTACGCGTCATGTTTTTTAAGCATTTATTACATTTTTTTTCTATAGTTGAAAACCCAACAAACAGACATTTGTGGTTGACTATTGCCACACATTTCATCAAAATATATGTCCATTCCTTGAAAAAGGCATGAGAAATTACTAAATGGCACAAGCATGGTTTTCTAGGTCGTTCTTGTGAACCCTTTCATGCATCGATTGTTTGAACTTGAATTATGCGCATTAATACTTAGGAAATGCACATAATCCCCTAAATATGGCAAATGAACCCGGAAAAGTGCCAAATTTGAACAAGGTGATTTGCAGGTTGTACGTTCATCGTAGAAAAAAACACGTGGAAAAAGGACAAAGGAAATTCGGACCCCCCCCCTTCAATCTTCGCGATTTCCCCCGTGAAACCATGAATCTTCCTCGGTGATGGTTTGGTTTATGAAAGGCGCGTATCACGACATAAGGAAATCATTCTCCAATTTTTACCAGGGCATGGTGAGGCCATACCATGGCACCACGACAGGCGTCATGTTTTCCAATCATGTGTTTCATTTTTTGTATAGTTGTTTACCGAGTAAACGACGCGAGTATGGTTGACTATTGCCACACATTTCCTTGAAATATCTGCCCATTCCTTGTAAGACGCATGAGAATGTGCTAAATAACACGAGCATGGTGTTCCAGAGGGTTCTTCTACACCTTTTCATGCACCGATTGTTCGAATTTGAATTATGTCCAGTAATGCCTAGGAAATGCACATAATCCACTAAATATGGTAAATGAGCCCGGGAAAAATGTCAAATTTGAACATGTTGCATTTCAGGAAGTATGTTGATCGTTGGAAAAAACTGAATGACAAACTAGGACGGAAATTAGGATTCCCCTTCAATCTTGGGGATTTTCCCTCTCTAAAGCATGGAACTTCCTCGGTGATGCTTCGATTTATGAAGGGCGTGCATGCCACCATATGCCAAACCTTCTCAAATTTTTACCAAGGCATGGTGAGGTCATACCATGGCACCATGCGAGGCGTCATGTTTTTTAAGCATTTATTTCATTTTTTCTATATTTGAAAATCCAACAAACAGACATTTGTGGTTGACTATTGCCACACATTTCATCGAAATATCTGCCTATTCCTTGAAAAAGGCATGAGAATTTACTAAATGGCATGAGCATGGTTTTCCAGACCGTTCTTATGAACCTTTTCATGCACCGATTTTTCAAATTTGAATTATGTCCTTTAATGCCTAAAAATGCACATAATCACCTAAATATGGTAAATGAGCCCGGGAAAATGTCAAATTTGAACACGGTGATTTGCAGGTTGTATGTTCATCATAGAAAAAACACGTGCACAAAGGACAAAGGAAATTTGGACCCCCCCTTCAATCTTGGTGATTTCCCCCTTGAAACCATGAAACTTACTCAGTGATGGTTTGATTTATGAAAGGCGCGCATCACAACATAAGGAAAATATTCTCCAATTTTCACGAGGGCATGGTGAGGCCATACCATGGCACCACGCCAGGCGTCATGTTGTCCAACCATGTGTTTCTTTTTTTATAGTTGTTAACCGAGTAAATGACGCGTTTATGGTTGACTATTTCCACACATTTCCTTTAAATACCTGCCCATTCCTTGTGAAAGGCATGAGAATGTGCTAAATAACACGAGCATGGTTTTCCAGACCGTTCTTTGTGCACCTTTTCATGCACACATTGTTCGAATTTGAATTATGTCCATTAAAGCCTATAAAATCCACATAATCCCCTAAATATGGTAAATGAGCCTGGGAAAATGTCAAATTTGAACATGTTGCATTTCAAGCAGTATGTTGATCGTTGGAAACAAACTGAATGACAAACTAGGATGGACATTAGGATCCCCCTTCAATCTTGGGGATTTTCCCTCTCTGTCGGTGTACTAGAGTAGGGGTACCCTAGTATCCCGAACTTGTGCACGGGCAGTCGCAGCATCCCGCGGCAAGGCTTGCCGGGTGACCGCCGAGGTCCTCTGTGGTTCCTTTGGAGGCATTCAAGAACAAAGTATCCAAGCCAAGGAGACAAGGCCCCGGCAAGAGGAGCTTGCCGGGAAGGCCACTCAAGGCACATGGCCACTCAAGGCACAAGACCCCGGCAAGAGGAGCTTGCCGGGAAGGCCAACCAAGGCATCTCAAGGAACTTGCCGCGATGCGCCACGCGTCCCGGCAAGGCCCGGCGAGCGGCAAGCTCCCGGACGCGACAAGTCAACGACCGCGGCAAGGCACTTGCCGCGGCAAGCTACCACTCTGTACCCGCGCTCCAGCACATCCAGCAACGTGTCGCTCTAGGGCCCTTCCAGGCGTACGTGGCGGGAGGCTGTGCAGCCAGCAGTACGCGGTGGCAAGCGGCGCTGACAAGATTGCCATCGTGGCGAGCGGTGCCATCCTTGATGGTCCCTTTTTGCACTGTTTGGGCGACGCTGATGGGCATTCAATGCCCTTGTCCCCTGCCGTCAGGGTTAGGTATGATACACAGTGCAAGTAGGTGTACCAACTACAACACCTTTCCATTTTTACCCTCATCTGTTTGCCACCTGTCGGTGACCCCTTGAGCATATAAAAGGAGGCCCATGCGCAACGTAGAGGGGGGTTCGGAAGGAGGATCAGAACACTCACGCTCGGTCTCGTTAGCTGCTGGTGTGTACTGTAGCACTCAGCGCTCCCGAGCAAGAACTCAATACAAACCACAAAGCAGGAGTAGGGTTTTATGCATCCGTGCGGCCCGAACCTGGGTAAACTGCTCGTGTGCTTCGCCTCGATCTGCTCTTCGTGCGATCTCCGCCCCCCGCCGAACCGAAAGGGACTCGGTCCGCCGGTCCCATAGGTGTTCGTGAATCAGTTTCCCCGACATCTTTGGCGCGCCAGGTAGGGGCGCGTCGAGGTTGCGTGAACCTGATCCGGCGTTCACACGAGCTAGATCTTCAACATCTTCATCGACATGCCACCGAAGAAGAAGGCTTCGGAGGCGGCTGCTCCGTCCGCATCGAACCGACCACCGCCGGAACAAACGGCTGGAGGGGTAGACGCCGGCGGAAGAACGGGCGTCGACGAGGGAGCTCATGGTGCCGCCAGGTCCAAGGACAAGGCTGCGCTGCCCATCGGTGGCGTAGCCGGCTCCCACAACGACCGGGCGCACTCCAAGACCTCGGAGTCCATACATGCACCGCGCCCGTCTCACGAAGCGCGGGACCGGCAGCGTCATGGTACTCACGGTACCATACGTTTGCTGGACCAAGATCGAGCTGGTGGATTTTGGAATGCTCAAGACCAGCATGCGCGCCAACATGCTGGCACGAGTGAGGCACGGTCGCTGATGGGCCTCGAAACCCTCGTTGGTTACCCCAAGTGGAAGGTGTAAGATGCAGTAAGTAGAAGTGTTTTCCCTTAGCAAAGATGCCAAGGATCGAATCCCCAGAGACTCCTAGGTTCCACAAGTAGGTGTCAATTGCTACGGCGCCAGATTAGTAGCAATCAACGTGGACCTGCACACAGATACAAATAACTTTGCTCCCAACGAGTACAGAGAGGTTGTCAATCCCTCCGGCCTTGTAGTTCACAAAGGGTTAAAAGCAATGATAGTAGTGATAGATAGTTTTTGCAATAGTAAATAATAACGGAAAGTAAATAGTGGATGTGATCAATGATGGTAATATGGACCGGAGTCTCATGATGTTCACTAGTTATGTCTCTCTCCCAAAAGACGATAAAACAGCTATGTGAGGTAAACAAATTACAGCTGGGCAATTGACAGGACCACGAACGCAAACCAATGCTGACTACATTGCAAGAAAGGTTGAGGTTCAAAGCATGGGCGGTACGCCAAAGTAAGTAGACCGAAATCCATCAATATCTACTACTAATCATCCACCTTGAGATATCTATCCAGAACATCTCGCTGGTATTAAGTTGCGAGTCCCACCCATAGTGTAAACTCAATGCAACAGACAACTGCATTAAAAGAACTTTGCGTAAAGTAAACAATCCTTGCACCCGCGGGCACAAGCACCGTTGTTTTCCCCCTTGTGGCAACAGCACATCCCCTAGACTCATGTTTCTGTCACTCAAGCTAGTCATCGAGGGGCATAAACCCACAATCGAGCATAACGTTCCCTCTTGGAGTCACTACTTACTACTCGGCCAAAGCAATAAATAACAACGGAGAACATGCAAGAATTACTTATGAACTAAAATATAAAAGAGGTGAATCAAATATATTACTCAAGATCAATCTGAACATAATCTCATAATCCATCGGATCCCAGCAAACTCAACATAGCAACAGCATAAGGATTACATAGGTGCCTCGATCATGTAGGGCAGCTCACGAGGACTAATTAGTGAAGCACAAGAACGGGAGGAGAACATCACATAGCTACTGGTCATGGACTCATGGTCCAAGGGAGACTACTCACGAGTCATCCGGGAGGCGTCCATGGTGGTGGAGAAGCTCCCGGTGGTGATCCTCCCCTCCGGCAGGGTGCCGGGAAGAGTTCTCCTGGTGCTCCCGATCTTGGAAGCGGCGGCGGCGGCGGAACAGAGATGGGATCACGAAAAGAGTTCCTGTTCTGAGGGTTACGGAGGACCCTTTAAATATATGCCAAAGTAGGGCACCGGGGGATCCTCGGGGGGCCCAGGCGCCCCCCCTCCCGGCGCGGCCCAGGGGGGGGGGGGGGAGGGCGCCCACAGGGCGCCTGGAGCCCCTGTGGCCCCCCAGGCAGCCCTTCGGACGCAGTGTTGTTTCCGGATCGCTGATTTTTTATATAATTTTTCTGGATTTTTCTGGGCAGTTCTCGAAACGTGAAAACCTGAAATACAAAAACAGCCGAAAACAGAAACTGGCGCTCGGGTCCACTGGATTAGTAAGTTATTCCAAATATGATCAAAAGTGTATGGAAGTGTATGAATATCATAGCAATATCACCCAAAAGTGGTATGGAGCAAGCAGAAATTATAGATCCGTTTTGGACGTATCAACATCCCCAAGCTTAATTCCTGCTCGTCCTCGAGTAGGTAAATGATAACAAGAATAATTTCTGTGGTGACATGCTATTAACCATATAGGACTTTCTCATAGTCATATGACAAAATCTTACCGAGACAATGATTCTAAAGTAATTAAGTTGCCTCAAGAGAAAATCACAAATGACTGAAAGTTTTACAACATGAAACTGAAACATCAAAAAGATTTGCAATGAACATGATGTGCAAATATGATAAAGTGATATCTAGCTTGCCCCCTTTAGTGATGCAAAACATAAATGCAGGGGCACCTTCAAGGTTTAAGTGATGACTAGATACAATCATTTCAGAATAAACGATATCACGATCATGCAAAAGACAATGCTACTTTGGGAAAATGGACATTACACTCAGAATGACAATCATGCTCTGAGTAGTTGGTGCTTCAACATAAAGGTAAAAGAAAGGGTAAGTGCTAAAGCTTTTTATTTTGAAAACATGGAAGCAATTGTGTCAACGGTAGTAGTACTTCATATGTGTCATGCATGAAACATCCTCTAAGTTGCAAGCCTCATGCATCGAATACTAATAGTGCTTGCTCCTTGTCCTAATTAGCTCGGATCCGCATGGGTTACCATTGCATTACATATGTTTTAACCAAGTGTCACAAAGGGGTACCTCTATGCCACATGTACAAAGGTCCAAGGAGATAGATCGCATTTGATTTCTCGTTTTTGATAGATCTCAACTTGAGGACATCCATACAGGGACAACATAGAAAATAGATGATGGACTCCTCTTCAATGCATAAGCGTATTCTCATAAGAGATTGAGGACTAAGGTCCAAGCTAAAACTTCCACCATGATGCATGACTTTGGTTGGCGGCCCAATGTTCTTCTCTAACAATATGCATATTATTTCAACCCACGGTAGATCACCCTTACCTCAGACAAGACGAACATGCATAGCAACTCACATGATATTCAACAAAAGTGTGACAGTTGATGGCATCCCCAGAAACATGGTTACCGCTCAGCAAGGAACTTATAAGAAATAAGATACATATGCAACATATTCTTTACCACAATAGTTTTTAGGCTACTTTCCCATGAGCTATGTATTGCATGGTTAGTTTGCTTAGTGCAGGTGGAGGTTAGCAAAAGACTGGGAGCGACCAACTAAGAGAGCAATGACGGTCATAATCATGCAGAGCGACAAAGCAATATTGAATCAGGCATGGTAGTTATATGGCTACTTAGAAACAAAAGATCATCAAGGCTTGACAGACTTTCTTTACAGTCTTGAATATGCGTGAGCATACGCCAAGTCGATCAAAATAAATTCTCGAAGGAAGATATTACTAAACCATACCATATCATAGGCAAACAAACCAAGTTGATACTCCAATAACACATTGGGAACCCCCCAGCTATTTAAGATTAACCAAAAGAAAACCTGAACTACTAAGCACCATCATGAAAGTAGCATCTTTATCATAGACACATTAACCAATGCAACGGAAGCAAACTCTCTTAATAAGGTGAGCATGGTAATTAAAGAGAGTTCAAGCAACCAACTAAATAAAAGCTCTTGAAAAGATAAGCATGAATACTAAGAGCAGAGTATGATAGTAGCTATTAAAAGACAAAGAACACACACAGCATAGATATAAATGAAAATTCTATGTAATGTTCTAGGTAGAGGTGGAGCGTGTTTCTCTCCCACATAAAGGAATGCTGAGTTCCGATTCGTTATGAAAGACTAAAAAGAAAACTAAAAGCAAGACGCTCCAAGCATAGCACATAACACATGAAGTGATAAAAATATAGCGAAACGAAAGACGAACTGATAGTGTTGATGGAGAAGGGGATGCACGGGGGCATCCCCAAGCTTAGACGCTTGAGTCTCCTTGAATATTTCTTGGGGGTGCACGGGGGCATCCCCAAGCTTGAGCGCTTGACACTCCTGAATCTTTTTATCATCTTCCCTCGCACACTTGAAAACTCCCTTCATACATAACTCATCATAGTCTGATTAGCGAGGTTAGTACCCTTAATAAAATAATTATACCTTGCTGGAAATAAGGATATTCTTGAAGTTATACTGTTTCTCAAGATTTCCAAAAGGTTTTTGCAAAGAAAAAGCAAGTTCTTAATTTGCAAAGTGAAGGTAAGGCAAAACAGGACAGAATCTGTGAAAAACAGAACAGCAGGCAGTAATTGACCTGTTCGGGATACTTCTGCAACTCAAATCAAAAAACTCAGAACAGATGCACGAAAGAAAATTATATAGAGAACGCTGTCGAAAAAATTCAGACCAAAAGGATGATCTGGTGATTTTATACGAATTTTTCTATCCAAGGACAGAATCTGTTTCCTGGACAGCACCTCACAACTTTTGAACTTTCTAGCAATCAGAGGCTATATACTTGGCACAAATATGAAAAGCAAAGATACAATGATGATGCTACAGCAGTAAACAACATCAAGACACAACAAAAGCAAAAAATTTATTCATGTGGGCTGCCTCCCAAAAGCGCTTTCTTTTATGTCTTTAAGCTAGGCATAAGACTTTAATGATGCTCTCGTAGGAATAAGAGTTGAAGAACAAAAGAGAGCATCAAGAAGAAAATACCAAACACATTTAAGCCTAACATGCTTCCTATGCATAGGAATATTGCAATAGAATAATTCATTGAAACACAAAGCAATAAGCATAGGAAGAAAAAACAAGTGCAGCTTCAAAACCTTTAACATAAAGAAAGGGAACTTGATATTATTGAAATATCTATAAGCATATGTTCCCTTCTCATAATAATTTTCAGTGGGATCACGAATAAACTCAACAATATAAGCATCACATAAAGCGTTGTTACCGTGATCCACATGCAAAAAGGTACTCTTACTCTCCACATAAGTATCATGAAGAGGATAAAACTTAGTATAAAAGAGAGACATAATCACTTGCCAATCAAGCAAGTGCGAGTTATCGAGAAGCTTATACCAATCTGAAGCCTTATCTATAAGTGATACGGCGAACAATTTCCTCATGACAAACTCCCTTGATACACCTGCAAGCTTAAATAATGAACATAGTTGTGACAGATATAGCAAGTGTTCACCCGGATGTCTGTCTCCTGCATAACGATTAGCCAAAACATAATCGATCATACCAGCTGGTATTTTATAGGGCACAATTTCAGTAGGGGGAGGAGCAACCACCATAGGTGAGGGGCGTCTTCCCGCAAGCAACGATCCAATAGCAAGGTTGTCCATAAGCATAACTAGTGAAATACATGAAGAAAACTGAAAGGTAAACTAACAAGACTAAAAAGCAAAGGTAAAAGATAGCATGCAACTCCCCTATCCTGAAGAGTGGAGTCCCCGGCAACGGCGCCAGAAAATACTCCTTGATGGGCCTCGAACCCCTCGTTGGTTACCCCAAGTGGAAGGTGTAAGATGCAGTAAGTAGAAGTGTTTTCCCTTCGCAAAGATGCCAAGGATCGAGTCCCCAGAGACTCCTAGGTTCAACAAGTAGGTGTCAATTGCTACGGCGCCAGATTAGTAGCAATCAACGTGGACCTGCACACAGATACAAATAACTTTTCTCCCAACGAGTACAGAGAGGTTGTTAATCCCTCCGGCCTTGTAGTTCACAAAGGGTTAAAAGCAATGATAGTAATCATAGATAGTTTTTGCAATAGTAAATAATAACGGAAAGTAAATAGTGGATGTGATCAATGATGGTAATATGGACCGGAGTCTCATGATGTTCACTAGTGATGTCTCTCTCCCAAAAGACGATAAAACAACTATGTGAGGTAAACAAATTACAGCTGGCAATTGACAGGACCACGAACGCAAACCAAAGCTGACTACATTGCAAGAAAGGTTGATGTTCAAAGCATGGGCGGTACGCCAAAGTAAGTAGACCGAAATCCATCAATATCTACTACTAATCATCCACCTTGAGATATCTATCCAGAACATCTCGCTGGTATTAAGTTGCGAGTCCCACCCATAGTGTAAACTCAATGCAACAGACAACTGCATTAAAAGAACTTTGCGTAAAGTAAACAATCCTTGCACCCGCGGGCACAAGCACCGTTGTTTTCCCCCTTGTGGCAACAACACATCACCTAGACTCATGTTTCTGTCACTCAAGCTAGTCATCGAGGGGCATGAACCCACAATCGAGCATAACGTTCCCTCTTGGAGTCACTACCTACTACTCGGCCAAAGCAATAAATAACAACGGAGAACATGCAAGAATTACTTATGAACTAAAATATAAAAGAGGTGAATCAAATATATTACTCAAGATCAATCTGAACAAAATCTCATAATCCATCGGATCCCAGCAAACTCAACATAGCAACAACATAAGGATTACATAGGTGCCTCGATCATGTAGGGCAGCTCACGAGGACTAATTAGTGAAGCACAAGAACGGGAGGAGAACATCACATAGCTACTGGTCATGGACTCATGGTCCAAGGGAGACTACTCACGAGTCATCCGGGAGGCGTCCATGGTGGTGGAGAAGCTCCCAGTGGTGATCCTCCCCTCCGGCAGGGTGCCGGGAAGAGTTCTCCTGGTGTTCCCGATCTAGGAAGCGGTGACGGCGGCGGAACAGAGATGGGATCGCGAAAAGAGTTCATGTTCTGAGGGTTACGGAGGACCCTTTAAATATATGCCAAAGTAGGGCACCGGGGGAGCCTCGGGGGGCCCAGGCGCCCCCCCCCCCCGGCGCGGCCCAGGGGGGGCGCCCACAAGGTGCCTGGAGCCCCTGTGGCCCCCCCAGGCCGCCCTTCGGACGCAGTGTTGTTTCCGGATCGCTGATTTTTTATATAATTTTTCTGGATTTTTCTGGGCAGTTCTCGAAACGTGAAAACCTGAAATACAAAAACAGCCGAAAACAGAAACTGGCACTGGGGTGCACTGGATTAGTAAGTTAGTCCAAATATGATCAAAAGTGTATGGAAGTGTATGAATATCATAGCAATATCACCCAAAAGTGGCATGGAGCAAGCAGAAATTATAGATACGTTTTGGACATATCAGTCGCCTGGACGGGATACTGCTCCTTCTAACATTGTTAGAAGTCCGAGCATATCCCGCTCCTCACACCGTTCGCCACCGCTACCCGCCACTCCAGCAGAAGGTTTGGCGCGAGCTCAACTTCTCCTGGATTACCCCCCAACGGCGGACAAGATCGATGACTGGAGGGCCACCATTCAGAGTCTCATCGGCTTCGCCAACGGTGACACTCCACGGCAGCCGAGTACATCGCAGTCGCGGCAAGTCAGCCAGGCACGAGCCGGTGGCGACAAGACTGGTGAGGGTGCAACCACCGTGCACTCTCCGCCCCGAAGGCCAAGATCGCCGACTCGCCGGATCCATCTCGACAGCGACTCCACCGCGTCATCATATCCACGAGCTCGTCGCGATCAGCGCCAAGTTCTTCACGAACGACAGCAAGAAGACGCTCGCACTCGCATCGAGCGCCGAAGAGAAGCGCGGCGTCAATCCGACCAGCGCACTGGGCCCGCTGTCGACATGCATGCACCAGGGGAACCAGGCGACTTGCCGTACGCGGTAGGTTGCCCTGCGTTTACTCGTGAGCTGCGGCAAGTCCAGTGGCCCAGCATGAAGAATTTCAAGCCAGACGTACCAGAGAAGTATGACGGCAAGACGCATCCATCGGAGTTCCTCAGCATCTACACCATCGCGGAGCAAGCTGCCGGGGGGCGAGACGACAAGATCCTTGCCAACTACTTCCCGCTGGTGCTCAAACCCAACGTCAGGTCCTGGCTCATGCACTTGCCGGACAACTGCATATCCTCCTAGGCAGACCTATGCCATCAGTTTGTCGGCGCCTTTACAGGCGGCCACAAACCTTATGGCCAAGAGAGTGACCTTCATCTGCTCGCCCAGAAGGAAGGAGAGCCCCTGCGCAAGTATATTCAGAGATTCAGCCGTGTACAGCACAACATCCCAGATGTCCCCCCCGCCGCGGTCATCAGCGCGTTCCATCAGAACGTGCGTAACCGCAGGATGCGGGAGGAGATGGCGATGTGCAAGATCAGAGACGTCAGTGAGCTGTATGCTCTGGCCGACAAGTGTGCACGTGCTGAGGAAGGGAGGAAACTCCCCGGAGAGAATGCAGGAGCAGGAGGATCTGACAGCGAGGATGCTGCCCCGGCAAAGAAAAACCGGCGGCGGAACAACAGGAAGAAGAAAGGCAAAGATGTGCTAGTCGTTGAGCAGTCCGGCAACGAAGGTGGCGCCAAGAAAGCCAAAGTTGGTAGCTCCGGCAAGGAGATTGCCGCATGCACCAACTGCCAGGCTGTGGCGGCCGCCGAAAAGCAGGACGGCACCGATAAGCAGTACTGCAAGATCCACCGCACCAAGGGTCATGACCTCCAGAACTACAAGAGGGTCGAGTAGCTTGTCGAGCAGCAAAAGGCTGAATACGAGCGGCGCGACAAGGAGAAGGCCCAAGAAGGTGCTGGAGGATCCGGCAAGAAACATCCCGGCCGGGGAGGACGCCGCGGCAAGGCCAAGTAGCGGCAAGGAGACAGACCTCCCCGCGGCCGCGACAAGGATGAAGACGACGATGACGACGAAGACATGGATGATGTCGAGACCAGTGAGCAGGAGTTCCAGAAAACCACAGAGGTCTTGTGCGTTGACGGCGGTGCTTCTCAGCATACTTCACACCGCCAACTCAAGCAGTGGGTGCGGGAAGTCAATGCGGCAGAACCACCTGTCGAGTCACGCAAGCTTCTGAAATGGTCCAGCACGCCTATCATCTTTGATATTGAGGACCACCCTGATCGCACAACTGCGGTCGGGTGCTTGCCGATGTTGGTCTCACCAACTATCCGCAACCTCAAGGTCACTAAGATGCTAGTTGATGGCGGGGCCGGCTTGAACCTGATCTCCTCCGCTGTACTCCAGAAACTCCAGATCCCTGACAGCGAGCTTGAAGAGACCGGCGCATTCCAAGGAATCAACCCGGGAAGGAGCAAGCCGAAGGGGAAGGTCACGTTGCCAGTGACGTTTGGCAGCGAGTTGAACTTCAGGACTGAGAGGGTCACTTTCGACGTTGCCAATTTTCCATTGCCTTACAATGGGATACTCGACCGTCCAGCACTTGCCAAGTTCATGGCAGCCTCACACTATGAATACAACATGCTAAAGATGCCAGGCCCGATAAGCGTCATCTCTGTCCCTAGCGACAAGAAGGATGCTCTTATCTGCGCCGACAAGATCTACCGGGAAGCAGCAGCCGCAACAGATCGTAAGTCACCTGCCGTTGAAGCTCCCGGGGGGAAGAAGAAGACCAAGTCCGGCAAGAGTTCTGATGCCCACTCCGGCAAGCGCACCTCTTCGGAGTGATGCGCTACCGTCGAGGACGCACCATCGAGCTCCACCGGCAAGTGTAAGAAGGCAATGGCAGCTCCGCCAGAGACCAAGAAGGTGTCCGCCAAGGAGGACGGCACTGGTGGTACCTTCACCATCAGTGCCACTCTAGACCCTAAACAGGAAAGCGCGCTCATTGCTTTCCTGCAGGCGAACGTCGACGTGTTTGCGTGGCAACCGTCTGACATCCCCGGTGTTCCCGGGAAAGTAATTGAGCACCATCTTTCCGTCTGTCCTCATGCACGGCCTGTCAAGCAGAAGGTCAGGAAACAAGCAGTGGAGCGCCAAGAATTCATCGCAGAAGAGATCAAGAAGTTGGAAGCAGCGGGCCTTGTCAGAGGAGTGCTCCATCCCACGTGGTTGGCCAATCCTGTAGTCGTGCGCAAGGCAAATGGGAAATGGAGGCTTTGTATCGACTTTACCGATGTCAATAAAGCTTGTCCAAAAGAGCCATTTCCCTTGCCGCACATTGACCAGATTGTCGACTCCACGGCTGGATGTGACTTGCTTTCATTTCTTGACGCATACTCAGGATACCATCAGATCTTCATGGCAGAAGAGGATGAGGAGAAGACCGCATTCATCACTCCATGTGGCACGTACTGTTTCAAACGGATGCCTTTCGGTTTGAATAATGATGGTTCAACTTTTGCAAGAGTAGTCCATGTCGCTCTTGAGCCACAAATACACAGAAATGTGGAAGCATACATGGACGACATCGTGGTCAAGAGCAAGGACAAGGCAACTCTGATTCAAGATTTAGACGAGACCTTTGCAAATCTGCGCAAGATCAGCCTCAAGCTCAACCCCGAGAAGTGTGTGTTTGGAGTCCCTTCCGGCAAGCTTCTCGGGTTCTTCGTGTCTCAGCGGGGAATTGAAGCCAATCCCGACAAGATCAAGGCCATTGAGCAGATTGAAGCACCGAAGCGCGTCAAGGATGTGCGAAGACTTGCTGGTTGCGTGGCTGCTCTCAGCAGGTTTATCTCTAAGTCTGCTGAGCGCGCCCTGCCATTTTTCAGAATATTGAAAAAGGCAGGTCCAATGAAATGGACTCCGGAAGCGGAGGCTGCGCTGCAAGACTTGAAGAGATACATGTCCTCCACTCCAATACTTGTCGCACCTAAGCCACAAGAGAAGTTGCTGCTGTATATAGCGGCAACCAATCAAGAGGTTAGTGCTGCGTTAGTAGCGGAGAGGGAGGCAGATGATGAGCCAGCAACCGCGGCAGGCGCGTCCAGCGACAAGCAGGGGGCTTCCCCGATAAGCTCTGGTCCCGACAAAGATGGATCTGCGTAGGAGATACAGAAGAAAATGGTACAGCGCCCAGTTTACTTTGTCAGCTCCCTTCTGCAGGGGGCTAGGTCAAGGTACTCTGGTGTGCAGAAATTGCTTTTCGGCCTCCTCATGGCCTCGAGAAAGCTGCGCCATTACTTTCAAGCACATGAGATCACAGTTGTCACTCGCTTTCCACTGAAGAGGATACTGCAGAATCCAGAAGCAACAGGCAGGATTGTTGAGTGGGCACTGGAACTGTCAAGCTTTGGCCTCAAGTTTGAGAGCACTTCAACTATCCAAAGCAGAGCATTGGCAGAATTCATAGCAGAGTGGACGCCAGCACCAGATGAAGAAATTCCAGAAACGAGCATCCCCGTCAAGGAATCAAGAAAAGAGTGGCTGATGTACTTCGATGGTGCCCTCTCGCTGCAAGGCGCCGGTGCCGGCGTGCTGCTTGTCGCACCCACCGGAGAGCACCTCAAGTACGTAGTCCAGATGCACTTTCCGAAGGAGCAAGCAACGAACAATACTGCAGAGTATGAAGGTTTGCTTGCCGGTCTCAGGATCGCGGCAGACCTTGGGATCAAGAAGCTCATTGTCACGGGTGACTCGCAGCTTGTCGTCCGCCAAGTGAACAAGAGTTCTCAGAGTCCCTTGATGGAAGCCTACATTGATGAGGTGAGAAAGTTAGAAGAGCACTTTGACGGCCTACAGATGCAGCATGTTCCAAGAGCTCAGAACGACATTGCCGATGGCCTGTCGAAGTGCGCCGCACACAAGTTACCTGTGGAACCAGGGATCTTTGTGCTCAAGATGACTCAACCATCTGTAACACCATCAACTGGACAGAGCAAGAAGAGGAAGTTGATTTCTTGTGACTATTTTCCGGCAGAGCTTCCCGAAGCCGCCGCCAAGAAGGTCCCCAAGATCAACACCAAAAGTGCTGAGGAGCAGTCTGCTCCGGCAAGCCCTAGGGTTTGCTCCGTTGAAGCAGAAGCTCCCGACAAGTTTTGCTCCGGCAAGCTTGCCGAGGAACATCAAGCTCCGGCTGAGCCGCAAGTTCTCGCCGTAGAAGCGGATGTTCCCGCAGCAGCAGATGTGCCTTTAGTCCTTGTTGTCCAGCCGCAAGCTCCAGCATGGGCATAGCAGATTGTCCATTTCCTTCAGACAGGAGAACTTCCCGAAGAGCAAGAAGAAGAGGAAAGAGTAGCCCGACAGTCAAGTATGTACCAGTTTGTCGACAACACACTGTACAGAAGAAGACTCAACGGTGTGAAATTGAAGTGCATTCACCGGGAAGACGGACAAAAGCTGTTGGCAGAGATACATGGAGGCATATGTGGTCACCACATTGGCGCAAGAGCACTTGCCGGCAAAGCATTCCGGCATGGTTTCTTTTGGCAGACATCGCTCCAGGATGCAACTGCACATGTAACCAAGTGTGAAGCGTGCCAGTTCCATTCCAAGCAGATACACCAGCCAGCTCAAGATCTCCAGACGATCCCTTTATCCTGGCCATTTTCGGTCTAGGGGCTCGACATCCTCGGCCCCTTTCCCTGAGCAATCGGGGGCTTTGAGTACTTGTACGTTGCAATTGACAAGTTCACAAAGTGGCCGGAAGTGGAAGCAGTGAGGAAGGTGACAGCACAGTCAGCAGTCAAGTTCTTCAGGTCGATTGTTTGCCGCTTCAGGATCCCTAACAGGATCATCACTGACAACAGTACGCAATTTACGAGCCGCACCTTCATGCAGTACGTCCAAGATCTTAGCGCCAAGGTCTGCTTCGCTTCTGTTGCTCACCCGAGAAGCAACGGTCAAGCGGAGAGGGCAAATGCTGAAGTACTGCACGGGCTCAAGACCAGGACTTTCGACAGGCTGCACAAGTGCGGAAGAAACTGGATCGAGGAGCTGCCGGTGGTTCTTTGGTCGATCAGGACGACGCCAAATCGAGCCACTGGACAGACACCTTTCCCTCTAGTCTATGGAGCAGAGGCAGTTCTCCCCACGGAACTCATATACGGGTCACCTCGAGTGCTCGCTTATGATGAGCTTGAGCAAGAGCAGCTGCGACAAGATGACGTGCTGCTCCTTGAGGAACACCGTCTTCAGGCTGCTGTACGAGCTACTCGCTACCAGCAAGGTTTGCACCGCTACCATAGCCGCAAAGTTAACGCCAGAAGTCTCGAGGAACGCGACCTTGTTCTTCGGCGCGTTCAGTCCGCCAAGAATTCCAACAAGTTGACGCCGAAGTGGGAATGCCCTTACCGGGTGAAACGAGTCACTAGGCCTGGCGCTGTCCGCCTTGAGACCGAAGATGGCATTCCGGTGAGCAACTCCTGGAATATCGAGCATCTTCGTAAGTTTTTCCCGTAAGGCGCGGTTGCCGGAACCCGTTCCGGCAACCACCTTTTGTACAAGTCTTGCCGCTGTTGCATGTAATCCTTTGTACAAAGCCGGGTGCAGACCCCGTGCATAAGTAAAGCTCATGTGCTCTGCACATCTTGTCAATTTCATGCTTTCTATTTTTTGCATGTGTTATCTGACACTTTGTGCAGCACCTACCCCCGGTAAGCAATAAAGAGCCTTAAGGCTGCATATCTTTGTTTTCTCTTCTTTCTTTTTCTCAAGGAAAGGAAGGTTCCCTCGACCACAAGTTTGCCGGGGGGAAGGAGAAGATAGTGGTATGGACCAGGCGTCGTTCAAGAAAGTTTCCCCTTGTCGGGAAGCAAACAACAAAAAAAGCTAAGTTGCCAAAGCTTGAGCAATTAGATTTTTAAAATTTTAAGTTATCTTCCTTGAACGACCGTGCTTTTTATGAAAACCTGTGCGCGGAGGAACCAACTCGTAGCTAGTTGTGCCCTTACTTTGTTTCAAGCCCAGTCAACAATTTTGTTTTGAGTCCGCTCAACAACTTTGTTTTGAGTTCGCTCTACATCTTAAGTGAGATGCGACTAGTTGCGACAAGGTTTCTTGTCGGTAACGGCACCGCCAGCAGGCTGCTGACGTCACGCACTCAGCGCTCACGGCTAAGGTGCCTGCGCCGGCAAGTTCCCTAACAGCGTAGGGCAAAAACATACAAAGGAAGGAATCAAGTAAAGGAAATAACATTGCAATCTCTACCCAAAATAGAGTTATATTACAAGATAGCTTGTCGCAGCTCTAACAGATTGTTCCCATACATGGCCAGCAGCGACAAGAAAAGAAGAAAACGGGCGGTCTAGTCTACGCGATCGCCCTCAGCCCTGTTGATCCCACTCACCTTGTCCACAATGGGTGCGACAAGGGCCTTGAGCGCTTCCAGATCAGCATTCGGCGGCAGGGACCCGAGGACGTTGGTGACGTTGAGGCTCGGGTTGCGGAAGGCCACCTTCACCAACACCTTTTGAAGAGCTCCCACGCAGATCTTGCGCGACTCGTCGGCCAGCTGCTTTGGGATCTTCTCCCGGAGTCGCTGGAGGGCCGTCTCCACGCCTTTGAAGAACAAGGTGAGCTTGGCGCTGGGCTGGAGGCTCTCATCGGAGGGATACCCGAGATCCTCCATCCCAAGCTGCGCCAGCTCCCTGTCAATATCCGCGGCAGCATTCACGAGACCCTCCGTCCAGTGCTCCACGGTCTCCCTAAAAGTATTCTGGGCGGCAGCAGCACTCTCCAGCAGCGCTTTATCGGCCTTGATCTCCTCCTTCAAGGCCACCTCCTGCTCCCTGGCGCAGTCCAGTGTCTTGGTCAAACTGGTCAGCTTCAACTCAAGATCTGCGTTGGAGTCCTTGGCGGCCGCAAGTTCCTTCCCTTCTCGGCGAGACGAACCTGCAGCTCCGAGTTGCTGTAGGCGTCCTTCTCCCGCTCCTGCTTGAGCGCGACAAGCTCTTCACCTCTCGCCTTGAGATCAGCCTCCAGCTGCACCACCTTCGTCTCCAACTCCTTCTTGGCGGCCTCGGCAGCTGCCGCAGCATCCTCTGCTTGCTTGAGGGCTCCGCCATGTGATTGCTCGCGCGCGGCAAGCTCCTCCTCGTGGCAGTCGAGGTTAATCTTCCGCCGCGCCAGCTCGCCCTCCTGCGCAGACAGCTTCTCAGCGACAAGCCGCTGTTGCTCTTCGACGTCAGCCTTCTCAAGGAAGAAGGCTTTCTGCTCCTTGGCGAGTTGCTCCCGCT
Source organism: Secale cereale (assembly GCA_902687465.1). Lineage (NCBI taxonomy): Eukaryota > Viridiplantae > Streptophyta > Magnoliopsida > Poales > Poaceae > Secale > Secale cereale. The sequence goes on from LR738711.1 coordinate 839,573,823, forward strand.
CCTCTGCCAGAGATCGGAGAGCTTCCTGGTTGAGACCCCGGAGCTCCTCCGCGCGCTTCTCTATGTCTTCTCCCGCCTTTGAGACAAGTGCCTCGCGGGACTCCAGCTTGGCTTGCCGAGCGTGGTAGAGCGACAACAGCTTCTGCAGCAGCCGTTCCTCCTCAGGCTCGCCGCTGCTACTGCTTGGCGCGTCAACTAGCGTCAGCCCGGCGGAGGCGAGCACCTCTACGACAAAGCTCTCTCCTTCGACCGATGCCCTGGAACTTGACGCCCAGGGGAGGTTGATGAAGACGCCATCACCGGCCTTCAAGTAGACGCCTGGCTAGGGCTCTTCGGAGCCTGACGCTGTGGTAGCGGCGGAGGGATCGGCGATCGGCGTAGCGTCTGGCGCTCCTGCGGCCTCAGGGCCGTCAGTGCGATCTCCAGACCCCTCGCCAGCTGCGGCGGCGGCAGCCTTGGCGGCCTCATCGCGGGCGGGATCATCAGCGCCGGCTGCTTCATCGGTGGCAGCGGCGTCGCCGGCGTTGCCGCACGTGTTCTCCTCGCCAGCAACCTCCGTCTCCATCAGCTCCGCAACAGATGGGTCTGACGGCCGGAAAGGGGAGAAAAGTCAAGCAAATATCCAAAAAGGAGATCAAAAGAAGAAGAACCCAAGGGAAGTTTCGAAGCAAGAGGATTACCTGCACCAAGATTTGCAGTCGTAGTCTCCGCCGGCGGGGGGCCGCTGGCGCTCTCCTTTGCCGGGGAGCTCTCCCTTGCCGGAGGACTCTCCCTTGGCGGAGAACTCTCCCTTGCCGGAGAGACCCTTGCCGGAGAACTCTCCCTTGGCGGTGTAGTCGAAGCAGATGCCATGTCGGGGGCGGTCTCCGGGCGCTCCTGGTGGGGCTGCTCTGCTCCTACACAAACCAACAAACAGATATTAGCAAAGAAAGAACATCCATGCGCGCCTAACAGCGGAAAGTGAACCATATACTTACAATGGGGGCTGCGCTGGGGGCTGCTCTGAAGATTAGTTGCCGGGTCCGGCAAGGTGGTCTCAGTGGGTTCGTCCTCGACAATGATCACCTCCTCTCTCCTCGCCGGGACCTTGGCTCTCTTCGCCGCTCTCTGGGCCAGAGTCCTGAAAGGAATAAGTTCAGAGCAAAGCAAATGAGATACAAGACAGAACAGCAAGAATTGAAGGAATACAAGAACAACAAGAATCTTACTCTTCTTCTTCCTCGTCGGAGCTGAGCGCGGAGAGTCGAAGTCCGGCTCACGTCCAGCGCGAGGAGGCGGAGGAGTAGGCTCCCTTGGCCGCTTGGCGGGAGCAGTGGCGGTGGTCTGAGACGACCCCGCTCCGGCTGCCGCCATGGCATGAGAAGCAGCAGGAGCAGCAGTGGTGGTCCGGGAAGACCCCGCTCCAGTTGCCGCAGCCGCGCGAGGTGCTCCCACGGCAACAGAGCTTGTCGTGGTGGAGCGTGTCGCGCGGCGCGGGGGCTGTCGACTCGTCTGCCGTTCCGCTACGTCCCCGGCCTTGCAGAGACGCCTTGTTGGTGGATCTAGGGGCTCTGCTTGCGGCGAGCTGCCTGAAGATGAGGAGGAAGAGGAGTCGATCTCCAACGAGCCGCTCGTATCCTCGGCGGGCTCACTCGACTCGACGTCATGCCCGGCAAGCTCTTCCTCACCGGCAAACTCCTCTCGCTCGGCAAGGCTTGCCGCCTCCGCTGCTTCTGCCTCCTCCACGGTGAAGCCAAACTCGCCCGCGGCTACGGCTGCCGCCGCCTCTTCCAGCCTAGTGGCGATGCGCTTCATCTCCGTATCGGTGGTGTCGCGAGTGAGGCCTTTCTTTTCGTCGAAGCGAATCGGCACTTATTCCAAGCCGTCAAAGAACTCCTGCACAGCGTCATCTGCAGGCTCTTGCCAAGTTGGGTCAATCCCATGAGAGTCGCACAGCGGCATCATTGCGCGAATGCGGCTGAGCGCGGAGTTGTTGCACAGCGGAACGACACCCTTCGGCAACCTGAACACTTCGGGATGTTGAGGGTCGTATTTGAACAGCTCCCGGAGCATTGCGTCAAGTTCCATAACAGTGAAGTTGAAGTTGAGGCCCGGGCGCATCCTCATGATGTCCGCCGCATTCTCGAACTCCCAGGTGGGTCTCCTCCTCTCCTGCAGGGGGGCGATGCGGCGGCGAAGGAAATCTGCGCCAACCGCACCTACAGTGAGCCCGGCAAGCCTGAGGCGTTGGATCCGGGCAATGGCAATCTTCAGCCTATCGTCTTCTGGGGCCACGTTGCTCCAATCGTTGCCGCACACTACTGGGGCTTGGCGCCGGGCGGTAAAAGGCTGCGGGTTTTCCTCGACAATCCAGCACCAGTTTGCTCTCCATTCCTCCCATTTGCTGCGGAGCTCTCCCTCCAGATAAGCTTCCTTCTTGTGGGTCCTCGAGATCTAGGAGACTCCGTTGGATAAAGGCTCTCCTCTCTCAACTCGGGGCATAAAGAAGTGGCGAAAAAGGGCTACATTGGGATAGACTCCGACAAAGTTTTCGCAGAGATGTGCGAAAACTGCCATGGTCAGAACGGCATTGGGGGTGAAATCAAGGAGGTGGAACCCGTAGGTGTTCATAATATCACAGAAGAATTTAGAGAAAGGCGGGCAGAGCCCGCAGTAGAAGAACAAGGCGAAGAAAGGGTATCCATTCGGAGCCATTTTTCAAGCGACGGCTGGAAGTACCTTCGTGCGCGGATGCGCCCGCGTCTCCCCCGACCAGAAGAGGTAGTAGTAGTCCCTCAGCTCCCTCGCGGCAAGCTTGCGGGGAAGATTGCCCACTCCTTTCGCAGCGCCGCGAGCCGCTGCGCCTCGGTCGACTTCACGCCCTTCCCCTTCTCGGCTTTCGGAGCCATGACGGAAGTGGTGAGGGAGGTCTACGGCGTTGGTGGTGCCGGTGGTGATGGGGGGGGGGGGGACGGAGCGCTGCTCTCTTTTCAGCTTTGGGAAGAAGGGGAGCGGCAGAGATTTTCGAGGTTGGAGTAGCAACTGGCGGATGGGCGAACTGCCCCTGTTTCCCCTACTTATAAGGAGGGAGGGGGCGAACGTTCCGCCTTTCCGAATAAAGAAACCACCCACGATCTCTCCCACGACACCGCAATCAACGCGTGCCGTTAGGGGAGGGCGCGGTGGATCCGGACAAAGATACGGCGTAACCCAGGCCGTGCGTGCCCGTGCCCTGTTTTGGGCCTGGCCCAACAGCGCTCGGCACCGTGTATGGCCCAGGCCCGGGGGCTCCCATCGGTGTACTAGAGTAGGGGTACCCTAGTATCCCGAACTTGTGCACGAGCAGTCGCAGCATCCCGCCGAAAGGCTTGCCGGGTGACCGCCGAGGTCCTTTGTGGTTCCTTTGGAGCCATTCAAGAACAAAGTATCCAAGCCAAGGAGACAAGGGCCCGGCAAGAGGAGCTTGCCGGGAAGGCCACTCAAGGCACAAGGCCACTCAAGGCACAAGACCCCGGCAAGAGGAGCTTGCCGGGAAGGCCAACCAAGGCATCTCAAGGAACTTGCCGCGACGCGCCACGCGTCCCGGCAAGGCCCGGCGAGCGGCAAGCTCCCGGACGCGACAAGTCAACGACCGCGGCAAGCTACCACTCTGTACCCGCGCTCCAGCACATCCAGCAACGTGTCGCTCTAGGGCCCTTCCAGGCGTACGTGGCGGGAGGCTGTGCAGCCAGCGGTACGCGGTGGCAAGCGGCGCTGACAAGATTGCCATCGTGGCGAGCGGTGGTGTCCCTGACGGTCCCTTTTGGACTGTTTGGGCAACGCTGATGGGCATTTGATACGTCTCGAACGTATCTACTTTTCCAAACACTTTTGATATTGTTTTGACCTCATTCTTGCATGATTTGAAGTAAACTAACCCGGACTGACGCTGTTTTCAGCAGAGCTGCCTGTATGGTTTTATTGTGTGCAGGAAAACGGATTTTTTGGTATCTCAGAAAATTCCACGAAAAATCACAGAAAATCCACACACCCGAAGGAACCTGGAGCCAGAAGAGGGGCCAGAGGGGGGCCAGGGGGGCCCCAGGCGCCCTGGTGGCGCGGCCCACCCCCTGGCCGCGCCGGGGAGTCGCCTGGGTGGGCCCCACCTCCCCTGGTGCCCTACTTTGACCCGTAGTTTAGCTCGCGACGGAGAAATCCCAGATTAGAAGTTCTTTTCGCAGTTTTCGTCGCGGAGCCGCCGCCACCCTCTGTTCTTCTTCGGGAGGGCTAATCTGGAGGCTGAATTGGCCTCCGGAGAGGGGAGATTGTCGCCATCGTCATCATCATCACCACTCCATCATCCCTCCATGACTTCTCCTTCCATGTGTGAGTAATCCCCTGCTGTAGGCGAAGGGGATGGTAGGGATTGGATGAGTTAGAATATGTAATAGTTTGTCAGATCGTTGGGGGCATGTTGCCTATCATCTACTATGGTGTTTATCATCTTTGCTTCAACTTGTAATTCTTAATGCTTGTCACTTAGGGCCCGAGTGCCATGATTTCAGATCTGAACCATATGTGTTTGCATGAATATATTTGTGTTCTTGGTCCTATCTATGAGTTATTTGCACCTATTACGGTTCGGAACCGGCGATCTCAAAAGTGACAGTTTGGGACACCAAAGGGGATGGTCCGTAGTTTGAGGATTACATGTATCCATTGAGTTCATTGCTTTGTTCCGGTGCTCTTTGATAGGAGCACCTTAATCTCCGTAAGTTCCATTTGGCCCCGTTCGTAGCGGGATGGTAGGACAAAAGATGTTGTGCAAGTTCTTATTGCAAGCACGTACAACTACCTACGGGATACATGCCTAATGTTTGATATTTGCCTAGATGATCATTACTTTTCCGTGTGCCTTGCCCCAAGTTGGAATCATGATATATCTCATCCATGCAGCGCCCAACCATCCGTCTCCCTAGCCTACAGTGTTTTAAATCCTGCTGGTTACTAGTTGCTATTTTTGCCATTTACTTTTGCTGTTTACTTTTACTATCACTATCATCACTATCATATCACTGTTACCACTTATCTTTTGTTGCAAGTAAGTATATTTCAGGTGCAGTTGAATTGACAACTCAACTGTCAAAGCTTATAAATACTCTTTGGCTCCCCGTGTGTCGAATCAATAAATTGGGTTATTCTTACCCGCGAAGACTATCTCGATCCCTTACGGTTCAGGGTTATCAAGTACCGTTTTCTGGCGCCGTTGCCGGGGAGCATAGCAATATTTACAAGTCTACTTGAAGTATCCTACCTGCTGCACTTCATCCGCTATGGGTAAGAAAGGAGACCCCAAGGTTCCGATCTTACTATCCACTACAAGAAGAGGTACAGTTGTGAGCACTAGTGCTACACTTGATTCACCTTCTGTTATGAGTAAGTTTGCCTCACCGCCACCACATGATGGTCCAACTGAATCTGTTACTATGTCTGATACTCTTGATGATGCTTCTACTACTATTGATGATATTAGTTCACTCGGTTATGCTCTTGAGAAACAGATCGCTGCTGCTGCAAAAAAGTCTAGAATTGAAATTCCTGTTACTCGCTACCCTATTGGTGAGACTTACGATTATCCTGATTTGAGTAAACTCAAGGAGAGACTCCTTGATGATGATTACTATATGCTTGATGAAGATTTATGCAGGGAACTGACTGAGTTTTCTGGCTCTGACCCTGAAGTTATTCAGAAGCTGTTTGAAAAACACTCTTTGAAGAACAAAACCGTTCCTGATCCTGAATTTGCTACATCTCCTATATGCATTGATGATCCTGATTATGATTTCTCTGTTGATCTTTCACTTATAGCTATGGTTGAAGCTGACCCCTTTTATGGCAGAGAAAATGATGATGCTATTGCACACCTGACTAAACTCGGTGAGTCGGGTGGCCTGTTTACGACGGATGAGAAGATACGATACTTTTATGTGACCAAGCTTCTTCCTTTCTCCTTGAAGGAAGGTGCTAAAGCATGGTATGATTCACTCCCATGCGGTTCCCTTAAGAGTCCTCAAGACTTAGCTCACTCTTTTGTTGATAAGTACTTTCCTGCTCACATGCAACATGCTGCTTTACAAAGAATTTATAACTTTAAACAGTTGCAGGATGAGTCCATCCCTAAAGCTTGGGGGAGGTACTGCGGTCTGATTCGGGCTAGACCAGGACATGAAGTCCCTAAGAACGAATTAATCGATATATTCTATGCTGGTCTAACTGATGAATCCAGGTCCTATTTGGACAGTTGTGCTGGTTGTGTTTTCAGGAAAAGAACGCCGAAAGATGCAGAAGATTTGATGGGCAGGATTGCCAAAAACCATGAAGATTGGTCCGTCCCTGAACCACCTCCACCACCAAAGAAGAGGGGCATGTTGGTTCTAAGCCCCGAAGATATGCGAGAAGCAAAGAAGTCTATTAAAGAGAAAGGTATTAAAGCTGAAGACGTGAAGAATCTACCCCCTATTGAGCAGCTGTGTGAGCCTACCACTCACCCTCCTATGGTAGAGGTACACTCTCTTTTAGATATCAACGCAGTGACATCCCTCATGGTAAGCCTCCTGATCAATGTTTAGATGAGTTTGATAATTTTATTATGAAACAAAATCATTTTAATGAGAGGATACAAAGTCAGTTGCATGATAATTCCCTTGCTATCAAAAGTTTGCTTGATGTTCTAGGTAGAACGGTTAATGATGTTCAATGTCTCGTGAAACATTTTCATATGGTTCAAACTCAGCTTAAACAAATTTCTAATGTGCAAAAAGATTTGCTTGCTAACAATGCCAAACAAGATGACTTGCAGGCCTTCGGGATTAAGACCCGAGGAGGAACTAGCACTCAAGATCCTCTCTATCCAGAGGGGCATCCGAGGAGAATCGAGCAAGATTCTCAAATGCAGGAAGAAGAAATTGTTGGCTCTCCAAAGAAGAAGAAGAAACATAAGGAGACTGACAATTCTAATGATCCTATTACAGATGAAGAGCCAGCTGTTGATCCCAACAGCGTATCTATCTCCGATGCTGAGACTGAAGACGGTGCTGAACCTGAAGATAAGGATAATGAGAAGAATGATCCGCCTGAAGTTCGAGAAGAAGAAGCACCTGACAAACGTAAGAGGTACACTAAAGAAGATTTCATCGCAAGAAAACATGGGAAGGAAAGAGAACCATGGGTACAGAAACCCATGCCCTTTCCAGGTAAGTCCATCAAATCTAAAGAAGAAGAGCATTACAATAAGTTCTGTGAGTGGATTAAGCCTCTTTTTCTTCAAATCCCTTTGACTGATGCTATTAAGTTACCTCCTTATTCAAAATATATGAAAGATATTTTCACTAATAAAAGAAAAGTTCCTAATGAAGCAATATCTACTATGCTTGCTAACTACTCTTTCAGTGGCAAGATTCCTGAGAAGCTCGGTGATCCAGGTATACCCACCATTCCTTGCTCCCTAAAGAATAATTATGTCAAAACTGCTTTGTGTGATCTTGGAGCAGGAGTGAGTGTTATGCCTCTCTCTCTTTACAAGAGGCTTTGTTTAGAGAAACTAATTCCTACAGATATCTCTCTCCAGATGGCTGACAAGTCAACCGCCGTTCCAATAGGTATTTGTGAGGATGTTCCAGTAGAAGTTGCTAATTGTTTGATTCTTACTGATTTTGTTGTGCTTGACATGCCCGAGGATGGGAGCATGTCCATTATTCTTGGTAGACCTTTTCTTAACACCGCAGGTGCTATTATTGATTGCAATAAAGGGAAGGTTACCTTCAATGTGAATGATAAAGAACACACGGTGTATTTTCCAAAGAAGACCGACAGGAGGCATGGCCTCAACTCTATAGAAAATATCGAGACCGTGAAGATTGGGGAATGGGACTGTCCACTACATGTGCACCACAAATACAAAACTATTATGGTGGGGACAATGTCCATAAAAGTAAAGGTTCAGTGATTACTTCGTAAGAGGTGAGACTTTTTGCTCTATATATCGCCTGTTTGTTGGTAAGACTTGATCAAGCTTACTAGTAAACATGTTTTATATAGATAAAAAGTTGAGCTTGTTATGTTTTCATTTATTTTAGTTTTTGTTCTCTTTGCTATACCAAGTATTTATGTTTTGAAGCTTCACAATACTAATCACTGCTTTAAGTTTTCAGAAAGTCTTGCAGCTTTTTGAACTTCGAAAAAATTTCAACACTGAAGTTTTCAGAAAAATTCCAGAAAATAAAAATAAAAATTTCCACGCCGGGAGTGACCCAGAGGTACCTGGGGCCAGCCAGGAGGACCCACCAGTGGCCCAGGCGGCCAGCTGGCGCGGCCTGCCCCCTGACCGCGCCCACAAGGCCCCCCTCCAGGTAAGTCTTCTTCCTCCCTCTCTCTTTCTCTCAAAAAACGCGAGTTCTGCACTTGTTCTTGCATTCTTGCTGCTCTTGGATGCGATTCTTCGATCTCTCTCTACAGCCAATCATTTGAGCTGAGATTTTGAACAAATACTCCTTGGTATGTGACTCCTCCACCCCTCCAATTAGATTTCTGATTGGTGGCTTCATTTGTGAGTATTTAGTAGTTCTTGGTGCTGTATAGATGAGCTTGCATGCATATGTAGAAAGTTATTTTCCAAGTTTTGATGCAAGTTTATGCCTTGGGCAAGTGAGTTGAGTAGTTTGCCTTAACCCACCTTGTTTTAATCCTTGTTTTTGTAATTTGTCAAAAAATTCAGAAATGAGTTTGTTAGGAAGGGCAAAGGGGTGGCTTGAGAAGAGGAGGCCCACACACTCCGATCGAGTTACTAGAGCCGCAGCTTCACCCTCGACTGCTAGGGTGAGCTATAATGAAGATCATGTGCCCCTGGAGTTGTTGGAAGACACAAGTCCAGCACGTGCGATGATGTTTCCATGTGATGAATTCCTTGAAGCTGCGGGAATCAAGGATGAGTTTTATAATCTTTGTGCTAATGCAGGTCTGACACGGCTCGTCACGTGCCGTGTTACTCAGTATCAAAAACTCACCTCCAGTTTCATTAACAGTTTTAGATATAATCCTGATTCAGGTGCTATTGAGTTTAAAATTTACAATGATCTTATCACCATGACTTTGGGAAAGTTTTGTGAAATAATAGGTGTGCCAAACGTTGGGAGGACGGCTAGGATGACCACTCAGCCCTCCGAGCTGAAAACCGTCTTCAACTCTCTCTGCAGCATGGGTACGAGGGATATTCATCGGTCGAAGATCTCCAGCATCTTATTCCCTCACCTCAGGTATTTTGCATATTATGTTGCTAGTGGGGTGTTAGCTCGTGACAACACGAGATACACTTCTGCGGTGGATATTGCTATCCTGGCAGTAGCCCTCTCAGGGAGATCTGATTATAATCTGGGTGCCTTAATTGCTCGACTCCTTGCTATGAACGGTAACAAGGGAGACTTATATGGTGGCGTTTATGCCACACTTATCTTAGAACATCTTGGAGGCACCCCACATCCTGATGATAATCCTTTTACTTATTTAAGCTTTGATCTTGCTGCTATGAAAAGGCATAAGTTTGTTACCATGGCTTCTGAGCTTGATAATCTTGTTTATATCTTGCCTTTCGGAACTACTACGGAACGCGAGATCCGTCTACCTGCACCTCTTTTGTTTGATTTTTCTTGCAGGAACGGATGGTCCTTTGATGTTGTCCAGTTCGATGAGTTCATGGCCCAGCATCAGTTTCATAACCCCATGGAGGGGGTTGTGCCCGACGAGGAGGAGCACGGTGAGTTACCACCTTTTCAGGAAGAAACCGCCACCGAGTTTGGTGAAGGGTCTTCCTCTGCTTGGCGTACGGACCCTTCCTCGTGGGAGACTCCGAGGAGTTCGGTGTACGCGCCAGCATCCTTCTACGATCCTTGGACTCACTACCATACCCCCGGAGCAGGAGGCTCCTGGGGGCAGTAGCTGCTACCAACTTAGGCCAAAAGCCTAAGCTTGGGGGAGTACGTGCCCCACTCACTTTTCCATTGTATTAACTGTTTTATTCGCTTTGATCTTTTCGAAGTTTTTGCCCGTTCTTCTTTATTTCTCTCTTTGCAAAAACAACAAAAAGATTTTCTCTTTCTTTTGCTTTCGTTCAACCTTTGAAATAATCCAAAAAGATTTCCTTTCTCTTTTTAGTTTGCTTTGTTTTCAGAGTTCAGCTCGAGTCCGTGATGCCATTTAATTATATTTCCTACGTTCGATCGTGCAAGTGACGAGATAGTAATGACGAAGATCGACTGAAGGGAAGCAACAAGGAAGACCGGTATGAACTCTTCTTGTTTCTACTTTTGTACATATGCCTGTACTTATGATCTAGAGACCAGCTTGTAGCGACATAGTGCTATGTTTACAATGCTCTTCCAGTGGTTCATGCTTTCCTTGTGGCTAGTCTCGAATAGCTAGAATATATAATGTGTTATTGAAATGATTTACATGCATTGCACTGTTCATAGTCTGGTATACTAAGGTGGTATTTCCCTTTAGAGAATTTTTGGATTGACTTGGCACATGTTTACACATGTTTAAGACTAAAAAGTCTGTTCTGCCTTGATGATCTTTGAGTTTCAGAATAGTTATATCACTTTCATGCCCGATTCAATGTTGCTTTGTCGCTCTGCATGATTATGACCATTATTGCTCTCTAGTTGGTCGCTTCCCAGTCTTTTGCTAACCTCCACCTATACTAAGAGGACTGACTGCTTGTGCATCCAAAATCCTTAAAACCTGTTATGCCATATGAGTCCACCATACCTTCCTATACATGGTATTTACCTGCCATTCCTAACGAAGACTTTCGTGTACCATCTCGAAATTAATCAAAAGCATTTCTCTTTTTGTTCCTCTGTTTTAGCTCATGAGGAAGTAGTAGTTAATTCATGATCTTTTTAAGTTGGACAAGTTTCACCCCGGGATTGCATGTCTAATGTGCAAACCCATAATACGAGAAGGAACTGGCATAGAGTGCGCCCGGCTCATAAAAGATAATACAACAAACAAACCCTCATTCACGCTTTGTTCATGAGAAATCAGAAAACTTTGGCAGTGATAAACAAAGGAGATTAAGAGGATGTGATCGTCCTCATGCGGGAGCCGTTCCTCGAAACTTGTCTAGCTCAAGAAGTGATTGAGTTATCTGCTAGCATTCGTTGACGAAATACGCACCTCTCAAAAACATTTTTACCTCTGTTTTTAAAACCAAGAGCTCTGGTACATGTTTAGTTTTTGTTTCCGATCACGGGTTTTCAACATTGCCAACAAAAGCCACGATTCGAGAGTCTCCACCTTCTTTCTTCAAAGCACCAACTAGGAGAGCATAATTGTCATTCTGAGTGTAATGTGAATTGTCCCAAAGTATTACATTGTCTTCTGCATGCTTGTGATATGATTTATTCTGAAAGTCTTAGTTCTAGTCTCCTTTAAAACTCTGGAGGAGTTTCTGCATTTATGTTTTGCTTCACTCATGGAGGCTAGCGAGATACCACCCTAATATGCTCAAGCTATGTGCAATGTAATCTTGTCTTGATTTTCAGTAGTATATTATTTACTTTTAGGTATTTGTGATTGGTCACTTGAAAGAAGGATTGCTCCGTGCATTGTCCTCATAGTACTGTTTCAATATTTGCTAGACTCTTTTCATAGTACATGCTTATATACATCTAATGAAACAAAAGAGTTTGTCAAAGTTTTCTTTGTCGCGTCCAGTTTGTTGAACTGATTTGCTTGAGGACAAGCAATATGCTAAGCTTGGGGGAGTTGATACGTCTCGAACGTATCTACTTTTCCAAACACTTTTGATATTGTTTTGACCTCATTCTTGCATGATTTGAACTAAACTAACCCGCACTGACGCTGTTTTCAGCAGAGTTGCCTGTATGGTTTTATTGTGTGCAGGAAAACGGATTTTTTGGTATCTCAGAAAATTCCACGAAAAATCACAGAAAATCCACGCACCCGAAGGAACCCGGAGCCAGAAGAGGGGCCAGAGGGGGGCCAGGGGGGCCCCAGGCGCCCTGGTGGCGCGGCCCACCCCCTGGCCGCGCCGGGGGGTCGCCTGGGTGGGCCCCACCTCCCCTGGTGCCCTACTTTGACCCGTATTTTAGCTCGCGACGGAGAAATCCCAGATCAGAAGTTCTTTTCGCAGTTTTCATCACGGAGCCGCCGCCACCCTCTGTTCTTCTTCGGGAGGGCTAATCTGTAGGCTGAATTGGCCTCCGGAGAGGGGAGATTGTCGCCATCGTCATCATCATCACCACTCTATCATCCCTCCATGACTTCTCCTTCCATGTGTGAGTAATCCCCTGCTGTAGGCGAAGGGGATGGTAGGGATTGGATGAGTTAGATCATGTAATAGTTTGTCATATCGTTGGGGGCATGTTGCCTATCATCTACTATGGTGTTTATCATCTTTGCTTCAACTTGTTATTCTTAATGCTTGTCACTTAGGGCCCGAGTGCCATGATTTCAGATCTGAACCATATGTGTTTGCATGAATATATTTGTGTTCTTGATCCTATCTATGAGTTGTTTGCACCTATTACGGTTCGAAACCGGCGATCCCAAAAGTGACAGTTTGGGACACCAAAGGGGATGGTCCGTAGTTTGAGGATTACATGTATCCATTGAGTTCATTGCTTTGTTCCGGTGCTCTTTGACAGGAGCACCTTAATCTCCATAAGTTCCTTTTGGCCCCGTTCGTAGCGAGATGGTAGGACAAAAGATGTTGTGCAAGTTCTTATTGCAAGCACGTACAACTACCTACGGGATACATGCCTAATGTTTGATATTTGCCTAGATGATCATTACTTTTCCGTTTGCCTTGCCCCAAGTTGGAATCATGATATATCTCATCCATGCAGCGCCCAACCATCCGTCTCCCTAGCCTACAGTGTTTAAAATCCTGATGGTTACTAGTTTCTATTTTTGCCATTTACTTTTGCTATTTACTTTTGTTGTTTACTTTTACTATAACTATCATCACTATCATATCACTGTTACCACTTATCTTTTGTTGCAAGTAAGTATATTTCAGGTGCAGTTGAATTGGCAACTCAACTGTCAAAGCTTATAAATACTCTTTGGCTCCCCGTGTGTCGAATCAATAAATTGGGTTATTCTTACCCGCGAAGACTATCTCGATCCCTTACGGTTGAGGGTTATCAGCATTCAATGCCCTTGTCCCCTGCCGTCAGGGTTAGGTATGATGCACTATGCAGGTAGTTGTACCAACAACAACACCTTTCCATTTTTACCCTCATCTGCGTTGCCACCTGTCGGTGACCCCTTGAGCATATAAAAGGAGGCCCATGCGCAACGTAGAGGGGGGTTCGGAAGGAGGATCAGGACACTCACGCTCGGTCTCGTTAGCTGCTGGTGTGTACTGTAGCACTCAGCGCTCCCGAGCAAGAACTCAATACAAACTACAAAGCATGAGTAGGGTTTTACGCATCCGTGCGGCCCGAACCTGGGTAAACTGCTCGTGTGCTTCGCCTCGATCTGCTCTTCGTGCGATCTCCGCCCCTCGCCGAACCGAAAGGGACTCGGACCGCCGGTCCCATAGGTGTTCGTGGATCAGTTTCCCCGACACTCTCGAAAGCATGGAACTTCCTCGGTGATGCTTCGATTTATGAGTGGCGTGCATGATGACATAAGCCAAACCTTCTGAAATTTTTACCAAGACATGGTGTGGTCATACCATGGCACCATGCCAGGCGTCATGTTTTTAAGCATTTATTTCATTTTTTCTATAGTTGAAAATCCAACAAACAAACATTTGTGGTTGCCTATTGCCACATAGTTCATCGAAATATGTGTCCATTCCTTGTAAAAGGCGTGAGAATTAACTAAATGGCACTTGTGGACCCTTTCAGGCATCGATTGTTTGAACTTAAATTATACACATTAATGACTAGGAAATGAACATAATCCCCTAAATATGGCAAATGAACCCGGGAAAGTGCCAAATTTCAACACGGTGATTTGTAGGTTGTATGCTCATCACAGAAAAAACTCCTGGACAAAGGACAAAGGAAATTTGGACCCCCCCTTCAATCTTGGTGATTTCCCCATGGAAACCTTGAAACTTCCTCGGATGATGGTTCGTTTTATGAAAAGCGCACATCACGATATAAGGAATACATTCTCCAATTTTTACCAGTGCATGGTGAGGCCATACCATGGCACCACACCAAGCGTCATGTTTTCCAACCATGTGTTTCATTTTTTGTATAGCACGAGCATGGTTTTCCAGACAGTTCTTCTGCACCTTTTCATGCACCGATTCTTCGAATTTGAATTATGTCCAGTAATGCCTAGGAAATGCACATAATCCCCTAAATATGGTAAATGAGCCCGGGAAAATGTCAAATTTGAACATGTTGCATTTCAGGAAGTATGTTGATCGTTGGAAAAAAACTGAATGACAAACTCGGACAGAAATTAGGATTCCCCTTCAATCTTGGGGATTTTCCCTCTCGAAAGCATGGAACTTCCTCGGTGATGGTTTGATTTATGAAGGGCGTGCATGACAACATATGCCAAACCTTCTCAAATTTTTACCAAGGCATGGTGAGGTCATACCATTGCACCATGCAAGGCGTCATGTTTTTAAGCATTTATTTCATTTTTTTCTATATTTGAAAATCCAACAAACAGATATTTGTGGTTGACTATTGCCACACATTTCATCGAAATATCTGCCCGTTCCTTGAAAAGGGCCTGAGAATTTACTAAATGGCACGAGCATGGTTTTCTAGACCGTTCTTATGAACCTTTTCATGCACCGATTTTTCAAATTTGAATTATGTCCTTTAATGCCTAAAAAAATGCACATAATCCCCTAAATATGGTAAATGAGTCCGGGAAAATGTCAAATTTGAACATGGTAATTTGCAGGTTGTATGTTCATCGTAGAAAAAACACGTGCACAAAGGATAAAGGAAATTTGGACCCCCCCCTTCAATCTTGGAGATTTCCCCCTTGAAACCATGAAACTTACTCGGCGATGGTTTGATTTATGAAAGGCGCGCATCACGACATAAGGAAAACATTCTCCAATTTTCACGAGTAAATGACGCGTTTATGGTTGACTGTTGCCACACATTTCCTTTAAATACCTGCCCATTCCTTGTGAAAGGCATGAGAATGTGCTAAATAACACGAGCATGGTTTTCCAGACCATTCTTGTACACCTTTTCATGCACAGATTGTTCAAATTTGAATTATGTCCATTAAAGCCTATAAAATCCACATAATCCACTAAATATGGTAAATGAGCCTGGGAAAATGTCAAATTTGAACATGTTGCATTTCAGCCAGTATGTTGATCGTTGGAAACAGACTGAATGACAAACTAGGACGGACATTAGGACCCCCCATCAATCTTGGGGATTTTCCCTCTCGAAAGCATTGAACTTCCTCGGTGATGGTTCGATTTATGAAGGGCGTGCATGATGACATAAGCCAAAACTTCTGAAATTTTTACCAGGGCATGGTGTGGTCATACCTGGCACCATGCCAGGCGTCCTGTTTTTTAAGCATTTATTTCCTTTTTCTATAGTTGAAAACCCAATAAACAAACATTAGTGGTTGACTATTGCCACATAGTTCATCGAAATATGTGTCCATTCCTTGTAAAAGGCGTGAGAATTAACTA
Organism: Secale cereale; assembly: GCA_902687465.1. Lineage (NCBI taxonomy): Eukaryota > Viridiplantae > Streptophyta > Magnoliopsida > Poales > Poaceae > Secale > Secale cereale. The sequence continues at coordinate 839,589,502 of LR738711.1, forward strand.
AATGGCACTTGTGGACCCTTTCATGCATCGATTGTTTGAACTTGATTTATACACATTAATGACTAGGAAATGAACATAATCCCCTAAATATGGAAAATGAACCCGGGAAAGGCCAAATTTGAACACAGTGATTTGTAGGTTGTATGCTCATCATAGAAAAAACTCGTGGACAAAGGACAAAGGAAATTTGGACCCCCCCCTTCAATCTTGGTGATTTCCCCGTGGAAACCTTGAAACTTCCTCGGATGATGGTTCATTTTATGAAAAGCGCACATCACGATATAAGGAAGACATTCTCCAATTTTTACCAGTGCATGGTGAGGCCATACCATGGCACCACACCAAGCGTCATGTTTTCCAACCAAGTGTTTCATTTTTTGTATAGCACGAGCATGGTTTTCCAGACGGTTCTTCTGCACCTTTTCATGCATCGATTCTTCGAATTTGAATTATGTCCAGTAATGCCTAGGAAATGCACATAATCCCCTAAATATGGTAAATGAGCCCCGGAAAATGTCAAATTTGAACATGTTGCATTTCAGGAAGTATGTTGATCGTTGGAAAAAAAAAAATTAATGACAAACTAGGACGGAAATTAGGATTCCCCTTCACTCTTGGGGATTTTCCCTCTCGAAAGCAGGGAACTTCCTCGGTGATGGTTCGATTTATGAAGGGCGTGCATGACAACATATGGCAAACCTTCTCAAATTTTTACCAAGGCATGGTGAGGTCATACCATGGCACCATGCGAGGCATCATGTTTTTTAAGCATTTATTTCATTTTTTCTATATTTGAAAATCCAACAAACAGACATTTGTGGTTGACTATCGCCACACATTTCATCGAAATATCTGCCCATTCCTTGAAAAAGGCATGGGAATTTACTAAATGGCACGAGCATGGTTTTATAGACCGTTCTTATGAACCTTTTCATGCACCGATTTTTCAAATTTGAATTATGTCCTTTAATGCCTAAAAAATGCACATAATCCCCCAAATATGGTAAATGAGCCCGGGAAAATGTCAAATTTGAACACGGTGATTTGCAGGTTGTATGTTCATCGTAGAAAAAACACGTGCACAAAGGACAAAGGAAATTTGGACCCCCCCTTCAATCTTGGTTATTTCCCCCCTTGAAACCATGAAACTTACTCGATGATTGTTTGATTTATGAAAGGCGCGCATCACGACATAAGGAAAACATTCTCCAATTTTCACGAGGGCATGGTGAGGCCATACCATGGCACCACGCCAAGCGTCATGTTTTCCAACCATGTGTTTCTTTTTTGGTATAGTTGTTAACCGAGTAAATGACGCGTTTATGGTTGACTGTTGCCACACATGTCCTTTAAATACCTTCCCATTCCTTGTGAAAGGCATGAGAATGTGCTAAATAACACGAGCATGGTTTTCTAGACCGTTCTTGTGCACCTTTTCATGCACAGATTGTTCGAATTTTAATTATGTCCATTAAAGCCTATAAAATCCACATAATCCCCTAAATATGGTAAATGAGCCTGGGAAAATGTCAAATTTGAACATGTTGCATTTCAGGCAGTATATTGATCGTTGGAAACAAACTGAATGACAAACTAGGATGGACATTAGGATCCCCCTTCAATCTTGGGGATTTTTCTTCTCGAAAGCATGGAACTTCCTCTGTGATGGTTCGATTTATGAGGGGCATGCATGATGACATAAGCCAAACCTTCTGAAATTTTTACCAGCGCATGGTGTGGTCATACCATGGCACCATGCCAGGCATCATGTTTTCTAAGCATTTATATCATTTTTCTATAGTTGAAAACCCAACAAACAAACATTTGTGGTTGACTATTGCCACATAGTTCATCGAAATATGTGTCCATTCCTAGTAAAAGGCGTGGGAATTAACTAAATGGCACTTGTGGATCCTTTCATGCATCGATTGTTTGAACTTGAATTATACACATTAATGACTAGGAAATGAACATAATCCCCTAAATATGGCAAATGAACCCGGGAAAGTGCCAAATTTGAACAGGATGATTTGTAGGTTGTATGCTCATCGTAGAAAAAACTCGTGGACAAAGGACAAAGGAAATTTGGACCCCCCCTTCAATCTTGGTGATTTCCCGATGGAAACCTTGAAACTTCCTCGGATGATGGTTCGTTTTATGAAAAGCGCACATCACGATATAAGGAAGACATTCTCCAATTTTTACCAGTGCATGGTGAGGCCATACCATGGCACCACACCAATCGTCATGTTTTCCAACCATGTGTTTAATTTTTTGTATAGCACGAGCATGGTTTTCCAGACGATTCTTCTTCACCTTTTCATGCACCGATTCGTCGAATTTGAATTATGTCCAGTAATGCCTAGGAAATGCACATAATCCCCTAAATATGGTAAATGAGCCCCGGAAAATGTCAAATTTGAACATGTTGCATTTTAGGAAGTATGTTGATCGTTGGAAAAAAAACTGAATCACAAACTAGGACGGAAATTAGGATTCTCCTTCAATCTTAAGGATTTTCCCTCTCGAAAGCATGGAACTTCCTCGGTGATGGTTCGATTTATGAAGGGCGTGCATGACAACATATGCCAAACCTTCTCAAATTTTTACCAAGGCATGGTGAGGTCATACCATGGCACCATGCGAAGCGTCATGCTTTTTAAGCATTTATTTCATTTTTCCTATATTTGAAAATCTAACAAATAGACATTTGTGGTTGACTATTGCCACACATTTCATCAAAATATCTGCCCATTCCTTGAAAACTGCCTGAGAATTTACTAAATGGCACGAGCATGGTTTTCCAGACCGTTCTTATGAACCTTTTCATGCACCGATTTTTCGAATTTGAATTATGTCCTTTAATGCCTAAAAAATGCACATAATCCCCTAAATATGGTAAATGAGCCCGGGAAAATGTCAAATTTGAACACGGCGATTTGCAGGTTGTATGTTCATCGTATAAAAAACACGTGCACAAAGGACAAAGGAAATTTGGACCCCCCCCCCCTTCAATCTTGGTGATTTCCCCCTTGAAACCATGAAACTTACTCGGTGATGGTTTGATTTATGAAAGGTGCGCATCACGACATAAGGAAAACATTCTCCAATTTTCACGAGGGCATGGTGAGGCCATACCATGGCACCACGCCAGGCGTCATGTTTTCCCACCATGTGTTTCTTTTTTTGTATAGTTGTTAACAGAGTAAATGACGCGTTTATGGTTGACTATTGCCACATATTTCCTTTAAATACCTGCCCATTCCTTGTGAAAGGCATGAGAATGTGCTAAATGAGACGAGCATGGTTTTCCAGACCGTTCTTGTGCACCTTTTCATGCACAGATTGTTCGAATTTGAATTATGTCCATATAAGCCTATAAAATGCACATAATCCCCTAAATATGGTAAATGAGCCTGGGAAAATGTCAAATTTGAACATGTTGCATTTCAGGCAGTATGTTGATCGTTGGAAATAAACTGAATGACAAACTAGGATGGAAATTAGGAGCCCCCTTCAATCTTGGGGATTTTCCCACTCGAAAGCATGGAACTTCCTCGGTGATGGTTCGATTTATGAAGGGCGTGCATGATGACATAAGCCAAACCTTCTCAAATTTTTACCAGGGCATGGTTTGGTCATACCATGGCACCATGCCAGGCGTCATGTTTTTTAAGCATTTATTTCATTTTTTCTATAGTTGAAAACCCAACAAACAAACATTTGTGGTTGACTATTGCCACATAGTTCATCAAAATATGTGTCCATTCCTTGTAAAAGGCATGAGAATTAACTAAATGGCACTTGTGGACCCTTTCATGCATCGATTGTTTGAACTTCAATTATACACATTAATGACTAGGAAATGCACATAATCCCCTAAATATGGCAAATGAACCTGGGAAAGTGCCAAATTTGAACACGGTGATTTGTAGGTTGTATGCTCATCATAGAAAAAACTCGTGGACAAAGGACAAAGTAAATTTGGAACCCCCCCTTCATTCTTGGTAATTTCCCCATCGAAACCTTGAAACTTCCTCGGATGATGGTTCGTTTTATGAAAAGCGCACATCACGATATAAGGAAGACATTCTCCAATTTCTACCAGTGCATGGTGAGGCCATACCATGGCACCACAGCAAGCGTCATGTTTTCCAACCATGTGTTTCATTTTTTGTATAGCACGAGCATGGTTTTCCAGATGGTTCTTCTGCACCTTTTCATGCACCGATTGTTTGAATTTGAATTATGTCCAGTAATGCCTAGGAAATGCACATAATCCCATAAATATGGTAAATGAGCCCGGGAAAATGTCAAATTTGAACACGTTGCATTTGAGGAAGTATGATGATCATTGGAAAAAAACTGAATGACAAACTAGGACGGAAATTAGGATTCCCCTTCAATCTTGGGGATTTTCCCTCTCGAAAGCATGGAACTTCCTCGGTGATGGTTCGATTTATGAAGGGCGTGCATGACAACATATGCCAAACCTTCTCGAATTTTTACCAAGGCATGGTGAGGTCATACTATGGCACCATGTGAGGCGTCATGTTTTTTAAGCATTTATTTCATTTTTTTCTATATTTGAAAATCCAACAAACAGACATTCGTGGTTGACTATTGCCACGCATATCATCGAAATATCTGCCCGTTCCTTGAAAAAGGCATGAGAATTTACTAAATGGCACGAGCATGCTTTTCCAGACCGTTCTTATGAACCTTTCCATGCACCGATTTTCTGAATTTGAATTATGTCCTTTAATGCCTAAAAAATGCACATAATCCCCTAAATATGGTAAATGAGCTCGGGAAAATGTCAAATTTGAACACGGTGATTTGCAGGTTGTATGTTCATCATAGAAAAAACACGTGCACAAAGGACAAAGGAAATTTGGACCCCCCCTTCAGTCTTAGTGATTTCCCCCTTGAAACCATGAAACTTACTCGGTGATGGTTTGATTTATGAAAGGCGCGCATCACGACATAAGGAAAACATTCTCCAATTTTCACGAGGGCATGGTGAGACCATACGATGGAAGCACGCCAGGCGTCATGTTTTCCCACCATGTGTTTCTTTTTTGTATAGTTTTTAACCGAGTAAATGACGCGTTTATGGTTGACTATTGCCACACATTTCCTTTAAATGCCTGCCCATTCCTTGTGAAAGGCATGAAAATGTGCTAAATGACACGAGCATGGTTTTTCGGACCGTTCTTGTGCACCTTTTCATGCACAGATTGTTCGAATTTGAACTATGTCCATAAAAGCCTATAAAATGCACATAATCCCCTAAATATGGTAAATGAGCCTGGGAAAATGTCAAATTTGAACATGTTGCATTTCAGGCAGTATGTTGATCGTTGGAAATAAACTGAATGACAAGCTAGGACGTAAATTAGGACCTCCCTTCAATCTTGGGGATTTTCCCACTCGAAAGCATGGAACTTCCTCGGTGATGGTTCGATTTATGAAGGGCGTGCATGATGACATAAGCCAAACCTTCTCAAATTTTTACCAGGGCATGGTTTGGTCATACCATGGCACCATGCCAGGCGTCATGTTTTTTAAGCATTTATTCCATTTTTTCTATAGTTGAAAACCCAACAAACAAACATTTGTGGTTGACTATTGCCACATAGTTCATCGAAATATGTGTCCATTCCTTGTAAAAGGCATGAGAATTAACTAAATGGTACTTGTGGACCCTTTCATGCATCGATTGTTTGAACTTCAATTATACACATTAATGACTAGGAAATGCACATAATCCCTTAAATTTTGGCAAATGAACCTGGGAAAGTGCCAAATTTGAACACGGTGATTTGTAGGTTGTATGCTCATCATAGAAAAAACTCATGGACAAAGGACAAAGGAAATTTGGACCCCCCCCTTCAATCTTGGTAATTTCCCCATCGAAACCTTGAAACTTCCTCGGATGATGGTTCGTTTTATGAAAAGCGCACATCACGATATAAGGAAGACATTCTCCAATTTCTACCAGTGCATGGTGAGGCCATACCATGGCACCACACCAAGCGTCATGTTTTCCAACCATGTGTTTCATTTTTTGTATAGCACGACCATGGTTTTCCAGATGGTTCTTCTGCACCTTTTCATGCACCGATTGTTCGAATTTGAATTATGTCCAGCAATGCCTAGGAAATGCACATAATCCCCTAAATATGGTAAATGGGCCCGGGAAAATGTCAAATTTGAACACGTTGCATTTGAGGAAGTATGATGATCATTGGAAAAAAACTGAATGACAAACTAGGACGGAAATTAGGATTCCCCTTCAATCTTGGGGATTTTCCCTCTCGAAAGCATGGAACTTCCTCGGTGATGGTTTGATTTATGAAGGGCGTGCATGACAACATATGCCAAACCTTCTCAAATTTTTACCAAGGAATGGTGAGGTCATACCATGGCACCATGTGAGGCGTCATGTTTTTTAAGCATTTATTTCATTTTTTTTCTATATTTGAAAATCCAACAAACAGACATGTGTGGTTGACTATTGCCACACATTTCATCGAAATATCTGCCCATTCCTTGAAAAAGGCATGAGAATTTACTAAATGGCACGAGCATGGTTTTCCAGACCGTTCTTATGAACCTTTGCATGCAACGATTTTTTGAATTTGAATTATGTCCTTTAATGCCTAAAAAATGCACATAATCCCCTAAATATGGTAAATGAGCCCGGGAAAATGTCAAATTTGAGCATGGTGATTTGCAGGTTTTATGTTCATCGTAGAAAAAACACGTGCACAAAGAACAAAGGAAATTTGGACCCCCCCCCCCTTCAATCTTGGTGATTTCCCCCTTGAAACCATGAAATTTACTCGGTGATGGTTTGATTTATGAAAGGCGCGTATCACGACATAAGGAAAACATTCTCCAATTTTCACAAGGGCATGGTGAGACCATACCATGGAACCACGCCAGGCATCATGTTTTCCCACCATGTGTTTCTTTTTTGTATAGTTTTTAACCGAGTAAATGACGCGTTTATGGTTGACTATTGCCACACATTTCCTTTAAATGCCTGCCCATTCCTTGTGAAAGGCATGAGAATGTGCTAAATGACACGAGCATGGTTTTCCAGACCGTTCTTGTGCACCTTTTCATGCAGAGATTGTTCGAATTTGAATTATGTCCATAAAAGCCTATAAAATGCACATAATCCCCTAAATATGGTAAATGAGCCTGGGAAAATGTCAAATTTGAACATGTTGCATTTCAGGCAGTATGTTGATCGTTGGAATTAAACTGAATGACAAACTAGGACGGAAATTAGGACCCCCCCCCTTCAATCTTGGGGATTTTCCCACTCGAAAGCATGGAACTTCCTCGGTGATGGTTCGATTTATGAAGGGCGTGCATGATGACATAAGCCAAACCTTCTCAAATTTTTACCAGGGCATGGTTTGGTCATACCATGGCACCATGCCAGGCGTCATGTTTTTTAAGCATTTATTTCATTTTTTCTATAGTTGAAAACCCAACAAACAAACATTTGTGGTTGACTATTGCCACATAGTTCATCGAAATATGTGTCCATTCCTTGTAAAAGGCATGAGAATTAACTAAATGGCACTTGTGGACCCTTTCATGCATCGATTGTTCGAAATTCAATTATACACATTACTGACTAGGAAATGCACATAATCCCCTAAATATGGCAAATGAACCTGGGAAAGTGCCAAATTTGAACACGGTGATTTGTAGGTTGTATGCTCATCATAGAAAAAACTCATGGACAAAGGACAAAGGAAATTTGGACCCCCCCTTCAATCTTGGTAATTTCCCCATCGAAACCTTGAAACTTCCTCGGATGATGGTTCATTTTATGAAAAGCGCACATCACGATATAAGGAAGACATTCTCCAATTTCTACCAGTGCATGGTGAGGCCATACCATGGCACCACACCAAGCGTCATGTTTTCCAACCATGTGTTTCATTTTTTGTATAGCACGACCATGGTTTTCCAGATGGTTCTTCTGCACCTTTTCATGCATCGATTGTTCGAATTTGAATTATGTCCAGTAATGCCTAGGAAATGCACATAGTCCCCTAAATATGGTAAATGGGCCCGGGAAAATGTCAAATTTGAACACGTTGCATTTGAGGAAGTATGATGATCATTGGAAAAAAACTGAATGACAAACTAGGACGGAAATTAGGATTCCCCTTCAATCCTGGGGAGTTTCCCTCTCGAAAGCATGGAACTTCCTCGGTGATGGTTTGATTTATGAAGGGCGTGCATGACAACATATGCCAAACCTTCTCAAATTTTTACCAAGGAATGGTGAGGTCATACCATGGCACCATGTGAGGGGTCATGTTTAAGCATTTATTTCATTTTTTTCTATATTTGAAAATCCAAGAAACAGACATTTGTGGTTGACTATTGCCACACATTTCATCGAAATATCTGCCCATTCCTTGAAAAAGGCATGAGAATTTACTAAATGGCACGAGCATGGTTTTCCAGACCGTTCTTATGAACCTTTTCATGCAACGATTTTTCGAATTTGAATTATGTCCTTTAATGCCTAAAAAATGCACATAATCCCCCAAATATGGTAAATGAGCCCGGGAAAATGTCAAATTTGAGCACGGTGATTTGCAGGTTTTATGTTCATCGTAGAAAAAACACGTGCACAAAGAACAAAGGAAATTTGGACCCCCCCCCTTCAATCTTGGTGATTTCCCCCTTGAAACTATGAAATTTACTCGGTGATGGTTTGATTTATGAAAGGCGCGTATCACGACATAAGGAAAACATTCTCCAATTTTCACAAGGGCATGGTGAGACCATACCATGGAACCACGCCAGGCATCATATTTTCCCACCATGTGTTTCTTTTTTGTATAGTTTTAACCGAGTAAATGACGCGTTTATGGTTGACTATTGCCACACATTTCCTTTAAATGCCTGCCCATTCCTTGTGAAAGGCATGAGAATGTGCTAAATGACACGAGCATGGTTTTCCAGACCGTTCTTGTGCACCTTTTCATGCACAGATTGTTCGAATTTGAATTATGTCCATAAAAGCCTATAAAATGCACATAATCCCCTAAATATGGTAAATGAGCCTGGGAAAATGTCAAATTTGAACATGTTGCATTTCAGGCAGTATGTTGATCGTTGGAAATAAACTGAATGACAAACTAGGACGGAAATTAGGACCCCCCCCCCTTCAATCTTGTGGATTTTCCCACTCGAAAGCATGGAACTTCCTCGGTGATGGTTCGATTTATGAAGGGCGTGCATGATGACATAAGCCAAACCTTCTCAAATTTTTACCAGGGCATGGTTTGGTCATACCATGGCACCATGCCAGGCGTCATGTTTTTTAAGCATTTATTTCATTTTTTCTATAGTTGAAAACCCAACAAACAAACATTTGTGGTTGACTATTGCCACATAGTTCATCGAAATATGTGTCCATTCCTTGTAAAAGGCATGAGAATTAACTAAATGGTACTTGTGGACCCTTTCATGCATCGATTGTTTGAACTTCAATTATACACATTAATGACTAGGAAATGCACATAATCCCTTAAATTTTGGCAAATGAACCTGGGAAAGTGCCAAATTTGAACACGGTGATTTGTAGGTTGTATGCTCATCATAGAAAAAACTCATGGACAAAGGACAAAGGAAATTTGGACCCCCCCCCTTCAATCTTGGTAATTTCCCCATCGAAACCTTGAAACTTCCTCGGATGATGGTTCGTTTTATGAAAAGCGCACATCACGATATAAGGAAGACATTCTCCAATTTCTACCAGTGCATGGTGAGGCCATACCATGGCACCACACCAAGCGTCATGTTTTCCAACCATGTGTTTCATTTTCTGTATAGCACGACCATGGTTTTCCAGATGGTTCTTCTGCACCTTTTCATGCACCGATTGTTCGAATTTGAATTATGTCCAGCAATGCCTAGGAAATGCACATAATCCCCTAAATATGGTAAATGGGCCCGGGAAAATGTCAAATTTGAACACGTTGCATTTGAGGAAGTATGATGATCATTGGAAAAAAACTGAATGACAAACTAGGACGGAAATTAGGATTCCCCTTCAATCTTGGGGATTTTCCCTCTCGAAAGCATGGAACTTCCTCGGTGATGGTTTGATTTATGAAGGGCGTGCATGACAACATATGCCAAACCTTCTCAAATTTTTACCAAGGAATGGTGAGGTCATACCATGGCACCATGTGAGGCGTCATGTTTTTTAAGCATTTATTTCATTTTTTTTCTATATTTGAAAATCCAACAAACAGACATTTGTGGTTGACTATTGCCACACATTTCATCGAAATATCTGCCCATTCCTTGAAAAAGGCATGAGAATTTACTAAATGGCACGAGCATGGTTTTCCAGACCGTTCTTATGAACCTTTGCATGCAACGATTTTTTGAATTTGAATTATGTCCTTTAATGCCTAAAAAATGCACATAATCCCCTAAATATGGTAAATGAGCCCGGGAAAATGTCAAATTTGAGCATGGTGATTTGCAGGTTTTATGTTCATCGTAGAAAAAACACGTGCACAAAGAACAAAGGAAATTTGGACCCCCCCCCTTCAATCTTGGTGATTTCCCCCTTGAAACCATGAAATTTACTCGGTGATGGTTTGATTTATGAAAGGCGCGTATCACGACATAAGGAAAACATTCTCCAATTTTCACAAGGGCATGGTGAGACCATACCATGGAACCACGCCAGGCATCATGTTTTCCCACCATGTGTTTCTTTTTTGTATAGTTTTTAACCGAGTAAATGACGCGTTTATGGTTGACTATTGCCACACATTTCCTTTAAATGCCTGCCCATTCCTTGTGAAAGGCATGAGAATGTGCTAAATGACACGAGCATGGTTTTCCAGACCGTTCTTGTGCACCTTTTCATGCAGAGATTGTTCGAATTTGAATTATGTCCATAAAAGCCTATAAAATGCACATAATCCCCTAAATATGGTAAATGAGCCTGGGAAAATGTCAAATTTGAACATGTTGCATTTCCGGCAGTATGTTGATCGTTGGAATTAAACTGAATGACAAACTAGGATGGAAATTAGGACCCCCCCCTTCAATCTTGGGGATTTTCCCACTCGAAAGCATGGAACTTCCTCGGTGATGGTTCGATTTATGAAGGGCGTGCATGATGACATAAGCCAAACCTTCTCAAATTTTTACCAGGGCATGGTTTGGTCATACCATGGCACCATGCCATGCGTCATGTTTTTTAAGCATTTATTTCATTTTTTCTATAGTTGAAAACCCAATAAACAAACATTTGTGGTTGACTATTGCCACATAGTTCATCGAAATATGTGTCCATTCCTTGTAAAAGGCATGAGAATTAACTAAATGGCACTTGTGGACCCTTTCATGCATCGATTGTTTGAAATTCAATTATACACATTAATGACTAGGAAATGCACATAATCCCCAAATTTGAACACGGTGATTTGTAGGTTGTATGCTCATCATAGAAAAAACTCATGGACAAAGGACAAAGGAAATTTGGACCCCCCCTTCAATCTTGGTAATTTCCCCATCGAAACCTTGAAACTTCCTCGGATGATGGTTCGTTTTATGAAAAGCGCACATCACGATATAAGGAAGACATTCTCCAATTTCTACCAGTGCATGGTGAGGCCATACCATGGCACCACACCAAGCGTCATGTTTTCCAACCATGTGTTTCATTTTTTGTATAGCACGACCATGGTTTTCCAGATGGTTCTTCTGCACCTTTTCGTGCACCGATTGTTCGAATTTGAATTATGTCCAGTAATGCCTAGGAAATGCACATAATCCCCTAATATGGTAAATGGGCCCGGGAAAATGTCAAATTTGAACACGTTGCATTTGAGGAAGTATGATGATCATTGGAAAAAAACTGAATGACAAACTAGGACGGAAATTAGGATTCCCCTTCAATCTTGGGGATTTTCCCTCTCGAAAGCATGGAACTTCCTCGGTGATGGTTTGATTTATGAAGGGCGTGCATGACAACATATGCCAAACCTTCTCAAATTTTTACCAAGGAATGGTGAGGTCATACCATGGCACCATGTGAGGCGTCATGTTTTTTAAGCATTTATTTCATTTTTTTCTATATTTGAAAATCCAACAAACAGACATTTGTGGTTGACTATTGCCACACATTTCATCGAAATATCTGCCCATTCCTTGAAAAAGGCATGAGAATTTACTAAATGGCACGAGCATTGTTTTCTAGGCCGTTCTTGTGGACCCTTTCATGGATCGATTGTTTGAACTTGAATTATGCGCATTAATACTTAGGAAATGCACATAATCCCCTAAATATGGCAAATGAACCCGGAAAAGTGCCAAATTTGAACACGGTGAGTTGCAGGTTGTATGTTCATCGTAGAAAAAACTCATGGACAAAGGACAAAGGAAATTCGGACACCCCTTCAATCTTGGTGATTTCCCCCGTGAGACCATGAAACTTCCTTGGTGATGGTTCGATTTATGTAAGGTGCGCATCACGACATAAGGAAATCATTCTCCAATTTTTACCAGGGCATGGTGAGGCCATACCATGGCACCACGCGAGGCGTCATGTTTTCCAACCATGTGTTTCATTTTTTGTATAGTTGTTAACCTAGTAAACAACACATTTATGGTTGACTATTGCCACACATTTCCTTGAAATATCTGCCCATTCCTTGTAAAACGCATGAGAATGTGCTAAATAATACGAGCATCGTTTTCCAGAGCGTTCTTGTGCACCTTTTCATGCACCGATTTTTCGAATTTGAATTATGTCCTTTAATGCCTAAAAATGCACATAATCCCCCAAATATTGTAAATGAGCCCAGGAAAATGTCAAATTTGAACACGGTGATTTTCATGTTGTATGTTCATCGTAAAAAAACTCGTGCACAATGGACAAAGGAAATTTGGACCCCCCCCTTCAATCTTTGTGATTTCCCCCTTGAAACCATGAAACTTCCTATGAAAGGCGCGCATCACGACATAAGGAAAACATTCTCCAATTTTTCCCAGGGCATGGTGAGGCCATACCATGGCACCACGCCAGGCGTCATGTTTTCCAACCATGTGTTTTGTTTTTTGTATAGTTGTTAACCGAGTAAATGCCGCGTTTATGGTTGACTATTGCCACACATTTCCTTTAAATACCTGCCCATTCCTTGTAAAAGGCATGGGAATGTGCTAAATAACACGAGCATGGTTTTCCAGACCGTTCTTGTGCACCTTTTCATGCACCGATTGTTCGAATTTGAATTATGTCCTTTAATGCCTATAAAATGCACATAATCCCCTAAATATGGTAAATGAGCCTGGGAAAATGTCAAATTTCAACACGTTGCATTTGAGGTAGTATGTTGATCGTTGGAAAAAAAACTGAATGACAAACTAGGACGGAAATTAGGATCCCCCTTCAATCTTGGGGATTTCTCCTCTCGAAAGCATGGAACTTCCTCAGTGATGGTTCGATTTATGAAGGGCGTGCATGATGACATAAGACAAACCTTCTCAAATTTTTACCAGAGCATGGTGAGGTCATACCATGGCACCATGCCAGGCGTCATGTTTTTTAAGCATTTATTTCATTTTTTCTATAGTTGAAAACCCAACAAACAAACATTTGTGGTTGACTATTGCGACACATTTCATCGAAATATCTGTCCATTCCTTGTAAAAGGCATGAGAATTTACTAAATGGCACTTGTGGACCCTTTCATGCATCAATTGTTTGAACTTGAATTATGCGCATTAATGCCTAGGAAATGCACATAATCCCGTAAATATGGAAAATGAACCCGGGAAAGTGCCAAATTTGAACACGGTGATTTGCAGGTTGTATGCTCATCATTGAAAAAACTCGTGGACAAAGGATAAAGGAAATTTGGATCCCCCTTCAATCTTGGTGATTACACCATCGAAGCCATGAAACTTCCTCGGATGATGGTTCATTTTATGAAAAGCGCGCATCACGATATAAGGAAGACATTCTCCAATTTTTAGCAGTGCATGGTGAGGCCATACCATGGCACCACACCAAGCGTCATGTTTTCCAATCACGTGTTTCATTTTTTGTATAGCACGAGCATGGTTTTGCAGACCGTTCTTATGCACCTTTTCATGCACCGATTGTTCGAATTTGAATTATGTGCGTTAATGCGTACAAAATGCACATAATCCCCTAAATTTTGTAAGTGAACCCGGAAAAGTGTCAAATTTGAACACGGTGATTAGCAGGGTATATGTTCATCATAGAAAGAAAACTCATGGATGAAGGACAAAGGAAATTTGGATTCACATTGAATCTCGGTGATTTACTATCGCACGTGATTCATCTCCTGTCGCCTCTGCGAACTGCGTGTGTTCACTAACACATGCAAAAGGAAAAGAAAACCCTCGCCCACTTCGTCCCCACTCACTCGCCGCGGACTCCTCCGCCACTCTGCACCCTAAGCTCGACGGCTGTTGGCGGCGGGCATAGGTCGCGCTCCAAACGACACCGGATTTCGCCTCCACCGCTTTTTGCCGCCTATCTGCACCGACATTCTAGACTCTGGTCGACGGGGGTTTTCAGCGGGATTGGGCTGGGGATTTTTCTCATGGAGACGGTAATCAACTTAATTAGCGAAATATTCACTCATCTTTTATCGCAGTCCATCCATCGCTGTTAATCAACCGGTGGAAATCGCCGTGGAATCATTGTTGTTCTAGCTGATTCGTGGGTGTTCATTCATGTGTGCACGGTGCGAGCACAAATTGGGCAACTATGGTCGTGGCCAGTCGGAAATGAAGTTCTATCTCACCATTCAGGATGACTTCAGGGAGCGCTCGGCAATGTAGCGACCACGATCAGAATGGACCGAAGTCTCGGTGTTTCAGTCTCATCCCTGAATCGCTAATGCTGACACACATAGTACTTGAAGGATTTATAATAGAGTGGCAATCACACACTTATTACTTAGAGTGTCTCCAAAGAGAACTTATTACAAAAGTCAATGGCTTAAGGCCATCTAACAAAATAACAGCGGAAGGCTTGGAAGATAAGTGAGTCCATCAACTCCAACGGCATAGCTGAGTGCATGACAAACGACCTAGAACGTCTTACTCCTCGTCTGAAAAGTCTGCAACGTAAGATGTTGCAGCCCGAAACGGGTCAGCACATGGAATATGCTGACAAGATAACACAGAAGATGCAAGTAACAAAAACAAAGGCTACACTATATGCATATTTGGCTGGTGGAGGCTCTAAGGTTAAAGTTTTTGCGTAAAGCCAATTTTTCCCTACAACAAAGGAATAAATTTTATTTTAACTATCATGGTAGTTGAAACATCATTGAGAAGGTACTTCCAACCAAATCCCAATTAAAAGTAATCATTAACCCAACAAGTTAATTTTAGAGTGATGAGATCAACCAATAATTCAAGTACCAGATACTCAAGATTGGCCATAACCGGGGACACGGATAATCATGATCAGTTTGTACACTCTACAGAGGATTGTGCACTTTTCCCACAAGACTCGATCGCCTCCGTTGAATTTCTCGCACTGCATGTTGTTTGAGAAACGGATGACCGAGCCACAGTCTTTCAGGAGCATTTACTCTTTACCCCAGGTGGACCCGTACACCTACTTTCCCCTACATATGCTAGTCCACAACGAAAGAGCTCACACAACTTACTCATACTATGCCAGAGCCCATAATGGCATTGTGGCTGCACACAGAAGTTTCTAGCATGAATAGTTTTATGATCCCTTTGAGCCTGGGTGGCATTCCATAGGACAATCACACGGAAACCCCGGGATTTCCTAGGACAACACTGGATACCCCAGGTGCCCTGCAACTAATCCACCCAGATGTGTATTCAAGTAGCCACCTTAAGTTGAACCATTAATTAACAACTCACATCTGTCATGGATTTTCACTCAAACCCAAACCACGTCTACGAGCGTAGCATGATAACCTAAGCATAGCGTAGAAGTAACTCTCAAGGGTTTGAAAATAATGCAGGTAATTGGTTCTACCTCAAACTACTTCTCAGACCCACAAGTTAAGAGATCCTACCCATGCAATGTGTGAGGGTATGATCTAATGCATAAAACTGGGTAATAAAAAGTATGGTCAAAGTGTTACTTGCCTTGATGATGATTCGCAAAACCTAGAGACTCGTAGTAGCATGCTTCACAGTCCAGGTATTCTATCGCAAGCAAACAATAGCACACACAAGCAATCAAGCAATGATGCACAAAAAAAACTCCAAAAGATAAGATCTAACCAGAAAGTTAAACTTAAGAACTCTGGTTTCCAAAAAGAATCAAATCAAAAGAAGCAACGAAACTCAAACTATGAAAGAAACGAGATATGTTTACTAGTTTGATCTAGGGTCAAATTTCACAGTAGCAAAACTTGGTTCAAGTTGGCTAAACGGAAAGAGGGCGTCGAAACGAAAATCTGGTATTTTGAATCACCTGATTCCGACTCTCGGGCGAAAGGAAAAATGAAAAACATGATCAGGGCAGAAATCACGATAGGAAATAATCGCGGATAATTACCCAGAAAAAGAAAACTGACGAATAGGCTAACGAATGAACGTTCGCTGTCTGCGGCTAACGGGCGAACAACGTTCGTTAAAACGAACCTACTGACAAATGTCTGCTAAATAACTAAACCGAAAATAAAAACCGATCTAATCTAAAAAAAATGGATCTAGGGTTTATGAAAAAGAACTGATCGGCGGCGGGTCCGGAGGTAGGGCAGCGGGGCGGCGACTACGGCGTCGGGCGACGTGGCGGCAGGCGGCGGTGCGGCGGCTGGCGGTGGGGCGGGGCTAGGGTTCGGGCGAGGAGCGAGGTGGCTGGCGGGCCGGCGGCGCGCTTTATAAACACCCCGGCTAGGGGAGTCCTAGACGGTTACGGCCTAGAGGCGGTTACCTATTATTATTATTTATTTATTTTAAAACGAGTCCTGGCATACGAAAACTAACAAAAGAAATACTAAACGGACTCCAAAAATCCTGAAATAAATTTTCATCGTCCTCTAATAATATTTAGGACAAAGTGAACATTTTTTCTCGGACCTAAATGCAATTTTGAAAAACGCGTATTTTTCCTATGCAAATAAAATAAAAAATAAATTCGAATAAATACCAAAATTGATTTTAACATTTTTCCTCCAATATTTCTGTTATTTTGGAGAAGTCATATTATCTCCGCTAATTTATTTTATTTAGAAATATTTTTAGGAGAGAAAAATAATTAAAACCAACGGTATCCTCGTACCGTTATTCGAGTAAACTCAAATGCAAAACCGGTAGAATTCCAAACTCTCTCCGTAGGTCCTTGAGTTGCTTAGAATTTTCGAGGATCACCACGCACAAAATGCAAAGAAATATGCAATGCAGTATGATCTATGTATAACATTCCAAATTGAAAATTTGGGATGTTACAAACCTACCCCCTTAGAATGAATCTCGCCCTCGAGATTCGGCTTGGCTAGAGAACAGGTGTGGGTGGTCCTTGCGTAGATCATCTTCTCGTTCCTAGGTGGCTTCTTCCTCGGTGTGGTGACTCCACTGAACTTTGCAAAACTTGATAACCTTACTGCGGGTGACTCTGCTCGAAAATTCGAGAATCTTAACATGTTTCTCCTCATAAGTCAGATCACTATCCAACTGAATTGCTTCCAGGGGTACTGTGTCTCTAAGCGGTATATCGGCCATCTCCGCATGGCACTTCTTGAGCTGGGAAATGTGAAACACATCATGCACTCCTGACAATCCTTCAGGCAACTCCAACTCATAGGAAACCTCTCCCATGCGTTCCAAAACACGATAAGGTCCCACAAATCTCGGGGCTAGCTTTCCCTTAACTCCGAAACGTTTAACTCCTCGCAGAGGCGATACTCTCAAGTACGCTCTATCTCCGATTTCATACGCTATCTCCTTGCGCTTCGAGTCTGCATAACTCTTCTGCCTGGACTGAGCTACCTTCAATCTATCTTGAATTAGCTTAACCTTCTCTTCAGACTCTTTGACCAAGTCTAGTCCAAACAACTGCCGGTCTCCAACTTCATCCCACATTAACGGTGTTCGGCATCTCCCTCTGTACAACGCTTCGAATGGCGCCATCTACAAACTGGCCTGGTAACTGTTGTTATACGAGAACTCAGCATAGGGCAAATTGTCATCCCAACAGGATCCATAATCTAGCGCACAAGCTCTCAACATGTCCTCCAGAATCTGGTTGACTCTCTCGGTATGTCCGTCGGTCTGCGGATGAAAAGTTGTGCTGAATTCCAGCCTCGTTCCCAAAGGTTGGTGTAGCTAATGCCAAAACTTTGAGGTGAACGGTGTTCCTCTATCTGATACAATGGTCCTCGAAACTCCGTGCAGACATACGATCCTGGTCATGTATATCTTGGCCAACTTCGCACTGGTGTATGTGGTTTTCACGAGGATAAAGTGGGCTACCTTGGTCAAACGATCCACTACTACCCAGATTGAGTCATATCCTGATTTGGTCCTGGGCAATTCGGTGATAAAGTCCATGCTAAGCTTCTCCCACTTCCATTCAGGTATCAGCATAGGCTGTAGCAATCCTGCTGGCTTATGATGCTCCGCCTTTACTCTCTGGCATACATCACATACGGCTACATACTCGGCAATATCCTTCTTCATTCCTGTCCACCAGAAACGTTCCTTCAAATCCAAATACATCTTGGTGTTTTTGGGGTGTATCGAGTATGGAGAATCATGTGCTTCCTGCAGTATCAACTTCCTGATCTCCGGGTTGTTGGGCACATAGATTCGGTCCTCAAACCACAAGGTGTCGTGTACCTCCTCACGAAATCCTTTGGCTTTTCCTTCACTCATCCTCTTCTTTATCTTGGCAATCTCTTTGTCATCCTTCTGGGCTTCGTGTATCTTTCCCAACAATGTTGACTGAACCTCCAATGTTGCGACAAAACCACTAGGAACTATCACCAAACGAAGCTCCCTGAGATATTTTGCTCTCACCTGGGGCAATCCCCCTTTTACTAAGGTATTCGCATAGCTCTTCTGGCTCAAAGCGTCTGCAACGACGTTGGCCTTTCCTGGGTGATAGTGCAGCTTCATATCATAATCTTTTATAAGCTCCAACCATCTCCTCTGTCTGAGGTTCAGATCCTTCTGAGTGAAAATGTACCTCAAACTCTTGTGATCCGTGTACACATCACAATGATTTCCAATAAGGAAATGTCTCCAGGTTTTCAGTGCGTGCACTACAGCTGCTAACTCCAGATCGTGCATCGCATAATTCAACTCGTGCGGTCGCAGTTGTCGAGATGCATAGGAAACAACTCTTCCATCCTGCATGAGTACTCCTCCAAAACCTAAGCGTGAAGCACCGCAGTACACTTGGAAATCCTTGTGTATATCTAGAAATATCAGCACTGGGGCTGTCGTCAATCGTTTCTTCAACTCCTGGAAACTTTCTTCGCACTCTTCAGTCCAATTGAACTTTGTCTCCTTCTTCAACAACATCGTCATTGGCTTAGCAATCTTGGAGAAATTTTCTATGAATCTCCGGTAGTATCCCGCGAGTCCAAGAAAACTGTGGATCTCTCCAACTGAAGTGGGTGCCAACCATTCAGTGACTGCCTGCACTTTGACGGGGTCCACTGCTATACCTTCTCCCGATATAACATGCCCTAGGAATCCAACTTCCTTCAGCCAAAACTCGCATTTGCTAAACTTGGCATACAACTGATGTTCTCTGAGCTTTTCTAGTACCAAACGCAAATGCTCCGCGTGTTCCTCCTCATTCTTCGAGTACACCAAAATATCATCAATGAATACCACGACAAACTTATCCAAGAACTCCATGAATACCTTGTTCATCATACTCATGAAATAGGCGGGGGCGTTAGTCAATCCAAATGACATAACAGTATACTCATATAGCCCGTACCTTGTGGTGAAGGCTGTCTTAGGTATATCCTTCTCTCGGATCTTCAACTGGTGGTATCCAGATCGTAGATCGATCTTGGAGAACACTTTCGCTCCCTGGAGTAGGTCGAACAAATCATTGATCATCGGAAGCGGGTACTTATTCTTAATAGTTACTTCATTCAGTGCACGATAATCAACGACCATTCTTAAAGATTCATCCTTCTTCTCGACCAAAAACACTGGGGCTCCCCAAGGTGATGAACTCCAGCGAATAAAAACTTTCTCCAATAACTCCTTAATCTGCTTCTTGATCTCCTCCAGATCATTCGCTGGCATCTGATATGGTCTCTTTCATATAGGTCCGGTGCCAGGCAACAGCCCAATCAAAAACTAGATATCCCTATCCGGCGGCATGCCCGGTAGCTCCCCTGGAAAAACATCTGGATAGTCCTTTACTACAGGCACTTCCTCTTGAACAACTCCCGTGAGAGAATGTACTTGTGTCCGTATAGGCGAATGCCTAGATACATAATCAATCCTATTTCCCTCCGGGGTGGTATGCAAAATAGACTTGCTGGCACAATCGATGTTCCCTCCATACATCGATAGCTAATCCATACCTAATATCACATCCAATCCTTGTGACTCCAAAACTATTAGGTCTGACGGGAAAACATGGCGTCCAATGGTCAATGGCATCTGAAAACATCCTTGATTTTCCACATATTCCACTCCGGGTGAACTTACTAACATGGGGGCCATAAGGGCTCCGGTGGGCAACTTATGTCTATTTATGAATCCCCTTGAAATGTATGAATGCGATGCACCTGTATCGAAAAGAACTACTGCGGTAAATGACTTAACCAAAAACTTACCGATCACCGCATCTGGTTGTTCTTCAACTTCCTCCACGGTCACGTGGTTCACTTGTCCTTTGTTGAATGGGTTAGGCTTCTTTCCGGCGCTTCCATTGCCATTCCCATTCTTAGCTTCAGGGCACTCATTGGCATAATGTCCATTCTTCCCGCACTTGTAACAGGTGACGTGGCTTAAATCCTTCTTGGCGGGTGTGGATGGGGTAGAGCGATTCTGATTATTGTTTGCTCCATTCCCGTTCCCATTCTTAGAGCCATTATGGTGGTGGGAACTTCCTCCAGTGTGGGTGTGCCTTCCATGGGTATGGGTATATCCTCCCGAATTCGGAGTGAATCGGGGCTTCAGCTGGGCTCCAGAGTTATTCCTTCCTTGTCCATACTTCCTCTTGCGGCTCTCAATCTGCTGCTGCTTCCCTTCAATCATAAGAGCTTTATCTACCAACTCCTGGTAGTTTTTGAAGGTTGCCACCATGAACTGTACGCTCATCTCATCATTTAGCCCTTCCACAAATCTCTCCTGCTTAGCGGCATTTGTGGCCACATCTCTGGGGCATAACGAGATAGGGTACTAAACTCATCTACGTACTGAGCCACATTACGATTTCCTTGGCGCAAGTTGCGAAACTCCCGCTTCTTCATGCTCATAGCTACGGTTGAGACATGGGCAGTACGGAAAGCTTGCTGAAACTGATCCCAATTGACAATGGCTATGGGGAAAGTGGCTGTGTAATTCTCCCACCATGCTGCGGCTGGTCCAAACAACTAATGTGCGGCAAATCACACCTTCTCAGCATCCGAGCAATTGGCGGTGGTCAAATCCCTTCCAATTATGCGCAGCCAATCATCAGCAACTATTGGTTCAATGCTGCTAGCAAACACCGGTGGTTGCAACCTTAAGAAACGTGTCAGGTTGTCCACGGGTGGTTGTGGTGGAGGGTTGTTGTTGTTCTGGTTGTTCTGAGTGTTCTGGACAAGAAGTTGCATCAAAGTGTTCTGCTGCTCGATCAACTGAGTGAGCTCAGGAGGAAACTGAAATTCTGGCTCACGTCTCGGAGGCATCTAATGGTGTAGAGGGAAGAGATTAGAATAGAAATGAGGTCTAAGGGAAAATCACTACCCATATGCACATGAGACAAACACAATCATATCACACCAATCAATTTCAAACAAGGTCTTACAAAGATCTAACTAACGTTAAAAAAGTGCTCTAAATACTACTTTATGGGGGATATCTACTAGTCATAGGGTGGTCATCTAGAAATTTTGATCGGTGGAAGATTCCATTATGTCTGCTCCAGCTTCATCTTCATAGTCTTCATCATCACTATCATCGGGGTCTGAATCCGTGTCGTCGATGATGATGTAATCTTCAGAACGAATCTCCTTGGGTTCTTCTTCCTCTTCTTCTCCTCCTGGTGCTGGATCTCCCATGAATACTCCTAGCTTCCTTGTCAAATCATCATTCTTCTCCACTAGTATCAACATCTCCTCCTCGTATCCGTCACGAATAGACTTGAGTTCTTCTTCTAGCTCCAAATTCCTGCTTAGTGCCTTCTTCAAATCTATCATCCCTGCGCACATCTGGTGCTCCTGTCGACGAATGTGCTGGTTTAACTCCTGGATGAACGCTGCAATGGACCTGTCCTTCCGGGTGCTGATCATGTCCCAACGTTCTTCTCGCCGTCCACAAATCTGGTAGATAGTGGCCTTCAGCTCCTGCTTGTAGACTTCTCTGATCCTTCCCATAGTGATGTGGGCTGCCATACTCTTGCCTAGGCTCCAGGTTGGTGCATCAAAAGAAAACTCTATTGGCTCAGTGGATGGTGCGAAGGTTCTCCCGGGAATTTGAACTTTAATGCTCCATCGCTCCTCTTCTGGTAAAGTGGCGGTGTAGGTCCCGGTAAGGCTTGGTATTCCTATATTCAGGTACCTAGTGACTTCCTTCAAGTGTCGTCCAAATGGTGTGTCTTCATCTGGTTGAGTGAACTTGTTCCTTGGATCCACCATCCTAAAGAGTAGAAAATGGAGAGGAGTCAGAAATGAGTAGAGAAGAGTGACCTAGGGTTTATCTTAGTGCTCGTGTCCTACATTCAGCGTGTGCTCTGATACCATCTTGTAGCGACCACGATCCGAATGGACCGAAGTCTCTGTGTTTCAGTGTCATCCCTGGATCGGTAATGCTAACACACACAGTACTTGAAGGATTTATAATAGAGTGGCAATCACACACTTATTACATCGAGTGTCTCCAAAGAGAACTTATTACAAAAGTCAATGGCTTAAGGCCATCTAACAAAATAACAGCGGAAGGCTTGGAAGATAAGTGAGTCCATCAACTCCAACGACATAGGTGAGTGCATGACAAAGGACCTAGAACATCTTACTCCTCGTCAGAAAAGTCTGCAACGTAACATGTTGCAGCCCGAAACTGGTCAGCACATGGAATATGCTGGCAAGATAACACAGAAGATGCAAGTAACAGAAACAAAGGCTACACTATATGCATATTTGGCCGGTGGAGGCTCTAAGGTTAAAGTTTTTGTGTAAAGCCAAATTTTCCCTACAACAAAGGAATAAATTTTATTTGAACTATCATGGTAGTTGAAACATCATTGAGAAGGTACCCCCAACTCAATACCAATTAAAAGTAATCATTAACCCAACATGTTAATTTTAGAGTGATGAGATCAACCAATAATTCAAGTACCAGATACTCAAGATTGTCCATAACCGGGGACACGGCTAATCATGATCAGTTTGTACACTCTGCAAAGGTTTGTGCACTTTTCCCACAAGACTAGATCACCTCCGTTGAATTTCTCGCACTGCATGTTGTTTGAGAAACGGATGACCGAGACACAGTCTTTAAGGAGCATTTACTCTTTACCCCAGGTGGACCCGTACACCTACTTTCCCCTACATCTGATAGTCCACCACGAAAGAGCTCACATAACTTACTCATACTATGCCAGCGCCCATAATGGCATTGTGGCTGCACATGGAAGTTTCTAGCATGAATAGTTTTATGATCCCTTTGAACCTGGGTGGCATTCCATAGGACAATCACAAGGAAACCCCGGGATTTCCTAGGACAACACTGGATACCCCAGGTGCCCTGCAACCAATCCACCCAGATGTGTATTCAAGTAGCCACATTGAGTTGAACCATTAATTAACAACTCACATCTGTCATGGATTTACACTCAAACCCAAACCACGTCTACAAGCATAGCATGATAACCTAAGCATAGCGTAGAAGTAACTCCCAAGGGTTTGAAAATAATGTAGGTAATAGGTTCTACCTCAAACTACTTCCCAGACCCACAAGTTAAGAGATCCTACTCATGCAATGTGTGACGGTTTGATCTAATGCATAAAACTGGGTAATAAAAATTATGATCAAAGTTTTACTTGCCTTGATGATGATTCGCAAAACCTAGAGACTCGTAGTAGCATGCTTCACAGTCCGGGTATTCTATCGCAAGCAAAAAAAAGCACACATACGCAATCAAGCAATGATGCACAAACAACAACTCCAAAAGATAAGATCTAACCAGAAAGTTCAACTTAAGAACTCTGGTTTGCAAAAAGAATCAAATCGAAAGAAGCAACGAAACTCAAACTGTGAAAGAAATGAGATCCGTTTACTAGTTTGATCTAGGGTCAAATTTCACATTATCAAAACTTGGTTCAAGTTGGCTAAAAGGAAAGAGGGCGTCGAGTGGAAAATCTGGGATTTTGAATCACCTGATTCCGACTCTCGGGCGAAAAGAAAAACGAAAAACAAGATCAGGGCAGAAATCGCGATCGAAAATAATCGCTGATAATTACCCCGAAAAAGAAAACTGACGAACAGGCTGTGGGGACCCCGACTCATAAGTCGCGATCACCGAATGCTCGTGTACAGTGATCCCAGAGATCAATGCTCACTGAACACACAGACGCTGAATAACAAGAGTCTTACATCCATACATACTGTATTACACAAATAGGACCGTTATGGTCAAGTCTTGAGTATATCATCGTAGCGGAAATCTTCAATGACAACTTGGACCCATGCCATCTGCCTTAACCCTACAGGCATTCTGACTAGGAAGCGTCCTAGCTCGCATGCTTGTCACCAAGAAATCTTCATCATATCCTGTTCTCTCATGCCTGGCCAATAAAATAACCAGTGACACGCCAATGAGTACTTTGAATGTACTCGCAAGCAACCCAAGTGTGATGACAGAATAATTATGCAAGGCTCTACTGCTAATCGGCAGTGTTGCGGAAAGCTAGTTTTTCATATGCAAGTATGATCAACATATAACAAGGGCATGCATGTGTCTGCAACAAGTACCAGCAGGTTACAGACATCATTATCGAGAAAGAGTTGTAATCAAGTCATGCTCAAGCTCATTGTGACTTCCTCAAGAATCACACCATCAATATCACTGAACCGTGTTGTTTCCTCACACTCACACACCAAGTTTCACAAACATTGGACGTAGCCCAAGAGCGGTTACCCAACTGTCCTTGACCGTGGACACGGCTATTCGAATAGTTTTACACTCTGCATAGGTTGCACACTTTACCCACTAGATCCGGGGAACTTCCGTGTCATCCACGACCCGCGGTACCTCAAGTACCCGGGGTAAGCACCCGATCACTATCTTTCCCTAGGCGACACTAATATGGAGTCCACTCGATTGGTAGCAACCATCGTGCCCCACATTTCACATCTTAAGATTTTGGAGCCTCGCTCCCATATTCATCACATACCACAAGCACAGGGTACCAACGGTGTGTCCGGTGCCCTGTGAAGACAGTCATGGCCGCCTATCCAAGCGCGACCCCGTCCCGAGAGTGACCTCATGTCACCCCCGTCACTAGTAATGCGGGCACCATGCTAGTACCGGCCTAGGTAATCAATAATGCCCTTTCCCATATAAGGGTAGAGTGGTTGCGCATGTAAGGTTGGAATAACGGTTGCAACTTAAACCAATCCGTTTTCAAAACAACATACACACTTGCCTCGGTACACCACTTCATCATCAAGTGGTTACCCATCTCACCATCTCCCTCGGGCATAAGTGGCACCCGACGGGGTTTTCGAAAAGTCTTTTGAAAGTATTCTGCCTCCGTCACCATGCATATACCCGTCCCATTTGCGTAGCCACTATTATAGCAACCTAACTACTCCTACCCACATAACCCTCATAGGAAGGTAGGGTCATGCTTGATGCAAGTTTCAATAGTAATTAACAAAGGTAGCAACCAAAGTAGTCTCCACCTCAACATGATTCTGATGCGTTGATAATAAGGTGCTATGAGACATGCATAAAAAGGTTTCTCGAAGATGGTCAAAGGGCTGCTTGCCTTATCCTTCCGAGTTTTCAAACCTTCTGGTCCATCTCCGAGTACTCCGTTTATTTCGTCAACTAACGATGGAAACAATCATAATAAGCAACACAACAAAGCAAAATATAAAAGTGCTCTAAAAATAGGAGTTGGAATTTTCTGGGATACCTCTGGTCATATGAGAAATGACCAAGGTGTTTTCATAGGTATTGGATCAATGGATAGTTTGGAACATTTCAATATGATGGAATCAAGGGGTTTATGGATTTGAAAGAAGTGTACAGAAATATATTTTTGGAAACTGAGAAAAGGCACCCATTTAACAAATCATGATTTTAGAATCATCTAGGAGTTGGTTTCACTGGGTTTGGAGTTCAAATGAATTTCCTAGGATTTTGCAAAGTTGATAAATATGAGGAAATGGCTCATTATTTAGTGGGGTACATAAAGTATCAATAAAAATGTTCCAAAACTAAGTTTGGATATGACAAGCTCCTAGGAATTTGAACCACTGCATTTGGATCAATTTTGAGCTCTCTGTGATTTTCTAAAGTTCATCACAGAAAATGGAATAATGACATTTTGATAATATTTGTGAAGAAATGTTTCTGGAAAAATGTGCATGTTGCACCAAAAGGTAGATCATGATTCTAGAAACTACCACAAATTTTAATCATCAAATTTGGAGTTAATTTGAATTATTTATGGATTTTTGAAGATTGCAGAAAAAGAAAAAGGGAAAGGAAAAGGTTATATACCCCTATACTGCACACTGAGCGGGAGGTAGCTGTATCGCAGCTGGGCCGGCCCAACGGCTCGGCCGCGCACACAAGACGGGGGGG
>LR738711.1:839616570-839628210 GCA_902687465.1 Secale cereale
GGGGGGGGGGGGGGGGGGGGGACGTCGGAGGCGCCTTCGTAGAATGCACTTTCGCGCTGGGAAAGCGGTTCCCTGCCGCCCCGCCTCCACTTAAACGACGTGGCGGCTGGCGGGGTCGCTGACCTGCGGGGCCCAGCCGCAGGTCGTCTCCCACATCCGCCGTCGTCTTCCTCTCGACGGGAGGGGCAAGGAAGGCTCGGCCTTACTGGCCGCCGGCGCCACACCGCCCGCCTGCGCCGGCCGGAGATGGGACCGGTGCCGTGCGGCTCGGCCGCGCCCAAAGGAGGGGTCAGGGGAGAGGCAGCACCTCCCTCGTGCGTGTGCGGACGAGGTCGGAGCAGGGCCCGGCGGCCGCCCGTGCCGGCGATTCCGGCCACCTCCGGTGGTGTGCGGCACACCGTTGTTCTCAGAAAGAGGTGCCGCATCCACCCAGATGCCCAGGGTAGGTCGGGGAGGTCCGAAGAGGTGAAGGGCCGAATGGCCGTGGAAGGGGCCGCCGGCCATGGAGGGGGAAAGGGAGCACCAGGGGGATAGGGAGCATGTCCAGGGGGTTCAGGGAGAGAGGAGGTTCTAACCAAGACGAGAGAGAGGGTCAGGGTGGCTTAAATAGGCGTGGCCACGGTGCACCGTGAGCAATGTCCATGGACGCGCTCGGGCGAGCTCACTGAGGGATAAGGGGGGCAAGGGAGGAGGGGCCCGACTACGAGGCGTGTCGTGGACGTCGAGGCTACCTCGATGGACACGCTCGCTCTGCCCAATGCCACCTGGATGCCTCGGGAGGGCCGAGCTACAGTGCCTTGGCGCACTGTAGCACGCTCCAGAGCGTGTCTTTGGCTGGCATGGTCATGTCCCTTGCACCCTGGCCGTGTCCCCCAATGTCCAACAGTGCTAGGGGGTAGTAAACAATGCACAGACGGCCTAGGATGCCCTGGAGGGCCACTTGAATGAGGAGGGAGGTGAGAAAGGAGAAGAATGCTGCTGTCCAGAAGAGTAAAAATGGGGTTTTCACCCCTCAATCATTGAGCCCTGGGCATGGGGATGTTACTGGAGGTAGAAGCTGATCAGGTTTACCTGTGGTAAGAATTTGAGGTAAAGGGGAATAGTGAAAGGGGTCAAAACTATGGTTTTGGAAAAATGGCAGAAGGTGTTTGATGTAGTTTTGGGCAAGCAAAATAACTCCACTTGACATGAGACTTAACATGATCAAATGGCACATACATTTAGGCCCTTCCACCAAATTTGAGATCATTTGGGCAAAGTTTCCAATGTAACTTTGGTGAATCCGAGAAATCAACAGAAATGGATTTTCCAAGATTAAGTTAAGCAAATCATCTCCCCTTTATGCACCACTTGGTGTAGTGTCATCATTTGTGGTTGTGAACATGTCCACAAAATTTGAGGCCCCAAGTAAAAAGTTGACAATGTAGAGTTGTCCCAATTTGGATCTGGTCAGAAAAGGTTTTGGGGCACTTAGATCTAGTTGTCCTTCTCCAAAACTTGTGCCATTTTGCATAGATTCATAATTACATCATTTTAGCATGTGCACCAAGTTTGAGAGCATTTGGACAAGTTTGGCAATGTAAAGTTGCTCAACTTCAAAATGGACAGAAATGGTTTTGAGGGGATTAGATGATGTTTCCTTGATCTTTAAGGCATGAGGCTTTGTAAGATCATCACATATGGCATGTTTGACATGATGGAATTTCCCTGGAATTTTTGGAGAACATTTCCTTTGTAAATATTTCAAAAGCTTGAAATATCCAGAAAGGGTTTTGGAAGGATTTGTCCAATATTTCGAACATAACCATGTGTTGAAACTCTTATATATGGAAAATATATGTCCTATGAGTTTCCCTGAATTTTGGCAAATATTTTTGAGATAATTAAATAATTTTTCCCTATTAAATATCATTTCTAGCCTTAAGAAAAAGCTTTTAAATAAAATATAAAAATAACTTTTAAAATTATAATTTTGTGGTTTATGGGAGTCCTATACATAATAGGATTAAAATATACTTTTTGAAAGATTTTTCACACCCTAAATAAGGTACTTGCTGTGCAAATCTCAATTCAGGGGTTTTTGGAAAACTAATTTTAGAAAATACTAATTGGCCAAAATATTTTTATAAGAAAATACTATACTGTTCTATACACATGGCATGATTATTGAGAAAAGTTTTTGGATCAAGGAGATGAAGTATAAGAGTTGGAGGATTTATTTGATTTTTAGAGCACTAGCAAACAGCAGACAGAAAATCAATCAAGCAAAGTCAAAAACACTCAAAAGTTTTTGTCAGTCCACACTTTTAGCATGATTATCAGCTTATGCAATGTGGCATGAAAATCAGGGTGTGACACAGGTTAACGAACGAACGTTCGCTGTCTGCGGCTAACGGGCAAACAACGTTCATTAAAACAAACGTACGGACGAACGTCCGCTAAATAACTAAACCGAAAAGAAAACCGATCTAATCTTAAAAAACGGATCTAGGGTTTACGAAAAAGAACCGATCGGTTTAAAAAAACCGACAACGACTACCCTGGCGGCGGCGGCGGCTCCGGCGACTCCGGCGGCGGCTCCGGCGACTCCGACGGCGGTGGCGGCGGGTCCTGTGGCGGTGCAGTGGGGCAGCGACTACGGCGGTGGGCGACGCGACGGCAGGTGGTTGTGCGGCGGCTGGGGGCGGCGCGGCGGCTGGTGGCGGGGCGGGGCCAGGGTTCGGGCGACGGGCGAGGTGGCTGGCGGGCCGGGGGCATGCTTTAAAAAGACCCCGGCTAGGGGAGCCCTAGCCGGTTAGGGCCGAGAGGCGGTTTCCTATTTTGTTTTTAAACGAGTTCTGGAGTACGAAAACTAACAAAGGAAATACTAAACGGACTCCAAAAATCCCGAAATAAATTTTCACCGTCCTCTAATAATATTTTTGACAAAGTGAACATTTTTTCTTGGACCTAAATGCAATTTTGTAAAACGCATATTTTTCCTATGTAAATAAAATCACAAATAAATCCGAATAAATACCAAAAGTGATTTTAACATTTTTTTCCTCCAATATTTCTGTTATTTTGGAGAAGTCATATTATCTCCGCTCATTTATTTTATTTAGAAATATTTTTAGGAAAGAAAAATAATTAAAACCAACGCTATCCTCGTACCGGTATTCGAGTAAACTCAACTACAAAAACGGTAGAATTCCCAACTCTCTCCGTAGGTCCTTGAGTTGCTTAGAATTTTCGAGGATCGCCACGCACAAAATGCAAAGAAATATGCAATGCAGTATGATCTATGTATAACATTCCAAATTGAAAATTTGGAATGTTACAGGTATGTTCAATCTCAACCTACCACGGTCGGAATGGCCTAAATTTGTGAACATATACCGTCTGTTGCTACATTATGTATATATTTGCATCAAATCTTTGTTACATTTACTATGTTTAATTCTACATTTTTGTACTTTTCTTGCATCTATATATGGATATGTTCTAACAGTTACTCCCATATTTGCATCTTGTTCGGTTATTTCAATAAATCTAATTTACGATCTTAATTTTCATTTCAAGCAGTAAATCCCTTGCTTTGCAAGAACATGAGTAGAAGGAAATCTTGGGATTTACTTTATTGATGACTCCGAGGATGTCATATTGACAACGCAACATTGATTTACAATGACGTTTAGCGTAAAACTTGATAAAGATGGTCACTCCTATTTTAATGCGGACCTTTGGAGAAAAATGTCTAAGTGTTATGAACTGAAAGCTAGCAATAAAATTCTAGTGCGCGCACCACAGCCTGGTCTAATTAACATGGATGTTTACTTCCCCAATGTCATTAACCGATCAAAGTCTGATCGAGGTTAGTGTCCTTTCAACTTTCTCCATGTTGTCATATTACTATTTAAGCAACCAATTTATCACTATTTAAGCAACCAATTGTGATATCATATTCTGACTCCGTTCCCAGGCAGGAACAACTTCTGTTTACCAATTTATGCGCACTATATATTCTTCTGCCATGTTCTGAATAAATAATACCTTTCCACCTTTTAAGCAGGATGTGTTGGATGCATACTAAATGATCTGTATGTTACTAAGAGTACCAAATTTCAATGGAAGGACTTGAAGCATGTCATAAACTTTGTTGATAATCTGACAGAGATAGCATAGCATATGAACGCTGGATTTTGGATGGGATTAATTAGACCTATGGTGCACACACTGAACAAGACCAATTGTGTGCACAAAGCGCTGGTAAAAACTCTTATTTTAATGTTGATGCTCATAAACTATATATATCTTCAACGATATGTTACAATTGTTTTTTATTCTACATGTCAACATAAATTGCCCTCTCTAGCCGTTCCTGGATTGATTTCTCGGTGTGGTCCAGTTACACTTGTGCCTGCTAATAACGCCAAAGTGATTGCAAGGTACTGCATTTCCCGCAAAAATGGAACCATTCAAATTAACAAGTTCTCGCTTCTCGTGGCAATGCATCCATATTGGAAAATTGGAGACACTGTTCTACTCCTGCTCTACAAAGGTACAATATGGCTCTTCCTTTTCATTGACAAGATGCCGAGTCGCCGTGATCAAGCTGCTTCCAGTGGATAGTTGTGGTTGGTGGCCCTCAGCCTCTTAAAATGTGTTAGTTGTTACTATATATGTTAAGTATGTAGATATGGACCATATGGTTGTTGGCCCTTAGGCTCTTAAAATGTGATAGTTGTTACTATGTTAAGTATGTAGACATGGACCATATGGTTGTCAAAACCGTGTTACGAAGATCCTCCTTTTGTCCAATAGTGTAACCACTATATATATGTTACTCAAATGTTGTTACCCACGTTCATAAATTTTCATGGAATGTATTAGTATCATACACAGTTCATTGAGTTTAAGTGTGTGCCCGATGTCCAGAAGGCATTTCATATTAACTGTCCATATTGCAAATTCACACACATGTTCACATAAGGAAACGTATGTGTAACATACTAATCGTCGCACATGAGTACTCGCAGACGCATCGTGTGCGATACTCCTAGCCACCGCAAGCAACTAGTTTGCATTTTTCAAAGTTTTTTGTACACACAGAATCACAACGATGTAATTGTATTGACCGTCTATGTTGTAATTTCTCATCGCAAATAGTTCATCCGAGTCGGTTGTTTGCCACGTATCACACACATCTTGTTTACACGACTCGTTTGTGTTCTTTTGGCTCATCGCAAACAGTTAATCCGAGTTAATCGTATGCCGTATATCGAACACACCTTCATATGGCTGCCCATTTCTGTTGTTCTACCTCATCGCAAATAGTTCGAATGGATTAACCGTGTGTCCTGCATCGCACACACATTGTTATGGCTGCCCGTTTCTTTTGTTCTACCTCATCGCAGACAGTTTCAATGGATAAACAGTATGCCCTATATCGCACAGGCAACTAAAATCTTAACTATGTTTGATGCATCCATCATCGCAAACGTTTTGCACCTTTTTTGATGGTTTTTTACACCACCGTTTGTGATTATTGCATCGCACACAGTTTCGACAAAGGGTCTCTGATCGTAGTGTCGTGCTAGCAGTCTCCTGCAGTAGTGACATGCATATGTATGCATGGAGTGACATGGCATTTTAATTCAAATAACATGATCAGAAACACATGAAACCTTGGTTGATGTAATGTCATGCCACCAAGATGATGTGGTAAGGAAATTGGCATGTTTGACGAACGTTTGGACACATGTCCCTCACAAACCGGAGCAACTCGCTAGAAGGTTCGTGGTTCCAAGAAGGAACAATGCTTGTTTGATGACGAATGGGAGATAGCTTCCTCTTACGACCTTCAATTTTTTTCCTACGTTTAACGCGCAACTGTCATGTGAAAATTTGGTAAATTTCAGGGGTCATTTGACCTTCTAAAGACATTTAAGCGATTTTCTAACCAGTTAATGACCGTAATTCAAATTTGAACTACAGCTACATGCAACGCCTAACCAAAACGGTTTGAAAAATCATATTTTTGTGTACTTGTGTGCTAGTTAATTTCATGTGCAGAAAATTCTAAGAAATATTCAAACATATTGGTGTCAAGGCATGGGTACATGCATGGAGTGCATGCCCCCGCATGTTAATTCCAAAAAAAATTAAAAATGATCAGAAAAACATGAAACCTTGCTTGATTTAATGTCATGCCACCAAGATGATGTGGTAAAAAAAATTGGCCGGTTTGACGAAAGTTTGGACACCCCCACACAAACCGGAGCAACTCCTAGAAGGTTTGTGGTTCCAAGAGGGAACAATGCATGTTTGTTGACGGACGGAAGATAGCTTCCTCTTACGGTGTCAGGTCCAAGATGCGATTCTATCCCGATCACGTGACACTTACGTGATTGGGGCACAATCGCATTTCGGGCACTTAGCAAGATGGATATCATTACATCGTACCATTACATACATACATGGGGGATACAACAATACAGACAAGTCACATGAATACAACCACATCAATACAAAGTATCCGACTACGGATACAAACAAGAAAAGCACAAAGACATCCATCTGCTATCCCACGTCAAGACATCGGAAACCTGCACCTGCAACTGTTGTTGTAGTATCTGTGAGCCACGAGGACTCAGCAATCCCATAACCATGGGTAACAAGACTATCAAAGCTTAATAGGTAGGCAGAGGTAAAGTGGTGAGGTTGAAGCAGCGGCTAAGCAAATATATGGTGGCTAACTTACGAGTACAAGAATAAGATGAGCATCTACACAAACAGTCGTAACTAGTAGTGATCGCTAAAGATCCTGAACTACATACGAGTCAAACATAACCCCATCGTGTCCTCTTCTCAAAGTGAAAAGAGACAGTCACGGTTACTCACGCGGTGGTGTGTTTTAACTTTGGATCCTCTGTCAAGTTTTCTACAACCGGACATTAACAAATTCCAATCTGCCACATAACCGCGGGCACGGCTTTCGAAATATCATAACCCTGCAGGGGTGTCCCAATTTAGCCCATCACAAGATCTCACGATCAGCTGAAGTGATAAATATAATATCATCACCCCTTATCTTAGGGAAATCCAATCAGGCTCGGCATCCCGGTGCACAAGACATTTCGACAATGGTAAAACAAGTCCAGTAAGAGCTCCCGGTGTGTCGACACCCTGATAGTAGCCGCGCGTATCTCGTCTCAGACCACGACCGGATGGGTGATGCTACAGGTAAAACCAGCCCTCGAGTTTCTCCAAGGTGGCCCTGCAGGACCCCCGTTTGGGACCAACACCATCAGCACTGGCCCCCCTGCTATGTTGAAGAATCCTCGGGTAGCGCTAACTCCCTATGCAATTTAATTAATTAATTAAGTTGTAATTATGAGGCAAATTAAAACCAATGTTGGGCC
The DNA here is from genome assembly GCA_902687465.1 of Secale cereale. NCBI lineage: Eukaryota > Viridiplantae > Streptophyta > Magnoliopsida > Poales > Poaceae > Secale > Secale cereale. Next base: position 839,623,974 of record LR738711.1, read on the forward strand.
TTGCTGGAGGAGTTTTATTTAAAGAAGAACTGTCAAGGGGTCCCCATATACCCAACGGTGTAAGGAACGCAAAATCAAGGTACATATGCCGGTTTATCGGCTCCTAAGGTGGCATGAGTGGAACAAAACACCGAGAAAAAGGCCAAGCCTTCCACCCATGCCCAGTATATAGGTGTGTTAATAACAATTATAGATATTGTGATATTCCAACAACAAGTTCCCACCTGGAACGATCTTCATCTTCACCTGCAACTAACAACGCTATAAGAGGGGCTAGCAAGCGGGTAACATAGCCAAACAATGGTTTTGCACGAAATTTTCAAAGGTTAGAGGTTTCATGGCAACAAGGAGAGGCTGACAATAATGATGGGTAGCGTGACATGTAACGATAGCATCGAGACACTAAGCATGGCAATGATAGTAAAGGTATCCAAGGGTATGGTCATCTTGCCTGAGATCCCGCAAGGAAGAAGAACGGATCCATGAAGAATACGAAGAAGAAGCCTTGAAGAAGAACCACGGGTAGACGAACGAATCCTCACGATCGCAACGGAACAAGCACTAACTAGAAGAAGCAAGCAATACGGTAAACACACAACACAAGATCATTACAATATGCTCAACCAAGTATGATGCAAGACAGTTTTATAAAGGAAGCACTACAAGTCTATACAGGAAGCATAACATGACAAGGTAGGAAGCACGGAAAAACAACACAAGTCTACATGATGCAATACATGGCAAGGTATGATGCATGACAAGTCTATACAGGAAGCAATACATGGCAAGGTAGGAAGCACAGATAATCATCATAAGAACAACAAGTTTAAATGAGGCCGGAAGCTTCTTAAGACAAATCCGGTAAGTCCTCATGTGCATAGTTTGAAATTAGTCCAGATCTGCACAAACCTTAAGTTAAAGTTGTTAAACAGCAATTTAACATGCACCATCATGATCTACACGAAATTCTAGTCAAGTTTCATATAAAGTTTGTTTAATTCGGAGCTACGGCCTAGAAGATATGAGCAAAACAAGTTAAGCATGGCAACGGTGCGAGATGCACCCAAACATCAAGAAAACTCACTCCAAACATGAAAAGAACATGATATTATGAATCTACATGCAAAATCACACAAGTTTCATATAAGGAACACTCCAAACGGAGCAACGGGCTAAAAGATACACATGAAACAAGATATAACAACTAGCTGAAAATAACAGCCACATAGCAACTTTGGAGCAACAAAAATATACTCTACAGCACTCAAACATGGTGACAAGAAGCATGGACATGAAGTAGACATATCCTACAGCAAAAAACTTCATTGGAGCATCTCCATAGGAGGCATGGATCAATAGCAACAAGCTACAACATTTTGATCATGACACTAAATACCTGACAGCAATATTTTATAGCAACTTGGGAGCAAGAATTAAATAAGCTACAACAACCCAAATGAGCAAGTGAAGGCATGAACGGATAGACAACAACATATACAACAAAGAATGATCAATGGCCACCCCAAAACTAACATGGATTTGCCTAGGACAACAAGCAAACATAGCATCAGGATAAGACAGATTCCAGACTTAGTGAAATTTCACTAAGTGTTAAAACAGCAATAACAACATGGCATGTTTGCAAGCATGTTTAAGTCAACACAAGTCATATCATGGCAAATTGTTTGCACCACAGCAAAGAACACATCATGGAGATTGTAAAACATCTAGGCGTGTGACATGGGGACAAACACATCAATAGCAACGAGCTCCTCAACCAGGCATCTCGTAAGAAGTTACAAAACCTAACAGCCACATGCACTTTTGCAACAGAGATAAACATGGCAAAATGAACTCTAACAAGCATGCTATAGGAACCAACATGTAGAGCATCTCATGATGAACATTTTGACATATCATTTGCATCATTTGGATAAACATGCACCAAGTTATCATATCTCAAACATGGCAACAAAATAACAAGTAGCAGCAGTTTATAATAAGTAGCACCCTTGCAACAGATATTAGAGCAACTAGATGAACTCAAATGAGCATGGCACAATGGAGCAAAGTGTAGAGCATATCACCACGGTCATTTTGACATATCATACACTCAATTTGGATCACCACACAAAAAGTTATTAGCTCCACAAGAATGCATCAGACAACAGTTTAATAGGGACTTGGCAGAAAAAAATGACACTAGGAAAAAAACACAACAGGCGCGGATTAGCTATAAGGTGCACTGGGCGGGGCGAAGGAGATGCTCACATGTGGGCTTCGGCCCAGTTGAAGAGGCGATCGGGCCGAACTGAGCTGGGCCCGGCAGAGGAGGCTCGGGCCTCGTGGGAAGACTGACTGGGCCGGTGGGAGAGGAGGAGGCCCACGCGGCGGCGGAGCAGCCGAGGCAGGGAGACGGGCCGGCGCTGGTGCGGCCCATGCGGCCTGCGGGGCGACGCACAGGGGCTGGGGAAGGCGGTTCGTCGTCGCGTGAGGGATCGACGGGATCTCCTCGACCTCAATGGCCATGGCGCGGTGGCGCTCCTCGTCGGTGATGGCCGGAGAGGCGGCGATCGACGGGATCCGGCGGATCCGGGCGGCGGCGGGCCGGATCCAGCCGGAGGAAGTGCAGCGGCGGCGAAGGGAACAGCACAGCGGCGGCGGCGCGAGAGGTCCGGCGGTGGCTCGCCGGCGGCCGGAGGCGGGGAGGCCGGCGGGTGCAGGCGGCGGCGGAGCTGCGCGCCGGCGGCGGGAAGCGGGTGGAGGCGCGCGGAGGACCTGCGGGAGCGGCGGCGGACATGGGCTTGTCAGGCCCGCTGCGGGCTCGGCGGGCCGCGACGGCGGTGGGAGATGGCACCGGGACAGGTGGCGCAGCGGGATTGGTGGGGAGGAGGCTGGAGAGCGACGTGGCGGCACGCCATTGGCTGCGGTGAGGTGGCTGCGGGATGGACATGTCCGGCGGGGAGCGGACATGTCCGGCTGCACGGTGGGAGGAGTTTTAGGGTTGGATCTGCGCGAAGATGGAGGGGATGCACATATATATAGGTAGAGGGAGCTAGGAGTGTCCAAATGAGGAGCCGTTCGCGGCCACGCGATCGTGATCGAACGTCCAAGAGCATGGAGGGGTTAGAATGTGCTAGATGGGCTGTGCAAAAGGGGTGCTGGGCCAAAAGAGAAAAGGCTTCGGGCGGTTAACACGGTTAACCGTTGGGCTATCAAACAAACTCCGAACGCGACGAAACTTGACAAGCGGTCTACCTATGCTATAATAAGACCACACGCCAAGTTTCAACTCATTCCGAGAACGTTTTTCGGCGACTCAGAAAATAAATATTCGGAGGCACCGCGGGCGCGTGTGAGTGTGTCTGGGCTCAGAACTAACAACGGAAAGGACGAGGGGACTCGGGCGGATGCAAGTTTTGAAAACATGCTGATGCAACACACATGATGACATGGCAAGATGCAACACGCAAGCAGATGACATGGCACTGACAACGAATAACTGGCTGACACCTGGCGCACCGGTCTCGGGGTGTCACATACGGCCTTCAATATTGTTCCTACATTTAACGTGCACTAATACAACTGTCATGTGAAAATTCGGAAATTTTCAGGGGTCATTTGAACTTTTAAATATATTTAAGTGATTTTCTAACCGTTTAATGACCGTAATAAAAAATTGAACTACATCTACATGCAACACCTAACCAAAACGGTTTGAAAATCATATTTTTGTGTACTTGTGTGTGAGTTAAAAATCATCAGACGATGTAAATATCTGGTGTTAAAAAAAGAAAATGTAAAGATCTGGCAAGACAACTGGACCCCACAGGATTGGCATCTCTATCTCGCGGCTCGATGTTTGGTAGGTGATTGGATGGGATCATTAATCAGACACAATTCTGTATTGGAAACCGTCAGCTATTATGTTCACACATGGATTTGCTGCGGGAATTGTGTGTAATTCAAACTATAGTACTCGTAAATTCCGGCGACCGACATGTGTACTATCCCCGTCGATCTAGATTCTGGCCGCCAATAAATACTACCTTGCTCAGGTCGTCCCGCCTGCATCCTCATCTACATCCTCCCCTCGCTCGCCCTCCCTCTCTCTCTCTCTCTCTCTCTCTCTCTCTCTCTCTCTCTCTCTCTCTCTCTCTCTCTCTCTCTCTCTCTCTCTCTCTCTCTCTCTCTCTCTCTCTCTCTCTCTCTCTCTCTCTCTCTCTCTCTCTCTCTC
>LR738711.1:839628487-839675704 GCA_902687465.1 Secale cereale
TCTCTCTCTCTCTCTCTCTCTCTCTCTCTCTCTCTCTCTCTCTCAAATCTCTGCCATGGCGCCGCCGGTATGCCCACGCACCAAGGAGGAGTCGCCGCCCCCCGAGGACGCTCACTCGATTAGCAGCGACGAGGACCCCTACGCGCCTCCTGACGAGGTTGCGCCAGACTCCAGAACTTTGGATTGGTTTTGGGGCCAGTACAATCTTTATCTATGGAAGTATTTGTCATCGGCTGAGAAAGTCAGGCAAGTGGCGTTCAAGAAGAGGATGGCGGAGGAGCAAGCCAGGTACCAGGCGGCCTGTAAATCCCGTGATGCCGCCCGGAAAAAGGAGGTGGCAGAGCTTTGGGGGCGGGCACGTCGTCATGACAATAAGCTCTAGCGTGCCACCGACGAGGAGCTCCTGTGGGCGCCCAACGAAATGGAAAGATCGGACGCGCGCGTCCGCCACCAGGAGGCAAATCGATATGTCTAGCGCTGCGAGGCGGAGGAGTCGGAGTACTACCTCTGCACTGGGAAGACGCCACGCACCAGGGAGCTGTTGGCGAGGGGCTGCCGGAATACTGGCCCCAGGAGGGACTATTAGTTTTAGTATTGTTCGTTTTCTATTTTATGCATTGTACCTAGTAGTTAAGTATCATCACGTATATATATATATATATATATATATATATATATATATATATATATATATATATATATATTCTATGATGATCTAATGAACAATTAATATATATATATTATGAATTCCATTTTCTATCTATTTTTGTACACTATTTTGAATCTATTTGTTTTCATCCCAATATACATAATGGAAAGCGTATATACACACATTGAAACAGAACATATAAGAATGGAAAACTGAGTACACACATTGAAACAGAGCAATAAACAAAGCAATACTATGATTGATGTGAATACATAGCTATCCACGTCGAAACGACTTTCCAGAATAAAACGCGTCCATGAGACCATGACCAGCAGCCCTTGCCTCGGGTAGCTCTTGGATCTCCCTGAACTCGTGCAGGCGTTTGTCCAAGCGGCCGACACGCTCACAGTACATCTGGAGCGCGATATCGAGCTCCAAGTTAGCTATTTCATCGAAGATCACCAGCTTGAGGATGCGACGGCCATGTCCCTCTACTGCGCCCAAGTGGACACCTGGGCCAAGGAGGCGGTCGAGCCTACGGAACAGCGTGTTAGCATCCAGCGGGCCGCGGACAAGGCGAATGGCGGCACCCACGCGCACGGCGCGGTGGGCGTCCTGTGCAAGTACGGTACGGCCGACCTCTGGTGCAAGTACGACGCTGAGGTCCTCTGCCCACTCCTGGCGAGGAATGGGGGTACTGACGGGATGTGTACCTAGCTGCGACGCCGTGTCGACAGCAGGCAAGTGCCGATGGATCCGCTATTGTTGTGCGGCGCGCCACACCTCTCGCTCTACAGCGCTCCAACGGTCACCTCGTGCGGCGAGCCGCAACCTATCGGTGCGGACGCGCCTAGCTTGCTCTACAGCGCGCGATCGATCATGTTGTGCGGTGATCTGCAGCCTGTCAGCGCTGACATGCCTATCTTGATCCGCGGCGCTCAAGCGCCATGCGCCAAAGGTCTGCTCAATAATGGGGATGACGCGCATCACATCGTCGTCCATCGTGTAGCCGGGGAGCGCCTCGGCCTTGACGAGCCGTGGCGCCTTCTCGTTTTCCTCGTCGACGCGGTCGATGGCAGAGGCGGCGTTTTGGTGGGTTGGCATGCTTGGAAAAGGTGGATGTGCTACAGGCTGCGCTTGTCGCCTCCGTGCGTCGCGCGCCCCCTATGCGCAATATAGCAGGGTGGTGGGAAATAGGTGAGGAAATGGTGGCGTGTTCATAAAACATCATCAATTAATGGAAACTTAGTATCGAGCTAGCACAAGTCGTAGATGATGATCAGATGAACATGGACCACACTAGGGAACCTGACGGTGATGAATTCATCAATCCCAAATGGTTGAATACTAGTAAGCGTTTGCCCGCAACACGCGCGGCGTATTTCATCACAAATAGGTCGGATGGATCAACTGTATGCCACGTATCGCACATTGTCAAAAAGTAATGCGGTAGACCTTATTTAATTAACATGTGTTAAAAAAATAAAAAATAATGACCTCGAGGTTAATTTAGCTGAGGGAATGGGGCATTTCGGTCATTAGTTGGCTGCTCCAGTCAACCATCCGATGGCTGCTCCAGCCTAAGCACACTTAACTAGATAGTTTTCTTACATGAGCTACTGGTGGAACAACTAGTCCTTGCTGAAAGATATTGTGTAGACAAAGCATATCACATACATCATATTAGAAGCAATCACCTGCGTTATTATCGGTCTTCGCACACATTACCGATTACAGAATTGTTTGCCGCGTATCACACACATCTTGTTATATTGGAACGTTTTTGTTCTCTTGCCTAATCACAAACAGTTCATCCGAGTGAACCGTATGATGTATATCGCACACACCTTCATCTGGCTGCACATTTCTTTTGTGCTGCCTAATCACAAACAATTCATACGAGTGAACCGTATGTTGTGTATCACACACGCCTTCATCTGGCTGCCCGTTTCTTTTGTTCCTCCTCATCACAAACAGTTAATGAACTGAACTGTATGCCCTTCATTGCACACGGAACTAAAACCTGAACCATGTTTGATGCATCCGTCATCGCAAACGTTTTATACATTTCTGACGGTTTTCATACACCACCGTTTGCGATTATGGCATCGCGCATAGTTTCTCGAAGGGTCTCTGATTGTAGTGTCGCGTTAGCAGCATCCTGTAGTAGTGACACCAGACTAACGCTGGAGCGATCTATTTGTTCACTCCTTCATTTGAATTGAACTATGATGCAGAGCAACATGAGATCTTAGAAATGTTAGAGGAGACTGTTGTGAGCCGAAAGCCAGGAGGAGTTGTGATCATGTCGACTCATGCTATCTGAGGGAAAAGAGTGAAAAGTGCGGGTCACCCAATGGTAGGTTGAACAACTCATGATAGGCCTTAGGTGGTACATACGGGGGTAGGCTTACGTACGATCTCTGCCAAATTATTTTTGCATGCATGATCGCTCTCCTTTGGGACCTCTCTCTCGCTGTTGTCTTCGCATCTGTGACCCTCATGTGGCGTAATGCCTGAGTTGGTCGTGGGCTTGTTCTATTTTGGCTCCGTCATGTTGGACCTCATGGAATACGTGGTCCCGGAGATGGAGACGGACATATGTTTAAACTAAACCGACGATGCACAGCCATCCTAAGGGACAAAGCTTGAAAAAAATCTACGATCTAAGACCTATACTAATGGTATCTTATATGCAAATAAATAGTTATTAGTATAAAATTAATGAAGAAGTTCTCAAAAAAGCACTGCCCTTGCCGACACAATTGTGATGAAGTGAAGATGGCTATGACACGGTCTTCTCCGCCCTCTCCAACGCCAGGAACTCCGCTTTGCTCATTCTGCGCATATCTTCATGACGGTTGATGCGTAGCGAAGCATGGATCTAGGGATGGGGGAGAGGGTCTTGAGCCATGCCTATTGGACTTGGATGTATGATATTTTGTCTCTCGTTGCAACGCACGGGCATGTTTGCGAGTAGATACTCAAAATGCAAAAGCTGCAATTATTTATTTGCATATTTTAGAATCTCAACGAATACTATGACTAAATATTATAGAAATAAGTCTGTTGACTACAAAATTTTCAGATCACTTTGTCAAAGCAATTTATTTTACCTAATAGATGTGCACTATATATATGATGTGCACTATAGAACTAAAGCAATTTATTTATAGATGATGTCTTTATAATTTATAGGTGGCACTGGAAATTAATTTTGTCAACTTACAATTATACAGATATATTAAATCTCAGTCGTTAATTTCTAAGATTAACAAACAATTAACGGATATAAAAGAAGACGTATGGATAACTATGAAAGGCTCCTTCCTTTAATATTAGGTAAAATAAATATTCAGTAGCTAAATAAATTGCTTTAGTACTATAGTGATCGAAGCTACAAAATTTCCAGTGCCACCTATAAATTATAAAGACATCATCTATTTTTTTAACATCGCCAGTCGCCCCTCGCCTATGAGGCTTCGACCGAATGCTGGTCTCTAGCTTCGATCACTAACTTTTTTAAAAAGGAAACTCATAGCTACTGAAATCAAGCTACCAGTTGACCTGACACTTGCCCTCTCTTGGTTGTCCTGTGCATACCACGCATACATCCTCTCCATCGCACCTGACTGCCTCTCTCCTTCCCTAGTCACCGATCCCATCATCATACAAGCTAAAAACACATTGATAGATCCACATTCCATCACCAAAATGATCCAGTGGATCCGCCGCGTGCAAGGTAGCTGACCAGAGGCTCGCCGCCTACGAGCTCGACGAGGGCCACGCGGAGCGGCTGCCATTGCTGGACCTTGCGCGCTATGCCCTGGCGAAAATCTAACCTCGAGGTCAACCCAAGGATCGCCACCTACGGAATTAAGGATACGAGGTCGACATTCCGCCTGTTGGGTCTAGCGCGGAGCCAACCGAACCAGGGAACGAAGGACATCATTGTCAGGACCCCGATCCTAAGTCACACCGATCTATCTTGTAACAAACCATATCACTTTGCGGCCTCACGCACGGTATCCCCACGGGTGCCATCTATTTACACGTTTTGATATGGTATATGATAGTTTCGCTAGCATCCATATGACAGAGAACCCGGGCCGACATGGCTAGTTATAAACCAAAAGTGGCACTAAATTATAGAGACAGACATCCTTGACCCAACAACGAACGTGTCGGTCATCAACGTATGAACCCAAGTCATAGCAACCTACATGGACTTAAAGGAACAACGTGTGACATTTCCCCTAAGGGACAGACACGGGAACGAAGAAGGACACATACCGGCCAGCCTACGTGTTCCGGAGCAGTAGCAAGCTACCAAGGCTCAGGAGAAGCACTAGGAGGCATTTCCCTGTAAGATAGGCTACCAAAGGTAAACAACTAGGTGTCGGATCCCACACATACCAAGCATTTCAAACATACACACAATATGCTCAATATGTGCAAATACAACATTGCATCACAACAGAACTCTATGACTCAATGTACTTTATTTAAGAGGCTCTGAAGAGCCATACATAACATATCCATACAGATAGGGGTCACATGACCCAACACACAAGTCATACAAGCATACAAGCACAAGCGGAAGCTAACATATCTGAGTACAGACAACTTGGAAATAAAATAGCCTTGGTGTAGCCTGACTATCTACAAGGCCCTTCACAAGCTCAGGATCTCCGTCTGGGTAGCAAGCTACTCGTTGACGTCAACGTCTATGTAGAACCCATCAGAAGGGGCAGGGTTCTCCTCTGCAACAGTTATTAAGCAAACATGAGTACAAAGGTACTCATCAAGGCTTACAACAAATCCTATCATACATGCATCATTATCAACAGGGGTAGTGGAGTTCATAGCAGCAAGCCAGCTTTGACTCTTGGCTAACCTATACTACAACTCTCAGCAGATTGCAAGATAAGACTACGTACACGAATCCTCTACTCACCACAACAATACACCACCGTGGATCCTCTTTCGTCATCCTACGGAAGGCCATCCACGGCACTCACACTTGTCTTGAGACTTTTAGTACTATCCATCAACTTGTCTATGAACTGTATAAGCAACCAAGTGGTCCGTACCGCGAACAACGGCTATTCGAATAGATTGGTAACCCTGCAGGGGTGTACTTCTTCACACACGCTTCCACCACTTATCGCCGTTTACTCGACATGTACTCGGCAACATTCAAGCGGAAGCCCAGCGAGGGTGTCGGCCACGACCTGACTAACCACACAAGTCCCTAGTCCAGGTTTATCGCCTATTTGGGTTCCATCCATCGGGAGAACCGACCGGGGTGTCGCTCACGGCCCCAACCGATGTGTACAGGGTTCCCGAGTCACCAAACGGGCGACCGGTACACCGTGCCATGTACCTGCCGCATCACAGCCCACCCCGAGGGACAGCGCTGTGCACGACCACCAGTAAACTACAAACACCAGAAACTAGTTGCAACTCCTGGACAAAGGACAAGGGCAGTTAATAAGTCCAGAGAGCTTGGAGCGCCCAGAGCCCAATGCGTGGTAGTAGCTGTAACTTGAATCACACTACAGATCTCGGGTCCTATGGACGGTTCCAATGAAACAACCCACCATGTACTCCAACATGGCCTTTCATCGATAACTTTACCAAACATGTTCCACACTTCCCTCTCTTTATCGAGCATGATCATTTCACTCTGATCCATCACCCAGATGAGCCAGACCGGACACAACTCTAAGCATAGCAGGCAACATAAACAAATAGCATGGTGGAACACACATCAAATGGCTCAATCAACTCCTACACATGCTAGTGGGTTTCAACTATTTACTGTGGCAATGACAGGTCATGCAAAGGAATAGGGTTCAACTACCGCAGAAAGTAGCAGTTCACACGCTGTTGCCTTAATGCAGTAAAAGAGAGCAGGAGCGAGAAGATGGGTTTGTATCGGAATGATCAATGGGTTGCTTGCCTGACAGATTGGTTGCCGGGTACTGCTCTTCAGTTGGATACGCAGTTGTATCCTCGGGAGCAGGACCTACCACGGAGAACACCGACGATACAATCAATATACAAACAAATGCAACAATATGATGCATGCTCAAGACATGGCAAGATGAATGAGTTTTGGGCTAATGCAACTATAAACAGAAAGGTTTGAGCTCATTTGAATCAAAGATTCAAACTGATACCCAAACTAATATTTATTAAAGTGCATCATCATGTTTTGATGTGAACAGCAAGGTTAATTTGCTCCAACATGCATGAAACCAGTGCCATTGGAAAGATTGGATTTTTCTGATCAATTTTCATATATAAATCGTTTCCATCTGAGCTACTGATGAATTTATATGATTTTTTGAAGTTTAAAGCATTTTGTGGAATTTCCTGAAATGTTTTAAATCAAATAATCCCAGAAAAGCATTTACTGCGTCAGCATGACATCATGCTTACGTCAGCAGGTCAACAGACCTGGTCCAAGTCAAACCTAACCGGTGGGTCCCGCGTGTCAGTGTCATTAACTTAACTAATTAAACTAAACTATTAATCCTAATTTAATTAGCCGGCTGGGCCCACCTGTCATTGACTCCAGGGGTCAACTTGGGCCCACCCGTGGTCAAACGGGGTCAAACAGACCGGCGTTTAGCCGCCGGCGAGGTCAGACGCGGCGGTGCAGGGTGGGATTCGTGCTCCGGCGACCAAATCGACGGTGGAGCACGTGTACGTGATGTGGGGGATGTGCCGCATCGAGTGGTGGCGGTGGTTGGCCTCGCGGTCGCCGGAAAAGGCGCCGACGACGACCTTGGCGGCTGCCGGAGCTCGGGTGAGCTCGAGCTAGTCGCTAGGAGGCACGGCGATGCTCGTGGAGAGATGCTCTAGGCTCCTGGGGGTGCGGTGAAGTTGATGGATAGGGTGGCGCGGCCGTTGGGTGGCCGGAGCCTCGTCGGCGATGAGCTCCGCAGCGGCACGTGCGGGTGAGCTTCATGCTGTTGTAACAGAGCTCGAGAGGGAGAACATAGAGGATGGGGAGGTGGCCAAGCTCATAGCGGTCGCGTAGGAATTGACAGCAAGGTCGGGGACGAGCTGCTGCGACGGTGAGGTCGCCGGCAATCTCGACGGCCGAACGGCGGAGAAGTCGACGGAGACTGCGCGTTGGGGCTTCCGGCGATGCGTGGCTCATCGGGAGGACGTATCAGACGGTGGCGGAGCTTGGTGGCTGCGGCTATGGCGGCAGGACGGCGGCGGCAGCGTCGGCCATGGCGTGGGGAGGGCGAGGGAGAGAGGGAGGGGGAGAACTGGGGGTCGAGGCGGTCTGGGCGGCGACGTGGAGGTCGTCCAGACGTCCCGAAGCGGCAAGGCGGCGGCCAGGCGGCAAGCATCTGTCGCGGTGGCACGCGGCCATGCGCCGGCGTCACCTGCCTGCCTGGCTGCCGAAGTAGCTGGCTGGCTCGAGCCAGCACAGTACTGGGCCGCCAGTTGGGCCGGCTGGTCTAGGTAAGTGGGTTGTGCCCTCTCTCTCTCTCTCTCTCTCTCTCTCTCTCTCTTTTCTATTTTATTTTTTGTTTTGTTTCTTTTTCAACTTTGTTGAATTAATAAAAATGCTAGAGCATTTTTATAAAACATAAAACTAGTCATGCCCACTGTATATACTATGAACAGCATGGAACATTTTGGTTTATGATTATTTGGGCACCTAAAATATTTTATAGAATTTAAATGCCCAAATGAAAATACAATATAAATTAATCCAGAGACCTTTGGATGTCCTAGAAAATTGTGCACCATTTTTGTCAAAGGTTTAAGATCAAGGCAAAGATGATGAACATTTTTGAAGGGCATTCTGGGTACATTGGAAAAGAGGGGTGCTGGGGTTTCTGTCATCCCCATTTCAGGTATCTGCAAAAAGTAAACATGATGCACACTCTAGCTAGTCCTAATGCATGCACTGACTAGGGATGTGACAACTCACCCCCACTCAAAATAATCTCGTCCCGAGATTCGAGTTCCTCCAGAAAAAGGGTGGGGTACTCAAGTCGAAGACGATCCTCCCTCTCCCAAGTAGCTTCATTATCGGAATGATGTGACTATTGAACCTTGAGAAATTTGATATTATGACGTCGAGTGATACGCTCGGTTTGATCAAGAATACGAACGGGGTATTCTCGATATGTGAGATTGTCCTGGAGATCAAGCGTTTCGTGGTCCACTCCGCGGATAGGATCTGAGAAGCAACGCCTGAGTTGAGAAACGTGGAAGACATCATGAACTCTGGAAAGGTGCGAAGGTAGTTCCAATTGGTAAGCAACTTCTCCTCGTTTGGCATGAATGCGAAAAGGACCAATGTAACGAGGAGCCAATTTGCCTTTGACACCGAAGCGATGGGTTTCCTTAAGAGGAGTAACCCGAAGGTAGGCCTTATCGCCGACTTCATAAGTCACAGCCTTATGATGACTATCATATTGGCTCTTCTAGCGAGACTGGGCTATTTTCAATTTCTCACGAACGATGCGAACTTGCTCTTCTGCTTCCTGGATCATATCCGGACCAAAGAATTGTCTTTCCCTGGTTTCTGACCAATTAAGAGGCGTTCGACACCTTTGTCCATACAGAACTTCGAAGGGAGCCTTGCCCAAGCTAGCTTGATAACTATTGTTATAAGCGAATTCGGCGAATGGAAGACACTTCTCCCAATCCATACCGAAAGAGATGACAGAGGCTCGAAGCATATCCTCCAGAATTTGATTGACTTGTTCTACTTGACCACTTGACTGAGGATGAAAGGCGATGCTAAAAGGGAGATGAGTCCCCATAGCATTTTGGAAACTTTCCCAAAATCGACAGGTGAAAAGACTTCCACGGCCTGAGTTAATCTCCAATGGCACACCATGAAGAGATACTATCCGAGAGATATACAAGTCTGCTAGCTGGTTAGCGGTTATACTCTCTCGAACAGGCAGGAAATGTGCTACTTTGGAGAGGCGGTCGATAACGACGAAGATGGCATTATTCCGTTTCCTGGTCCTCGGAAACCCGGTAATGAAGTCCATACCGATCTTATCCCATTTCCATTCGGGAATAGCTAAAGGTTGAAGGGTTTCAGCAGGCCAATGATGCTCTGCTTTAACTCGACGGCAAATGTCGTAGTTAGCAATGAACTGAGCAATTTCTCTCTTCATCCTAGTCCACCAGAACCTCTGGCGTAGGTCCAGATACATTTTAGTACTACCGGGATGAATCGTGAGAGAAGATTCATGAGCCTCCTTAAGGATCAACTGCCGTAGATGTTGGTTCTTGGGAACCACTAAACGGTTCTCGAAGAAGACAACACATCTGTTATCAAGGGAGAAACAACCTGCAGCTCCTTTATGAATGTTTCTCTTGATTCGGGAAATCCCTGTATCTTGCTTCTGGGAAGCTATGATTTGATCCGTAAGAGTAGGTTTCGCCACCAAGGTGGAAAGGAATCCTCGAGGAACAATGTGAAGGCTAAGCTTACGAAATTCCTCGTGGAGAAGTGGTTGCCCTTGTTGTAACATCAGATTGTTACAATAAGACTTACGACTTAGTGCGTCAGCCATGACACTGGCCTTCCTAGGAGTGTAAGTGATTCCTAAGTCGTAATCTGTGAGCAACTCAACCCAACGTCTTTTCCTGAGATTCAGATCCGGTTGGGTGAAGATGTATTTCAGACTTTGGTGATCTGTGAAGATTTCACAACGATTACCAAGAAGGTAATGTCGCCATGTTTTGAGTGCATGGACTATAGCTGCAAGCTCTAGGTCATGTGTAGGATAGTTATCCTCATGTGGACGCAACTGTCGAGATGCGTAGGCAATCACTTGACGATCTTGCATGAGTATGCAACCTAGTCCTTGTCGCGAGGCATCGCAATAGATAATAAAGTCCTTGGAAAAGTCTGGTGGTACCAGTACGAGTGCAGATGTCAGGCGTCTTTTCAGTTCCTGAAAGCTGGACTCACAATGTGGGGTCCACTCGAACTTTTTATCTTTCTTGAGGAGTTCAGTTAGAGGTTTAGAAACCTTGGATAAATTCTCGACGAAGCATCGGCAATAGCTAGCTAAGCCAAGGAAAGTCCTAACTTGCTTGACCGATTCAGGTGGAGTCCAATTAAGGACGGCCTAAACTCGCTCGGGATTGACGGCAATACCCTTACGAGAGATTACATGACCCAGATAAGTCACTTCTGGCAACTAGAATTCACACTTGGAGAATTTGGCATAAAGGCGGTGCTCTCGAAGTTTCGTCAATACCAGCCTTAGATGCTCGGCATGATCTTCCTTGTTCTTGGAGTAAATGAGTATATCATCGAGGTATACTACGACAAATTCATCCAAGTACTCCATGAATATAGAATTCATTAGCCGGGAGAAAGTGGCTGGGGCATTGGTTAACCCGAAGGACATGATGGTGTATTCGTATTGGCCATAACGAGTAACAAAGGCCGTCTTGGGAATGTCCCCGTTCTTGATTTTGATTTGATGGTAGCCCAACCTCAAATCCATTTTGGAAAAGACTGATGATCCAGCGAGCTCATCATACAGGTCGTTGATCCTGGGGAGCGGATACTTGTTCTTTATGGTGACCAGATTGATAGGTCGATAATCTACAACCATCCGTTCCGTTCCATCCTTATTCTTGACGAAGAGGACGGGACAAGCCGAAGGAGAAGAACTAGGATGGATGAAGCCCTTTTTCAAGGACTCATCGAGTTGTTTCTTAAGCTCAGCTAGTTCTAGTGGTGCCATCTTATAGGGTCTCCTAGGGATTGGGACAGTTCCTGGAACAAGATCTATCACGAACTCGACATCTCTGTCAGGTGGAACACATAGCAGTTCTTCTGGAAACACATCCGAAAAGTCACAGACTACTGGGATATCATCGAGTTCTGGTAGAGGGCTGTCATTAAGAGAGTAGAGCTGACGCTCAGCCATTTGGGCCAAAACATTGAATGTCTTGCCGGATGGGTGTGTAAGTTGAACAGTCCTAGTGTAGCAATCAATCTTGGCGTAATGAGCTGTCATCCTGTCCATACCCAAGATGATGTTTATGTCCGAGGACTTGAGAGCTATTAGTGATGCAAGGAAACCAAGTCTATCGACAAGAATTTCATTTCCATGGCTTACCCTAGAGGTTTTCCATTTTGAACCAGGAGTTTGAATAACCATGGAAGTGGGCATGTCACAAAAAGTCATGTTGTGCATTCGAGCATAGCTCTCAGATATGAACGAATGAGATGCTCCAGTATCGAAAAGAACAGATGCCGGATGGCAGATAACAAGAAGCGTACCAAGGACGACGTTAGGATCCTCATAAGCTTCCTCAGCAGAGACATAGTTGACATGACCACGAGCAATGGCGATTGGCTTGACATAGTTCACCTTGCCTGTTGGCTTACCACGGCCAACGGACCTTCCTGGCTGGTTCTGAGGACACTCACGCATGTAGTGCCCTAGTTCTCCATGCTTGAAGCATGTCACAGTGCCAGTGCGTGGAGCAAAGTTGGTAGGTGGTCCTCCATAAATCTTGGCAGGTGCATACTGTTGGATTGGGAGAGGCGCCTCATAGAATGGCCTCGGAGTGAACTTGGGTGGCAGGGCAGTGGTAGGAACCCACACACGACGCTTGTGAGAGCCAGAGTCGGATGAGGAACCAAAGTCACGAGGATGCTTGCGTGTGGCTTCAATATCAGTCTGGCCCGTCTCAGCACTGATGGCTTTGTTCACTAACTTCTGGAAGGAGGTGCACTCGTGCAGATGTAGATCTCGGTGAAGTTCAGGGCTGAGTCCCTTGCGGAACCTTGCCTACTTCTTGGCATCGGTGGACACTTCCTAGGGAGCATAGCGTGCCAAGTTGCGAAACTCGCGACTATAGCCATCCACGGTTAGCCGGCACTGGGTGAAATTGCAGAGTTCCTCCCGCTTGCGATCCATGAGAGCTTCTGGAATGTGATGTTCACGGAATGCCTCGCTGAACTCTGCCCAAGTAGTGATTTGGCTAGCAGGACGCATAGCCTCAAAGTTTTCCCAGCAGAGGCTAGCAGGGCCTTCAAGATGGTAGGCGGCGTAAGTAACCTTGTCAGTTTCGGCCACACGGGCAGAGTGTAGCTTGTGGGTGATACTGTGAAGCCAGTCATCCGCATCAAGAGGTTCAGCGGAATGATGGAACTTCGATGGGCACATCTTGATGAAGTCTTTAATTGACACCGCGTCATTCCTCTGGCGTAAGGCAGTATTCTGCTCTATGCGTTCCAGCAAACGGTTGGTCTCTCTCTTGTTCCTTTCTGCCTCGAGCATAACTTTAGCCAAGGAGGGTGGTTGGGGCAGATTCTCATCTCTAGCCCCACTGGCCTCACCTTGCTCCTGAGTAGCAGGAGTGCTGCGAGTGTTGACCATCCTAGGAAAACAAAACAGCAGTTTAGACAAGGATGGCAAAACGTTGACATAGGAGTGCAGAATGTAATGGATGACACGGAATGCAGAGATGTTCATCTGTACGACATGGTAATAAAGAAACTGTCATATATACACCAGTCGTCATACAAACCATACATAGTTTAGTACAAGCCAAGGCTAAAGTACAACTGCGGTGAAAGACGATACATCTCATCATAGGCACTCCAAGCTCCTATACATTATTTATCTACGCCTCCAGAACTCAGTACACACTAAGTCATATTCCACAAGACGAGCAGGACTGTGGAAATGCAACTACTGCGATACTACTACTGCCATGGTCTAACTCAGACATTCCCGTAGTAATCTTCGTAAATATTACCACCGTAGCCTGGAAGTGGAACATGTGGATGTGGAAACTCTCGAGCACTCGAAGGCTGTGGACCATAGGGACACGGATGCAGTCTCGGTCCCGCTGCTGGTGGTAACCGACGCCCACATGGAGGTGTAATACCCCCAATGTCAAGCCAATCCATACGATCGGGCAGACGAGTCCGCACGGGGTACAAATCCCGCATATCCAGATATCCGGCGTGCACGGCATGTGCAAGCTGTGTCAAGGTAGTCCAGTGGGCAGCTCGAGTGTTATAAAGCTCCATCCGGAGGGCATGGACCTCACGGTCCCTATCCTCCAGCATCTGTGTGGTAGTTTGAAGCAGTGGCTCCTCATGAGCGGCATCAGTATACAAACCTGTGTAGTAGCCTTCCTCTCCAGGAAGTGAGGATGGCATGTAGCAGAACTCAGTGTTCAGCAGCAAGGCATGCCTGGCCCGGATGATGGTCATCATCGAATAAGCGGCATCCTGCACTGCCATCTCGATGGTAACCCCGAGTCCATAAGACCAATGGATGGGGTCGGTAGCTCCGGGATACGAAGGGTATATCCGGACTGTGCAGAAATACTGACTCTGGTTGAAATCCCGGTACTGTTCCTCCAGTGTACTCATGATACCAACGGTATCTGGTTTCAGTCAACGCACGGACTAGCATGGCCGTGTGACCTGGCACATTAATGCACCGGGTCAAACAGACCACCTGGTGAGGTGTGCGATCAGATATCTGAAACACGAAATAATGCAAAGGCATTAGAATTTCTGGAAGAAATTGGGCAGCATAACAACTGTAAATGCTCAAAAAATATTTTGAGACATCATAAAAATGATAGCATAGCCACTCAACAACATCATATCAAGGTTCCGGGTCCAAGTAATCAACATACTAGAAGGGTAGAAATTGAACTGAGCCTTGGAACCAACAATCCTAAGAGTCTATGGATTAGTCACACATGAACCTAGTAAAGATGAGAGGCCTAGTCCTAAACCCCTGTAGAAAGAATAGACTGACTCATATCAGAAGGGCATAAGGTAAAGAAGTAAAAAGAGCCTTACGTTCCCTTCCACAATAAATTCCCCTACATATAACTAAGAATTTTCTAGACTCAACATCGACCAGTTTGGCTTGAAGAACCTACAGGCAGTCCGGCTCTGATGCCAACATTGTCAGGGCCCCGATCCTAGGTCACACCGATCTAGCTTGTAACACACCATAACACTTTGCGGCCTCACGCACGGTATCCCCGCGGGTGCCACCTTACCTGGCCCGGGACCGTTTGCGCATTTTGGCACACGTATATGATAGTGTCGCTAGCATCCATATGACAAAGAACCCGGGCCGACATTGATAGTTATAAACCAAAAGTGGCACTAAATTACAGAGACAGGCATCCATGACCCAACAACGAACGTGTCGGTCATCAACGTATGAACCCAAGTCGTAGCAAGCTACATGGACTTAAAGGAACAACGCGTGACATTTCCCCTAAGGGACAGACACAAGAACGAAGAAGGACACATGCCGGCCAGCCTACGTGTTCCGGAGCAGTAGTAAGCTACCAAGGCTCAGTAGAAGCACTAGGAGGCATTTCCCTGTAAGATATGCTACCAAAGGTAAACAACTAGGTGTCGGATCCCACACATACCAAGCATTTCAAACATACACACGATATGCTCAATATGTGCAAATACAACATTGCATCACAACAGAACTCTATGACTCAAAGTACTTTATTTAAGAGGCTTTGAAGAGCCATACATAACATATCTATACAGATAGGGGTCACATGACCCAACACTCAAGTCATACAAGCATACAAGCACAATCGGAAGCTAACATGTCTGAGTACAGACAACTTGGAACTAAAACAGGCTTGCTGTAGCCTAACTATCTACAAGGCCCTTCACAAGCTCAGGATCTCCGTCTGGGTAGCAAGCTACTCGTCGACGTCGACGTCTATGTAAAACCCATTAACAGGGGCAGGGTTCTCCTCTGCAACATTTATTAAGCAAACATGAGAACAAAGGTACTCAGCAAGGCTTACAACAGATCCTATCATACATGCATCATTATCAATAGGGGTAGTGGAGGTCATAGCAGCAAGCCAGCTTTGACTCTTGGGTAACCTATACTACAACTCTCAGCAGATTGCAAGATAAGACTACATACACGAGTCCTCTACTCACCACAACAATACACCACCGTGGATCCACTTCTGTCATCCTACGGAAGGCCATCCACGGCACTCACACTTGTCTTGAGACTTTTAGTAGTATCCATCAACTTGTCTATGAACTGTATAAGCAACCAAGTGGTCCGTACCGCGAACAACGGCTATTCGAATAGATTGGTAACCCTGCAGAGGTGTACTTCTTCAGACACGCTTCCACCACTTATCACCGTTTACTCGACATGTACTCGGCAACCTTCAAGCGGAAGCCCAGCGAGGGTGTCGGCCACGACCTGACTAACCACACAAGTCCCTAGTCCCGGTTTATCGCCTATTTGGGTTCCATTCGTGGGGAGATCCGGCCGGGGTGTCGCTCACGGCCCCAAACGAATTGTACAGGGTTCCCGTGTCACAAAACGGGCGATCGGTACACCATGCCACGTACCTTCCTCATCACAGCCCACCCCGAGGGTCAGCGCTGCGCACGACCACCAGTAAACTACAAACACCAGAAACTAGTTGCAACTCCTGGACAGAGGACAAGGGCAGTTAATAAGTCGAGAGAGCTTGGAGCGCCCGGAGCCCAATGCGTAGTAGTAGTTGTAACTTGAATCACACATACAGACCTCGGGTCCTATGGACGGTTCCAATGAAACAACCCACCATGTACTCCTACATGGCCTTTCATCGGTACCTTTACCAAACATGTTCCTCACTTCCCTCTCTTTATCGAGCATGATCATTTCACTCTGATCCATCACCCAGATGAACCAGACCTGACACAACTCTAAGCATAGCAGGCAACATAAACAAATAGCATGGTGGAACACACATCACACGGCTCAATATACTCCTACACATTCTAGTGGGTTTCAACTATTTATTGTGGCAATGACAGGTCATGCAAAGGAATAGGGTTCAACTACCGCAGCAAGTAGCAGTTCACACGTTGTTGCCTTAATGCAATAAAAGAGAGCAGGAGCGAGAAGATGGGTTTGTATCGGAATGATCAATGGGTTGCTTGCCCGACAGATTGGCTGTCGGGTACTGCTCTTTAGTTGGATACGCAGTTGTATCCTCGGGAGCAGGACCTACCACGGAGAACACCGACGATACAATCAATATACAAACAAATGCAACAATATGATGAATGCTCATGACATGGCAAGATGAATGTGTTTTGGGCTAATGTAACTATAAACAGAAAGGTTTGAGCTCATTTGAATCAAAGATTCAAACTTATACCCAAACTAATATTTATTAAAGTGCATTATCATGTTTTGATGTGAACAACAAGGTTAGTCTGCTCAAACATGCATGATACTAGTGCCATTGGAAAGATTGGAATTTTTTTGATCAATTTTCATATATAAATCTTTTCCATGTGAGCTACTGTTGAATTTATATGTTTTTTTTGAAGTTTAAAGCATTTTCTGGAATTTTCTGAATTTTTTTAAATCAAATAATCCCATAAAAGCATTTACTGCGTTAGCATGACATCATGGTGACGTCAGCAGGTTAATAGACCTGGTCCAGGTCAAACCTGACCGGTGGGTCCCGCGTGTTAGTGTCATTAACTTAACTAATAAAACTAAACTACTAATCCTAATTTAATTAGCCGGCAGGGCCCACCTGTCATTGACTCCAAGGGGTCAACTTGGGCCCACCCGTGGTCAAACGGGGTCAAACAGACCGACGTTTAGCCGTCGGCGAGGCCAAACGCGGCGTTGCAAGGCGGGATTCGTGCTCCGGCGACCAAATCGACGGCGGAGCACGTCTACATGATGCAGGGGATGTGCCGCATGGAGTGCTGGTGGTGGTTGGCCTCGGGGTCGCCGGAAAAGGCGCCGGCGACAACATTGGCGGCTGCCAGAGCTCGGGTGAGGTCAGGCTAGTCGCTAGGAGGCATGTCGAGGCTCGTGGAGAGGTGCTCTAGGCTCCTGGGGGTGCGGTGAAGCTGATGGACAGGGTGGCGCGGCCGTTGGGTGGCCGGAGCCTCATCGGCGACGAGCTCTGCGGCGGCGTGTGCGGGTGAGCTACGTGTTGTCGTTACAGAGCTCGAAAGGGAGAACGGAGAGGATGGGGAGGTGTCCAAGCTCACATCGGTCGTGTAGGAACTGACGGCGAGGTCGGGGATGAGCTGCTGCGACGGTGAGGTCGCCGGCGATCTCGACGGCCGAACGGGGGAGAAGTCGATGGAGACGGCATGTTGGGGCTTCCGGCGATGCGGGGCTCGTCGGGGAGACGTAGCAGACGGTGATGGAGCTTGGGGACACGACGGCGAGGCGAGTGGAGCTCGGTGGCTGCGGCTATGGCCGCAGGACGGCGGCGACAGCGTCGGCCATGGCACGGGGAGGGCGAGGGAGAGAGGCAGGGGAACTAGGGGTCGAGGCGGTCTGGGCGGCGACGTGAAGGTCGTCCAGACGTCCCGAAGCGGCGAGGCGGCGGCCAGGCGGCAAGCAGCTGCCGCGGTGGTGCGCGGCCGTGCGCCGGCGTCACCTGCCTGCCTGGCTGCCGAAGCAGCTGGCTGGCTCGGGCCAACACAGTGCTGGGCCGCCAGGTGGGCCGGTTGGTCCAAGTAAGTGGGTTGTGTCCTCTCTCTCTCTCTCTTTTCTATTTGATTTTCTGTTTTGTTTCTTTTTCAACTTTGTTGAATTAACAAAAATGCTAGGGCATGTTTATAAATCATATAACTAGTCATGCCCACTGTATATAATATGAACAGCATGGAACATTTTGGTTTATGATTATTTGGTGTAACACCCCAAATTTTTGAGTTGGTTTTTCTTCCAAACTTTTGGCCTTTTTGGAAGGGGGTTGTTTGATCTTCTCTTAAAACCCTTCTAAAATCCCTTCTAGCCAGAGTTTGTGTGTCTTTTCAACCTAGGTTTTTGGCATTGAAGTTTTTCTCTTGTGTTTGGCTCAAGCACAAGTTGAGTTTCAAAAGTGGTTGTTTGAATTCTCCCCTTCTTGATTTAAACCTCTCATGTTTAACCTTGGACTTATCTCCCTCTCCATCCTCCATCTTGCCATGACCCCAACAGAAATATTTCTCTCCAAGACTCTCTTCACACCTTAGGACAAATCTTTCATCAATTCCTGTAAGTTTTAACCTTATTGGAATTTTTCTTCTATTTATTTTACTCTAAAAACTAATTCTGTCTTTTATAGTGGACCTTGGTAATTTACAAAGGAACCACCATGCCTAGCTTGTTGTTTGATTCCAAACCAACTCTCCTAGATAGTCTTTAGTACCCACAACCTAGATCCATCTTGTTTCACTGGTCCATAGTTCAAAATTTTCAAATTTCACCTGCTGCAAGTTTGGACCAGATTTGCAAAATTTGGTGAAATTCATATTTATCTTCTTCCAAAAATTCTGTGAAAAATCAGGCAGCCTCTAGATACATCAAGAGGCCACTCCACCAAAAATCAGCCCCAGAAACATTGCACACATACCAGAAACATTTCATCAAACACTTGGCATACACTGTACTGTCAGCTGTTAACTGAAACTGTCGACAAACAGTTCGACAGTTCGTCAGTTTCGTCAGTTTCATCAGGCGCAGCGACAAACCTCGCCAGTACCTCCTTGGCCCGACGCTGCACTGCAGCTTCTTCTTATCCAGTGCGCCGCACGCTCGCTTGGCCGCTTCTGGGCGTCGGTGGCGCTCTGGCCCGACCACGCCGACGACTACCACGGTAACAGCGCCGCCCGTGGCGGCTGACAGAAGCAACCCCGCAGCTCGATGCCGTTTAGCACCGCCCAAACCACCCCAGGACTATGCGTGTCCACCTCCAGTGCCAGCGCACGCCTGCCGCACCGTCGCTGTGGCCTGGCACGCGCAGAGCGCGGTTTCTGCCGCCGACGTGCCGCGCGGCCGTTCCGTCGGGGACAGCCCGTAACTCCCTCTCCCCTGCTAAGTTTGGTGCGGGAATTGAACCATTACATCTCCTAGATGATGCGCAAGCCCCTAACTCTGCCGTCCGACTACTGCAGCATCGTAATTGACTCGCTGGACTTTTCCGTTCACGGCAGCCACCTCGGGCCGGCTATATAAGGCACCCCCGAGCTTGTGCTCGAGCCCGCACATCTTCACTACCTCCCTAGACCACGCCCAGCCTCTGGAAGAGCCTCGAGGGGCCCTTCTTCCCCAACTCCGGCCAACCCCCTCCGCCGCGGGCTCCAGCTTCATTCACTCCGGTGAGGGCTTCTCCGCCGCTGTGGACTCGAGCGTAGCACCCTGGCACCCACCTAGACCTAACCCCCACCCCAATTTGATCCCAGGAACCATCTCCGACAAGGTCCACGACCACCCGAGCCGCCGTCGGCCGGAGATAGGGTCACCGTCGACGTGGGGCTCGCCGACACTTAACTCCACCACCGTTCGACGCGGAAGACCATCGGGAAGCCGTACGTATAACTCCCCTCCCCTAACTCGCCGTGGATCAACGCCGACGATCACCGCAGCACCGGCGCCGGCGCGGCTCTATTTCTAGTTTTCAAACCCGACGAGTGGGGCCTCCTGTCAGCCTCACATCTCTTCTCCCGAACCGTTTTTTGTAAGCGCCTTTGGGCAAAGTACGTTTTCTCCTTCGGTTGACGTACTGCGTACCGGTTCGCTTTGCTGTTTTCTGTTCTAGCCCCTGGAACTTTTCTGTTTCATTACAGATGAGTCCCTGGACAGAAACTCTAATATCTTTTAAACTAAAAATGATTTTGAGTTGATTCTTTTTCTGTCCTCTTTAGTTTTCTGCCTAGTTTTTTGTCATATTTATGTGAAATTTTTTGGAGCAACCTTATTTGCACGCGCGGTATTTATGTTAGTTTTTATTTGCTTGAATACATAGATACCGGAGACCGTGACGGGGACGCGAATCACACCGAGTTAGGCTCCGACTTCTCAGAACCAGGCAAGCATGTTTGAACCTTTGATATGATGAGTGTGTTGCATGTTTGTGTCGCCACCGGTCCTTCGGTAAAATAATTACCGGAAGACCGGTTGCTTTATTAAACCAGCGAGGAATAATATTCCTGCTGGCAGACAATTCCTTGATACAGAAATTCCAGTACACTGAATATTATACAAGGTTGAGCTAAGGATTGCTCAACAGATTTTATTACAAGCACGCCAATATATTACAAAGAGGCGGATATGGCACAAGGCAGGGTGGCATACTACTTACTCGTAATAAAAGGCGGTGGAATATGTCACAGTGAAGTGGGTGGTGTGACTCCAATATTATACAGTTCATCGAGTGTCGGAGTGAGACCCGATGAATTTATTTGGTGGTAGGCGGAAGCGGTTATAAAACAGTGATCAACTCCAGGATCGCAAGAGACTGACTGGGACTCCTCTAAGCGTCGGACTCGCTATCGAACTCTTCATCCATGAGATCGCCTTCGTCCACATCTAGCCAAATCAACAAGCCAGGTGAGTACTTTGAATGTACTCGCAAGACAGCTCGGACTCAAGATATAACAAATGCCAACATGAATGCATAAGAGTATTCCAGCAGAAATGCAATCGGAACAAAATATTAATGCACTGAAAGTAAAGACTGGAAGTCGGGCGGTAGTCCTGCCGAAATCCGAAAGATAAAATATAACGAGACCAAACGAGGGTCTGGATGACGCCTCGTAGGAAAATAATAAATGATAATAGGCCACAGTCGGGCGTCTGAGCGACACCACATAAAGGGATTATAATCAAAAGTAAATAACAAGAATGGCTCCGTCGGACGTTTGAGCGACATCACATACAGGGCTTATAGCAAAAATAAATAACAAGAATGCCAAAGTCGGACGTCTGAGCGACATCACATAAAGGGCTTATGAATAAAAAGAATGCCACAGTCGGACGTCTGAGCGACATCACATAAAGGGCTTATAAATAAAAAGAATGCCACAGTCGGATGTCTGAGCGACATCACATAAAGGGCTTATAAATAAAAAGAATGCCACAGTCGGACGTCTGAGCGACATCACATAAAGGGCTTATAAATAAAAAGAATGCCACAGTCGGACGTCTGAGCGACATCACATAAAGGGCTTATAAATAACAGTATATGATGTTGAAATACTACGGAGAGTAAAATTAATACAGAGATAGTGGTGATTTCATTTACCAAATGAACTGGATGATAACACTAGTGGTTACCCACAAGAATATTCTAGAGATGGTCACCGGGTTGATATGAAGATTGACTCTAGGCCATAAACATGGCTACTGAAGAAATTTTAACTCTGCAGAGCTTGTACTAATAACTCATAGCCAACGGGTCCTACTAGCCACGTGGGCTAGCCCCGTCTACGGTGTTTTTAGTAGAAATCCAACTAACCAGTACACACCCATTTAACATCCTGTCGTCCGGAATCACCCGCGACGACATTCACGGAAAATTTTAAGACGGGGAGGCTACAACCTCGAATAGCATGGGATCAAATTTATATATGCGCGCTCTAAGGGGTGCCCCCCTCTCGGTCCCAACCGGAAACACCCATGCCCCCTGACCGGATGACGGGCTTTAATCCAGGGCCATGGAACCCTCATCCCGGCCTCTCTACTAGGTGTCTACTCAGAAAGTGGTTTACAACCGACTAGACCGTAATCCCAACGGACGGCCTATGATAGTACTGAAAAGGAGACGAACGGGATCGTGACATGATCTCCGTTGATACTGAGTTGACCAACTACTGGCATGCACCAACAATACCAGTATTCCACCCCATCATATCACCATATGATCGAGGTGGTTCAACATTCTCCTTCGGGACTCACCCGAAGCATCACTTGCATGAAATATGCCATACACATATGCTCATATAATCATGCTTACGAACGAGCTACTCAACATGCAATACACTCATCATATCAAGAGTTCAAACATGCTTGCCTTGTTCTGAAAAGTCGGAGCCTAACTCGGCATGATTCGCGTCTCCGTCACAGCCTCCGGTATCTATGTATGCAAACAAAAATATATACTAACATAAATACCGCGTGTGCAAATAAAGTTGCTCAAAATATTTCCACATAAATATGAAAAAAAACTACACAGAAAACCAAGGTGGACAGAAAAAGAATCAACTAAAAATCACTTTTAGTTTAAAAGATATTAAGGTTTCTGTCCAGGGACCCATCTGTAATGAAACAGAAAAGATCCAAGGGCTCGAACAGAAAAGGACAGAGCGAACCGGTACGTAGTACGTCACCCGCAGAGGGGAAACGCACTTTGCGTAAATACGCCAGCAGAATACGGTTCGAGGGGAGATGTGAGAGACTAACAGAGGGACCCCACCTGTCAGGTTTGAGAAACGAAACAGAGCCGCGCCGGCGACGGTGCTGCGGTGATCGCCGGCGTTGATCCACGGCGAGATAGGGGAGGGGAGTGGTACCTATAGCTTCACGGTGATCTTCCGCGTCGAACGGTGGTGGAGTTGGGTGCCGGCGAGTCCCACGTTGACGGCGAGCTTATCTCCGGCAGACGGCGGCTCGGTTGTTCGTGGACCTCGTCGGAGAAGGTTTCTGGAGAGAAATTGGGCTGGGGGTTAGGACTAGGTGGATGCCAGGGTACTACGTTCAAGCTCACGGCGGCGGAGGATCCCTCACCGGAGTGAACGAAGCTGGAACCCGAGGCGGAGGTGGCTGGCCGGAGCCGGGGAAGAAAAGCCTCTCGGGGCTCTTCCAGAGGTTGGGCGTCGTCTAGGGACGTAGTGGAGGCGTGGGTGCTCGAGCACGAGCTCGGGGGTGCCTTTTATAGGCGGCTCCAGGTGGCTGCCACGAATGGATAAGTCCGGCGAGCCAATTACGATGCTGCAGTGGTCGGACGGCGGGGTTAGGAGCTTGAGCATCTTCCAGGAGCTGTTGTGGTTCCATTCCCGCGCCTAACCTAGTAGGAGAGGTAGAGTTATGACCTGTCACCGACGGAACGGCCGTGCGGCACGTCGGCGGCAGAAACGGCGCTCTGCGCGTGCCAGGCCACGGCAACGGCGTGCCAGGCGTGCGCTGGCTGTGGAGGAGGACACGCGGGGCACTGGGGTGGTCTGGGCGGCGCGAAACGGCGTGGAGCTGCGGCGTTGCGTCTGTCAGCCGCCACGGGCGGCGCTGTGGCCGTGGCAGCCGCCGGCGCGGTCGGGCGAGGGCGCCACCGACGCCCAGAAGCTGTCAAGTGACCGTGCGGCGCGTGGATAAGAAGAAGCTGCAGTGCAGCGTCGAGCCAAGGGAGATACAGACAAAGTTTTGTCGCCGCGCCCGATGAGTGTCGAACTGACGAAACTGACGAAGTGTTAACTCTCGACAGTTTCAGTTAACAGCTAACAGTTCAGTGTAGGCTAGGTGTTTGATGAAATGATTCTGGTATTTGTGCAATGTCTCTGGAGCTGATTTTTTGGTGGAGTGGCCACTTGATGTACCTAGAGGCTGCATGATTTTCCATAGAATTTTTGGATGAAGATAAATATCAATTTCACCAAATTTTTCAAATCTGGTCCAAACTTGCAGCAGGTGAAATTCGAAAATTTTGAACTGTGGACCAGTGAAACAAGATGGATCTAGGTTGTGGGTATTAAGGACTATCTAGGAGAGTTGTTTTGGAGTCAAATAGGTATATGAAAAAGGTGGTTCCTTTGTAAATCACCAAGGTCCACTATAAAAGACAGAATTTGTTTTGAAGTGAAATAAATAGGAGAAAAATCCCAATAAGGTTCAAATTTGCTGGACTTGATGAGATGCTTGTCCCCTGGTGTGAAGAGAGTCTTGGAGAGGATTGTTCCTGTTGGGATCATGGCAGGAGGAAGTTTGGAGAGGTGATAGGTCAAGGCTAAACCTGAGAATTTTAAAACAAGAAGTGGTGAACTCAAACAACTCCATTTGAATCTCAACTTGTGCTTGAGCTAAACACAAGAGGAGAACTTCAAGGCTAAAAACCATGCTTGAGAAGACACACAAACTTTGGCAAAAGGGGTTTTAGAAGAGTAAAAGAAAAGATCAAACAATCCCCTTTCAAAAAGGCCAAAAGTTTGCAAGAAAAACCAACTCAAAAATTTGGGGTGTTACAACACCTACCCCCTTAGGAAAAATCTCGTCCCCGAGATTTCAGCTGATCCTCAAATAGGTGCGGATGTTCTATCCGAAGGAAATCTTCCCTTTCCCATGTTGCGTCATCCTCTGTGTGGTTACTCCACTGAACCTTGAGAAATTTAATAGTTTTCTTACGGGTCCTCCTTTCAGACTCCTCCAAAATCTTCACTTGGTGTTCTCGGTATGTAAGATCTGGTTGCACGTCAAGATTTTCATGTGACACATGTTTCTCTGGGTTGCTTACACACTTCCGCAGTTGCGAGACGTGGAACACGTCGTGGACGTCGGACAATTCCTTGGGGAGGTCCAGTTGGTAAGCTACTGTGCCTCTTCACGCAATTATACGGAAGGGTCCGATGAATTGTGGTGCTAGTTTCCCTTTCACTTTGAATCGTTGTAGTCCTCTCATTGGTGACACACGCAGGTATACGTCGTCACCGGGCTCAAAACTTATTTCCCGATGCTTTTGATCGTAATAGCTCTCTTGTCTGCTTTGGGCGGTCTTGAGTCGATCCCGTATCATTTTTACTCTCTCCTCTGCTTCCTTTAACATATCCGGGCCGAATAAGCGGCTGTCCCCTGTTTCTGACCAGTTCAATGGAGTACGGCATCTTCGTCCGTACAAGGCTTCGAAAGGTGCCATCTGCAGGCTAGCTTGGTAACTATTGTTATATGCGAACTCGGCATATGGTAGGCTTTCCTCCCAACTGGCCCCATACGTGAGGACACATGCCCTTAGCATGTCTTCGAGTATTTGATTTACTCGTTCCGTTTGTCCTCTAGTCTGGGGGTGGTAAGCCGTACTGAATGTTAGTTGCGTTCCAAGGGCTTGCTGCAACTGGTCCCAAAATTTTGAGACGAACTGAGTGCCCCTGTCGGATATTATAGTTTTGGGCACACCATGTAGGCATACTATCTAGGCGAGGTAAAGCTTGGCGAGCTTTTGAGTGGTGTGTGTGGTCTTGACGGGTATGAAATGTGCCACCTTGGTCAGTCTATCAGTGATGACCCATATGGCATCGTTACCGTGTTGTGATCGTGGTAGTCCAACGATGAAGTCCATTCCGATATCGTCCCATTTCCATTCTTGTATCTTATTTGGCTGTAATAGCCCTGCGGGTTTTTGGTGCTCGGCTTTAATGTGTTGACATGAATCGCAGCATGCAATAAATGTGGCTATATCCCTCTTCATGCCGTGCCACCAAAATCTTTCCTGAATATCTTTGTACATTTTTGTACCTCCAGGGTGGATTGAGTATGGAGCGGTATGACTTTCCGCTAGAATTTGTTGTTTAAGGTCGTTGCTGTTGGGTACGCAAAGTCTGTCTCCGAACCATAATATTCCTTCATGGTCTATGGTGAATTCTGAAGCCTTTCCTTGACTTACTTTTCTCTTTATTCCTTCGATGCTGGGGTGTCCGAGTTGAGCCTTCTTTATCTGCTCTATCAGTGTAGGCTGTATTTCTAGCTTGGATACTTCACCCTCCGTGACCATTATTAGGTTGAGTCTGGCGAATTCTCGCTGAAATTCGGGTCTTAGGTTCTGTATGATGCCGCTGTTCGGGTAACGGCTGAGAGCATCGGCTACCACGTTTGCTTTCCCGGGGTGATAGTGGATACCAACGTCGTAATCTTTTACCAGTTCCAACCAGCGTCGTTGTCGTAAATTTAGGTCTGGCTGTGTGAAAATATAGCTGAGGCACTTATGGTCCGTATATATTTCACAGCGATTTCCAAGTAAGAAGTGCCTCCATTCCTTGAGTACATGAATGACTGCTGCCAACTCCAAATCGTGAGTAGGATAATTTTCTTCATGTTTTCGTAGTTGCCGGGATGCGTCGGCGACTACTTTGCCTTCTTGCATTAGTATGCATCCGAGGCCTTTCCGGGATGCGTCGCAATATACTTCAAAGCTCTTGTGTATGTCTGGCACAATTAATACTGGGGCTGTCGTTAACCTCTTTTTGAGCTCTTGGAAGCTTTTCTCACATGCTTCGGTCCGCTCGAATTTCTTATCCTTCTTGAGTAGCTGGGTCATTGGTTTGGCTATGGTGGAAAATCCTTCAATAAACCTTCTGTAATATCCGGCCATACCGAGGAAACTGCGTATATCCATCACATTGGCTGGCGACTTCCAGCCAAGTACAGCCTTGACTTTATCTGGGTCCACAGCAATTCCTTCTTGTGTCAATACGTGTCCTAGCAAACCCACTTTTCTCAACCAAACTTCACATTTCCTGAATTTGGCGTAAAGTTGGTGTTTCCTTAATTCTCCGAGTACAATGCGGAGGTGTTCAGCATGTTCTTCCGGTGTCTTGGAATATACCAAAATATCATCAATAAATACCACCACAAAATTTTCCAAGAATTTCATAAATACCTTATTCATGAGGTGGACAAAATATGCGGGGGCGTTGGTTAGTCCGAACGGCATTACTGTAAATTCATAAAGTCCGTATCTTGAGGTGAATGCTGTTTTCGGGATATCTTCTGTGTGTACTTTCAGCTGATGATATCCTGACCACAAGTCAACTTTTGAGAAAACCTTGGCTTGTGCGAGCTGGTCAAATAAATCATTTATCCGTGGCATCAGATATTTATTTTTGATTGTGACCATGTTGAGCGCTCGGTAGTCTATACGCAGCCTCATGGTCCCATCTTTCTTTTTGGCAAATAATACCGGCGAGTTCCAAGGTGAAGAGCTGGCCCGTACAAATCCCTTGTCCAACAATTCTTTTATTTGCTTCTTTAATTCGACCAACTCGGATGGCGCCATTCTGTATGGTTTCTTATATATGGGTGTGGTTCCTGGTGCTAGCTCAATAATGAACTCTATTTCTCTGTCTGGCGGCATGCCTGGTAATTCCTCGGGAAATACGTCCGGAAATTCACATACAACTGGCACCTTGCTTAACTTAGACGTATCAACTTTGTTCAATTTTGGTTGCCGAGATACTGGTCTCTCCTGAGCTGCGACTCTTATTGTTTCTCCATGATGATGAGTAAGAATCACTGTTCTGTTGAAGCAGTCGATAAATCCTTTATTAGTGGTCAGCCAGTCCATACCCAGTATAACATCCAGTCCTTTGTTTTCCAACACGATAAGGTTTGCGTGGAATTTTAATCCCTCAATCTCAATGGTCAAACCTCGATAGTAATTTTGAGTGATCTGCTTACTTCCGGGGGAATTGATGGTCATTGATTTTCCCAAGGGAAGCATCGAAAAACCATGTTGCAAAGCAAAACTCTTCGAAATGAACGAATGAGAAGCTCCAGAATCAAACAAAACCGTTGCAGGTATTGTGTTGACAGGGAACGTACCAAGTACGATATCCGGTGCATCCTGTGCCTGCTCCTTGGTCACATGGTTCAGGTGGCCTTTCCTGTGATTGTTATTGGGGTTGAAATTGTTACGCTTGGGCGCGGAATTGTTCCCGTTGCTGTTCGGCTTTGGCGCTGAGTTTCTTGGCTTAGGGCACTGTTTAGCATAGTGTCCTTCTTCTCCACATGCATAGCAGGTAACACCCGGGCGATAGGTGAAATCCTTGTCTCTGGCATGAAAATTCTTATTTGGACGTGTGTCGTTGGTCGTGGGTCTGTTCACAATGCTCCTCTGGAAATTCATTTTATTCTTGTTGTTGCGGGGGTGGTTGGTCTGATCCCTTTTTCTCTTGCGAATATCCTCCAGATTGCGACATTCATTTTCCAGTGTAATAGCTTTGTCTACCAGTGTCTTGAAATCTGGAAAAGTGTGTACGACTAACTGGCATTTTAGTGCTGGTGCCAGTCCGTCCAGGAATTTCTCCATCTTTTTATTTTCTGTCATTCGCTCTTCGTTGGCATATCGTGATAACTGCGCAAACTGACTGTTGTACTCCTGTACTTTGATGCCTCTTTGCTTGAGATCATCAAATTCTCTTTTCTTGATTTTCATGATACTCTTAGGGATGTGTGCCCCACGAAAGCCCTCCTTGAAATCTTCCTAGGTGATACTATTTATTTCAGGATGCATAAGTAGAAAATTTTCCCACCATGACGCGGCTGCTCCCGTGAGGTAATGCGGTGCGTACAACACTTTTTCACGGTCTGAGCATTGTGCCACAATTAACTTCCTCTCAATGTCTCGAAGCCAGTCATCGGCATCAAGAGGCTTGTGTGTGTGTGAAAATGTTGTTGGACGTGGCTTCTGAAATTCAGACAATTTTGAGTGCTGCTGGTATGGTTCGCGGTGATTTCCCATGTTAATGACATGGTTCATCATTTCTTGGTGATGTTGCTGGCTTTGCTCGTAAAGGCGGCATACTTGAGAAAAAGCTGTCTCACTGCCTTGCTGACCTGACTGCCCCTGTGAGAAATTGTTGTTTTTCTGCGTGCCATAATTTTCATCCGACGGACTTGGCATGGAACGTGTCCAGGGATGAGTGATTTCTTACTCTGGGGTAACAAAGCAGAAAAGATGAGAAGAACCGAGCAGCAAAATAAACCAAGATTTTGCAAAAGCGGTCAAGCACGAGCTCGATAAAGATTTTTGAAATAAACTGATCGATTGCGCACGGAGAAGGCTGCTAGTACATATGTTACACGCAGATCCTAATTGTACATACGTCACTCAGGGTGTGCGTACACATCCTGACATGTTATTAGAAACTAGTGCAGTCCTCCAAGGTCCTACATGATGCGCAAACAGACTACTCCCATCAACCTATTTTACATAACACACACATATTACAAGCGAGCGCGGCGCGTCGCGAAAACACGCGCTTAGTCCGAGATGTTGAAGATTTCCCTCGGCCTGCCGAGGGTAAGGCCCAGTGGTGCTGGAGACTCAACTTCCTCCGCACTGATGGGCTCCAGGCACGGAGTATGAGTACGAGGTGTCGAAGCAGGTGCAGCAGGCGGTGCAGCTCTGACTAGAGTAGGAGCAATGACTTGGTCAAACTCCTCAGTGGTAGGCAGACGGCGAGCGGTGGCTACAATGGAAGGTGCATAGGATGCGGCGGATGAGACAAAAGTCATTGGTGGTGCGGTATGGAGCAGCTCCCTCCTGTTGGCGGAGCCACTCTGGACCATCTCCATACGGGCGGCCACCAGATCGTCCACCAGATTATCAAAGGCTGCCTCTAGGGCCTTGAGGTATTCAACCATTGATTCGATGGCTTCGTCCGGCTCCCCATTTGCACATGCAAATGCATAGTGGCACGTATAAGGCACGTGGCATGGGAGGTAACGGAAGCGACGAGTCTTCATCGAAGGCAGAATGTCCCGGAGACGAGCTATCGCCTCACGGGCAGCCATCTACATAGCATGCCTCTCCGTAGGAATGGCTCTGCCCACAAATCGAAGGCGGCGCGCTTCAGAACGCCCACCTTTGAAGTGTACCATAGCCTGATGCATAGACACGTTGTCGTTGAGCTTGTGACGGTAGAGTGTAAATTCGGGACGTGTGGATGGCCCGATGGCGACTTTGGTGATGGCGATGAGGATCTTGACAAACCCCTCAGGAATGGTGGCGAACACCTATGCATCACAGTCGTTGCTGGCCA
Organism: Secale cereale; assembly: GCA_902687465.1. Classification (NCBI taxonomy): domain Eukaryota; kingdom Viridiplantae; phylum Streptophyta; class Magnoliopsida; order Poales; family Poaceae; genus Secale; species Secale cereale. The sequence continues at coordinate 839,658,730 of LR738711.1, forward strand.
TCTACAAAAGTAGAAAAAAATTCCGAATAGTCAGGCCATAAATTTATGCTGACCAACAGAAAATTGCTACAGATGTAAAAATGCTGAAGAGCAGATTTTTTGCTAATAACCGATTAGCGAGCGCACCTAGTGGCTTCCTACAGTCAGCCTGGCTCTGATACCAAGGTTGTCGTCACCGGTCCTTTGGTAAAATAATTACCGGAAGACCGGTTGCTTTATTAAACCAACGAGGAATAACATTCCTGCTGTGTCGGTGTACTAAAGTAGGGGTACCTTAGTATCCCGACTTGTGCACGGGCAGTAGCAGCGTCCCGTGGTCAGGCTCATCACGCGCCCGCCAAAGCCCACTCTAGATCCTTTGGAGCCATTCAAGAAAATGTATTCAAGTTAAGAGACAAGACCCCGGCAAGAGGAGCTTGCCGGGAAGGCCGCACCAGGCTCAAGGTTATCATTCTAGCACAAGACCCTGGCAAGAGGAGCTTGCCAGGAAGGCCAAAGAACAACACCTCAGAAGATATATCGTGGCGCATCATGCGCCCCGGCAGGACCCGGACATCGACAAGCTTCCAGGCCCGGCAAAATTGCGACCCCGGCAAGGTGCTTACCGGGGGGAAGCTTACGCTGTGTGCCTGCGCTCCAGCTCATCTAGCCACGCGTCGCCCTGGGGCCCTTCCAAGGGCACGTGGCAGATGGCTGTGCAGCCTGGGGTACACGGTGGCAAGCCACGATGACGAGGCCGTCGCCGTGGCGAACGGAGACGCATGGACGGACGCTTTTGGGGTGACGGCGACGGGCATTCAATGCCCTTGTCCCCCACCGTCAGGGTTAGGTATAGACCACTGTGCATACACTGTTCATGCATTGTTACAACTACCAGCAATTTTACGCTTTTACCCTCCTCTACGTTGACACCTATCGATGACCCCTTTGAGCTATAAAAGGAGGCCCATGCACAACGTAGGGGGGGTTCGACTCCCACGCTCGGTGTAGCTAGTACTATAGATCGTCAAGCTCCCGAGCTCAAGAACTCAATACAACCAAGGCAGGAGTAGGGTTTTACGCGTCCGCGCGGCCCGAACCTGGGTAAACTGCCCGCGTGCATGCTTCGATCCGCTCTTTGTGCATCCTCTGCCCCTTGCCGTACCGAAAAGGGGCTCCGGTCCCATAGGTGTTCGTGGGCGGTCAGTTTCCCCGACATCTTTGGCGCACCAGGTAGGGGGTGCAACGAGGTTGTGCGAACCTGATCCGGCGCTCACGCGGGCGCAACCTTCAGCAACTTCACCAGCTTCGCCAGCTTCATCGACTACATCAACATGCCTCCGAAGAAGAAGGCTTCGAAGGTCGGAGGCCCGTCCGTGTCGATCCCACCACCACCAGAACTGACGGTTGGTGGGGGAGACGCCGGCGGAAGGGTGGACGCCGGTGGGGAGACTCACGACGCCACCAAGTCCAAGGACAAGACAGACGACCGGGCGAACTCCAAAGCCTCGGTGTCCGTGCACGCACCACATCCTTCTCAGGAGGTGCCAGACCAGTAGCGACGTGGTACCGGAGGTACCATACGCTTGCTGGGACGTAGCCAAGCCGGCGGGTCGCGGGACGCTCAAGGCCAGCGTCCTGGCACGAGCAAGGCGCGGTCGCCGGGGCGAGAACATGCTCCTTCTAACGCGGTTAGAAGTCCGAGCGTATCTCGCTCCTCACACCACTCGCCACCGTTTCCCTCCTCTCCAGCAGAAGCCCTAGCTAGGGCTCAGCTGCTCCTCGACTTCCCACCAGCGGCCGACAAGCCGAAGACTGGAGGGCCACCATCCAGAGCCTCATCGCTTTCGCCAACAACGACACGCCGCAGCATCCGGCAACATCGCGGCCGCGGCAAGTCGACCAAGCGAAGGCCGATGGCGACAAGACCGCCGGGGGTGCTACTACCGTGCACTCCCCGCCGCGGAAGCAGAAATCGCCGACCCGCCGGATCAACATCGACGTTGACTCCACAGCGTCGTCGGATCCGCGGGCTCACCGCGATCAGCGCCAAGTCCTCGACGACACGCGACAAGAGGACGCTCGAACTCGTATCGAGCGTCGAAGAGAAGCCCGAAGACAGTCCGACCAGCGCGCTGGGACTGCTGTCGACATGAACGCGCCCGGTGAACCAGGCGACTTGCCGTACGCGGCAGGCTGCCATCCGTTCACCCGAGAGCTGCGTCAAGTCCAGTGGCCCAGCATGAAGAACTTTAAGCCCGACGTACCCAAGAAGTACGACGGCAAGACATACCCCTCGGAGTTCCTCAGCATCTACACCATTGCGGTGCAGGCTGCCGGGGGACGCGACGAGAAGATCTTAGCAAACTACTTCCCGCTCGTGCTTAAGCCAAACGTCAGGTCTTGGCTTATGCACTTGCCGGAGAACTCCATCTCTTCTTGGGCAGATTTGTGCCACCAGTTTGTCGGCGCCTTCACGGGCGGCCACAAACCCCATGGCCAGGAGAGCGATCTCCACATTCTTGCCCAGAAGGAGGGAGAGTCCCTGCACAAGTACATCCAGAGGTTCAGCCGCGTTCAGCACAACATCCCGGATGTCCACCCCGCCGCGGTTATCAGCGTGTTCCACCAGAACGTGCGTAACCGCCGGATGAGGGAGGAGATGGCGATGACCAAGATCCGGGACGTCAGCGAGCTTTATGCTCTGGCTGACAAGTGTGCCCGTGCTGAAGAGGGGAGGAGACTCCCCGGAGAGGATACCGGTGCAGGAGGAAGTGACAGCGAGGATGCCTACCCGGCAAGGAAAAACCGGCGGCGGAACAGCAAGAAGAAGAAGAACAAGGACGTACTGGTTGTCGAGCAGTCCGACAAGGAGGCTACCGCCAAGAAGACACAGGCTGGTGGCTCCGGCAAGGAGGCCACCCCTATAGCAACAGACGACAAGCAGTACTGCAAGATCCACCGCACCAAGGGCCACGATCTCCAGAACTGCAAGAGAGTAGAGTACCTCGTAGAACAGCAGAAGGCTGAATACGAGCGTCGCGACAAGGAGAAGGCCCAAGGAGGCGGAGGAGAGCCCAGCAAGAAGCGGCCGTTCAATGGCCGGGGAGGACACCACTGCAAGGCCAAGCAGCGGCAAGGAGACAGACCTCCCCGGGGCCGCGACAAGGATGAAGATGAAGACGATGACGAGGTCATGGATGACGGAGATAACAACGAGCAGGAGTTCCAGAAGGCCACAAAAGTTCTGTGTGTCGATGGAGGTGCCTCTCTGCACACTTCCCACCGCCAACTCAAACAATGGGTGCGTGAAGTGAATGCAGCTGAGCCACCCGTCGAGTCGCGCAGGCTGCTGAAATGGTCCGACACGCCCATCATCTTCGACTAGGGATGGCAATGGGGACAATCCCCTATGGGGATACCTACAACATCCCCATCCCCATCTATTCCCTATCATCCCATCCCCATCCCCGTTTACATGACTGGGGATGAAATTTCCCCATACCCATGCCCCACTGGGTAACGGGGCCCCATTAGGGTCCCCATCCCCATAGACAAATACTCATATACATAATATGACATCCTATAATCAACATACATAAATGGTGTTGTCCTTGTCCTTCTAATGCATATCTAGGTCGTACTAACTTCTTGGTCATGGTGGCAGCTGAGATGAGGACGTGAGATAGGTTTAAGCTTTTTTCAGAGCTTTTTTTGTTTTCGTAAACTTGTTTGTGAATATTTTAAGGTTGACCGCAGTGTCACAGTTACTAACCGGGTCCCCGATGGGTATTGGGTCTGGGGAATAGGATACCGTCCCCATCCCCATTGTACCCTATGGGGAATAAATTAGTTTGGTAAATATCCCCATGGGGATGTTTTTCGCCCATCCCCGCCCCCTAATAGATGAAATCCCCATGGGTTTGGCGGGTATGGGGCCCCGTTGCCATCCCTATCTTCGACCTTGAGGACCACCCTGACCGCACAACTGCGGTCGGGTGCTTGCCGATGTTGGTTTCACCAACTATCCGCAACCTCAAGGTCACCAAGATGTTGGTTGACGGCGGGGCCGGCCTCAACTTGATCTCCTCCGCTGTGATCAAGAAGCTGCAGATCCCCGACAGTGAGCTCGAGGAAACCGGGACTTTTCAAGGAATCAACCCGGGAAGGAGCAAGCCGAAGGGGAAATCACGCTGCCGGTGACCTTTGGTGGAGAGCTTAACTTCAGGACGGAGAGGATCACATTCGACGTTGCCGATATCCCATTACCATACAATGGGATACTTGGCCGTCATGTGCTCGCCAAGTTCATGGCAGCCTCCCACTATGCTTACAACATGCTCAAGATGCCAGGGCCAATAAGCGTCATCTCTGTCCCTGGCGACAAGAAGGAGGCGCTTATTTGCGCCGACAAGATCTACCGGGACGCAGCAGCCGCGGCAGACAGCAAGACACTTGCCGCTGAAGCTCCCGGGGGAAAAACCAAGACCAAGTCCGGCAAGAGCTTTGGGGCCCACTCCGGCAAACGCACCTCTTCGGAGTGCTGCGCTGCCGTCGAGGACGCACCATCGAGCTCCACCCGCAAGTGCAAGAAAGGGATGGCAGCTCCACCTGCAACCAAGAAGGTGTCCGCCAAGGAGGACGGCACTGGTGGTACCTTCACCATCAGTGCTACGCTCGACCCCAAATAGGAAAGCGCGCTCATTGCCTTCTTGTGGGTGAATGTCGACGTGTTCGAATGGCAACCGTCTGACATCCCCGGCGTTCCCAGGAAGGTAATTGAGCACAAGCTTGCTGTCTGTCCTCATGCGCGGCCCGTCAAGCAGAAGGTCAGGAAGCAAGCGGTGGAGCGCCAAGAGTTCATTGCCGAAGAAATTAAGAAGTTGGAAGCAGCAGGCCTTGTTAGAGGTGTACTTCATCCCACGTGGCTGGCCAATCCAGTTGTCGTGCGCAAAGCCAATGGGAAGTGGAGACTTTGTATAGACTTCACCGATGTGAATAAAGCATGTCCCAAGGATCCATTTCCCTTGCCGCGCATTGACCAGATTGTGGACTCCACGGCTGGATGTGAGTTGCTTTCATTTCTCGATGCATACTCAGGTTACCACCAGATATTCATGGCTGAGGAAGACGAAGAGAAGACCGCATTCATTACTCCATGTGGCACTTACTGTTTCATACGTATGCCCTTTGGACTGAAGAATGCGGGCTCAACATTTGCAAGGGTGGTCCACACTACTTTTGAGCCACAGATACACAGGAATATAGAAGCCTACATGGATGATATAGTGGTCAAGAGCAAGAGCAAGGATACCCTAATTCAAGACTTAGAAGAAACCTTTGACAATCTGCGCAAGATACAACTCAAGTTGAACCCTGAGAAGTGCGTTTTCGGAGTCCCCTCCGGCAAGCTTCTCGGGTTCTTTGTGTCCCAGAGGGGGATTGAAGCCAATCCCGACAAGATCAAGGCCATCGAGCAGATCGAAGCCCCAAAGCGCGTCAAGGATGTACGGAGGCTTGCGGGTTGTGTGGCTGCCCTCAGCAGGTTCATTTCAAAGTCTGCAGAAAGCGCCCTGCCTTTCTTCAAAATCTTTAAAAAGGCAGGTCCTATGAAATGGACTCCGGAAGCGGAGGAAGCGCTGCAAGACTTGAAAGGATACCTGTCCTCTACTCCAATACTTGTCGCACCTAAGCCACAAGAGAAGTTGCTGCTATACTTAGCAGCAACCAATCAAGTGGTTAGTGCTGCGTTGGTAGCGGAGAGGGAGGTAGAGGAAGAGCCCACAGCCCCGGCAAGCACTTCCAGCGACAAGCAGGCGGCTTCACCGACAAGCTCTGGCCCCGACAAGGACAAGTCTGCGCAGGAACAAGGAGAAGTGCGAAAGAAGATGGTGCAGCGCCCGGTTTATTTTGTAAGTTCCCTCTTGCAGGCGGGCTAGATCAAGATACTCTGGGGTGCAGAAGTTACATTTCGGCCTCCTCATGGCCTCAAGAAAGCTGCACCACTACTTCCAAACACACGAGATAACGGTGGTCACTCGCTTTCCGTTGAAAAGGATATTGCAAAATCCAGAAGCAACAGGCAGGATCGTCGAGTGGGCACTAGAGCTGTCAAGCTTTGGTCTCAAGTTTGAGAGTACTTCAACTATACAGAGCAGAGCTTTGGCAGAGTTCATAGCAGAGTGGACACCAACACCAGATGAAGAAGTCCCAGAGACAAACATCCCCGTCCATGAAGCAAGCAAGGAATGGATAATGTACTTCGATGGTGCCTTCTCGCTGCAAGGCGCCGGTGCTGGTGTGCTGCTTGTCGCACCCACCGGGGAACACCTCAAGTATGTTGTCCAAATGCACTTTCCCAAGGAGCAATCGACAAACAATACTGCTGAGTATGAAGGTTTGCTTGTCGGCCTCAGAATTGCGGCCGAACTTGGGATCAAGAAGCTGATTGTGCGGGGAGATTCACAGTTGGTGGTCCGACAAGAAAACAAGAGCTACCAGAGCCCTTTGATGGAAGCTTATGTCGATGAAGTGAGGAAGCTTGAAGAACACTTTGAAGGCCTGCAGATGGAGCACGTCCCAAGAGCTCAAAATGATATCGCAGATGGCCTCTCAAAGGGTGCTGCAATGAAGTTACCTGTGGAACCAGGGACCTTCCTGCTCAAGTTAACTCAACCATCTGTTACACCATCAGTTGGGCAGAACAAGAAAATAAAGTTGGTCTCCGGCGACTACTTGCCGGCGGATCTTCCTGAAGCCGCCGCCAAGGTCCCCAAGATCGACGACCGAGTTGCTGAGGAACAGTCTGCTCCTACAGACCCAAGGGTTCGTGCAGTTGAAGCAGATGTTCCCGGCAAGTCTTGCCCCGGCAGGCTTGCCGGGGAATGTGAAGCTCCGGCAGAACCTCAAGTCTTTGCCGTAGAAGCTGATGTTCCCGTAGCAGCCCTGGTGCCTTTAGTCCTTGTTGTTGAGCCCTAGGCTCCAGCATGGGCGCAGCAAATCATCCGTTTTCTTCAAACTGGAGAACTTCCCGAAGAACCAGAAGAGATAGAGAGGATAACCAGGCAGTCAAGTATGTACCAGTTCGTTGGCAATGAACTGTACAGAAGAAGACTCAATGGTGTCAGATTGAAATGCATTTCTCGGGAAGATGGACAGAAGCTGTTGACAGAAATCCACGGAGGCATATGTGGACACCACATTGGCGCAAGAGCACTTGCCGGGAAGGCGTTCCGGCAAGGTTTCTGCTGGCCAGAAGCCCTCCAAGATGCAACTGCACAAGTAACCAAGTGTGGAGCGTGCCAGTTCCATGCCAAGCAAATACACCAGCCAGCTCAAGCTCTCCAGATGATCCCTTTGTCCTGGCCCTTCTTGGTCTGGGGGCTCGACATCCTCGGCCCCTTTCCCCGTGCTGTCGGGGGCTTTGAATACTTGTACGTTGCAATCCACAAGTTCACAAAGTGGCCAGAAGTGGAACCAGTGAGAAAGGTGACCGCATAGTCAGCAGTCGGGTTCTTCAGGTCGATCGTTTGCCGTTTCGGAATCCCTAATAGGATCATCACCGACAACGGCACACAGTTCACAAGCCGCACCTTCATGCAATACGCCCAAGACCTTGGCGCCAAGATCTGCTTCGCTTCTATTGCTCACCCGAGGAGCAATGGTCAAGCAGAGAGAGCAAATGCTGAAGTGCTGCACGGACTCAAGACAAGAACCTTCGACAGGTTGCACAAGTGCGGAAGAAACTGGATCGAGGAGTTGCCGGCGGCTCTTTGGTCAATCAGGACGACACCAAATCGAGCCACCGGACAGACACCCTTTGCTCTTGTCTATGGAGCGGAGGCAGTTCTCCCCACGGAACTCGTATACGGGTCTCCTCGAGTACTCGCTTACGATGAGCTCGAGCAAGAGCAGCTGCTGCAAGATGACGCACTGCTCCTCGAGGAGGACCGTCTCCAGGCTGCTATACGAGCTGCTCGATACCAGCAAGCTTTGCGCCGCTATCATAGCCGCAAGGTCAAGGCCAGGAGTCTCGAGGAAGGCGACCTTGTTCTTCGGCGCGTTCAGTCCGCCAAGAACTCCAACAAATTGATGCCAAAGTGGGAAGGCCCTTACCAGGTGACGCAAGTCACAAGGCCCGGCGCTGTCCGCCTTGAGACCGAAGAAGGCTTACCAGTGAGCAACTCCTGGAACATAGAGCATCTTCGCAAGTTTCACCCATAAGGCGCGGTTGCCGTGATCCGCTCCGGCAACCATCTTTTGTACAAGTCTTGCCGCTGTTGCATCTAAACCTTTGTACAAAGCCGGGCGCAGACCCCGTGCATCAGCAAAACTATTGTGCTTCGCACAGCTTGTCGTTTCATGCATTCTTGTTTTTATTGCATATATTATCTGACACTTCGTGCAGCACACGACCCCGGTAAGCAATAACAAGCCGCAAGGCTCCATATCTATGTTTCCTCCCTTCTTCATTTTTCTCTCAAGCAGAAGAAGTGTTCCTCGCGCACAAGTTTGCCGGGGGGGAAGGAGACAGTGGTATGGACCAAGTGTTGTTCAAGAAAGGAAAGCCTTGCCGGGAAGCAAACAATCCATGAAAGCTAAGTTGCCAAAGTTTGAGCATTCAAATTTTTTAAAATTCTTAGTTATCTTCCTTGAACAACCACACTTTGTATGGAAAACCTGTGCGTAGAGGAACCTACCCGTGGCTAGCCGCGCCCTTACTTTGTTTCGAGCACGCTCAACGGCTTAAGTGAGCCGCGACAAGTGTCGCGCCCTTATTTCGTTTTCGAGTTCGCTCAGCAACCTAAGTGTGCTGCGACTAGCTGCGGCAAGGTTTCTTGCCGGCGAGGGCACTGCCAGCAGGCTGCTAAGAGTCCTGCACTCAGCGCTCGCGGCAAGGGTCCCTTTGCCGGCAAGTTCCCTGAAAGCGTAGGGTGGAAAGTATACAAAGTGAAGGAACCAAGCAAGGGAGATAACGCTGCATTGACTATCCAAAATAAAGTTATATTACAAGATAACTTGCCGCTGTTCTAACCAACTACTATCCATGACTTAATCGGCAGCGGCAAAGGAAGCGGAAAGAAGGGAGCCTAGTCTATGCGGTCTCCGTCAACCCTCTTGATCTTGCCCGCCTTGGCCACGATATGGGCAACTTGTGCCTTCAACGCCTCCTGGTCAGCTTCGGGCGGCAAGGTCCGGAGGACGTTGTTGAGGTTGATCCCGGGGTTGCGGTAGACGATCTTCGACAACACCCGCTCCATAGTACCCATGCAAAGCCGGCGCGCCTCGTCAGCCAGCTGCGTGGGGATCTTCTCCCGTAGCTGCGCGAGAGCCGGCACCACTCTGAAGAACAGGCTCAGCTTGGCGCTGTGGTGGAGGCTCTCGTCGGGGGAGTACACGAGGTGCTCCGCCCTCAGCGCCACCATCTCCTTGTCGATGTTGGCGGCGGAGGCGACGAGCTCCTCGGTCCACTGCTCCACCGTCCGCTGGAAGTTGTTCTGCGACAGGGCAGCACTGTCCAACAGCGCCCTTTCAGACCGAAGGTCTTCTTTCAGCTTCGTTTCACGGTCCCGGGCAGCGTCAAGCGAGTCGGTGAGGGTGGAAACCTTCAGCTCCAAGTCTGCAATGGAGTCCTTGGCGTCGTTGAGCTCTTTGCCCTTCTCAGAGAGACGGACTTGCAGCTCCGAATTGGTGTGGGCATCCTTCTCCTGCGCCACGTTGAGCGCGGCAACCGTGTCCTCGCTCGCCTTCAAGCCCGTCTCCAACTGCGCCACCCTGGCCTCCAGATCCCTCTTGGCGGTCTCTGCGGCAGCAGCGGCATCCCTCGCCTCCTGTAGAGCGCCGCCAATGGCCTGCTCACGAGCGGTGAGGTCGTCCTCGTGGCTATCGAGGTCGACCTTCCGCTGGTTGAGCTCTCCCTCCCGCCGAGACAGATCCTCGGCGGCCAGTCGCTGCTCCTCCTCCACCTCGGCCTTCTCGAGGAGGAACGCTTGGTGTGCTCCGGCAAGCTCTTCACGCTCCTCCGCCAAGTTCCGAAGGGCCGCCTGGTTGGCGGCACGGAGCTCCGCGGCACGCTTCTCCAGATCAGCACCAGCCTTGGCAGCCAGAGCCTCCCGGGACTCCAACTTAGCCTGCCTGGCCCGGTACAAGGCCAGAAGCCGGCGTAGGAGTTGCTCCTCTTCGGGCTCGTCACTGCTGCCGGGCGCGTCGACAATCCTCAGCCCGACGGAGGCGAAAACTTCTCCGTCGAAGCTCTCCCCCTCCGCGGGTGCCCTTGATGAAGACGCCCACGGGACATGGATGAAGACCCCGTTGGCGGCCTCCAGATAGACGCCCGACCCAGTCGCAGGGGCGGAAGGGTCGGCGACCGGTGCAGCGTCCGGCGCTCCTGCGGCCTCAGGGCGCCGGTCCCTTCCCCAGCTGCCGCGTCAGCGGTCGGGGCAGTCTCCTCAACGGCTGGCTCGTCGGCGCCGGCCATTCCTTCAGCGGTGGTGGCGTCGCCAGCGTCACCGCGCACTTCCTCCTCGGCGGTGGTTTCCGTCTCCATCGGCTCCGGGGCGGGCGGATCTAACAGAAGAAAAAGAAAAGAAAGAATCATCAAGCAAATATCCAAAAAAGATGAATTCAAGAAAAGAAGAGTACAAGGGCTACCTGCGCGGGCCTCTTCGATAGCAGGGTCCCTCGCTGGGGAGTTCTCCCTTGGCGGCGTAGTAGAAGCCCCCGCCGGCGGAGGGCCGCTTGCGCCTTCCCTTGGCGGGGTGCCCACCCTTGTCGGGGTGCTCGCCCTTGGCGGATTACCCATCCTTGGCGGAGCGCTGTCCCTCGCCGGGGAGCTCCTCCTTGGCGGGGAGGGTGGAACAAGCGGCTCGTCAGGGGTGGCCTCTTGGTGCTCCTGCGGCTGCGGCTCTACTTCTGCACAAGACAACAAGACATCAATAAGGATAACAAGCTCAAGCGCGCCCATCAAGCGGAAAAGTGAACGCAAGGCTTACGCTGGGGGCTGCGCTGGGGGCTGCTCTCCGGAGCAGCAGGCTGGTCCGGCAAGTTTGTCGCTAGCGCATCCCCCGTCGCTGCGACAGGCTCATCGTCCTCAAGGTCAACCACAGGGATCTTGGCCCTCTTCGCCATCCTCTGGTTCAAGGTCCTGGAATCCAAACAAGATCAGAACCAAGCAAGAGAATTCAAGACAAGAACAAAAATCAAAGGAAATAGAAATTGCAAGTGCTTACTCTTCCTCCTCTTCATCGGAGCTGAGGGCGGAGAAGTCAAACTCCGCCTCGCATGCTCCAGCGCGAGGAGCTGGAGGAGAAGGCTCCCTCGGGCGCTTGGCGGGCTCCGGAGACGTGGGTTGTGAAGACCCCGCTCCGGTCGTCCCCGAGGACCGAGGCACTACTAGGAAAAGGCCTGTTAATGGCGCACCTAATTTGGCCATTAATGGCGTATTAGGGGTGCGCCATTACTAGCACGCCATTAGTATTTGATACTAATGGCGCACCACTGGTGCGCCATTAGTATCTGGTATACTAATGGCGCACCTGGGATGCGCCATTAGTGTGCACCTTAGTGCGCCATTAGTATGCCTCCCAGGGGCCAGGTGCTATGGCATACTAATGGCGCACTAAGTATGATGCGCCATTAGTATTATCCGCATAGTAATGGCGCACTGCGTGTCAATGCGCCATTACTATGCTTTGGCATACTAATGGCGCACTTCCAGTTAATGTGCCATTACTATGCTTTGGCATACTAATGGCACACTTTTCTCTGATGCGCCATTAGTATGAATATTAGGTTTTTTTAATTTTATTTTTCTGTTTTTTTTTGCATAGATTACAAAATGTACAATTTCACATAATATAGACAGCACACATGAACAACACATTCATCGAATACAATAGAAGATTAATCTCTGAATACAATTCATCATGTTAGCTAGTCTCCGAATACAATTCATCGATCATATCATATTAGTCTCCGAATTGAAAAGACCGAACAAAGATAGAACAATATATTACAAGTCTCGAGATCGCGAGTAGCGAGTTTGTCTTCGCATTACAAGTCGATATCGATCATCTAAACTACCATCACATAGAAGAGAGCTGCGGTCGTCACGATGAGCATCATCACGATGAAACTCGTTTTCATCCGGTTCCTCCAATGCTCCCTCCCCTCTCCCGCTAGATAGCGGGCGTATCTAGATTCGGCCTCGGCCCTAGTGGTGTACCCTTTGTAACTGTTACCGCTGAATCGGTGAACCTGTCTCCGACACTCCTCCCAGTCGTCGTAGACTCCGGGAACCTTACCCTTGTACACGACATACGACGGCATCGCTATATATATGCACTAGCCAAACGAAACGTTAGTATCAATTCACAGACAATTCATAAGCAATATATAAGTATGCAACAGAATGATCGAAAGAGAAAAGCAAGACATTAATAGCATCGATTACATCTAAGTTGAACGACTCTCGAAACCAAAGAGACATACTACAAGTTCATTAAAGTTTAATTACAACAAGAGCCAATCGATGTTTCAGAACTAGACACAGCATCACTGCTTTCGACTCGACTCAATGCACCGGAGCGTGGATGAAGCCGCCGTCTATCGTGGGAGTCATGAAATCACGGGCGTTGTCAGCCTGCATTTGTAGCATTGTGTCGATGTCACTGTTCGACGGTTGATTCCTGAGGTAGAACAGCCCCGAGGTACGAAGGACATCTTGATGGATGATTTCCGCAAACTCCGACTGGATGCGAAAGAAATCTTGTCTGATGTCCGCGTCCTGGATTGCCGACACGCGCGCGGCCCAATCATTGAGCTTACTCGGTAGCAGAAGTTGATGATGGTCCCGTACGATCGCCCGCATGTGATGGATGGCATAGTAGGCACCCTTCTGACCGCCAGGCGGCTGCTTGACGCAGCAGAACGTCGTGTTGTGGGAGAACACGTGCTTGCCGTACTTACGAGTTGTCCTGGTGAAGGTGCCTCCAGATTTGGCGTAGCCGGCGAGAACATCATCAAGAACCTTCTTGACATTTGTGTAGTCTACAGCCGACTTACGGTCCGGGTCGAAATACGTGGCCATGGAATATTTGGGGCTTAGTAGGATGAGCGTGCACTGTGTGTCACTGCAGAAAACACGGAATGTTAAAAGAAGAACGATCGAAATCTAAGAATTCATATGTTACGGGGCGGTTGAGGCGGAGGACTTACTCGGGAAAGTAAGGCACGAGGAAGTTATCCTTATCTCGGGTTGCCAGAATGACGCCTCCGAGGTAAGAACTCGCGACTTTCCGGTCCCCAGCGCTGCCCAAGATCTTGGCACGCATGTAGAAGGGGTCGACTATCACGATGTCCGGGGTCTTGTCGCGAATGATCCGCATCTCCATACTCAGCGAAAATAGCCGAACGAAGGTGTAGTGCAGCGGATGAAGGTTCAACATAGCGTGGATGTCATCAAACCGCAGCACGATCCTACCCCCGATGGAGTTATCCACAAAGCCCTTGCCCTCCGGCACCTTGGCCGCGAAAACCGGGTACGCCACATCCTTCTGTGTGAGACGCCGCTTCTCCAAAGAAAGAACACTGTCATGCAGACTCCGCATGGCACCGGTTGCAGCATCGAGCATATTTGTCGGTAGCATCGGCCTACCCGCCACATGCACCCTCCTCATTACATCCTCAGGTGAAGGTGGCCCGTCCTGAGCACGGATCGTACTAGGTGCCGGCTGGCTCGCACCCTTGTTAGTTTTTCTTTTGCGTGCCTTCTTCTTGATCTCCATAATTGGGACCGAGTTCTGCTCAGAGACCGCCTTCTTTAGTGTGTTGGGGCTGATCATATTTCGCACCTTGCCTATCTGAGGCTCGGTGAAATCGGCAGCTGGAGGCGTCTCCTGAGAGCTGAACGGCAGACGACGCCTGTTGCAACTTGGCTTCTCCACGGTACCGGCTTGATCGCGCACGTCTTTTGTTGGGTTGGGTTCTTGAGAAGGAGCCCCCATGAAGTCGTCACCGTACCCATGATCGGCAAAGTAATGATCGACGTTGGCAAATGTATCGTCGTCGTCGTCGTTCTGATCCTGTGCCATATGCATGTTTGGATCCAGTGGCATAGGGATGTCCGGCACCGTTGCGGCGGACTTGCCATGGGGACGACTTGGCGCCGGCACGACTGGCGGTGTTGTCTTTGGTGTGGTTTCCCCCGCCCCCAAACGAATCTGGCTCTTCGGCCAAAGCAGGGGCCAGCTCAGGCAGGCGCTGAGGGTCATGACGTCATCATCGTCGGCCCCGATGGGTCGAATCGGAGGTAACACGTCGTCGCAGCCTGGCAGCACCCGAACCAGTTGAACCCTAAACAAGTTGGGTGGCATCTGGGTACCGTGGAACAAGGGTTGGCCCGGTTGAACGATTTTGCCCTTGGCGACATCGACCAACTCGTTGTTCACGAAGTGCAGTAGAGAGTACGGAACGTCGGCGGCGCCCTGCGAAAATATGTAGGGCGTCAGGGATGCCCAGTAAAAGGCAAGGAGATGAAGTCCTCGGCCGAGAGAGGCTTAATTAGTTACCCTGATGATGGCGTCGAGCTCGGCTAATGTCGAGGCACCGCCAACGGCGGGCGTGCAGTTGACGGAGGGGCCACTTGCTGCAGAGGTGCCGGCCGGCGTACACACGGGTGCATTAAGCTCCCGTGCCGGCGTCGGAGACACCAATGCCACCTCCGCCGAAGACACCAATGGCCCCGCCATCTCGTTCTGCGAGTTGCTGGCCGTGAAGCTGGGAATCGGGGGCGGCCCCTGTTGGCCGCCAGCAATCCACGCACTCAACCCCTCGATCAAGCTAGGCACAATGGCGGTGATCGTCGCTCCGAGCAGTTGTTGCACTTGCTCTTGGACAATCTCCGGAATCCGCGCCACCTGTGCCTTGATTTCTTGAACCTCGCGCGCCTGGCTTTCCGAGCTGGTCTTTTTCTTCTTTCGCCCACCAGCGTTATAGTATGACGACCATTTTGTCGACAAGCCTTTGCCGGCCACACGACCAGCTGACGTCGGCCTCTCGAGCTTATCCTTGTTCTTCATTACATTCAACGCCCTATTTAGAGTCGTGTCCCAAGGGCCGCTCTTAGTCGACCCCGCGCTACTGCTTTCAGTCGCCTGCGGAAGGAATGTGAATCATTTAGAAATTTGGCTTCATTAATTAGAATGCAACCATATGGAGCTAATTACGCGGGGGTGTATTCCTTACCAGAACAAGCTCAAGCGCCCTGGTCTTCGGATCCGTGGTTAGCTCCTTTGTTTTCGGGTCCTTCTTGTACCGGGCCCTGATAAAGTTCCTGGTCTGCTTGTCATCGTATTTATCGAAGAGGGGCGGTAGGCCTTGCTCGGCACGGTCCGCCTCCTCCTTGACCCATATAGGCTCCGCCACTCTGTAACCGCCGGGACCGAGTCTGTGTTCCCCTAAGTTGAGCTCCCGCATTTCTTTCCCCCACTGACTTGATTCGGAGTGTGAGGCGCTCGAGCAAGTGATCTTGAATTCGTTGTAGTCATCTTCGGTGATCGAAGGATGTTTCTGCTTGATCGTCTCATAACTCTCACCTTTCTTGATCATTATCTTCACATTGGTTTTCCAAGTAGACAGGGACTTGCTCATCTTCGTGAGGGCAGCATTGTTCACTTTATTCCCTTTGAGGCTTGTGTTATCAAATTGAGCGGGGAACTTGTATCGTTCGTGTAGCTTCGTGAAGAGGAGGTTGCGGTAATTCGCGTTGTCAGGATGCCTCAGGTTCTCGCTGTTGATCGAGACGGTGCTCCGGAGAATGCACCCGAGCTGAATCGAGTACCCCTTGACTATTCGTTCGGGCGCCGTTGGATTCCCGTCGGGGTCCACTTCAGTAACTTCCTCCTTGAGGGTGCGGAGCATGGTCGGGCGCCGGTCCTTCCGTTGCCTCTTCGGTTGGCTGCCATCTGTGCGTGCGCCGCCATCATCAGTGGTGGCATTCTCGGCGGCACCATCAGTGGTGGCATCAGTGGGGTCATCCTCCGCGGTACCATCAGTGGTCTCAGGATCGGTGTGGAAGGCGGCGTCCTCATACAAGTGAGGTTGTTCCTCCATCTCCTGGGAAAGCTCCCAGAATGCCTTCCCGCCCGAACCGCCGGCCTCATCGTTGTTGGCCATGTTTCTCTCTAAATAGGAACAAAGTTTGGTCAAAAAGTTGGTTATTGTCAAGGAACAAGATCATGGTCTCATCATTTAGGGTTTGTCGACACCGGGGCATCCTAAAAGCTAAGCTTTTATAATTGAGGGATTTTCGACGCCGAGGCACCCTAAAAGCCTAAGCTTTCATCATTTCGGTTTTCATCGACACCGAGGCACCCTAAAAGCCAAGGTTTTATAATTAATGGTTTGTTGACACCGAGGCATCCTAAAAGCTAAGCTGGGCCTAATCACTTGGCTCTATTGCCGCCTATGGTTTAATGTAGCTAGAACAAAGGGGCACTTGATCCTATTTAATTAACTACTAAGATACCCCGGCCCATGGATTAGTCACAAGTACCCCATATGTCCTATTTTTTAGCAAAGTCATGCTAAAATTCACGGAAAATTTCAGCATGACCTTTGCTGAAAATAGGACATATGGAGTACCCGAATTTGCCGGAACGGAAGTTAATCGACATTCCAGCAAACTCAAGGGCCTCTCGGGGTACCTGCAAAACTATCACGACACGATGGCCGAAGATAAAACGCAGCAAAAATACCACTGGCATATTACAATTATTGTTTCCGCGCTATTACGCAGATTCAGGTTGCCGCAACTATCACAAATCCAACCGTAAATTTCAGTGAAGATAGTTCACCTTCTATGTGTACATGACAAGAGCAGATCATAAGATAATACTACACCAAATGTGCATAAAAGGCAGTACAGTAAACACCATCTTGTTTATAGCAAGGCAATATAGCAAAAGCGGTTTGATAACACTGAGCTCTGCACCTAATG
>LR738711.1:839677368-839688599 GCA_902687465.1 Secale cereale
TTCTTGCCCTTCTTTTTCGCAAATGGAGTTCTTCTGTGGAACGGACGTCCTTTAGGTAGGGTGGTCCTGCTTCTTCTTGTGGTGTATGCTGCTACTTCATCATCGTCGTCATGTTCGATCCTCGGGTCGCCGTACTTGTCGAAGTCTTGCTCATTGGCTACTCCATCCATTCCGATGATCTTCCTTTTGCCTCTCCTCACGACAACACGACTGGGCTTTGACGGGTCGGTAATGAAGAAGCATTGGTCAACTTGGGAAGCCAGTACCCATGGCTCATTTTTCGCGGTGACGTTTGCGCCCGCGGTCTTGGATTTGGCTTCGGGTATAACCATGGTGGTGAAATACCGGTCTTCTTTTAGGACGCTCTTGGCCCATCTGACACGGAACATCGGGACCTTCTCTCCAGCGTAGCTCAGCTCCCAGATTTCCTCGATCCTTCCGTAGTATCTGTCCTTGTCATTACCGGTGTAGGATTCCATCGTTACCCCGGAGTTCTGATAACCATCGCTCTTCATGTCCTTGGCCTCGGTGTAGAATGTGTAGCCGTTGATATCGTACGCCTCATAGGTCATCAGGTTGTGCTCGGCGCCCTGTGACAAGGCGAATATGAGTTGTTCTTCCGCGGAAGAATCATCATGTAAAGGGTACGACAAAACCTTCTGCTTAAACCAACGCGTGAAACATGAGTTGTGCTCTTTGATTATATCTCCGTCCGTCCTCTGTTGGCCTCGGTCATTGTATGTCTTCTCAATAAAGGTTTTGTGCTGAACCACCCAAGGATCGACCACGTCTATGTGTTGTAGCGCGACTAGGTTTGCTCTTTCAAAGTCGGCGAGTCGACCCTCGAAGTCGACATGCATTTCGCGGCGACCCTCACGGTGACCCGATCCAGCGATCCTGCCGAGGTGCCTGTTGACGGGCAGACCAACGGGGTTCTCGATGCCTAGATAATTCGTGCAGTACGAGATGCACTCTTCGGTCAGAAAGCCCCTGGCTATGCTTCCCTCTGGACGTGACATGTTGCGAACGTATCCTTTGATGACACCATTCATCCTTTCGAACAGCATCATGCTGTGCAGGAACGTCGGCCCGAGTTGGATGATATCGTCCACGATATGGACCAGCAGATGCACCATAATGTCGAAGAATGCGGGCGGGAAGTACATCTCAAGCTCGCATAGTATCACCACGATCTCTTCCTGTAGCCTTCTGAGTTGCCTCACGCCAATAGACTTCCGAGAGATGACGTCGAAAAAGTTGCATAGGCCAAATAGGGTTTCACGGACGTGCGCGTCCATGATACCACGGATTGCAACTGGAAGTATCTGCGTCATCAGCACGTGACAATCGTGAGACTTCATCCCGCTGAACTTCAGCTTCGCCCGGTCTAGGTATCTGCTTATCTTCCCCGCGTAACCGTAAGGAAGTTGTACTCCTACGAGGCAGGTGAAAAACTGCTCGATCTCCTCCTGACTTAGAGTGAAGCACGCGGGAGGGTAGTCATTTCCGGTCTTCTTGGCCTTTTTGCCTTTGCGACGACTTTCCGTGTCCTGCTTCGCCTCATCATCATCATCATCATCATATATAGCGTGAAGCTCCTGCCTGATGCCCATTGATTTCAAGTCTGCCCTTGCTTTCGGCCCATCTTTGGTCCTCTCTGGCATGTTGAGCAGGGTACCAAGCAGACTCTCGCACACGTTCTTCATGATATGCATTACATCAAGGCTGTGAGGAACACGGTGGATCTTCCAGTACGACAAGTCCCAGAAAACAGACCTCGTTTTCCGTACCTTCAGCAGCGGCTCTGGCGCCTTTCGCTTCTTTCCCGGCTCTGGCGCCTTTTGCTTCTTTCCCGGCAGTGGGCAATCTTTCCAATTTTTCAACAGCTCATCTATTTCCTCGCCGCTCCTCGTACGCGGACGTCCTCGGGGTTCGGTTTCACCATCGAACAAATCCTTGTGTTTTCTCCACAGGTCATCGTCGCGAAGCCACCTTCGATGTCCCATGAACACGGTTTTCGAAGACCCGGGATCTCTATCTAGCTGGCGATACGTTGTGTCATCCATGCACCTGACGCATCCAGAAAATCCGTGGACCACCTGCCCCGCGACATATCCGTAACCGAGATAGTCGTGCACCGTCGTGAGCAGCGCGGCTCTCATAGGGAAATATTCTTTATTTGCGGCGTCCCACGTATTGGCTGGCGTTTTCCACAGCGTGTCTAGCTCCTCTTTCAGCAGCCCCAGATACAGATTGATGTCGTTCCCTGGTTGTTTCGGTCCTTCAATTAGCATACTCATGTGAATGTACTTCCTCTTCATGCACAACCAGGGGGGAAGGTTGTACATCCACACAAACACAGGCCAGGTGCTATGTGTGCTTCTCTGGCTGCCAAACGGGTTGACTCCATCGGTGCTCGCGCCCAGCACGATCTTCCTTGGATCGTTCCCAAATTCTAGGTCTTCGAAGTTCAACGCTTGCCACTGGCTCGCATCCTTAGGGTGACTCAGCATCTTGTCTTTTTTATCTATCTCCGGATCATTTGCGTCATCTTCTCGCTTCTTCTCCTCCCTATCCGCGTGCCAACGCAAAAGCTTTGCTACCTTAGGGTCCGCGAAATACCGCTGCAGACGAGGAGTGATCGGAAAGTACCACACCACTTTTCGAGGAGCTTTCTTCCTCTTCTTGTATCGAGTGACGCCGCACAACGGACATATGGTAGACTCCGCGTGCTCGTCCCGATAAATGATGCAATTGTTCATGCACACATGGTATTTCACGTGCGGTAAATCCAGAGGACACACGATTTTCTTCGCCTCCTCCAAACTGGTGGGGCACTTGTTCCCCTTGGGAAGACGTTCGTGCCAGAATGACATGTTCTCGTCGAAGCATGCGTCGGTCATTTTGTGTTTTACCTTCCTCTCCAGAGCCATGAGCGTTACTTTCAGGCGGGTATCCTCGGGCCTGCATCCTTCATACAATGGAGTAACCGCGTCTAACTCAAGTTGATCCATCTTGGCTTTCTCTCGGGCGGCAGCTCTTGCGTTATCGGTCTGCTTGAGAAGCAGCTCTTGAATATGAGGGTCCTGCACCCAGCCCATCGATGGTTCAGCGTCGTCTGCTCCGCCGGCATCATCAGCTTCATGATCATGCCCGTCGTCTGCTCCGGCATCTTCCTCATCATCATGTCCTGCATCTTCTACATGATGACTGTGTACAGCATCACCGTCGTGATCATCTCCTGGGGATTCTTCGTCTTCTCGCCCGCCCGAGCCGCGGTGGTTGTCTTGCTGCCCTTCCTCATTTCTTGCCCGGCCCCCATGAACGACTTCGTAGTCATCTTCATCACCTTGCCACCGATAGCCATCCATGAAACCACGCAAGAGAAGGTGGTCCCGCACCTGCCTGGAATCCGGGTCCGCAATAAGGCTCTTCAGCTTGCATCTTCGACACGGACATCTTATCTCCGTCTCGTTCTTTTGAAGCATCTCGGCCTTCGCGGACCTCAAAAACCTATTCACGATGCCTTCGGTCATCGTGCGCACCATGGTCGCCCTGCGGGGTAGAGCAAAACGATATTTTAGAACCAAGAAAAAATTTGCCATGACTTTCCCTAAAAATAGGACAAAAATGAATGCTTAATGCCAAAATTCTCACCGAAACGGAAATGAATCAACATTCCGGGAAAATATTGGCAACTATCGCATTTCAAATACCGGTACACCTCCAAACACAAACACATATGCAACACAACAAACCTATGCAACACCACAAACATACATAGATCTAGCTATAGGCCATAAAAGTGCATGTGCACATTGTTTGTATGGAGAACAACATAAATATAGCTTCCCCCCATACTTACCTACCAAAAAAAAGGTAATTTAACCACTTAATTTGAATGAATATATGGTGGAAATGAGGTGGAAAAGAGGAGGGACCAGAGAGGAGAGGAAGTAGAGAGAATGAAGAAGTGGGGGGGGGAAAGTGAGTGTGGTAGAGAGGCTGTCCAAAATATCTAGTTGCTGCCCGCATACTAATGGCGCACCAGCTACTAATGCGCCATTAGTAATCAAGGTCACTAATGGCGCATTTAAAGTTGCTGCGCCATTAAAAGTTTTGCAAAAAAAAAAACATACTAATGGCGCACTTCCGCACAGTGCGCCATTACTAGTTCAAACTAGTAATGGCGCACTTTGGGAAAGTGCGCCATTAGTAGTTTTGTAAAAAAAAGAATAAAAAATATCATAAAAAAAGACCATTAATGGCGCACTTTACTGCTTGTGCACCATTACTATTTACAACTAGTAATGGCGCACTGTTAATAGATGCGCCATTAGTATGTTTGGACAGGCGCGCTAGTTAAAAAAAAATTCTTGATACTAATGGCGCACTCCGGGCAAGGTGCGCCATTAGTACTTCGAACTCTAATGGCGTATCTGTTGCTGGTGCGCCATTACTATATACTAATGGCGCACTTGCTGTATGGTGCGCCATTAGTATCAATTTCATCTATAGGCCTTTTCCTAGTAGTGAGGGGCGGAAGGAACACCAGAACCGCTCCGGGAAGATCCCCCTCCGCTTGCCGCTGGGACACGGGGCGCCTCCTTGACGACCTTGCTCGTCGTGGTGGCACGCGTCGCACGACGCTTCGGCTGCTGTCGGGGCGCCGGTGGCCTCGCCGTCTCAGTGGTCTTGCGGAGGCGCTTCTTCTGGGGCGGTGGAGGACTCGGTGGTGGCGGACAGTTTTCCGAGGATGAGGAGGCGTCGTCGAGGTTCAGTGACCCGCCCGAGTCTTCGTCGGAATCGCCCGATTCGGCGTCCTCCTCGGCGGGCTCACTGGACTCAGTGCCTTGCCCGGCAGCCTCGCTCGCCCTGGTAGGCTCCCCGGCAGGCTCCCCGGCGAACTCCTCGGGCGCAATCTTCAACAGCTTGAGGATCTCTTCCTCCTCGGCTTGGCTCACCGCGTCCGCCGCTTCCGCTTCCTCCACGGTGTACCCAAACTCACCCGTGGCCGCCGCTGCGGCGGCCTCCTCCATCCTGTTGGCTATATATGCCACATCCCGGTCGGTGGTGGCCCGGGTAAGGCCCTTTTTCTCCTCGGGGTTGCGTGGCCGTTCAACCAGGCTGTCGAAGAAGGTCTGCACGGTCTTCTCTGAAGGCGTCAGCCAAGTGGGAACAACCCAGTGGGAGTCGCACTCGGGCATTGCCGCGCGGATGGCACTAAGAGCAGTATTATTGCACAACAGAACTACTCCCCGGGACGGGGTGAACCACTCCTTGTGCTTGGGGTCATGTTTGAACAGCTCCCGGACCATCCCCTTGAGTTCCAAGACGGTGAAATTATAATTCAGCCCGGGGCGCAGCCTCATGCGGTCTGCCGCGTTGCCGAACTCCCAGGCAGGTCTCTTCCTTTCCTGCAGAGGAGCAATGCGGCGGCGGAGGAAATCAGCCCCGACTTCACCTACAGTAAGATTGGCAGCCCGGAGGCGAAGGATCCTAGTGAGGGCAATCTGCAGCTTGTCGTCCTTCGGGGCCAAGTCACTCCAATCCTTGTCGCGCACTATTGCAGTCCGGCGCGGCGAGGTAAACTGCTCGGGTTCATCTTCCATGACCCAGAACCAATCAGCCCTCCACTCTTCCCACTTGCCGCGGAGCTCTCCAATCAAGTACGCCTCCTTCTTGCCGAGCCTGAAGATCCAAGAGATACCGCCGGAAAGTGGAGATCCGGACTCTACTCTAGGTGTGAAGAAGTGGCGAAAGAGAGCTACGTTTGGGTGGACCCCGACATAGTTTTCGCACAGATGTGCGAAAACGGCCAAAGTGAGGACGGCGTTCGGGGTGAAATCTAAGAGGTGGAATCCATATGTGTTCATCACATCGCAGAAAAACTCTGAATACGGAGGACAGAGACCGCAATGGAAGAACAAAGCAAAGAAGTGGTAACCTTCCGGGTACAGGTCGATGGCTTCGGCAGGGAGGACCCTGGTGCGTGGGTGAGCTTTCGTCTCCCTCGCCCAGAACAGGTAATACTTGTCCCGCAGCTCCCTCGCGCCGAGCCTCGGCGGGAAGACCACCATCCTCCTCCGCATGGCTGCCAGCTTCGCTGCCTTGTCGGACTTCTCTTTCTTCGCCTTGTCGCTCTTCGGGGCCATGGCGGGGACGGCGAGGGAGGTCGACGGCGCCGCAGACGCTGGAGACGGCGGAGGAAGGGTGGAGCTCGGTCCTCTGTCGACCTTTGGGGAGGCAGAGGGCGACGGGGGTTTCTGGAGATTGAAGACACAATGAAGGCAATGGGGGGAAACTGCCCCTGCTTCCTCTGCTTTTAAGGGGGAAGTGGAGGACGTTCCGCATTTTCCCATTAAAGAAAAAGGCCACGATCTCTCCCACGACGCCGCAATCGACGCGTGCCGTTAGGGAGGGATACAGCGAATGTGGAGGTGGGAAACGGCGTGCCGTGGGCCGCGTGTGCCCGTGCACTGTTTTGGGCCTGGCCCAACAGCGCTCGGCACCGTGTGTGGCCCAGGCCTGGGGGCTCCTGTCGGTGTACTAAAGTAGGGGTACCTTAGTATCCCGACTTGTGCACGGGCAGTAGCAGCGTCCCGTGGTCAGGCTCACCACGCGCCCGCCAAAGCCCACTCTAGATCCTTTGCAGCCATTCAAGAACAAAGTATTCAAGTTAAGAGACAAGACCCCGGCAAGAGGAGCTTGCCGGGAAGGCCACACCAGGCTCAAGGTTATCATTCTAGCACAAGACCCTGGCAAGAGGAGCTTGCCAGGAAGGCCAAAGAACAACACCTCAGAAGATATATTGTGGCGCATCATGCGCCCCGGCAGGACCCGGACAGCGACAAGCTTCCGGGCCCGGCAAAATTGCGACCCCGGCAAGGTGCTTGCCGGGGGGAAGCTTACGATGTGTGCCTGCGCTCCAGCTCATCTAGCCACGCGTCGCCCTGGGGCCCTTCCAGGGGCACGTGGCAGATGGCTGTGCAGCCTGGGGTACACGGTGGCAAGCCGCGGTGACGAGGCCGTCGGCGTGGCGAACGGATACGCATGGACGGACGCTTTTGGGGTGACGGCGACGGGCATTCAATGCCCTTGTCCCCCACCGTTAGGGTTAGGTATAGACCACTGTGCATACACTATTCATGCACTGTTACAACTACCACCAATTTTACGCTTTTACCCTCCTCTACGTTGACACCTGTCGGTGACGCCTTTGAGCTATAAAAGGAGGCCCATGCACAACGTAGGGGGGGTTCGACTCCTGAAACTTGAACACTCCCACGCTCGGTGTAGCTAGTACTGTAGATCGTCAAGCTCCCGAGCTCAAGAACTCAATACAACCAACACAGGAGTAGGGTTTTACGCGTCCGCGCGGCCCGAACCTGGGTAAACTGCCCGCGTGCATGCTTCGATCCGCTCTTTGTGCATCCTCCGCCCCCTTGCCGTACCGAAAAGGGGCTCCGGTCCCATAGGTGTTCGTGGGCGGTCAGTTTCCCCGACATGCTGGCAAACAATTCCTTGATACAGAAATTCCAGTACACTGAATATTATACAAGGTTGAGCTAGGGATGGCTCAACAGATTTTATTACAAGCACGCCAATATATTACATAGAGGCGGATATGGCACAAGGCAGGGTGGCATACTACTGACTCGTAATAAAAGGCGGTGGAATATGTCACAGTGAAGTGGGTGGTGTGACTCCAATATTATACAGTTCATCGAGTGTCGGAGTGAGACCTGATGAATTTATTTGGTGGTAGGCGGAAGCGGTTATAAAACAGTGATCAACTCCAGGATCGCAAGAGACTGACTGGGACTCCTCTAAGCGTCGGACTCGCTATCGAACTCTTCATCCATGAGATCGCCTTCGTCCACATCTGGCCAAATCAACAAGCCAGGTGAGTACTTTGAATGTACTCGCAAGACAGTTCGGACTCAAGATATAACAAATGCCAACATGAATGCATAAGAGTATTCCAGCAGAAATGCAACCGGAACAAAATATGAATGCACTGAAAGTAAAGACTGGAAGTCGGGCGGTAGTCCTCCCGAAATCCAAAAGATAAAATATAACGAGACCAAACGAGGGTCTGGATGACGCTTCATAGGAAAATAATAAATGATAACAGGCCACAGTCGGGCGTCTGAGCGACACCACATAAAGGGCTTATAATCAAAAGTAAATAACAAGAATGCCTCCGTCGGACGTCTGAGCGACATCACATATAGGGCTTATAGCAAAAATAAATAACAAGAATGCCACAGTCGGACGTCTGAGCGACATCACATAAAGGGCTTATAAATAAAAAGAATGCCACAGTCGGACATCTGAGCGGCATCACATAAAGGGCTTATAAATAAAAAGAATGCCATAGTCGGACGTCTGAGCGACATCACATAAAGGGCTTATAAATAAAAAGAATGCCACAGTCGGACGTCTGAGTGACATCACATAAAGGGCTTATAAATAACAGTATATGAGGATGAAATACTACGGAGAGTAAAATTAATACAGAGATAGTGGTGAGTTCATTTACCAAATGAACTGGATGATAACACTAGTGGTTACCCACAAGAATATTCTAGAGATGGTCACCGGGTTGATATGAAGATTGACTCTAGGCCATAAACATGGCTACTGAAGAAATTTTAACTCTGCAGAGCTTGTACTAATAACTCATAGCCAACGGGTTCTACTAGGCACGTGGGCTAGCCCCGTCTACGGTGTTTTTACTAGAAACCCAACTAACCAGTACACACCCATTTAACATCCTGTCGTGCGGAATCACCCACGACGACATTCACGGAAAACTTGAAGACGGGGAGGCTACAACCTCGAATAGCATGGGATCAAATTTATATATGCGCGCTTTAAGGGGTGCCCCCCTCTCGGTCCCAACCGGAAACACCCATGCCCCCTGACCGGATGACGGGCTTTAATCCAAGGCCATGGAACCCTCATCCCGGCCTCTCTACTTGGTGTGTACTCAGAAAGTGGTTTACAACCGACTAGACCGTAATCCCAACGGACGGCCTATGATAGTACTGAAAAGGAGACGAACGGGATCGTGACATGATCTCCGTTGATACTGAGTTGACCAACTACTGACATGCACCAACAATACAAGTATTCCACCCCATCATATCACCATATGATCGAGGTGGTTCAACATTCTCCTTCGAGACTCACCCGAAGCATCACTTGCATGAAATATGCCATACACGTATGCTCATATAATCATGCTTATGAACGAGCTACTCGAGCAAACATGCAATACACTCATCATATCAAGAGTTCATATCAAGAGTTCAAACATGCTTACCTGGTTCTGAAAAGTCGGAGCCTAACTCGACATGATTCGCGTCTCCGTCACGGCCTCCGGTATCTATGTATTCAAACAAAAATATATACTAACATAAATACCGCGCGTGCAAATAAAGTTGCTCAAAATATTTCCACATAAATATGACAAAAAATTAGACAGAAAACCAAGGTGGACAGAAAAAGATTCAACTAAAAATCACTTTTAATTTAAAAGATATTAAGGTTTCTGTCCAGGGACCCATCTGTAATGAAACAGAAAAGATCCAGGGGCTAGAACAGAAAAGGAAAAAGCGAACCGGTACGTAGTACGTCACCCGCAGAGGTAAAACGCACTTTGCGTAAATACGCCAGCAGAAAACGGTTCGAGGGGGGATGTGAGAGACTGACAGAGGGACCCCACCTGTCAGGTTTGAAAAACGAAACAGAGCCGCGCCGGCGACGGTGCTGCGGTGATCGCCGGCATCGATCCACGGCGAGATAGGGGAGGGGAGTGGTACCTATAGCTTCACGGTGATCTTCCGCGTCGAACAATGGTGGAGTTGGGTGCAGGCGAGTCCCTGATGGGCCTCGAACCCCTCGTTGGATTACCCCAAGTGGAAGGTGTAAGATGCAGTAAGTAGAAGTGTTTTCCCCTAGCAAAGATGCCAAGGATCGAATCCCCAGAGACTCCTAGGTTCTACAGTTAGGTGTCAACCGCTAACGGCGCAATTAGCAATCAACGTGGACCTGCACACAGATACAAATAACTTTGCTCCCAACGAGTACAGAGAGGTTGTCAATCTCTCCGGCCTTGTAGTTCACAAAGGGTTAAAAGCAATATGATAGTAGTGATAGATAGTGTTTTGCAATAGTAAATAAAATAGCGGAAAAAAGTAAATATTGTATGTGATTAATGATGGTAATATGGACCGGAGTCACATGATGTTCACTAGTGATGTCTCTCTCCCAAAAGACGATAAAATAGCTATGTGAGGTAACAAATTACAGCTGGGCAATTGACAGGACCACGAACGCAAACCAATGCTGACTACATTACAAGAAAGGTTGAGGTTCAAAGCATGGGAGGTACGCCAAAGTAAGTAGACCGAAATCCATCTGCATCTACTACTAATCATCCACCTTGAGATATCTATCCAGAACATCTCGCTGGTATTAAGTTGCGAGTCCCACCCATAGTGTAAACTCAATGCAACAGACAACTGCATTAAAAGAACTTTGCGTAAAGTAAACAATCCTTGCACCCGCGGGCACAAGCACCGTTGTTTTCCCCCTTGTGGCAACAGCGCATCCCCTAGACTCATGTTTCTGTCACTCAAGCTAGTGATCGAGGGGCATGAACCCACAATCGAGCATAACGTCCCCTCTTGGAGTCACTACTTACTACTTGGCCAAAGCTATAAATAACAACGGAGAACATGCAAGAATTACTTATGAACTAAAATATAAAAGAGGTGAATCAAATATATTACTCAAGATCAATCTGAACATAATCTCATAATCCATCGGATCCCAGCAAACTCAACATAGCAACAGCATAAGGATTACATAGGTGCCTCGATCATGTAGGGCAGCTCACAAGGACTAATTAGTGAAGCACAAGAACGGGAGGAGAACATCGCATAGCTACTGGTCATGGACTCATGGTCCAAGGGAGACTACTCACGAGTCATCCGGGAGGCGTCCATGGTGGTGGAGAAGCTCCCGGTGGTGATCCACCCCTCCGGCAGGGTGCCGGGAAGAGTTCTCCTGGTGCTCCCGATCTTGGAAGCGGCGGCGGCGGCGGAACAGAGATGGGGTCGCGAAAAGAAGTCCTGTTTCAAGGGTTACAGGGGACCCTTTAAATATCTGCCAAAGTAGGGCACCGGGGGGCTCTCGGGGGGCCGAGGCGCCCCCCCCCC
>LR738711.1:839693826-839749724 GCA_902687465.1 Secale cereale
GGGGGGGGGGGGGGGCGGCACGACCCTCTCACTTACTGATGTTCTATCCACCTTGATGGAGGAATTCACACCTAAAGCGGTGGAAACAGTAGCTCCAGCAGACAAGGCGCATCATGATGCAGAGCTCCTTCAGTTGAAAGGCCGGATTGATCAATTAAAGGAAGATCTGAAGGCAGAGAGAGAGAGGATAGCAGCAAGACAGGCGGAGCTGGATGATCAAGCTTTCTACCTAAGGATGGAGCAAGCTTCTATGGAAGGAGTAAGGGGACGAAAATACCAGTCTCGTCTGCCGCCGGTTTATGAGGCAACAAATCTATTCAGGACGCCTAGGGTTGGGACCAGTCATAATCCGGTTCCAAGCCGAAGGGCACCTCCGCCAGGGAGGAGCCGGTTCAGCAGCCCGCCGCAGAGCGTGATCGCCGGATTACATCGGCACCTTACGTTCCCGCCCCTCCAGGTCAAACCCTTTGGATAACATCGCGGCAGCTGCTGCACGTTTGGCCGCTTTACCTGTGGAGGAGACGTCCCCGGTGGCAATGGAGGCGCGCAGGGTCAAGGAGCTGCTTAATACGGCGTTGATACAGCAGCAAGCATATTCTCATAGCAGGGAAAGGCTACATTCAACACCACGTCCCAGCCGAAGTTATACTAGGCATTGGGAGGAGCCAGAAGTGTCTAGCAGTGAACGCAGGAGGCATCAGCGCAGGCAGGATAATCCGGCGGGTGCGGCGGCACCAGCTCCAGATGTAAACCGGGTTAGATCAGGAGCCCAGGAAGAGGTTCGTCAAACAACGCCGGTTCACACCGCTACAGCGGAAACAGGGATTCCGACGAGTTCTTTCGGGGTGCAGTGTCTTATCCCCGCTTTACGGGGTGTCAAACTGCCTAAAGATTTCAAGGGGCCCCGCAAGGTACCTAATTACATAGCAGATTTAGCTCCAGAAGCTTGGGTGGAAAGTTATGAGATGGCCATGGAGATGCTGGATGTGGATGAATCGGCTTGTGCTAAGTATTTTACTATGATGCTCGAAGGTACGGCCCGGACCTGGCTGAAAGCTTTACCCCCGAACTCTATTGGATCATGGGGGGAACTACGCAGCCAGTTTATCAAAAACTTCAAAGATACATGTAAACAGCCGATGTCAGTGGTGGATCTAGCAGCTTGTGTGCAAGGGGAGCAGGAGTCTACATCATCTTGGGTACGGAGAGTAGCAGAGATTTTACACTCTTCGAATAGTATCAATCCTAGTACGGCGATAGTGACTTTGGAGAACAATTGCCGATTTGAATCTTTAAGGTTAAAGCTCGGACGGCTTAAAAGGTATTGCAATGATATGGGAACTCTCATGAGTGCCCTGGTGAAATATGGAGACTCTGATAATACCAAGTATCCAGAAGCAAAAGGAGACAAGACTGGGAAGGTTAGCAAGTCTGGTAAACCGGCGCAGGTTAATCCGGCTACCGCAAGTTTTTTGGGCAAACGGAAGGCAGAGGGTGGTTCTGACTTCGTGGCTAGCACTCAAGTTCAAGGGGATTTTCAGCATAGCCTGGGAGATCCGCCTTCGCAAACCGGCGGAGGAAAGCTTAGCTGGGATCATGAGTTAGATCAGCCTTGTCTGAAGCATAGCGTAAGGGGGAAACTAGCAAAGCATACCATGAGGGAGTGCATACCCCTTATGAAGGCAGTGGCGGGCCATTTCAATCCTCATAATCGGCCTCCAAACGGCGGCTCAGGTCCTGGATTTTATGGTCCGGGTCATCAGGGGAACAACTCCGAATCAGGATATAGGGGCAATAGCAATGGTTATCAAAACCGGGCAGGTAATCAGAATAATCAAGGGAATTATAATGGCCAGGGTAATCAGTCACATCATCAAGGTGGTTACAATAATCAGATTAATCAGCAGCAAGGCCAAGGGAATTATAATAGTCAGGGAAATCAGCAGCAACAGCGTCAGCAACAGCAGCCGCAATCTGGATATCAGAGTAATCCGAAGGAATTGAGCAGCGGGCAATATCATGTCTTCACCACAAGTCTGTGTAAGAGAGATCAGAAGGTTTTGAAGCGGGCTGTTAATGCAGTTGAACCGGTGACACCGCAATTTCTGCGCTGGTCAGAGTAGCCCATTGTGTGGAGCAGGGAAGATCACCCGATGCGAGTGGATAATCCGGGCCATTTAGCCTTGGTGGTAGCACCCCAAGTGGGAGGCTACAAATTCACTAAGGTTCTCATGGACGGTGGTAGCAGTATTAATATCTTGTACTATGAAACTTTCCGTCGTATGGGTCTGACGGATAAGAAGCTAAAGCAATCAAATACAGTGTTTCATGGAGTGGTCCCAGGTAAGTCAGCTTATCCGGTTGGAAAGATTGACTTGGAAGTTACCTTTGGGAATGAGTATGATTCCAGGTCAGAGATGATCACCTTCGAGGTCGTCAAAATCAAAAGTCCGTATCACGCCCTGTTTGGAAGAACGGTTTATGCTAAGTTTATGGCTAGGCCGTGTTATGTTTATTTGCAGCTTAAGATGCCGGGTCATAAGGGCACGATCACGGTTCATGGAAGTCGCAAGATAGCGGTGGAATGTGAAGAAGGAGATGCAGCCTATGCAGAAGCAGTATGTGCCACAGAAGAGTTGAAATTTTATAAGGATAATGTTGATCCGGCAGATATGACCCCGCTGAAGAAGCCAACTACCGAGCATGATCCGGCGTTGAAGTTTAAATCAGCAGAGGAGACCAAGCAAATTGATTTTGTGCCTGGAGATTCGTCTAAGCAATTCACTATCAGTGCTAACCTTGATCCCAAATAGGAAAGCGCACTCATCGAGTTCATCCGTGAGAACCGGGATATCTTTGCATGGAAACCTTCTAACATGCCAGGTATACCGAGGGAACTCGCTGAGCACAGTCTTAATATTGATCCAAAGTTTAAACCGGCCAAGCAGTATCTACGCCGCTTCAATGAGGAGAGGCGCAAGGCTACAGGAGAGGAAGTGGCCAGGCTTTTGGCCGCAGGATTCATAGTTGAAGTTTTTCATCCGGAGTGGTTGGCTAATCCGGTGCTGGTGTTAAAGAAGAACGGGAAGTGGAGAATGTGTGTGGACTACACAGACCTCAACAAAGCTTGCCCAACTGATCCTTTTGCACTCCCTCGCATTGATCAGATCATCGATGCCACAGCGGGATGTGAGCGGCTAAGTTTTTTGGATGCATATTCAGGGTATCACCAGATCAAGATGGCAGTTGAAGACCAAGAGAAGACGGCTTTCATAACTCCTTTTGGTGCCTTTTGCTATGTGTCTATGCCTTTTGGACTTAAATGTGCACAAGCAACTTATCAGCGTTGCGTTCAGAATTGTTTGAAAGGGCAGATAGGGAGGAATGTTCATGCCTACGTGGATGACATTGTTGTCAAATCGAGGAAGGAAGGAACAATGATAGAGGATCCGGAAAAGTGTGCTTTTGGTGTTCCGGCAGGTAAACTACTGGGATTCTTGGTCTCAAACAGAGGAATAGAAGCTAACCCAGAGAAAATCAAGACCATCACATCTTTGACTAAACCGGTTTGCATCAACGATGTTCAGCGCATAGCTGGCCGGATCACAGCATTGAGCCGGTTCATCAGCCGTTTGGGAGAGAAGGCGATCCCACTTTACCAGATGTTGAGGAAAACAGACCGGTTTATATGGAGTGATGAGGCAAACGTAGCGTTTGAGGATCTGAAACGGCAACTAGCAAAACCACCGGTTTTAGCTGCTCCTATTGATAAGGAGCCATTGCTATTATACGTCGCTGCTAACGCACGGGCAGTTAGCGTTGCAATCGTGGTTGAGCGCAAGGAAGCAGGGCAGGAGTACCCGGTTCAGCGTCCGGTTTACTGTGTGAGTGAAGTACTCATTGAATCCAAGCAGAGATATCCGCATTGGCAGAAGTTAGTATATGGTGTGTTCATGGCAAACCGGAAGTTGAAGCACTATTTCCAAGGTCATCTAATAACTGTGGTTAGTTCAGCACCGTTGGGGGATATAATCCAGAACAGGGAAGCTACGGGCAGAGTAACAAAGTGGGCCATTGAGCTCAGCCCACATTAGTTGAAATATGTACCACGCACGGCTGTAAAATCTCAGGCATTGGTAGATTTCATCAATGATTGGACAGAGTTGCAGACCCCTGAGGAGAAGCCGGATCTTACTTACTGGACGATTCACTTTGACGGTTCAAAACAGTTGGAGGGCTCGGGGGCTGGAGTTGTCTTAACTTCCCCCAGAGGTGATAAATTTTGTTATGTCCTCCGCTTATTGTTTCCTTGCACTAATAATGCAGCGGAATATGAAGCACTACTTCATGGTTTGTGGCTAGCAAAGGAAATGAACTTGAGCCGAGTTAAGTGCTTTGGCGACTCAGATCTGGTGGCACAGCAAGTTTCTGGCAAGTGGGATTCAAGGGATCCCCTCATGGCAGCTTATAGACGAGAAGTTGAAGCAGTCGCAGGATACTTTAAGGGATATCAGGTGGATCACATAGACCGGCGAAGGAACGAAGCGGCCGACGCTTTAAGCCGGCTAGGGTCTCAACGTAAACCGGTGCCACCAAACACTTTTTTGGATGAATTGCACAGTCCTTCGGTTCAGATACCGTCTGAGGAAGACCTAGCTGTTCCTGACCCAGAGGCACAGTTAGTTGCAGCGCTCCATATTATTCCAGATTGGACGCTGCCCTATTTGGCATACCTGAGCCAAGGAGAATTACCAGATGATGAAGAAGAAGCGCGACAGATAATCCGGCGCTCTAAGTCCATGACGATTGCAAACGGAGAGCTTCACCATTGCAGTACTTATGGAGTATTTCAGTGGTGTGTGTCAGCTGAGGAAGGTTGTGAGATTCTTCGCGAGATCCATGAAGGGGATTGTAGTCATCATGCCGGTTAAAAATCATTGGTGGCTAAGGCATTCCGGCATGGTTTTTATTGGTTAACCGCTCATGCAGATGCGGCAGATCTGGTCCGGAAGTGTGACGCTTGTCAGAAATTCTCAAGACGTGCTCTGGTTCCAGCACAGGAACTCCGGATGATACCAATAACTTGGCCGTTTGCGACTTGGGAGCTTGATATGGTTGGACCATTCAAGCGATCCCAAGATCAGAAAACTCATCTACTGGTAGCAGTAGACAAGTTTACAAAATGGGTTGAAGCGGTGCCTATAAGCAAGTGTGATGCGGCAACGGCAGTCAAATTCATCAAAAAAGTAATATTCCGGTTTGGCTTTCCACACAGCATCATCACAGACAATGGCACCAATTTATCTCAGGGTGAGATGGAAGAGTTCTGTCAACGAGAGCATATTCGTTTGGACGTGTCTTCTGTGGCTCACCCACAATCCAATGGTCAGGCTGAAAGGGCAAATCAGGAGATTTTGCGAGGTATCAAACCCTGGCTTATGACGCCTTTGCAGAGAACCCCAGGGTGTTGGGTTGAGGAGTTGCCATCTGTTCTTTCGAGTATCAATACTACACCAAACCGGTCAACAAGTTACACACCTTTCTTCATGGTTTATGGTGCTGAAGCAGTTCTTCCGAGCGATATACGTCATGATTCACCAAGGGTGACGGCTTATGTTGAAGCAATCAACGAGGGATGAAGACAGGACAGTTTAGACCGGCTGGATGAAGAGCGTGATATAGCTGCAGCACGATCTGCGATTTATCAACAAGACTTACGCAGATATCATAGCCGCCGGGTCAGAACAAGGACGTTCCAGGAGGGTGACTTGGTACTCCGGCTCATCCAAGATCAAAAAGATATGCACAAGCTATCCCCTCCTTGGGAAGGGCCCTTTGTGATCAGTAAGAATCTACACAACGGATCATATTACCTGGTGGACGTTCGTGAACACAAGGACTCACGGATGTCAGAAGAGGAGACGAAGAGGCCGTGGAACATCGCCCATTTACGGCCATACTATACTTGAGCTACGTGCTCCAATGTATCCTATGTATATATTATGAGTAATGAATAAACCGGCACCCTCGGTAAACCGGGGGCTTAGCCCTTTTTTCCATATACAAATATCTTGTGAGAACAACCATACAAGTTTTTTATCAAAGATTATATTTCAGTATATTGGTTGGTTTAGAAATTGATTTTTTGTAGAGTATGCAAAGGAGCAATGAAACTCTCTAAAAAACATGAGATCATATCCGGTTCGAAGAGAGGAGGCTTCACAATTTACCCACCGGTTCAGGAGGAACCCTGGAGACCCTCTGAAAAGTTGGATAATTCCACGTTCAGTGATTGGTTTAAATTACCCACCGGTTCAGGAGGAACCCTGGAGACCCTCTGAAAAGTTGGATAATTCCACGTTCAGTGATTGGTTTAAATTACACACCGGTTCAGGAGGAACCCTGGAGACCCTCTGAAAAGTTGGATAATTCCACGTTCAGTGATTGGTTTAAATTACCCACCGGTTCAGGAGGAACCATGGAGGCCCTCTGGGAATGGTAACGCCCATGTCCCAGTGATTGGCTCAATTTCTATGTACGATTCTATCGGCCCTCTGAAAAGTTGGATAATGCCACGTTCAGTGATTGGCTAGGCCCTCTGGGAAGAGTTGGATAAACCACGTCCCATTGATTGGCTCAGTTTTTATTTGCGGTTCTATACGCCCCCTGGGAAGAGATGGACAAACCACGTCCCATTGATTGGTTGAACCTTGCTTTGAGCCTGGCAGCTCCTAAAAAGCCTCGACTACATGGTCTTATTTGCAAAATTTGCATCTTTTTGCGTTTGTGTTTTATAACCCTTTAAACCGGTGTAGAGCAGCTACAGAATCTGACCACCTATCTATAAAGTGGAAAGTCTGGGTCATGAATACCAGCATGAGTAACCCGATGTTCATTAAAACCCGGATCATATATCAGGCAAAAAGCTACAAATTTCCTTACAAAGTCTTGGAGAACAAGATGAACCAGAATTTATCATCATGATGAACCGGAGTTTTTTGGGTTTCTAATTGGATCCATGAAGGTCTTCATCAAGCGACTTTAAGGTCCTACCGGATTAAGAATGTTGGGCGTATATAATCTCAGGTATAAAGTTATTACTGGTATAAAGATATACTTATTTGTCGTTTTAAGGGAACTATTTAATTCGTCCAGTGGTAAACCACTAGGACATATTTTTAGTATTATTTCAGCAGGAGCAGAGGATATGCAATATAAGTAAACATCGGACAATGTTGAGATCGGCAAAAAATTGAATATAAGACAGAACATCCGGATTAAGGCAGATCATGTTTCGGCTATCCTATTACAAGGCATAGCAGTCCTGACGGATTAAAAAGATTGTTTGGCGAAACAAAGACTGCAGTTACAACAATGAACTTTGAATTATGCTCCTTCTTGCTGAGACGGCTGGCCATCACCTTGATCCGGAATATCTTCATCTTCCTGAAGCGGTTGGAAGTCCGGGACACACCAATCAAGCTTCGTCAAAGCCCGGAAATACATCTCGTCCTTGATAAGTTCAGAAGGTTCTATGTCAGGAGCGAAGGTGTGAGGACGAACCGGCGGGATTAAGTTGACGGTGTCATAAACCGGCCGCTCCACCCGCTCGTTTTGCAAGTTGTATCCCGGATGATATCTGGACAAGTCAGATTCCGCTGCAAGCTTGCTGGCGAGGGGACGCATCTCCTTCGTCAAAGCATAGAGATCCTTTGCCGTAAAGGCTGAACCGTCATCTTTTGTGTCAGGAAATCCGGTTAAAGCTTCCTCTAGATCAAGATCCGGAACCCAGGCCTTAGCCCTGGTAAGGGCCAGAAGAGCACCACCTCGGGCAGCAGATTTTTTGACTTCTTCAAGAAGAACCGGCAAGACAGATAGTTTCTTCAACGTGTCCTGGATAGTGGTAGGGGCCGGTTTGCCGAAATAAGTTGCACTGATGATCCTCTGAGCGCCAGAATATAGCTGCTCGACCAAGGTGTAACACACTTTAAGCTTCTTCCGGAGATCATCCCCAAGATGGGAGACACGGCGCCCTGCACACAGATATAACGGTTAAACCGGCACAGTTAGAACATTACAGGGGTAAACCAGGAGTTCAGATTATACTTACCAAAGATTGCAGTGGTCATCATCTCAACCTGCTGCTTTAAACCGGTCAACTCTTCTGTAACCGGATTAAGCGCCCCTTCAGTGTCCTGAACCCTTTTCTCCAGATCTTTCTTTTGAACCTCAAAAGTGGTCCGCTCTTCTTCAAAGTATTTCTTCAGATCTTCAGCAGTCTTTAAACTCACCTGAAGATCTTTTTTAGCCTTTGAAGTGGCAGATTCTGTTTCAGCAAGACGGCTACGAAGTTCATTGATTTCAGCAGCATTCCGGTTCAACTCAGCCTGCAAGCACAGTTAAAAGACAAGAGGTAAAAATCAGACAAGTCTCAAGCACACAAACAAGTTGTATACTTGACACTTGGGGGCTAATGGATGGTTGAAGTATCATCAGCAATTTTTACAAGTATAAAATACATAAACAAGTTATCTACTTGATACTTGGGCGCTAATGTAAAGATCAATTGTTCGAACTACAAGTTCCGGTTCGCCTTCAGCACGCAGCTAAACCGGAACTTGGGGGCTGTTATGGGATAGAAGCACATCAAAGGTACAGAGTCAGAAGGAAAGGGTTACCTCATATTTCTCCCTCATTAAGTTAACCAAACTTGCTTCATAGTCTCGGCTGCTATGGAGCCGGTTTAGATACCCAGAATAAATTTCTTGGGCGCTCATATCAGCAAGATTGGATACTTCAGTACTCCATTTGCCTTTTTCTTTAGATAACTTCTCCGTTTTAGCCGTATGCTTGGCTAAAACGGTGGGCTCAGCTGGAGCAACGAAGGCAGTCCCAGTCACCACAACATCTGGAGAAGCAGGTGCATTTGGGGGAGTCGCAGTATGGGCCGGATTAGGAGAGGCCGGATTAATCTGAGGAGAGTTGACCCGGGCCGGACTTGGCGGATTATGGGCATCTTCAGCGGTAAGATTTTCAGGGACGGAGACATGATCCGTAGGCGCAGGATCTTCAAGAGGAGCTATAGGCTCGCCTTCTGGAGGAACGACCATTGCCTGATCATCTGCAGTGGTCTCAGCAGGAGGCTTGTTTGCCTTGGATCTTTTACTAGGTTTTGGTTTGTTGGGAAAAGTATGCAAAATGAGTTAACATTATAAAGCAAAAAGAGATCATAAACCGGAAAGGTTAGAAAATAACCCTGGGACAGTTTTCAATGGAGGAAGCTGTGTGGCAGTCGATTCACCAGAAGAAGATAGTGGAGTTTCCTGATAATCACGGTCAGACGGTTTAAGAGGTTTTCGGATAAGCTCGGCCTTGGGATGAAGAAGAGTCGGAGAAAGTATCACCTCAGCACGGCATTTTCGAGCCGGAGTTAAAGAAATTCCGGATGATTCCACTGCCAGGCCACTATGGCGAGTGGTCCGGCGAAGAGCTTCATGCTGTTGTTTCTTCAAAATAAAATTAGGATCCAACTGAGCATAAGGATGAGAAAATTGGTATTTCCGGACGGTCCGACGACTTTTTTGTGGAAGAGGTTCTGAATCAGAGGAAAGAATGGTTACCTCAACTTCGGCCGGATTATCACCTTCAGGCAACTCCTGTGGAAAAGTTATCGTTAGATACAATTACAAGTTCAAGAAAGCAAAATCCAAACCGGATTAAATCATACCTCGGAATCCAGATCATCATCTTCAGTGGGAGAACTGGCGTCAACAGCTACTTTCCTTTTCTTATTGGCAAAGGTTTTCCGGCGAGCTTGTTTGCCGGTTTTCTCCTGAGGCTTTCTCTTCCAGAAAGGGTCATCAGCCTAATCAAAAGAAAGAAAGACATTTGAAAAGACGGTTTAAAGAAACGGGTTACGAATACAGGGCAAGGTAAAACTTACTGCAGGCAGCTTGTTCTTCTTATAATATGGAGCTAACCCGACCTTGCTGCAGTCTGCCAAGGAGACATTGAGAATTTTCTTGGCTGATTCTATAACCTCCGATTCAGAGAGTTTTTCCTTGGTAAACCTTTGGGGATCATCCAGTTTACCAGAATATTGGCACATCAGCTGTGATCGCCGGCTCAAGGGAAGGATGCTCCAAGACAACCAACAGCGTAGAAAATCAGTTCCAGTCAAACCATTAGCTATAAAAGCTCTTAACTTGGAGAGCTGAGATGAAAACCGGATCCGCCCGACAGAGCCGAGCCGTTGTGGTAAAGGATGATCCTCCGGAATACGGGTTTCACGATAACCCGGCAGAGGGTTCTCCCCTTCAGGAGAAGTGTCAATGCAATAAAACCATGACTTGTTCCAGTCCTTTGGATGCGTGTGTAAAGCGGCGTGAGGAAAAATAACGTCTCTCCTCCTCTGGATACTGACGCCACCGAGCTCCTGATGTGGACCGCTGGTGAACTCTGTGCGCCGGTTTAAGTGAAAGAAGTCCCGGAACAGATCGACGGACGGTTCTTCTTGCAGATATACCTCCGAAAACACTTGGAAGTCACAGATATTTGAAACAGAGTTAGGTCCAATGTCCTGAGGGTGGAGTTGGAAGGCAGCAAGAACATCCCGGAAAAACTTTGAACCAGGGGGAGAGAAGCCTCGAGATATGTGATCAAAGAACACAATGACCTCCCCGGACCTAGGAGTAGGAGGACATTCATTCCCCGGGGCCCGCCACTTCAAAACAGACTGAGGGCCTAACGTACCAATTTCAGAAATTTTGACCAAGTCTTCCTCAGTAATGATAGAAGGGACCCAATCGCAGGAGACATACTGTTTGGCCATTGCAATGAAAGGACAAGTACTGGAAAAGATAAAGTGCAGAAAACGGATTATGCGGGTACATCAGTATAAACCGGAAATTTATGAAAAATACGCAACGGTTTGAACTGAGGACTAATGGCATGGTTAAACCGGCAATTACGGTAAGCTATGTCATTTCCGGTTCACGACAGTAAAAAAAAGGGACAGCTAAACCGTCGCGTTCAAATTCTGAAGTATTGCAAGAGCGTGTCATACAGCTTAAACCGGAGTATATTTAATGGATCTACAAAGGAGAAGAAACAGTTTCCTTGTAAACAGCTAAAGTGGGACAAATCTGGGTGTGCGAGGAAAAGAAAAATAAAGTGCAAGAAGATACGAGGAGAAACGTTAGGGATCTTATGCGAAGCAGATGAATCTATAGGATTAAGCATAAGTGGCGAGATCTAAAGCTAATATCAGTGGAAGATCTGTTAACTGGGCCTAAAGGTCGCAAATCTTCTATGAGGTAAGTATCTACGAGGAACAAGACGAAGCTTTCGTTGGAAGCCCTAATGGCGAAAGAACAAGGGAGGAACACTAGCAGATACAGATCGGTAAAGAGGAAGAAAGGACGTACCTGAGCAATGGAGGACAGCGGCGGAGTTTCTCTGGACGAATCAGGTTGATGCAGCGGCCAGGGAGGTCTTGACTCGACGAGACGACGGTGGCGCGTCAAGCTCGGGCGTCAATGGAGTTCTTGAGGCTCAGGCGGCGGATGAAGGAAGAAGAGGCGAGAAGAAGGAAGAATGAAGGGGAACGGTGATATTTATAAGTGAAGGGACAGATGCGAAGCGACAGGTGCGAGATTCGAGGGGGTAAAGATCGGATAAAGATCCTTTTTGACGCCTCGATTTTCGGGTAACCATTAAACAAAGCTACGGTACAGTTTACAGCGTTAAATGCGGAGATGATGTCACGGTCAGATCTAGTGAATCTCGAAGATGACGTCAGAGCCGGTTTACAAGAGTGTGAAAACAGAAGAAAATTATACAAGACAAGGAAGACTGATATGAACAAGTTCAAATCATTCTGGGGCCTAATGTCAGGGATATGACTAGCAGGTATAAACCGGCTAGTGTAAACCGGCTTAGTTATATTATACTCGGTTGTAATATTTAGTAAAGGCTACGACCCATGAGATCTTAGGACCCATGTATAGAATTAAGGTTTGTAAACCGCCAAGCGATGAAACTTGAGAGATAAGGAAGAAAAGACAGAGACCGAGGCGGACACAAGTATGAGCCGGCCTCGGGACTCTGTAAACCGGACCAGGCGTCACCTCTATATAAAGGGACGACCTGGCGACTGTTGAGGGACAAGCAACAATCAACCCGTCGAGATACAGGCAAGCGAATCCGCTCCCTGTAATCCGACGCCCAAGCAATACCAAACCAACTAGACGTAGGCTTTTACCTTCATCGAAGGGGCCGAACTAGTATAAACCCTCGGTGTCCTTTGTGTGCTATGAACCCCTTCAAGCTAACCCGTGCGATGGTTCCATCTTCAAGTCCGCTAAACCGGACATCTGCCGTGCTATTTCCACGACAATATTGTTTGTGCATGTAATTCTTAGTGGCCTTCTCTATTTCTAGCAGTTTCTCATAGCCAGGTAAATCTCTATTTTTTGGAAAGAGTTATTGGTAGTAGGATAAGCATTGTCATACGATCTAGAATTACTACCAAAGTTACTCCTATAAGCATCGGCAATCACTGAATCCAAAGGGTCATAACGAGGATCAACAGAAGATTGTTTCGAAAGTGGAGACATGATCAAGTCAACTTTTTCATTAAGGGAGGAAATCTCCTCGACAGAGTTTACCTTCCTACCTGTTGGAGCGCGTTCGGTGTGCCATTGGGAATAGTTGGTCATCATCTCATCGAGAAGCTTTGTGGCAGCACCAAGTGTAGTTGACATAAAAGTTCCTCCCGCGGCCGAGTCTAACAAGTTCCGCGAGGTAAAGTTCAAGCCTGCATAAAAAGTTTGGATAACCATCCAAGTAGTCAAACCGTGAGTAGGGCAGTTTTTGATAAGAGATTTAATACATTCCCAAGCTTGGTCAACGTGTTCATTATCCAATTGTTTAAAATTCATAATGTTACTTCTAAGTTGGATAATTTTAGCAGGTGGATAGTATTTTCCGATAAAAGCATCTTTGCACTTGTCCCATGAATCTATGCTATTTCTAGGCAAAGACTGAAACCAAATTTTAGCTCCTCCTCTCAAAGAGAAAGGAAAAAGCTTAAGCTTAACAATATTACCATCTATTTCTTGGTACTTTTGCATATCACAAAGTTCTACAAAGTTGTTCAAGTGTAAAGCAGCATCATCTCCAGCACCGGAGAATTGGTCTTTCATGACTAAGTTCAGTAAAGCAGGTTTAATTTCATATGAAGGTGTTGAAGTGGCAGGTGTAGTGATAGGTGTGCTGATAAAGTCATCGTTGTTGTGATTAGTGAAGTCACACTACTTGGTGTTCTCGGTGGAACCCATAGTAGCAAGCAAGCAAGATAACTATTTTTGTGATTTTCGATAAAAGGAACTAAAGAAAATAATGAAAGGTAAACTAACAAGACTAAAAAGCAAAGGTAAAAGATAGCATGCAACTCCCCTATCCTGAAGAGTGGAGTCCCCGGCAACGGCGCCAGAAAATACTCCTTGATGGGCCTCGAACCCCTCGTTGAATTACCCCAAGTGGAAGGTGTAAGATGTAGTAAGTAGAAGTGTTTTCCCCTAGCAAAGATGCCAAGGATCGAATCCCCAGAGACTCCTAGGTTCAACAGGTAGGTGTCAACCGCTAACGGCGCAATTAGCAATCAACATGGACCTGCACACAGATACAAATAACTTTGCTCCCAACGAGTACAGAGAGGTTGTCAATCTCTCCGGCCTTGTAGTTCACAAAGGGTTAAAAGCAATATGATAGTAGTGATAGATAGTGTTTTGCAATAGTAAATAAAATAGCGGAAAAGTAAATAGTGTATGTGATCAATGATGGTAATATGGACCGGAGTCACATGATGTTCACTAGTGATGTCTCTCTCCCAAAAGACGATAAAATAGCTATGTGAGGTAACAAATTACAGCTGGGCAATTGACAGGACCACGAACGCAAACCAATGCTGACTACATTACAAGAAAGGTTGAGGTTCAAAGCATGGGCGGTATGCCAAAGTAAGTAGACCGAAATCCATCTGCATCTACTACTAATTATCCACCTTGAGATATCTATCCAGAACATCTCGCTGGTATTAAGTTGCGAGTCCCACCCATAGTGTAAACTCAATGCAACAGACAACTGCATTAAAAGAACGTTGCGTAGAGTAAACAATCCTTGCACCCGCGGGCACATGCACCGTTGTTTTCCCCCTTGTGGCAACAGCACATCCCCTAGACTCATGTTTCTGTCACTCAAGCTAGTCATCGAGGGGCATGAACCCACAATCGAGCATAACGTCCCCTCTTGGAGTCACTACTTACTACTTGGCCAAAGCAATAAATAAGAACGGAGAACATGCAAGAATTACTTATGAACTAAAATATAAAAGTGGTGAATCAAATATATTACTCAAGATCAATCTGAACATAATCTCATAATCCATCGGATCCCAGCAAACTCAACATAGCAACAGCATAAGGATTACATAGGTGCCTCGATAATGTAGGGCAGCTCACGAGGACTAATTAGTGAAGCACAAGAACGGGAGGAGAACATCACATAGCTACTGGTCATGGACTCATGGTCCAAGGGAGACTACTCACGAGTC
This sequence comes from Secale cereale, assembly GCA_902687465.1. Taxonomy (NCBI): domain Eukaryota; kingdom Viridiplantae; phylum Streptophyta; class Magnoliopsida; order Poales; family Poaceae; genus Secale; species Secale cereale. Next base: position 839,708,441 of record LR738711.1, read on the forward strand.
ATCCGGGAGGCGTCCATGGTGGTGGAGAAGCTCCCGGTGGTGATCCTCCCCTCCGACAGGGTGCCGGGAAGAGTTCTCCTGGTGCTCCCGATCTTGGAAGCGGCGGCGGTGGCGGAACAAAGATAGGATCGCGAAAAGAAGTCCTGTTTCAAGGGTTACGGGGGACCCTTTAAATATCTGCCAAAGTAGGGCACCGGGGGGCTCTCGGGGGGCCGAGGCGCCCCCCCCCCCGGCGCGGCCCAGGTGGGGGGCGCGCCCACAGGGCGCCTGGAGCCCCTGTGGCCCCCCAGGCTCCCCTTCGGATGCAGTGTCGTTCCCGGAACGCTGATTTTTTATATATTTTTTCTGTATTTTTCTGGGCAGTTCTCGAAATATGAAAACCTGAAATACAAAAACAGCCGAAAACAGAAACTGGCACTGGGGTGCACTGGATTAGTAAGTTAGTCCAAATATGATCAAAAGTGTATGGAAGTGTATGAATATCATAGCAATATCACCCAAAAGTGGCATGGAGCAAGCAGAAATTATAGATACGTTTTGGACGTATCAGTCCCACGTCGACGACGAGCTTATCTCCGGCGGACGGCGGCTCGGGTGTTCGTGGACCTCGTCGGAGAAGGTTTCTGGAGAGAAATTGGGCTGGGGGTTAGGACTAGGTGGATGCCAGGGTACTACGTTCAAGCTCACGACGGCGGAGGAGCGCTCACCGGAGTGAACGGAGCTGGAGCCCAAGGCGGAGGTGGCTGGCCGGAGCCGGGGAAGAAAAGCCTCTCGGGGCTCTTCCAGAGGTTGGGCGTGGTCTAGGGACGTAGTGGAGGCATGGGTGCTCGAGCACGAGCTCGGGGGTGCCTTTTATAGGCGGCTCGAGGTGGCTGCCGCGAATGGATAAGTCCGGCGAGCCAATTACGGTGCTGCAGTGGTCGGACGGCGGGGTTAGGAGCTTGAGCATCTTCCAGGAGCTGTTGTGGTTCCATTCTCACGCCTAACCTAGCAGGAGAGGTAGAGTTACGACCTGTCACCGACGGAACGGCCGTGCGGCATGTCGGCGGCAGAAATGGCGCTCTGTGCGTGCTAGGCCACGGCAACGGCGTGCCAGGCGTGCGCTTGCTTTGGAGGAGGACACGCGGGGCACTGGGGTGGTCTGGGCGGCGCGAAACGGCGTGGAGCTGCGGCGTTGCGTCTGTCAGCCGCCACGGGCGGCGCTGTGGCCGTGGCAGCCGCCGGCGCGGTCGGGCCAGGGCGCCACCGACGCCCAGAAGCTACCAAGTGACCGTGCGGCGTGTGGATAAGAAGAAGCTGCAGTGCAGCGTCGAGCCAAGGGAGATACAGACAGAGTTTTGTCGCCGCGCCCGATGAGTGTCGAACTGACGAAACTGACGAAGTGTTAACTGTCGACAGTTTCAGTTAACAGCTAACAGTTCAGTGTAGGCTAGGTGTTTGAGGAAATGATTCTGGTATTTGTGCAATGTCTTTGGAGCTGATTTTTTGGTGGAGTGGCCTCTTGATGTACCTAGAGGCTGCATGATTTTCCATAGAATTTTTGGATGAAGATAAATATGAATTTCACCAAATTTTGCAAATCTGGTCCAAACTTGCAGCAGGTGAAATTTGAAAAATTTGAACGGTGGACTGATGAAACAAGATGGATCTAGGTTGTGGGTATTAAGGACTATCTAGGAGAGTTGGTTTGGAGTCAAATAGGTAGATGAAAAAGGTGGTTCCTTTGTAAATCACCAAGGTCCACTATAAAAGACAGAATTTGTTTTGAAGTGAAATAAATAGGAGAAATCCCAATAAGGTTCAAATTTGCTGGAATTGATGAGATGCTTGTCCCATGCTATGAAGAGAGTCTTTCAGAGGATTGTTCCTGTTGGGATCATGGCAGGAGGAAGTTTGGAGAGGAGATAGGTCAAGGCTAAACCTGAGAATTTTAAAACAAGAAGTGGTGAACTCAAACAAATCCATTTGAATCTCAACTTGTGCTTGAGCTAAACACAAGAGGAGAACTTCAAGGCTAAAAACCAAGCTTGAGAAGACACACAAACTTTGGCAAAAGGGGTTTTGGAAGAGCAAAATAAAAGATCAAACAATCCCCTTTCAAAAAGGCCAAAAGTTTGCAAGAAAAACCAACTCAAAAATTTGGGCTGTTACAGTTTGCTCGAGTAGTTCCTCTCATAAGCATGGTCATATAAGCATTGTGTATGGTTATATTTCATGCAAGCAAGCTTCGGGTGAGTCCCGAAGGATAATGTTTGAACCACCTCGATCATATGGTGATTTGATGGGTGGAATACTGGTATTGTTGGAGCATGCCAGTAGTTGGTTAACTCGATACCAACGGAGATCAAGTCATGATTCCGTTCGTCTCCTTTTCTGGTACTAGCATAGGCCGTCCGTCGGGATTATGGTCTAGTCAGTTGTAAACCACTTCCCGAGTACACACCAAGTAGAGGGGCCGGGATGAGGGTTCCATGGCCCTGGATTAAAGCCCGTCATCCGGTCAGGGGGCATGGGTGTTTCCGGTTGGGACCGAGAGGGGGGCTCCCCTTAGAGCGTGCATATATAAATTTGATCCCATGCTATTCGAGGTTGTAGCCTCCCCGTCTTAAAATTTTCCGTGAATGTCGTCGCGGGTGATTCCGGACGACAGGATGTTAAATGGGTGTGTACTGGTTAGTTGGGTTTCTACTAAAACACCATAGACGGGACTAGCCCACGTGGCTAGTAAAACCCGTTGGCTATGATTTAATAGTACAATCTCTGCAGAGTTAAATTCCTTCAGTAGCCATGTTTATGGCCTAGGGTCAAATCTTCATGTCAACCCGGTGACCGTCTCTAGTATATTCTCGTTGGTAACCAGAGTAGTGTTTTCGTAAATTTCATTTGGTAGATGAACTCACCAACTACCTCTGTATTGATTTACTTTCAGAAGTATTTCATCATTATACTATGGTTATTTATAATCCCTTTATGTGATGTCGCTCAAACGTCCGACTGTGGCATTCTTTTTATAAGCCCTTTATGTGATGTCTCTCAGACGTCCGACTATGGCATTCTTTTTATTTATAAGCCCTTTATGTGATGTCGCTCAGACGTCCGACTGTGGCATTAATTTTTAAGCCCTTTATGTGATGTCGCTCAGACGTCCAACGGTGGCATTCTTTCTATTTGTAAGCCCTTTATGTGATGTCGCTCAGACGTCCGACTATGGCATTCTTTTTATTTATAAGCCCTTTATGCGATGTCGCTTAGACGTCCGACTGAGGCATTCTTGTTATTTATTTTTGGCTATAAGCCCTTTATGTGGTGTCGCTCAGACGCCCGACTGTGGCCTGCTGTCATTTATTATTTTCCTACGAGGCGTCACTCACACACTCGTTTGGTCTCCGTCTATTTTATCTAATGGATTTCGGGAGGACCACCGCCCGACTTCTATCATTGCATACAACACGTTAATATTTCATTCGGTCGCATTTTTACTGGAATACTCATATGCATCATGTTGGCATTTGTTATATCTTAAGTCCGAACTGTCTTGCGAGTACATTCAAAGTACTCACCTGGCTTGTTGATTTGGCCAGATGTGGACGAAGGCGATCTCATGGATGAAGAGTTCGATAGCGAGTCCGACGCTTAGTGGAGTCCCAGTCAGTCCCTTGCGATCCTGGAGTTGATCACTATTTTATAACCGCTTCCGCCAACCACCAAATAAATTCATCGGGTCTCACTCCGACACTCGATGAGCTGTAATATTTGGGAGTCACATCACCCACTTCACTGTGACATTTTCCACCACCTTTTATTACGAGTTAGTAGTATGCCACCCTGCCTTGTGCCATATCCGTCTCTATGTATTATATTGGCGCGCTTGTAATAAAATTGTTGAGCAACCCCAGCTCAACCTTGTATAATATTCAGTGTACTGGAATTCTGAATCAAGGAATTGTCTGCCAGCAAGGAATTATATTCCCCGCCGGTTTAATAAAAAGGTCGGTCTTCCGGTAATTATTTTACTGAAGGACCGGTCCTGACAACCTTGGTATCAGAGCCAGGGTGACTGTAGGAAGCCACTAGGTGCGCTCGCTAATCGGTTATTAGCGAAAAAATTGCTTTTCAGCATTTTTACATCAGTAGCAATTTTCAGTTGGTTAGCATATATTTATGACTTGACTATTCGGAATTTTTGTCTACTGTTGTAGATGGCCAGCAATGACTGTGATGTACAGGTGTTCGCCAACATTCCTGAGGGGTTTGTCAAGCTCCTCTTCACCATCACCAAAGTCGCGATCGGGCCATCCACCCGTCCCGAGTTTACACTCTACCGTCACAAGCTCAACGACAGCGTGTCTATGCATTAGGCTGTGGTACACTTCAAAGGTGGGCGTTCTGAAGCGTGCCGCCTCCGATTTGTGGGCAGAACCATGCCTACGGAGAGGCATGCCATGCAGATGGCTGCCCGTGAGGTGATAGCTCGTCTCTGGGACATTCTTCCTTTGATGAAGACTCGTCGCTTCCGTTACCTCCCATGCCACGTGCCATATATGTGTTACTATGCATTTGCATGCGCAAATGGCGAGCGTGACGAAGCCATTGAATCAATGGTTGAGTACCTCAAGGCACTTGAGGCAGCCTTTGATAATCTGGTGGACGACCTGGTGGCCACCCGTATGGAGTTGGTCCAGAGTGGCTCCGCCAACAGGAGGGAACTGCTCCATACTGCACCACCAATGACATTTGTCTCGTCTGTCGCATCCTATGCACTTTCCATGTTAGCCACCACTCGCCGTCTGCCTACCACTAAGGAGTTTGACCAAGTCATTGCTCCAACTCCAGTCAGAGCTGCACCGCTTGCTGCACCTGCTTCGACACCTCGTACTCTTACTCCGCGCCTGGAGCCCATTAGTGAGGAGGAAGTTGAGTCTCCAGCACCACTGGGCCTTACCATCGGCAGGCCGAGGGAAATCTTCAACATCTCCGACTAGCACGTTATTCCGCGACGCACCGCGCTCACTTGTAATATTTGTGTGTTTTGTAAAATAGGTTGATGGGAGTAGTCTGTTTGCGCATCATGTACGATCTTGGAGGAGTGCACTAGTTTTAAATAACATGTCAGGATGTGAACGCACACCCTGAGTGACGTATGTATAATTAGAACCTGCGTGTAAAATATGTACTAGCAGCCCTTCTCCGTGCGCAATCAACCAGTTATTTTCAAAAATCTCTTTGAGCTCGTGTTTGATCGCTTTGCAAGGTCTTGGTTTATTTTGCTGCTCGGTTCTTCTCAGATTTTCTGCTTATTTACCCCAGAGTAAGAAATGACTTGTCCCTGGACACATTCCATGCCAAGTCCGCCAGAAGAAATTTATGTCACACAAACAGACAACAATTTCACACAGGGGCAGTCAAGTCAGCAGGGCAGTGAAACGGCATTTTCTCAAGTGTGCCGTCTTTACGAGCAAAGTCAGCAACAACACCAAGAAATAATGAACCATGTCATTAACATGGGAAATCACCGTGATCCATACCAACAACACTCAAAGTTGTCTGAATTTCAAAAGACACGTCCAACAACGTTTTCGCACACAGACAAACCACTTGAGGCCGATGATTGGCTTCGAAATATTGAAAGGAAATTAATTGAGGCACAATGCTCAGACCGTGAAAAAGTGTTGTACGCACCCCATTACCTTACTGGAGCAGTCGCGTCATGGTGGGAAAATTTCCTGCTTATGCATCCCGACATAAATAATATCACTTGGGAAGATTTCAAGGAAGGCTTTCGTGGGGCACACATCCCTAAGAGCATTATGAAGATCAAGAAAAGAGAATTTGATGACCTCAAGCAAAGAGGCATGACAGTACAGGAATACAACAGTCAGTTTGCACAATTATCACGTTATGCCAACGAAGAGCGAATGACGAAAAATAAGAAGATGGAGAAATTCCTGGACGCAGTGGCACGAGCACTAAAATGCCAGTTAGTCGTACACACTTTTCCAGATTTGAAGACACTGGTAGACAAAGCGATAACGTTGGAAAATGAACATCGCAGTCTGGAAGACATCCGCAAGAGAAAAAGGGATCAGACCAACCAACCCCGCAACAAACAAGAACAAGGTGAATTTCCAGAGGAATGGGGCGAGCAGACCCACGACCAATGACACACGTCCAAATAAGAATTTTCATGCAAGAGACAAGGATTTCACCTATCGTCCGGGTGTTACCTGCTACGCATGTGGAGAAGAGGGACACTATGCTAAATAGTTCCCAAAGCCAAGAAACTCGGCACCGAAACCAAACAGCAACGGAAACAATTCCACGCCCAAGCATAACAATTTCAACCCCAATAACAATCACAGGAAAGGCCACCTGAACCATGTGACCAAGGAGCAAGCACAGGATGCCCCGGATATCGTACTCGGTACGTTCCCTGTCAACACAATACCTGCCACGGTTTTGTTTGATTCTGGAGCTTCTCATTCGTTCATTTTGAAGAGTTTTGCTTTGCAACATGGCTTTTCAATGCTTCCCTTGGGAAAATCAATAACCATCAAGCCCCTGGAAGTAAGCAGATCACTCAGAATTACTACCAAGGTTTGACCATTGAAATTGAGGGATTAAAGTTTCACGCAAACCTCATCGTGTTGGAAAACAAAGGACTGGATGTTATCCTGGGTATGGATTGGCTAACCACCAATAAAGGATTTATCGACTGCTTCAACAGGACAGTGATTCTTACTCATCATCATGGAAAAATAATAAGAGTCGCAGCTCAGGAAAGATCGGTGTCGCGACAACCAAAATTAAACAAAGTTGATACATCTGAGTTAAGCAAGGTTCCAGTTGTATGTGAATTTCCGGACGTATTTCCTGAGGAACTACCAGGCATGCCGCCAGACAGAGAAATAGAATTCATTATTGAGCTAGCACCAGGAACCACCCCCATATATAAGAAACCATACATAATGGCACCATCCGAGTTGGTTGAATTAAAGAAGCAAATAAAGGAACTGCTAGACAAAGGAATTATATGGGCCAGCTCATCACCTTGGGGTTCGCCGGTATTGTTTGCCAAAAAGAAGGATGGGACCATGAGGTTGTGTATAGACTACCGAGCGCTCAACATGGTCACAATCAAGAACAAATATCCGATGCCATGGATAAATGATTTATTTGACCAGCTCGCGCAAGCCAAGGTTTTCTCAAAAGTTGACTTAAGGTCAGGTTATCATCAACTGAAAGTACGGACAAAAGATATCCCGAAGACAGCATTCACCTCAAGATACGGACTGTATGAATTTACAGTAATGCTGTTTGGACTGACCAACGCCCCCGCATATTTCGTCCACGTCATGAACAAGGTATTTATGAAATTCATGGACAAATTTGTGGTGGTATTCATTGATGATATCTTGGTATATTCGAAGACACCGGAAGAACATGCTGAACACCTCCGCATTGTACTAGGAGAATTAAGGAAACACCAACTTTACGTTGTCGGTGTACTAAAGTAGGGGTACCTTAGTATCCCAACTTGTGCACGGGCAGTAGCAGCGTCCCGTGGTCTGGCTCACCACGCGCCCGCCAAAGCCCGCTCCATGCCCCTTTGAAGCCATTCAAGAACAAAGTATTCAAGTTAGAAGACAAGACCCCGGCAAGAGGAGCTTTGTCGGGAAGGCCGCACCGGGCTCAAAGTTATTATTCCAGCACAAGACCCTGGCAAGAGGTGCTTGCCAGGAAGGCCAGAGAACGGCGCTTCAAGAAGGTATATCGCGGCACATCATGTGCCCCGACAGGACCCGGGGAGCGGCAAGCTTCCGGGCACGGCAAGGTTGAAACCCCGGCAAGGTACTTGCCGGGGGAAACTTATGCTGTGTGCCTGCGCTCCAGCTCATCTGGCCACGCGTCGCTCTGGGGCCCTTCCAGGGGCACGTGGCGGATGGCTGTGCAGCCTAGGGTACACGGTGGCAAGCTGCGGTGACGAAGCTATCGCCATGGCGAACGGAGACGCATGGACGGGCGCTTTTGGGGCGACGGCGATGGGCATTCAATGCCCTTGTCCCCCACCATCAAAGTTAGGTGAAGACCACTGTTCATACACTGTTCAAACACTGTTAAAACCACCATCAGTTTTACATTTTTACCCTCCTCTACGTTGACACCTGTCGGTGACCCCTTTGACTATAAAAAGAGGCCCATGCACAACGTAGAGGGGGTTCGATCCCAGAAACTCGCTCACTCCCTTGCTCGGTGTAGCTGGCACTGTAGATCTTCAAGCTCCCGAGCCCAAGAACTAAATACAATCAAAGCAGGAGTAGGGTTTTACGCGTCATCGCGGCCCGAACCTGGGTAAACTGCCCGCGCGTGCTCCTCGATCTGCTCTCCGTGCTCCCGCCGCTCCCTTACCGCAACGTAGAAGGGGCTCCGGTCCCATAGGTGCTCGTGGGAGGACAGTTTCCCCCGACATCTTTGGCGCGCCAGGTAGGGGGCGTCGAGGTTGTGCGAACCTGATCCGGCGCTCACGCGGGCGCATTCTTCATCAACCTCTCCAGCTTCGTCAACTTCATCGGCTACGTCAACATGCCTCCGAAGAAGAAAGCTTCGGAGATCGGAGGCCCGTCCACGTCGATCCCACCACCAGAACCGACGGTTGGTGGGGGAGACGCTGGCGGAAGGGTGGACACCGGTGGGGAAACTCATGGCGCCACCAAGTCCAAGGACAAGACGGACGACCGGGCGAACTCCAAAGCCTCGGTGTCCGTGCACGCACCCCGTCCCTCTCAGGAGGTGCCGGGCCAGCAGCGACGCGGTACCCATGGTACCATCCGTCTGCTGGGACAAGCCCAAACCGGTGGGTCGCGGGACGCTCAAGGCCAGCGCGCTGGTACGAGCAAGGCGCGGTCGCCGGGGCGGGAACATGCTCCTTCTAACGCGGTTAGAAGTCTGAGCGTGTCCCGCTCCTCGCACCGTTCGCCACCGTTTCCCTCCTCTCCGGCAGAAGCCCTGGCCAGGGCTCAGCTGCTCCTCGATTTCCCTCCAGCGGCAGACAAGGCCGAAGACTGGAGGGCCACGATCGAGAGCCTCATCGCCTTCGCCAACAACGACACGCCGCAGCAACCGGCAACATCGCGCCCGCGGCAAGTCGACCAAGCGAAGGCCGATGGAGACAAGACCGCCGGGGGTGCAACTACCGTGCACTCCCCGCCGCGGAAGCAGAAATCGCCGCCCTGCCGGATCAACATCGATGACGACTCCACGGCATCGTCGGATCCACGGGCTCGCCGCGATCAGCGCCAAGTCCTCGACGACAGGCAACAAGAGGACGCTCGAACCCGCATCCAGCGTCGAAGAGAGGCCAGAAGACAGTCTGATCAGCGCGCCGGGACCGCTGTCGACATGCACGCGCCCGGTGAACCAGGCGACTTGTCGTACGCGGCAGGCTGCCCTGCGTTCACCCGAGAGCTGCGGCAAGTCCAGTGGGCCAACATGAAGAACTTTAAGCCCGACGTACCCGAGAAGTACGACGGAAAGACCCATCCTTCGGAGTTCCTCAGCATCTACACCATTGCTGTGCAGGCTGCCGGGGGACACGACGAGAAGATCCTAGCCAACTACTTCCCGCTCGTGCTTAAGCCAAACATCAGGTCTTGGCTTATGCACTTGCCGGAGAACTCCATCTCTTCATGGGCGGATTTGTGCCACCAGTTTGTCGGCACCTTCACGGGCGGCCACAAACCCCACGGCCAGGAGAGCGATCTCCACATCCTTGCCCAGAAGGAGGGAGAGTCCCTGCGCAAATACATCCAAAGGTTCAGCCGCGTTCAGCACAATATTCCCGATGTCCACCCTGCCGCGGTTATCAGCGCGTTCCACCAGAACGTGCGTAACTGCCGGATGAGGGAGGAGATGGCCATGACCAAGATCTGGGACGTCAGCGAGCTTTACGCTTTGGCTGACAAATGTGCACGCGCTGAAGAGGGGAGGAGACTCCCCGGAGAGGATACCGGCGCAGGAGGAAGTGACAGCGAGCATGCCGCCCCGGCAAGGAAAGGCCGGCGGCGGAACAAGAAGAAGAAAAACAAGGAGGTACTGGTTGTCGAGCAGTCCGGCAAGGAGGCTGCCGCCAAGAAGACACAGGCTGGTAGCTCCGGAAGGAGCTCGCTCCTGTAGCAGCAGCCGACAAGCAGGACGGCTCCGACAAGCAGTACTGTAAGATCCACCGCACCAAGGGCCACGATCTCCAGAACTGCAAGAGAGTAGAATACCTCGTAGAACAGCAGAAGGCTGAATACGAGCGTCGCGACAAGGAGAAGGCCCAAGTAGGCGGAGGAGAGCCAAGCAAGAAGCGACCGTTTAATGGCCGGGTAGGACGCCGCAGCAAGGCCAAGCAGCGGCAAGGAGACAGACCTCCCCGGGGCCGCGACAAGGATGAAGACGAAGACGACTATGTGGATATGGACGAAGGAGACAACAGCGAGCACGAGTTTCAGAAGGCCACAGAAGTCCTGTGCGTCGATGGAGGTGCCTCTCTGCACACTTCCCACCGCCAACTCAAGCAATGGGTGCGGGAAGTGAATGCGGCTGAGCCACCCGTCGAGTCGCGCAGGCTGCTGAAATGGTCCGGCACGCCCATCATCTTCGACCTTGAGGACCACCCTGACCGCACAACTGGGGTCGGGTGCTTGCCGATGTTGGTTTCGCCAACTATCCGCAACCTCAAGGTCACCAAGATGTTGGTTGACGGCGGGGCCGGCCTCAACTTGATCTCCTCCGCTATGATCAAGAAACTGCAGATCCCCGACAGCGAGCTCGAGGAAACCGGGACGTTCCAAGGGATCAACCCGGGAAGGAGCAAGCCGAAGGGGAAGATCACGCTGCCAGTGACCTTTGGTGGAGAGCTCAACTTCAGGACGGAGAGGATCACGTCCGACGTTGCCGATATCCCATTGCCATACAATGGGATACTTGGCCGTCCTGCGCTCGCCAAGTTCATGGCAGCTTCCCACTACGCGTACAACATGCTCAAGATGTCGGGGCAGATAAGCGTCATCTCTATCCCCGGCGACAAGAAGGATGCGCTTATCTGCGCCGACAAGATCTACCAGGATGCAGCATCCGCGGCAGACAGCAAAACACTTGCCGCTGATGCTCCCGGGGGGAAGACCAAGACCGAGACCGGCAAGAGCTCTGGGGCCCACTCCGGGAAATGCACCTCTTCGGAGTGCTGCGCTGCCGTCGAGGACGCACCATCGAGCTTCACCGGCAAGTGTAAGAAAGGAATGGCGGCTCCACCGGCAACCAAGAAGGTGTCCGCCAAGGAGGACGGCACTGGTGGTACCTTTACCATCGGTGCTACGCTCGACCCCAATAGGAAAGCGCGCTCGTTGCCTTCCTACGGGCGAATGTCGATGTGTTTGCATGGCAACCATCCGACATCCCCGGCGTTCCCAGGAAGGTAATTGAGCACAAGCTTGTTGTTTGTCCTCATGCGTGGCCCGTCAAGCAGAAGGTCGGGAAGCAAGCGGTGGAGCGCCAAGAGTTCATCGCCGAAGAAATCAAGAAGTTGGAAGCAGCAGGCTTCGTTAGAGGTGTACTTCATCCCACGTGGCTGGCCAATCCAGTTGTCGTGCGCAAGGCTAATGGGAAGTGGAGACTTTGTATAGACTTCACTGATGTGAATAAAGCTTGTCCTAAGGATCCATTTCCCTTGCCGCGCATTGACCAGATTGTTGACTCCACTGCCGGATGTGAGTTGCTTTCATTTCTTGATGCATACTCCGGATACCACCAAATATTCATGGCCAAGGAAGATGAAGAGAAGACCGCGTTCATTACTCCATGTGGCACATATTGCTTTATACGCATGCCCTTTGGATTGAAGAATGCGGGCTCAACGTTTGCAAGGGTGGTGCACACTGCTTTTGAGCCACAGATACACAAGAATGTAGAAGCCTACATGGATGACATAGTGGTCAAGAGGAAGAGCAAGACTACCCTAGTTCAAGATCTAGAAGAAACCTTTGAGAATCTGCGGAAGATACAACTCAAGTTGAACCCCGAGAAGTGCGTTTTCGGAGTCCCCTCCAGCAAGCTTCTCGGGTTCTTTGTGTCCCAGAGGGGGATTGAAGCCAATCCCGACAAGATAAAAGCCATCGAGCAGATCGAAGCCCCGAAGCGCGTCTAGGACGTAAGGAGGCTTGCTGGTTGTGTGGCTGCCCTCAACAGGTTCATTTCAAAGTCTGCAGAACGCGCCCTGCCTTTCTTTAAAATATTGAAAAAGGCGGGTCCTATGAAATGGACTCCGGAAGCGGAAGCAGCGCTGCAGGACTTGAAAGGATACCTGTCCTCCACCCCGATACTTGTCGCACCTAGGCCACAAGAGAAGTTGCTGATGTACTTAGCGGCAACCAATCAAGTGGTTAGTGTTGCGTTAGTAGAGGATAGGGAGGCAGATGATGAATCCACATCCCCGGCAAGCGCATCCAGCGACAAGCAGGGGGCTTCCCCGACGGGCTCTGGCCCCGACAAGGACAAGTCTACGCAGGAACAAGGAGACGTGCGAAAGAAGATGGTGCAGCGCCCAGTTTATTTTGTAAGTTCCCTCCTGCAGGGGGCTAGGTCAAGATACTCAGGGGTGCAAAAGTTGCTTTTCGGCCTTCTCATGGCCTCAAGAAAGCTGCGCCATTACTTCCAAGCACACGAGATAACAGTGGTCACTCGCTTTCCGTTGAAGAGGATATTGCAGAATCCAGAAGCAACAGGCAGGATTGTCGAGTGGGCACTGGAGCTGTCAAGCTTTGGTCTCAAGTTTGAGAGTACCTCAACTATCCAGATCAGAGCTTTGGCAGAATTCATAGCAGAGTGGACTCCAACACCAGATGAAGAAGTTCCAGAAACAAACATCCCCGTCCAAGAAGCAAGCAAGGAGTGGATAATGTACTTCGATGGTGCCTTCTCGCTGCAAGGCGCCGGTGCTGGCTTGTTACTCATAGCGCCCACCGGAGAGCACCTCAAGTATGTTGTTCAAATGCACTTTCCCAAGGAGCAAGCGACCAACAATACCGCCGAGTATGAAGGTTTGCTTGCCGGTCTCAGAATTGCGGCCGAACTTGGGATCAAGAAGTTGATTGTGCGGGGAGACTCACAGCTGGTGGTCCGACAAGTGAACAAGAGTTACCAGAGCCCTCTGATGGAAGCTTATGTCGATGAAGTGAGGAAGCTTGAAGAACACTTTGAAGGCCTACAGATGGAGCACGTTCCAAGAGCTCAGAATGATATCGCAGATGGCCTCTCAAAGTGTGCTGCAATGAAGTTACCTGTGGAACCAGGAGTCTTGGTGCTCAAGCTAACTCAGCCATCTGTTACACCATCAGTTGGGCAAAGCAAGAAGAGGAAGTTAGTCTCCGGTGACTACTTGCCGGCGGATCTTCCACAGACCGCCGCCAAGATCCCCAGGATCAGCAACCAAGATGCTGAGGAACAGTCTGCTCCTGCGGACCCAAGGGTCTGTACAATTGAAGCAGGCGTTCCCGACAAGCCTTGCCCCGTCAGGCTTGCCGGGGAACACTCAGCTCCAGCAGAACCACAGGTTCTTGTCGTAGAAGCTGAGGTTCCCGCAGAAGCCCTGATGCCTTTAGTCCTTGTTGTCGAGCCTCAGGCTCCAGCATGGGCACAACAAATCGTCCGTTTTCTTCAAACTGGAGAACTTCCCGAAGAACGAGAAGAGATAGAAAAGATTACCAGGCAGTCAAGTATGTATCAGTTTGTCAGAAATGAACTGTACAGAAGAAGACTCAACGGTGTCAGGTTGAAGTGCATTTCCCTGGAAGATGGACAGAAGCTGTTGGCAGAGATACACGGAGGCATATGTGGTCATCACATTGGCGCAAGAGCACTTGCCGGGAAGGCGTTCCGGCAAGGTTTCTTTTTGCCAGAAGCCCTCCAAGATGCAACTGCACAAGTAACCAAGTGTGAAGCGTGCCACTTCCATGCAAAGCAGATTCACCAGCCAGCTCAAGCTCTCCGGACAATCCCTTTATCCTGGCCCTTCTCGGTCTGGGGGCTCGATATCCTCGGCCCCTTTCCCCGCGCTGTCGGGGGCTTTGAGTACTTGTACGTCGCAATCGACAAGTTCACAAAGTGGCCAGAAGTGGAACCAGTGAGAAAGGTGACAGCACAGTCAACAGTCAGGTTCTTCAGATCAATAGTTTGCCGTTTCGGAATCCCTAACAGGATCATCACCGACAACGGCACACAGTTCACAAGTCACACCTTCATGCAATACGTCCAAGACCTTGGTGCCAAGGTCTGCTTTGCTTCCGTTGCTCACCCAAGGAGCAATGGTCAAGCAGAGAGGGCCAATGCTGAAGTGCTGCGCGGGCTCAAGACAAGAACCTTCGACAGGCTGCACAAGTGGGGAAGAAACTGGATAGAAGAGTTGCCGGCGGCTCTTTGGTCGATCAGAACGACACCAAATCGAGCCACCGGACAGACACCCTTTGCTCTTGTCTACGGAGCAGAGGCAGTTCTCCCCACGGAACTCGTATACGGGTCTCCTCGAGTGCTCGCTTACGACGAGCTCGAGCAAGAGCAACTTCGGCAAGATGATGCATTGCTCCTCGAGGAGGACCGTCTCCAGGCTGCTGTACGAGCTGCTCAATACCAGCAAGCCTTGCGTCGCTATCATAGCCGCAAGGTCAAGGCCAGGAGTCTCGAGGAAGGCGACCTTGTTCTTCGGCGCGTTCAGTCCGCCAAGAATTCCAACAAGTTGACGCCGAGGTGGGAAGGCCCTTATCAGGTGAGACAAGTCACAAGGCCCGGCGCTGTCCGCCTTGAGACCGAAGAAGGCATACCGGTGAGCAACTCCTGGAACATCGAGCATCTTCGCAAGTTTCACCCGTGAGGCGCGGTTGCCGTGATCCGCTCCGGCAACCACCTTTTGTACAAGTCTTGCCGCTGTTGCATGTAAACCTTTGTACAAAGCCGGGCGCAGACCCCGTGCATCAGTAAAACTTTTGTGCTTCGCACCATTTGTCATTTCATGCCTTTCTTTCCTGTTTGCACGTATCTTCTGACATTTTGTGCAGCACACATCCCCGGTAAGCAGTAACAAGCCACAAGACTCCGTACTTGTATTTCCTCCTCTTTTGCCTTTCTCTCTGAAACAGAAGGAGTGTTCCGCGCGCACAAGTTTGCCGGGGGGAAGGAGATAGAAGTATGGACCAAGTGCTGTCCAAGAGAAGCTAAGCCTTGCCGGGAAGCAAACAACCCATAAAAGCTAAGTTACCAAAGTTCGAGCATTCAAATTTTTAAAATTTTAGTTTTCTTCCTTGAACAACCACACTTTGTATGGAAAACCTATGCGCGGAGGAACCTACCCGCGGCGAGCCGCACCCTTATTTTGTTTCGAGCACGCTCAACGGCTTAAGTGAGCTGCGACAAGTGTCGCGCCCTTACTTCATTTTCGAGTTCGCTCAGCATCCTAAGTGTGCTGCGACTAGCTGCGGCAAGGTTTCTTGCCGGCAAAGGCATTGCGAGCAGGCTGCTAAGAGTCCTGCACTCAGCGCTTGCGGCAAGGGTCCCTTTGCCGGCAAGTTCCCTGAAAGCGTAGGGCGGAAAGCATACAAAGTGAAGGGACTAAAGCAAGGGAGATAACACTGCATTGATTACCCGAAACAAAAGTATATATTACAGAGATAACTTCCCGCTGTTCTAAACAACTACTGCCTATGACTTGATTGACAGCGGCGAGGGAAGCAAGGTGCTTAGTCTCTTCGGTCTCCGTCGATCCTCTGGATCTTGCCCACCTTGGCGACGATGTGGGTGACTTGGGCCTTCAACGCTTCCTGGTCAGCTTCGGGCGGCAGGGTCCGGAGGACGTTGACAAGGTTGATCCCGGGGTTGCGGTAGACGATCTTCGACAACACCCGCTCCATAGTGCCCGTGCAAAGCCGGCGCGCCTCGTCGGCCAGCTGCACGGGGATCTTCTCTCGTAACCGCGCGAGAGCCGGCGCCACCCCTCTGAGGAACAAGCTCAGCCTGGCGCTGTGGGAGAGGTTCTCGTCGGGGGAGTACGCGAGGTGCTCCGCCCTCAGAGCCACCATCTCCATATCGATGTTGGCGGCGGAGGCGACGAGCTCCTCGGTCCATTGCTCCACCGTCCGCTGGAAGTGATTTTGCGAGACGGCGGCGCTCTCCAGCAAGGTCCTCTCGGTACGGAGATCGTCCTTCAGCTTCGTCTCGCGGTCCCGGGCGGCGTCGAGCGAGCCGGTGAGGGTGGAAACCTTCATCTCCAAGTCAGGGATGGAGTCCCTAGCGTCGGTGAGCTCTTTACCCTTCTCGGAGAGGCGGATTTGCAGCTCCGAGTTGGTGTGGGCATCCTTCTTCCGCTCCACGTTGAGCGCGGTGACTCTGTCTTCACTCTCCTTCAAGTACAACTCCATCTGCGCCACCCTGGCCTCCAGATCCCTCTTGGCGGTCTTTGCGGCAGCGGCGGCCTCCCTCGCCTCTTGCAGAGCCCCGCCAATAGCCTGCTCCCGAGCGGTGAGGTCGTCCTCGTGGCTGTCGAGGTCGACCTTCCGCTGGTTGAGCTCCCCTTCCCGCCGAGACAGCTCCTCGGCGGCCAGACGCTGTTGCTCCTCCACCTCGGCCTTCTCGAGGAGGAACGCTTGGTGTGCTCCGGCAAGCTCTTCGCGCTCCTCCGCCAAGTTTAGGAGGGCCGCCTGGTTGGCGGCACGGAGCTCCGCGGCGCGCTTCTCCAAATCAACGCCGGCCTTGGCAGCCAAAGCCTCTCGGGACTCTAGCTTGGCTTGCCTGGCCCGGTACAGACCCAGGAGTCGACGCAGAAGCTGCTGCTCTTCGGGTTCGTCGCTATTGCCGGGCGCGTCGACCACCTTCAACCCGGCGGAGGCGAGAACTTCTCCGTCGAAGGTCTCCCCCTCCGCCGGTGCCCTTGACGAGGACGCCCACAGGACTTGGATGAAGACCCCGTTGGCGGCCTCCAGATAGATGCCCGCCCCAGGTGCGGAGGCGGAGGGGTCGGCTGCCGGCGCAGCGTCCGGCGCTCCCGCGGCCTCCGGGCCAGCGGTATGGTGGTCGGTCCCTTCCCCAGCCGCGGCGTCGGCGGTTGGGGCAGTCTCCTCGGCGGCTGGCTCGTCGGCGCCGGCCATTCCTTCCGCGGCGGTGCCGTCGCCAGTCTCGCCGCGCGCCTCCTCCTCGGCAATGGTTTCCGTCTCCATCGGCTCCGGAGCGGGCGGGTCTGACAACAGAAGAAAAAGAAAAGAAAGAGTTGTCAAGCAAATATCCAAAAAGAAGAATCCAAGAAGAAGAAAGTACAAGGGTTTCCCTGCGCGGGCCTCTTCGACGACGGGGTCCCTCGCCGGGGAGTTATCCCTTGGCGGCGTAGAAGAAGCTCCCGCCGGCGGAGGGCCGCCGGTGCCCTCCCTTGGCGGGGAGTCCACCCTTGGCGGGGTGCTCGCCCTTGGCGGGGTACTCGCCCTTGGCGGAGTACCCATCCTTGGCGGAGCACTGTCCCTTGCCAGGGAGCTCGTCCTTGGCGGGGAGGGTGGAACAAGCGGCTCGTCGGGGGCGACCTCTTGGTGCTCCTGCGGCTGCGGCTCCACTTCTGCACAAGACAACAAGATATCAATAAGGATTAAAAACTCAAGCGCGCCCATCAAGCAGAAAAATAAATACCGGACTTACGCCGGGGGCTACGCTGGGGGCTGCTCTCCGGAGCAGCAGGCTGGTCCGGCAAGTCTGTCACTGGCGCATCACCTGCCGCTGCGACAGGCTCGTCGTCCTCGAGATCGACCACAGGGATCTTGGCCCTCTTCGCCATCCTCTGAGTCAAGGTCCTGGAAGCCAAAACAAGATCAGCATCGAGCAAGAGAAATCAAGACAAAATCGAAGGAAATGTAAATTGCAAGTACTTAATCTTCCTCCTCTTCATCGGAGCTGAGGGCGGAGAAGTCAAACCCTGCCTCGCACGCTCCAGCGCGAGGAGCTGGAGGAGAAGGCTCCCTTGGGCGCTTGGCGGGCTTCGGGGCTGCGGGCTGCGAAGACCCAGCACCGGTCGTCGCTAAAGACCGAGGAGCAGAAGGAACCCCAGAGCCACTCCGGGAAGATCCCCCTCCGCTTGTCGCTCGGGCACGAGACGCCTCCTTGACGACCTTGCTCGTTGTGGTGGCGCGCGTCACCCGGCGCTTCGGTTGCTGTCGGGGCGCCTGTGGCCTCGTCGTCTCAGCTGCCTTGCGGAGGCGCTTCTTCTGCTGTGCCAGAGGACTTGGTGGTGGCGGAGAGTTCTCCGAGGATGACGAGGCGTCGTCGTCAAGATTCAGAGACCCGCCAGAGTCTTCATCGGAATCACCGGACTCGGCCTCCTCCTCCTCCTCGGCTGGCCCGCTGGACTCAGTACCCTGCCCGGCAGCCTCGCCAATCCCGGCAGGCTCCCCGGTAGGCTCCCAGGCAAACTCCTCGGGCGTGATCTGCAGCAGTTTGAGGATTTCCTCCTCCTCGGCCTGGCTCACCGCGTCCGCCGCCTCCGCTTCATCCACAGTGTATCCAAACTCGCCTGCCGCTGCTGCCGCGGCGGCCTCCTCCATCCTGGAGGCGATGTATGCCACATCTCGCGCGGTTGTCTCCCGGGTGAGCCCCTTCTTCTCTTCGGCGTTGCGTGGTTTTTCAACCAGGTTGTCTAAGAAGGCCTGCACGGTCTCCTCTGGAGGCATCAGCCAAGTGGGGACGACCCCGTGGGAGTCGCACTCAGGCATTGCCACGCGGATGGCACTGAGGGCGGTGTTATTGCACAAAGGGACTACTCCGGTCGACGGTTTGAACCATTCCGGGTGCTTGGGGTCGTGTTTAAACAGTTCCCGGACCATCCCCTTCAGTTCTAAGACGGTGAAGTTATAGTTCAGCCCGGGGCGCAGCCTCATGCGGTATGCCGCGTTGCCGAACTCCCAAGCAGGCCTCTTCCTTTCCTGCAGAGGGGCAATGCGGCGGCGGAGGAAGTCAGCCCCAACTTCACCCACAAACAGATTGGCAGCCCGGAGACGAAGAATCCTAGTAAGGGCGATCTGCAGCTTGTCGTCCTCCGGGGCCAAGTCGCTCCAATCCTTGTCGCGCACTATTGCAGTCTGGCGCGGCAAGGTAAACTGCTCGGGCTCATCTTCCAGAATCCAACACCAGTCAGCCCTCCACTCCTCCCATTTGCCGCGGAGCTCCCCAATCAAGTACGCCTCCTTCTTGTTCAGCCTGAAGATCCAGGAGATGCCGCCGGAGAGTGGGGATCCAGATTCTACTCTAGGCGTGAAGAAGTGGCGGAAAAGAGCTACATTTGGGTGGACCCCGACATAGTTTTCGCACAGATGTGCGAAAACGGCCAAGGTGAGAACGGCATTTGGGGTGAAATCTAAGAGGCGGAAGCCATACGTGTTCATCACATCACAGAAGAACTCCGAGTACGGAGGGCAGAGACCACAATAGAAGAATGCGGCGAAAAAGTGGTGACCTCCCGGGAACATGTCGACGGCCACGGCGGGGAGGACTTGGGTGCGGGGATGATCCTTCGTCTCCCTCGCCCAGAACAAGTAGTACTTGTCCCGCAGCTCCCTCGGGCCGAGCCTCGGCGGAAAGACCACCATCTTTCTCCGCATAGCCGCCAGCTTCGCCGCCTGCTCAGACTTCTCCTTCTTCGCCTTGTCGCTCTTCACATTATCGCTTTTCGGAGCCATGGCGGGGGCGGCAAGGGTGAGGGGGGAGGTCCACGGCGTCGCGGATGCGGGGGACGGCGGAGGAAGGGTGGAGCTCGGCTCTCTGTCAACCTGAGGGGAGGTAGAGGGCGGCGGGGGTTTCTGAGGACTCAAGGCGCAATGAAGGCAACGGGGGAAACTGCCCCTGCTTCCTCTGCTTTTAAGGAGGAAGTGGGGGACGTTCCGCATTTCCCCATTAAACAAACAGGCCACGATCTCTCCCACGACGCCGCAATCGACGCGTGCCGTTAGGGAGGGATGCGGCGAATCTGGAGTAGGAAACAGCGCGCCGTGGGCCGCGTGTGCCCGTGCACTGTTCTGGGCCTGGCCCAACAGCGCTCGGCACCGTGTGTGGCCCAGGCCCGGGGGCTCCTGTTGGTGTACTAAATTAGGGGCACCTTAGTATCCCAACTTGTGCACGGGCAGTAGCAGCGTCCCGTGGTCTGGCTCACCACGCGCCCGCCAAAGCCCGCTCCAGGCCCCTTTGAAGCCATTCAAGAACAAAGTATTCAAGTTAGAAGACAAGACCCCGGCAAGAGGAGCTTTGCCGGGAAGGCCGCACCGGGCTCAAAGTTATTATTCCAGCACAAGACCCTGGCAAGAGGTGCTTGCCAGGAAGGCCAGAGAACGGCGCTTCAAGAAGGTATATCGCGGCACATCATGTGCCCCGACAGGACCCGGGGAGCGGCAAGCTTCCGGGCCCGGCAAGGTTGCGACCCCGGCAAGGTACTTGCCGGGGGAAACTTATACTCTGTGCCTGCGCTCCAGCTCATCTGGCCACGCGTCGCTCTGGGGCCCTTCCAGGGGCACGTGGCGGATGGTTGTGCAGCCTGGGGTACACGGTGGCAAGCTGCGGTGACGAAGCTATCGCCGTGGCGAACGGAGACACATGGACGGGCGCTTTTGGGGCGACGGCGACGGACATTCAATGCCCTTGTCCCCCACCGTCAAAGTTAGGTGAAGACCACTATTCATACACTGTTCAAACACTGTTACAACCACCACCAGTTTTACATTTTTACCCTCCTCTACGTTGACACCTGTCGGTGACCCCTTTGAACTATAAAAGGAGGCCCATGCACAACGTAGAGGGGGTTCGATCCCAGAAACTCGCTCACTCCCTTGCTCGGTGTAGCTGGCACTGTAGATCTTCAAGCTCCCGAGCCCAAGAACTAAATACAATCAAAGCAGGAGTAGGGTTTTACGCGTCATCGCGGCCCGAACCTGGGTAAACTACCCGTGCGTGCTCCTCGAATTGCTCTCCGTGCTCCCTCCGCTCCCTTACCGCAACGTAGAAGGGGCTCCGGTCCCATAGGTGCTCGTGGGAGGACAGTTTCCCCCGACATACGCCAAATTCAGCAAATGTGAATTTTGGTTGAGACAAGTGGGTTTCCTAGGACACGTATTAACACAAGAAGGAGTTGCTGTGGACCCAGATAAAGTAAAGGCTGTACTTGGCTGGAAGTCGCCAGCCAGTGTAACGGATATACGCAGTTTCCTCGGTATGGCCGGATATTGCAAAAGGTTTATTGAAGGATTTTCCACCATAGCCAAACCAATGACACAACTACTCAAGAAGGATAAGAAATTCGTGTGGACCGAAGCATGTGAGAAAAGCTTCCAAGAGCTCAAAAAGAGGTTACCAGTATTAATTATACTAGACATACACAAGAGCTTTGAAGTATATTGCGACGCATCCCGGAAAGGCCTCGGATGCGTACTGATGCAAGAAGGCAAAGTAGTCGCCTACGCTTCCCGGCAACTGCGAAAACATGAAGAAAATTATCCTACTCACGATTTGGAGTTGGCAGCAGTTATTCATGCACTCAAGGAGTGGAGGCACTTTTTGCTTGGAAATCGCTGTGAAATATATACGGACCATAAGAGCCTCAAATATATTTTCACACAGCCAGAGCTCAATTTACGACAACGACGCTGGCTGGAACTGGTAAAAGATTACGACGTTGGTATCCACTATCACCCAGGAAAAGCAAACGTGGTAGCAGATGCTCTCAGCCGTAACCCCAGCCCAAACAGCGGCAACATACAGAACCTGAGACCCGAATTTCAGGAAGAATTCGCCAGACTCAACCTAATGATGGTCACGGAAGGTGAAGTATCCAAGCTAGAAATACAGCCTACGCTAATAGAGCAAATAAAGAAGGCTCAGCATGGACACCCCAGCATCGAAGGGATAAAAAGAAAAGTAAGTCAGGGCAAGTCCTCGGAATTCACCATAGACAGTGAAGGAACATTATGGTTCGGAGACAGACTTTGCGTACCGAATAGCAACGACCTTAAACAGCAAATTCTAGCAGAAAGCCACACCGCTACATACTCAATCCACCCTGGAGGTATGAAAATGTATAAGGATATTCAGGAAAGATTTTGGTGGCACGGCATGAAGAGGGACATAGCCACATTTATTGCATGCTGCAATTCATGTCGACGCATTAAAGCCGAGCACCAGAAACCTGCAGGGCTATTACAGCCAAACAAGATACCAGAATGGATATGGGACGATATTGGAAAGGATTTTATTGTTGGGCTACCACGGTCACAACACGGTAATGATGCCATATGGGTCATCACGGATAGACTGACCAAGGTGGCACATTTCATACCCGTCAAGACAACCCACACCACCCAAAAGCTCGCCAAGCTTTACCTCGCCCGTATAGTATGCCTACATGGGTCCCCAAGACTATAATATCCGACACATGCACTCAGTTCGTCTCCAAATTTTGGGACCAGTTGCAGCAAGCCCTCAGAAAGCAACTGACGTTCAGTACAGCTTATCAACCCCGGACTGGAGGACAAACGGAACGAGTAAATCAAATACTCGAAGACATGCTAAGGGCATGTGTCCTCACATATGGGACCAGTTGGGAGGAAAGCCTACCATATGCCGAGTTTGCATACAACAATAGTTACCAAGCTAGCCTGTAGATGGCACCTTTCGAAGCCTTGTACGGACGAAGATGTCGTACTCCATTGAATTGGTCAGAAACATGGGACAGTCGTATATTCGGCCCAGATATGTTAAAAGAAGCTGAGGAGAGAGTGAAAATAATACGGGATCGACTCAAAACCGCCCAAAGCCGACAAAAGAGCTATTACGATCAAAGGCATCGGGAAATAAGTTTTGAGCCCGGTGTAGACGTATACTTACGTGTATCACCTATGAGAGGACTGCAACGATTCAAGGTCAAAGGAAAACTAGCACCACGATTTATCGGACCCTTCCGTATAATTGCACGGGGAGGCACAGTATCCTATCAGCTGGACCTTCCCAAGGAACTGTCAGACGTCCATGTTGTATTCCACTTCTCGCAACTACGGAAGTGTGTAAGCAACCCAGAGAAACATGTGTCACATGAAAACCTTGATGTGCAACCAGATCTCACCTACCGAGAACACCTAGTGAAGATTTTGGAGGAGTCCCAAAGGAGAACCCGTCAGAAGTCAATTAAATTCCTCAAGGTTCAGTGGAGAAATCACACAGAGGATGAGGCAACGTGGGAAAAAGAAGATTTCCTTCGGACAGAACACCCACACCTATTTGAGGATCAGCTGAAATCCCGGGGACGAGATTTTTCCTAAGGGGGTTGGTGTTGTAACACCCCAAATTTTTGAGTTGGTTTTTCTTCCAAACTTTTGGCCTTTTTGGAAGGGGGTTGTTTGATCTTCTCTTAAAACCCTTCTAAAATCCCTTCTGGCCAGAGTTTGTGTGTCTTCTCAAGCTTGGTTTTTGGCATTGATGTTTTTCTCTTGTGTTTGGCTCAAGCACAAGTTGAGTTTCAAAAGTGGTTGTTTGAATTCTCCCCTTCTTGATTTAAACCTCTCAAGTTTAACCTTGGACTTATCTCCCTCTCGATCCTCCATCTTGCCATGACCCCAACAGAAATATTTCTCTCCAAGACCCTCTTCACACCTTAGGACAAATCTTTCATCAATTCCAGTAAGTTTTAACCTTATTGGAATTTTTCTTCTATTTATTTTACTCCAAAAACTAATTCTGTCTTTTATAGTGGACCTTGGTAATTTACAAAGGAACCACCATGCCTAGCTTGTTGTTTGATTCCAAACCAACTCTCCTAGATAGTCTTTAGTACCCACAACCTAGATCCATCTTGTTTCACTGGTCCATAGTTCAAAATTTTCAAATTTCACCTGCTGCAAGTTTGGACCAGATTTACAAAATTTGGTGAAATTCATATTTATCTTCTTCCAAAAATTCTGTGAAAAATCAGGCAGCCTCTAGATACATCAAGAGGCCACTCCAGCAAAAATCAGCCCCAGAAACATTGCACACATGCCAGAAACATTTCATAAAACACTTGGCATACACTGTAATGTCAGCTGTTAACTGAAACTGTCGACAGACAGTTCGACAGTTCGTCGGTTTCGTCAGTTTAATCAGGCGCAGCGACAAACCTCGCCAGTACCTCATTGGCCCGACGCTCCACTGCAGCTTCTTCTTACCCAGTGCGCTGCACGCTCGCTTGGTCGCTTCTGGGCATCGGTGGCGCTCTGGCCCGACCACGCCGGCGACTGCCACGGCAACAGCGCCGCCCGTGGCGGCTGACAGAAGCAACCCCGCAGCTCGACGCCGTTTAGCACCGCCCAAACCACCCCAGCACTCCGCGTGTCCACCTCCAGTGCCAGCGCATGCCTGTCGCACCGTCGCCGTGGCCTGGCACGTGCAGAGCACGGTTTCTGCCGCCGACGTGCCGCGCGGCCGTTCCGTCGGGGACAGCCTGTAACTCCCTCTCCCCTGCTAAGTTAGGTGCGGGAATGGAACCACTACAGCTCCTAGATGATGCTCAAGCCCCTAATTCCGCCGTCCGACCACTGCAGCACCGTAATCGACTCGCCGGACTTATCCGTTCACGGCAGCCACCTCGGGCCGGCTATATAAGGCACCCCCGAGCTCGTGCTCGAGCCCGCACATCTTCACTACCTCCCTAGACCACGCCCAGCCTCTGGAAGAGCCTCGAGGGGCCCTTCTTCCCCAACTCCGGCCAACCCCCTCCGCCTCGGGCTCCAGCTTCATTCACTCTGGTGAGGGCTTCTCCGTCGCCGTGGACTCGAGCGTAGCACCCTGGCACCCACCTAGACCTAACCCCCACCCCAATTTGATCCCAGGAACCCTCTCCGACGAGGTCCACGACCACCCGAGCCGCCGTCCGCCGGAGACAGTGTCGCCGTCAACGTGGGGCTCGCCGACACTCAACTCCACCACCGTTCGACGCGGAAGACCATCAAGAAGCCGTACGTATCACTCCCCTCCCCAAACTCGCTGTGGATCGACGCCGGCGATCACCGCAGCACCGGCGCCGACGCGGCTCTGTTTCCAGTTTTCAAACCCGATGAGTGGGGCCTCCTGTCAGCCGCACATCTCTTCTCCCGAACCGTTTTCTGTAAGCGCCTTCGGGCAAAGTACGTTTTCTCCTCGGGTTGACGTACTGCGTACCGGTTCGCTTTGCTGTTTTCTGTTCTAGCCCCTGGAACTTTTCTGTTTCATTAAGAATGAGTACCTGGACAGAAACTCTAATATCTTTTGAGTTGATTCTTTTTCTGTCCTCATTAGTTTTCTGCCTAGTGTTTTTTCATATTTATGTGGAAATTTTTGGAGCAACTTTATTTGCACGCGTGGTATTTATGTTAGTATTTATTTGCTTGAATACATAGATACCGGAGATCGTGACGGGGACGCGAATCACACCGAGTTAGGCTCCGACTTCTCAGAACCAGGCAAGCATGTTTGAACCTTTGATATGATGAGTGTGTTGCATGTTTGCTCGAGTAGTTCCTCTCATAAGCATGGTCATGTAAGCATTGTGTATGGTTATATTTCATGCAAGCAAGCTTCGGGTGAGCCCCGAAGGATAATGTTTGAACCACCTCGATCATATGGTGATATGATGGGTGGAATACTAGTATTGTTGGAGCATGACAGTAGTTGGTTGACTCAGTACCAACGGAGATCATGTCATGATTCCGTTCGTCTCCTTTTTCGGTACTATCATAGGCCGTCCGTTGGGATTACGGTCTAGTCAGTTGTAAACCACTTCCCATGTACACACCAAGTAGAGGGGCCGGGATGAGGGTTCAATGGCCCTGGATTAAAGCCCGTCATCCGTTCAGGGGGCATGGGTGTTTCCATTTGGGAACGAGAGGGGGGCACCCCTTAGAGCGCGCATATATAAATTTGATCCCATGCTATTCGAGGTTGTAGCCTCCCCGTCTTAAAATTTTCCGTGAATGTCGTCGCGGGTGATTCCGGACGACAAGATGTTAAATGGGTGTGTACTGGTTAGTTGGGTTTCTACTAAAACACCGTAGACGGGACTAGCCCACGTGGCTAGTAAAACCCGTTGGCTATGGATTAATAGTACAATCTCTGCAGAGTTAAATTCCTTCAGTAGCCATGTTTATGGCCTAGGGTCAAATCTTCATGTCAACCAGGTGACCGTCTCTAGTATATTCTCGTTGGTAACCAGAGTAGTGTTTTCGTCAAGGTCATTTGGTAGATGAACTCACCAATTACCGCTGTATTGATTTACTTTCAGAAGTATTTCATCATTATACTATGGTAATTTATAAGCCCTTTATGTGATGTCGCTCAGACGTCCGACTGTGGCATTCTTTTTATTTATAAGCCCTTTATGTGATGTCGCTCAGACGTCCGACTGTGGCATTAATTTTTAAGCCCTTTATGTGATGTCGCTCAGACGTCCGACGGTGGCATTCTTTTTATTTATAAGCCCTTTATGTGATGTCGCTCAGACGTCCGACTGTGGCATTCTTTTTATTTATAAGCCCTTTATGCGATGTCGCTCACACGTCCGACTGAGGCATTCT
Source organism: Secale cereale (assembly GCA_902687465.1). NCBI lineage: Eukaryota > Viridiplantae > Streptophyta > Magnoliopsida > Poales > Poaceae > Secale > Secale cereale. The sequence goes on from LR738711.1 coordinate 839,735,059, forward strand.
TGTTATTTATTTTTGGCTATAAGCCCTTTATGTGGTGTCTCTCAGACGCCCGACTGTGGCCTGCTGTCATTTATTATTTTCCTACGAGGCGTCACTCAGACACTCATTTGGTCTCCATCTATTTTATCTTATGGATTTCGGGAGGACCACCGCCCGACTTCTATCATTGCATACAACACGTTAATATTTCATTCCGGTCGCATTTTTGCTGGAATACTCATATGCATCATGTTGGCATTTGTTATATCTTAAGTCCGAACTGTCTTGCTAGTACATTCAAAGTACTCACCTGGCTTGTTGATTTGGCCAGATGTGGACGAAGGCGAGCTCATGGATGAAGAGTTCGATAGCGAGTCCGACGCTTAGTGGAGTCCCAGTCAGCCCCTTGCGATCCTGGAGTTGATCACTGTTTTATAACCGCTTCCGCCTACCACCAAATAAATTCATCGGGTCTCACTCCGACACTCGATGAGTTATAATATTTGGGAGTCACATCACCCACTTCACTGTGACATATTCCACCACCTTTAATTACGAGTTAGTAGTATGCCACCCTGCCTTGTGCCATATCCGCCTCTATGTATTATATTGGTGCGCTTGTAATAAAATTGTTGAGCAACCCCAGCTCAACCTTGTATAATATTCAGTGTACTGGAATTCTAAATCAAGGAATTGTCTGCCAGCAAGGAATTATATTCCCCGCCGGTTTAATAAAAAGGTCGGTCTTCCGGTAATTATTTTACTGAAGGACCGGTCCGGACATTTGGGCACCTAAAATATTTTATAGCATTTAAATGCCCAAATGCAAATAGAATATGAATTAATCCAGAGACCTTTGGATGTCCTAGAAAATTGTGCACCATTTTTGTCAGAGGTTTAAGACCAAGGCAAAGATGTTGAACATTTTTTACGGGCATTTTGGGTACATTGGAAAAGATTTTACTAAACCCTAGTTGTTAGAAGAGGGGTGCTGGGGTTTCTGTCATCCCCATTTCAGGTTTCTACAAAAAGTAAACATGATGCACACTCTAGCTAGTCCTAATGCATGCACTTACTAGGGATGTGACAATCATGTAGATCATGGCGCGTTCGCGCCATCGCCGGTTCTGCCGGCTTTCATGTTGTCGATGCAGCCATGCAATCATGAGCACACCGCCCAGGGTGATGCAGTCTGATACATTTAGACAGTTCATCGTATATAAATTCGATGGACGAGCTCATTAAGAGACAGAACATACGCATGGGGGATGAGAGGTTGTATAGAGCTTCATTGTATAAATCTGTGCAGACAAGGAAGAGATCGATAGGCATGTGGCCTATACTGCCAGGGAGCGTCAGGCACACCATGCTCGATGACTTCAACGTGGATGAGATATTGACATGCTAGAGCTGACATACTCTGTCCGGGAATTAGCACGGCATGTATTGTTAACATTTTCTCTTATTAGGTAGGCCTAGTCCTTCCACGTTCCTTTGGTGCTTTCCCTTCACTTATTTACTACGGTAGGGGAATGCACTTCAAGTGTTCGTGGAATTATTATTGCCGATGCTTCAATTCTAACCTTCTAAGAGAATTATTTCTGTATGAACATATAGAATTAATCAAGAAATAACCTCTAACCAATTTTAATCCATTAATCTATGATTATTCATGGGAAACAACTGACTGATATGCGTGATCGTTTTTTTCTCCGAATTTTATTGCCTCTAAGACAAGGTAGAACTTGCAAATGCTCGTTTTACCTATATACACATGTTGATCATTTGGTGTTGTTACCTAACCGTCTTATTTTTTGCATGAGATTACCATTTTGTTCACTGAGTGAACCAGCTACGTCCATGATCTCCAACTCACCGATTAACATGGTGGAACCTGGTAAACCAATCTTGGCTACCAATCTGTCTAATGTAATCGATGAAGAGGAAGGACATGACCTTGGCACGAGCCTATGGAGCGTGTGTATGTGAGATAATCCTTCCATTTTTCTGAGCCCAAATACCTCATTAGTTTTGTTTCAATATATGGTTGCGAAGATAGCTGGATTGGTGAAAAAAATTGCTCTGTGTTTCACTTTTGGACATCCATGTGAGCACCTTCATCATGCTTTCGTTTATCTTCTCAAAACACAACTTTGGTGTTTGCATGATTACTAAAGTTGCGGCCATGTGTGCATAAATTAGGATCAAATAGCTAAAAGTTAAATACTCTGAGGTGGACTCTGCTGTGAATTTTATGGTTCTCACTTCAAAAGCGATAAAATTCGTAGTGTATTCAGTATGATACCTATGACTCATATTCATATGTTTAATTTAAAGAATAAAAATAGATCATTGAGCGAACCATGTAGTTCTTTCTAAAGAATAATATACATTTTCTCTACTTTCCACCACCACTCTAAATAGTTTCATGTGCCAAATAATAAGTGTTTCAATCCCAACGTTCTGTCTCAACGGTGACAGGCTGGCAGCTAACCAGAGTTTGTGCAATATGGTGAAGCAGCATTATGACATTATGCCATTTTTCGAGCAAGGATGGAAAGCAAGGTAAACCTAATTGTTAAATGCATTCTCCCTTATTATACTTAATTTACATTGGCTTCTCTTTTATTTTCTGCGTGCAAACTTTCAATGGACAGTTTGAGCTCATTTTCAAAAAAAAAATTTGATCTCTACACCACACTAAAGCTGGAGCGATCTATTTTTTCACTCCTTCATTTGAATTGAACTATGATGCAGAACAACATGAGAGCTTAGAAATGTTAGAGGAGACTGTCGTGAGCCGAAAGCCAGGAGGAGTTGTGATCATGTCGACACATGCTATCTGAAGGAACAGAGTGACATGTGCAAGTCACCCGATGGTAGGTTGAACAACTGGTGATAGACCGTAGGTGATACATATGGGGGGAGGCTTACGTACGATCTCTGCCAAATTATTTTTGCATGCACGATCGCTCTCTTTTGGGACCACTCTCTCCCCGTTGTCTTCGTGTCTATGACCCTCATGTGGCGTAATGCCTGAGGTAGTCGTGCACTTGCTCTGTTTTTGCTCCATCATGTTGGACCTCATAGAATATGTGGTCCGGGAGATGGAGATGGACATATGTTTGAACTAACCCGAGGATCCATGATACGTCTCCGACGTATCTATAATTTTTGACTGTTACATGCTATTATATATTATGTTTTGGATGTTTAATGGGCTTTATTATACACTTTTTTGTTATTTTTGGGACTAACCTACTAACCCAAGGCCTAGTCCAAATTGTTTTTTTTTTTTGCCTATTTCAGTGTTTCGCAGAAAAGGAATATCAAATGGAGTCCAAATGTAATGAAACCTTCGGGGGAGTTACTTTTGGAACGATATCTTCATGAGAGACTTGGAGTACAAGTCAGAGAAGAAACGAGGTGCACACGAGGGGGCAGGGCGCGCCCCCCACCCTCATGGGCCCCACGTTGCTCCACCGACGTACTTTTTCCTCCTATATATACCCATATACCCTAGAAACATCGAGGAGCACGAAGAAACCCTAATTCCACCACTGTAACCTTCTGTTCCCGTGAGATCCCATTTGGGGCCTGTTCCGGAGCTCCGCTGGAGGGGGCATCGATCACAGAGGGCTTCTACATCAACACCATAGCCTCTTCGATGAGTTGTGAGTAGTTTACCATAGACCTTCGGGTCCATAGTTATTAGATAGATGGCTTCTTCTATCTATTTGGATCTCAACACAAAGTTCTCCTCGATCTTTGAGGAGATCCATTTGATGTAATCTTTTTACGGTGTGTTTGTTGAGATCCGATGAATTGTGGGTTTATGATCAAGATTATCTATGAACAATATTGGATTCTTTTCTGAAACCTTTTATGTATGATTATAATATCCTTGCAAGTCTCTTCGAATTATTGGTTTGGTTTGGCCTACTAGATCTATAGTTCTTGCAATGGGACAAGTTCTTGGCTTTGGGTTCAATCTTGCGGTGTCCTTTCCCACTGACAGTAGGGGCAGCCAGGCACGCATAGTATTGTTGCCATCGAGGATAAAAAGATGGTGTTTATATCATATTGCTTGAGTTTATCCCTCTACATTATGTCATCTGGCTTAAGGCGTTACTCTGTTCTTATGAACTTAATACTCTAGATGCATGCTTGATAGCGGTCGATGTGTGGAGTAACAGTAGTAGATGCAGAATCGTTCCGGTCTACTTGTCACGGACGTGATGCCTATATACAATGATCATGCCTAGATATTCTCATAACTATGCACTTTTGTATCAATTGCTCCACAGTAATTTGTTCACCCACCGTAGAATTCTGCTATCATGACAGAAGCCACTAGTGAAACCTATGGCTCCCGGGTTTATGTTCATAGTATTACTTTCCCTTCAACTAGCCAATTTCTGTTGCCATTGCTTATTTGCTTTATTTAATTTCTGTTCTTATACCAAAAATACAAAAACTATTATCCTATCCTATCTATCAGATCTCACTTTCGAAAGTGACCCGTGAAGGGATTGACAACCCCTTAACGCGTTGGCTACGAGGTTCTTATTTGTTTGTGCAGGTGCGAGGGACTCGCGCGTGGTCTCCTACTGGATTGATACCTTGGTTCTCAAAAACTAAGGGAAATACTTACGCTACTATGTTGCACCACCCTTTCCTCTTCGAGGGAATACAACACAAGCTCGAGAAGCAGCAAGAAGAATTTATGGCGCCGTTGCCAGGGAGATCTACGCAAAAGTCATATATCAAGTACCTATCACAAACCTTTATCCCTCGCACTAAATTATTTGCCACTTGTTTTCCTCTCCCCCACTTCACCCTTGCCGTTTTATTCGCCTTTCTTCTTCCTTGTGTTTTGCCGTTTGCTTGCCTCTTGTTTGCTTGTGTGTTGGATTGCTTGCTTGTCACTATGGCTCAAGACAATACCAAATTGTGTGACATCTCCAATACCAACAATAATGATTTTATCAGCACGCCGATTGCTCCTATCTTACATGCTGAATCTTGTGAGATCATTGTTGCCCTGTTGAATCTTGTCATGAATGATCAATTTTCTAGCCTTCCTAGTGAAGATGCCGCTACCCATCTGAACAACTTTGTTGATTTGTGCGATATGCAAAAAAAGAGGGATACAAATAATGATATTGTTAAATTGAAGCTATTTCTGTTTTTGCTTAGGGATCGTGCTAAAACTTGGTTTTCCTCTTTGCCTAGAAATAGTGTTGATTCTTGGAATAAGTGCAAAGATGCCTTTATCTCTAAGTATTTTCCTCCCACTAAGATTATCTCTCTTAGAAATGATATTATGAATTTTAAGCATCTAGATCATGAGCATGTTGCACAAGCTTGGGAGAGAATGAAATTAATGATACGCAATTGCCCTACACATGGTTTGAATTTATGGATGATTATACACAACTTCTATGCTGGCTTGAATTTTGCTTCTAGAAATCTTTTAGATTCGGCCGCGGGAGGCACTTTCATGGAAATCACTTTAGGAGAAGCTACCAAACTCCTAGATAATATTATGGCCAACTACTCTCAATGGCACACCAAAAGATCTACTAGTCAAAAAGTGCATGCTATTGAAGAGATTAGTGTTTTGAGTGGAACGATGGATGAACTTATGAAATTATTTGCTACTAAGAGTGCTTCTTCTGATCCTAATGATATACCTTTATCCACGTTGATTGAAAATAATAATGAATCTTTGGATCTGAATTTTGTTGGTAGGAATAATTTTGGTAACAATGCTTATAGAGGAAACTTTTCTAGTGATTCCTCCAATAATTATGGTAATTCCTACAATAATTCTTATGGAAATTTTGGTAACATGCCCTCTGAATTTGAGACTAGTGTTAAAGAGTTTATGAATTCGCAAAAGAATTTCAATGCTTTGCTTGAAGATAAATTGCTTAAGATTGATGAGTTGGCTAGAAACGTTGATAGAATTACTCTTGATGTTGATTCTTTGAAACTTAGATCTATTCCACCTAAGCGTGATATGAATGAGTCTCTCAAAGCCATGAGAATTTCCATTGATGAGTGCAAAGGAAGAACCGCTAGGATGTGTGCTAAAAAGGATTGCTTTATGAAAGTGTGTTCTTCTAGTTATCATGATAATAAAGATGAAGATCTAAAAGTGATTGATGTGTCTCCTATTAAATCCTTGTTTTCTAGTATCAATCTTGATAAAGATGGGACTGGAGATGAGTCTACTTTAGTTAAGAGGCTTCCCAATGATTCACAGTTTTTAGATCTTGATGCTAAAATTGTTAAAAGTGGGATTGAAGAGATCAAAACTTTGCATAGCCATGAACCCACTATCTTGGATTTCAAGGGATTCAATTATGATAATTGCTCTTTAATAGATTGTATTTCCTTGTTGCAATCCATGCTAAATTCTCCGCATGCTTATAGTCAAAATAAGGCTTTTACCAAACACATAGTTGATGCTTTAATGCAGTCTTATGAAGAAAAACTTGAATTAGAAGTTTCTATCCCTAGAAAGCTTTATGGTGAGTGGGAACCTACTATTAAAATTAATATTAAAGATCATGAATGCTTTGCTTTGTGTGATTTGGGTGCAAGTGTTTCTACAATTCCAAAGGTTTTCTGTGATATGTTAGGATTCCATGAATTTGATGATTGTTCTTTAAATTTGCATCTTGCGGAATCTACCATTAAGAAACCTATGGGAAGGATTAATGATGTTCTTATTGTTGCTAATAGGAATTATGTGCCCGTAGATTTCATCGTTCTTGATATAGATTGCAATCCTTCATGTCCTATTATTCTTGGTAGACCTTTCCTTAGAATGATTGGTGCAATTATTGATATGAAGGAAAGAAATATTAGATTCCAATTTCCGTTAAGGAAAGGCATGGAACAGTTTCCTAGAAATAAAATAAAATTACCATATGAATCTATTATGAGAGCCACTTATGGATTGCCTACCAAAGATGGCAATACGTAGATCTATTCTTGTATCGTGCCTAGCTAAGGGCGTTAAACGATAGCGCTTGTTGGGAGGCAATCCAATTTTATTTTATTTGTTTTTGCTTCTGTTTAGGAATAAATATTGCATCTAGCTTCTGTTTAGATGTGGTTTTGTGTTTTAATTAGTGTGTGTGCCAAGTAGAACCATTGGGAAGACTTGTGTAAAGTTTATGTGATCATGCTGTAAAAAACAGAAAATTTAGCGCTCACGAGATTGGCTGTCATTTTTTACTGGAGAGTGATTTTTAGTTAATTATTTTTGCAGATAATTAATAGACAAATTCCTCACGTCCACAAATTTATTTCAATTTTTTAGAGTTACAGAAGTATTCGAAAGTTATAGATTACCGCAGACTGTTCTATTTTTGACAGATTCTGGTTTTCGTGTGTTGTTTGCTTATTTTGATAAATCTATGAGTAGTATCAGGGGGTATGAATCATAGAGAAGTTGGAATACAGTAGGTTTAACACCAATATAAACAAAGAATGAGTTCATTACAGTACCTTTGAGTGGTGGTTTATTTTCTTATACTAGCGGAGCTCGCGAGAATTTTGGCTAAGTTTTTTGTTGTGAAGTTTTCAAGTTTTGAGTATGGATTAGATGGACAATTGAACAAAGAGTGTCAAAAGCCTAAGCTTCGGGATGCCCAAGGCACCCCAAGGTAAAATTCAAGGACAACCAGAAGCCTAAGCTTGGGGATGCCCCGGGATGGCATCCCCTCTTTCGTCTTCGTCTATCGGTAACTTTACTTGAGACTATATTTTTATTCACCACATGCTATGTGTTTTGCTTGGAGCATCATGTATGATTTGAGTCTTTGCTTTTTAATTTGCCACAATAATCATTGATGGACACACCAATTGAGAGAGATAAATATTATTTATAATTAGTTAGAATACTCTATGTGCTTCACTTATATCTTTTGAGCTAGATAGTTTTGCTCTAGTGCTTCACTTATATCTTTTAGAGCACGGTGGTGGTTTTATTTTGAATAAATTATCGATCTCTCATGCAGCCTCTTAGAACAGCATCATAATGTGCTTTGGTTATAAAACCAGTCCTAATATGATAGCCATCCAAGATGAGTATAGTAAAAACTTTCGTACAAGTGCATTGAATACTATGAGAAGTTTGATACTTGATGATTGTTTTGATATATGAGGAGGGTGACATTAGAGTCATGCTAGTGGAGTAATTGTGAATTTGAGAAACACTTGTGTTAAAGTTTGTGATTCCCGTAGCATGCACGTATGGTGAACCATTATGTGATGAAGTTTGAGCATGATTTATTTATTGAGTGTCATCCTTTGTGTGGAGGTCGAGATCGCGCGATGGTTAACTCCTACCAACCCTTCCCCTAGGAGCATGCGTTGAATACTTTGTTTTGATAACTCTTAGAATTTGCAATAAGTATATGAGTTCTTTATGACTAATGTAGAGTCCATGGATTATACGCACTCTCACCCTTCCACCATTGCTAGCCTCTCTTGTACCGCGCAACTTTCACCGGTACCAGACACCCACCATATACCTTCCTCAAAACAGCCACCATACCTATCATGGCATTTACATAGCCATTCTCAGATATATTGCCATGCAACTTTCCACCGTTTCGTTCATATGACATGCTTCATCATTATCATTCACATAGAGTCATATTTTGTTCTAGCTTCGACTTGTAATCTTTGAGTTGTAAGTAAATAAAAGTGTGATGATCTTCGTTATTAGAGTGTGAGGAAACAAAAAAAGAGAGAGAAAGGCCAAAAAAAGATGGCCCAAAAAAGAGAGAGGGGGACTAAAAGAAAAAATAGGAAAGCCCCTTCAAAAAAAAGAGAAGGGACAATGTTACTATCCTTTTCCACACTTGTGCTTCAAAGTAGCACCATAATCTTCATGATAGAGAGTCTCTTGTTTTGTCACTTTCATATACTATTGGGAATTTTCATTATAGAACTTGGCTTGTATATTCCAATGATGGGCTTCCTCAAAATGCCCTAGGTCTTCATGAGGAAGCAAGTTGGATGCACACCCACTTAGTTTCTTTTGTTGAGCTTTCATACACTTATAGCTCTAGTGCATCCGTTGCATGGAAATCCCTACTCACTCGCATTAATATCTATTGATGGGCATCTCCATAGCCCATTGATACGCTTAGTTGATGTGATACCATCTTCCTATTTTTGTCTTCTCCACAACCACCACTCTATTCCACCTGTAGTGCTATATCCATGGCTCACGCTCATGTATTGCGTGAAAGTTGAAAAAGTTTTAAAAAATTAAAGTATGAAACAATTGCTTCGCTTAAACCGGGGTTGTGCATGATTTGGGTATTTTGTGTGGTGAAGATGGAGCATAGCCAAACTATATGATTTTGTAGGGATGAACTTTCTTTGGCCATGTTATTTTGAGAAGACATGATTGCTTTGTTAGTATGCTTGAAGTATTATTATTCTTATGTCAATATAGATTTTTGTCTTGAATCTTTCGGATCTGAACATTCATGCCACATTAAAGAGAAATACATTGAGAATTATGTTGGTTAGCATTCCACATCAAAATTTCTGTTTTTACCATTTACCTACTCGAGGACGAGCAGGAATTAAGCTTCGGGATGCTTGATACGTCTCCAACGTATCTATAATTTTTGACTGTTCCATGCTATTATATATTCTGTTTTGGATGTTTAATGGGCTTTAGTATACACTTTTATGTTATTTTTAGGAATAACCTACTAACCCAAGGCCCAGTGCAAATTGCTGTTTTTTGCATGTTTCAATGTTTCGAAGAAAAGGAATATCAAACGGAGTCCGAACAGAATGAAACCATCGGGAGAGTTATTTTTGGAACGATGTCTTCATGAGAGACTTGGAGTACAAGTCAGAGAAGAAACGAGGTGCCCACGAGGGGGTAGGGCGCGCCCCCACCTTCATGGGCACCATGTTGCTCCACCGACGTACATTTTCCTCCTATATATACCCATATACCCTGAAAACATCGAGGAGCACGAAGAAACCCTAATTCCACTGCCGTAACCTTTTGTTCCCGTGAGATCCCATCTTGGGGCCTGTTCCGGAGCTCCGCCGGAGGGGGCATCGATCACGGAGGGCTTCTACATCAACACCATAACCTCTCCGATGAGTTGTGAGTAGTTTACCACAGACCTTCGGGTCCATAGTTATTAGCTAGATGGCTTCTTCTCTCTCTTTGGATCTCAATACAAAGTTCTCCTCGATCTTCGAGGAGATCTATTTGATGTAATCTTTTTGCGGTGTGTTTGTCGAGATCTGGTGAATTGTGGGTTTATGATCAAGATTATCTATGAACAATATTGGGTTCTTTTCTGAAATCTTTTATGTATGATTATAATATCCTTGCAAGTCTCTTTGGATTATTGGTTTGGTTTGGCCTACTAGATCTATAGTTCTTGCAATGGGATAAGTGCTTGGCTTTGGGTTCAATCTTGTGGTGTTCTTTCCTAGTGACAGTAGGGGCAGCAAGGCACGCATAGTATTGTTGCCATCGAGGATAAAAAGATGGTGTTTATATCATATTGCTTGAGTTTATCCCTCTGCATTAAGTCATCTTGCTTAAGGCGTTACTCTGTTCTTATGAACTTAATACTCTAGATGCATGTTGGATAGCGGTCGATGTGTGGAGTAATAGTAGTAGATGCAGAATCATTTTGGTCTACTTGTCACTGACGTGATGCCTATATACAATGATCATGCCTAGATATTCTCATAACTATGCGCTTTGTATTAATTGCTCTACAGTAATTTGTTCACCCACCGTAGAATTCTGCTATCATGAGAGAAGCCACTAGTGAAACCTATGGCCCCGGGGTCTATTTTCATCATATTACTTTCCCTTCAACTAGTCAATTTGTATTGTCGTTGCTTATTTGCTTTATTTACTTTCTGTTCTTATACCAAAAATACCAAAAATATTATCCTATCCTATCTATAAGATCTCACTTTCGTAAGTGATCATGGAGGGATTGACAACCCCTTATCGTGTTGGCAACGAGGTTCTTATTTGTTTGTGCAGGAGCAAGGGACTCGCGCGTGGTCTCCTACTAGATTGATACCTTGGTTCTCAAAAAATGAGGGAAATACTTACGCTACAGTGCTGCATCACCCTTTCCTCTTCGAGGGAATACAACACAAGCTCGAGAAGTGGCAATCCACACCCATCCTAAGGGACAATTGAAAAAAAATGCTATGATCTAAGACCTATACAGATGGTGACTTATATACACATTAATAGTTATTAGTATAAAATTAATGAAGAAGTTCTCAAAAAATCACTGCCCTTGCTGGCACTATTGAGATGAAGCCCGCATGGCTATGAAATGGACCTCTCCGCCCTGTCCAACGGCAGGAACTCCGCTTTGCTCATTCTGCGCATATCTTCATGATGTTTGATGCATAGCGAAGCATGGATCTGGCGGTGGGGGAGAGGGTCTTGAGCCATGCTTATTGGACTTGGATGTATGATATTTTTTCTCCCATTGCAACGCACGGGCATGTTTTATAGTATTTACCAAATTCAAAGACTTTCTGTTGTGGTTTCAAAAAAATATTGTTTACCATAGTGTCCAGCAGCCAAGCCAAAAAGAGAAAACAAAAGTGCCTCTTAAGCCAACATAAATCACCACAATACAGAACTGAAATATGAGAATAAAGGAGAACACTTTACATAGTGCATAAATCTATAGCATAGCTTTCTAGAATAAAATATTACAAGTGCCTAAGCTACAATCGAGTATCATAAGTTGATGCGTCTCAGATTTGATGTTCTCTTTCACTGGAGTAAATTATGTCCACCGGTTATGTTCAACACGCAGAATGGATTTAATGAATTGTGTCATGGTGACTCAGTGGGGAATGTTATAGACATATTTTTGGGCCCGTAAAACTTCGAACCTGATCAAGATTTCGAAGAAGATGGGGTTGTAACTTCGCTTGAAATGTGGAGGGGCCAACCTACGTAGAATAGATAATATAACTAGATGGAAAGTGCGTCTTGCCGCACCATGCACCCCTACCAGGTGCGGTCATATCCAACTCGTCGACCATCCAACATAGTAGGTCATGCTTCATATTTGATAGATTGACATGACGAAAGAGAAACATGTGCAGGTTTGGAACATCATACCAAAAGCAATGAAGATCTACAACACAAAATAACTTATTTACAATGCAATGACATTATATCCAACTTGGTAGAACACGGTTCATATTCTATTCAGGCTATAACACGAATAGCTGAGCACAATGGCTACTTGTTACAGAATATATATTCCATAGATTGAATGAACTAAACACTAGTAAAAGTAATGGTTTTGTTAATTACATCACTTTGACCAGGTCATAGAAAATGTCACATGATTAGTCCTTCTATGATCCATAGGTCGTCCTCCTAATAGAAGCAACTTCAACTCCTAGGCCACTCCTAGGCGACCTTGCGCCGGTGGCCACTCCGGCTCCGGCGGCCACCCTCCTCCTCATGTCGGCAGCCACTCCGGTCATGGCATCCACACCACCCACAACATGGCTCCCTTTGCCCTCAACTTTGACCGTGGAAAAAAGATTCAAGAAAATATGAGGTCCAAGTTTGGACACCTGGTGGTTTTTTCACCAGGCTTTCGTCAAAGGGAATTCACATTGGTGGTTTCTTTCTGCAAATCATCTTTCAAGCTTGACAATCACATGGTTAGTGTTTCTCTTCATGCAATATTTGGTGGTTATGCTAAAGTCTTTAGGGTTCGTCTTCTGAAAGACATAACTTTCAAGTTTTTGGTTGCTTTAAAGTCAGTAGGTTTTGAGATCTATAATGCGGGTAGAATTGTTGAAAAATAGTTTGAGGTGGTTTTAGTCTGTGGAATATTGGTGTTCCAAACTGTCATACGGAAGGAATTTCATATTACGGTGAGCTTAATAAAGAGTGGACCTTGGTTTGGAGAAATGGCAAAGCAGTGGTTCCCAACTCCGGTAATCGCCGGAGCTATAGCACGGAGGTCCGAGCTGGCAGGTCAGTTTTCGAGCAGATATCGGGATCCATTCATGAGAGAGGTAATCTAGCTGCTGGTTTGAATTCGACTAGTATTAATTCGGATCTAATTAGGCCGCAAACTCAGACTCAGATGTTTCAACATCCAAACTCTGGCACGTACGTAGTGTGCCATCCATGCAGCGATCATGGGCACTACGTGCGTAACTGCTTGGCTCCTACCTGGGCTTTGGCCTTTTATTCGATTTAACTTGTTCCCGAGCCCACCTGTACAGGCTTGGGCCGAGGGCCTACCGGAATCCCGGTTTCGACGTGTGGGGCCGGTGCTCCCGATTAGGAAAGTCTCGACATTTAAGGAGCTGGTCAAGGACCTATTTCCAAATTTCCAGCCAAGACCGCTGCCTGCCTCCTCGCATTCCTCTGTTCTTACCAACTCTCCTTCCACCTCGATATGCTCTCCATCATCCTTGTCGTCACCGGTGAGGGCAGTGTTGGAAATATGCCCTAAAGGCAATAATAAAATGGTTATTATTATATTTCCTTGTTCATGATAATTGTCTGTTATTCATGCTTTAATTGTATTATCCGGAAATAGTGGTACATGTGTGAATACATAGACAACAACGTGTCCCTAGTAAAGCCTCTAGTTAACTAGCTCGTTGATCAACAGATGGTCATGGTTTCCTGACCATGGACATTGGATGTCATTGATAACGGGATCACATCATTAGGAGAATGATGTGGTGGACAAGACGTAATCCTAAGCCTAGCACAAGATCATGTAGTTCGTAATGCTAAAGCTTTTCCAATGTCAAGTTTGCTTTCCTTAGACCATGAGGTTGTGCAACTCCCGGATACCGTAGGAATACTTTGGGTGTGCCAAACGTCACAACATAACTGGGTGTCTATAAAGGTATACCACGGGTATCTCCGAAAGCATCTGTTGGGTTGGCACGAACCGAGACTGGGATTTGTCACTCCATATGACGGAGAGGTATCTCTGGGCCCACTCGGTAAGACATCATCATAATGAGCTCAATGTGACTAAGGGGTTGGTCACGGGATGATGTATTATGGAACGAGTAAAGAGACTTGCCATGACAAGATTGAACAAGGTATCGGTATACCGACAATCAAATCTCGGGCAAGTACTATACCGATAGACAAAGGGAATCGTATAAGGGATTGATTGAATCCTTGACATCGTGGTTCATCCGATGAGATCATCAAGGAGCATGTGGGAGCCAACATGGGTATCCAGATCACGATGTTGGTTATTGACCGGAGAGTCGTCTCGGTCATGTCTACGTGTCTCCCGAACCCGTATGGTCCACACACTTAAGGTTCGGTGACGCTAGGGTTGTAGAAATATAAGTATGTGGTAACCTGAAAGTTGTTCGGAGTCCCGGATGAGATCCCGGACGTCACGAGGAGTTCCGGAATGGTCCGGAGGTAAAGATTTATATATATGAAGTTTAGTTTCAGGGGTCACCGGTATTGTACCGGGACCACCGGAAGGGTCTCGGAGGTCCACCGGGTGGGGCCACCTATCCCGAAGGGCCCCATGGGCTGAAAGGGGAAGGGAACCATCCCATAGTGGGCTGGCGCACCCCCCCTTGGGCCTCGCCCTGGGCCTAGGGTTGGAAACCCTAGA
>LR738711.1:839857632-839949824 GCA_902687465.1 Secale cereale
GTTCTCACACCGTGCAAATCATGATACCCACACTATCAGAAAATTGCATATGCAGTGTTCACGGCATCTCGGAAGCTCCGACACTACTTTCAAGAGTATTTAATTACAGTAGCATTCGAAGTACCACTTAATGATATCATACACAATAAATACGCCACGGGACGCATAGCCAAGTGGGCCATCGAGCTCTTGCCATTCGAAGTAGCGTACAAACCACGCCGGACTATCAAATCTCAGGTGTTGGGCAACTTGGTTGCAGACTGGACTGAAGGCAAACTCCCTAAAGAGTACGGAGCATACTCCCACTGGACCATGTATTTCGACGGCTCCAAAATGCTAGCCGGATTGGGGGCCGGCGTCATCTTGATATCTCCAACAGGGGATACAGTCTGTTACGTACTACAAATAATGTATACGGACTCAAACAATGCGGCCAAATATGAGGCACTACTGCACGGTCTCTGCATGGCCATATCCATGATCATACAATGCCTCGAGGTGCGTGGAGACTCAAACCTTGCAATATCTCATGTCAACGGAGAATTTGATGCAAAGGATTCAAAAATGGCAGCTTATCGAAACGCCATATTAAAAATATCGGCTCGATTTCAAGGGCTGGAATTTCACCATGTAGCTCAGGACAGTAACCAGGCAGCGAATATACTCACCCGCATGGGCGCTAAACGCGACCCGGTCCCGCCTAACACCTTTGTAGAAAGCTTGTTTAAGCACACTGACATGGTAGGACGAGAGCGGAGACGCTAATGCAGACCCGAACACGCCCCCACCAGCCGAACTCAATACAGATGTCATCAGGGATTCAGATATGGAGATAACATCCTTGGCTCATGAGATCATGGTTGTCATAGCCCCCTAGACCGAACCCTTCCTGGCCTACCTTAATAGGCAAGAACTACCCAATGACCAAAATGAGGCCCGTCACATAATTCGGCGTTCTAAAGCCTATAAAGTTCACGAAGGTGAATTATACAAGAAAAGCAATACTGGTGCTCTCCAAAGGTGCATTCTTCGAAGAGGAGGGACGGCAATTTCTAGCCTAAATACACACTGGCATGGGCGGCCATCACGCCGCAGCTCGGGCTCTCGTAACCAAGACTTTCTGAACATGCTTCTTCTGGCCAACTGCCCGAGCAGATGCTCAAACCCTAGTCCAACATTGTGTTGGATGCCAGCTTTTCGCAAATCAAAGTCATATTCCTCCCACCGCTCTAAGAATCATCCCCATTACTTGGCCTTTGTCGGACTCAGGGCTCCGCAAAACCCGTTAAGTTCGAACACAGGGGCGTAAACGAAGATCTCTCCCACTCAGGTCTACCTAGCGCCTCGCTCTTGTCTTAGTGGGAGGATTCAAGGAAACAATAGACAGAACACACAAGAGTTTATCCAGGTTCGGGCCACCGCATGGTGTAAGACCCTACTTCCTGCTTTGGTGGATTAGCCTCAGGCAAGCTGGGATACAAGCTAGTACAGTGGTTCCTGAGCTCAGGAGGTGAGCTCAGGAGGGTCAGGAGGCAAGTGTTCTTGTTCCTTGCGTGGTGGCGGAGTGTATCAATCGATCCCCTTCATAGTGGGAGTTCTAGCTACTTATATAGGTGGCCACGGTCCTCTTCCCCCGAAATGTTTAGGCGGGAAGGGATCCCACAACGGCCATTTTTGAGCGGGAACACAAGGACATTCCTACCCTGACAAAAGCAGTCTTCGCCTGCAAAAGGATCAGGCGATGACACGGTGGTGGGCTCGACGATGACATCCTCCTTGTAGTCCTTGCAGTCTTCGGTCTCGTTGCACCAATGAGGAAACCTTTGCCCCGCTCCTCGGGAACTCGCGGCTGCGTTGTCCCCCTTACACCGAAATGGTAACTGCATCGTTTGCGCGCGCTGGCACCCGCTGGCGTAATGCATCACTGCTGATATCACTGCCTCCTCCTGAGGTAGGCTTGGCCTTGGATTCTACGCCCCTCCGGAGCACTGTGCTGAGGCTGCTCCTGAGGAGGTCTCGACGTCGTTCTCCTCGCGAGGCTTGGCCCCCTCGCGAGGGTCTTGGTCAGCTGGTTGATCAGCTGGACCGTACCAGGCCGTAGTAGGAGCTCGTCGAGGCCCGCAGACACGCAAGTCTGGGTACCCTGGTTCCCAGTACGCTGACAGTAGCCCCCGGGCCCAAGGCGCGCGCGGAGTTGGCTTTGGGGTGAAGCCTTAGTCGAGGACGAAGCGCCGCGGGGCCCAAAGGCTACGGGCCAGGCGGGCGTGCGACGGTTGGATGGGACGCGGGCGTCCCCGCCCCCCATGCAGTCTTGGTAGTCGTGCGCCTTGCTAATCGCACGACCGGTAGGGCTTCTTGCTGCTGCCTCTGCTTTCTGGCCTCCAATCGCCCCCTTTCTTCACTTGCCTTCTCTGCCCCTTCCCCTTTGGCGTCATGCTGCGCAAGGCGAAGAAGAGGGGGGACAGCGAGCCTGCCATGTCGCCGCCGGTGCTGGAGCCGGCGCTGGGCCGCTCCGTCATAGTGAACCAGGAGGGTATGGACAAGGTGCATCGCGCCTTGGCCGATGCATCTAACGAGTGGGGGCCGACCCGGGTCTGGCTTGCTTCCCGGCCGGTGGCGGAGCTTGGTGCCAACGATATCCAGCTTCATCTCCATGCTATCTTTGGGGGGTCTGTTGGAAATATGCCCTAGAGGCAATAATATAAGAGTTATTATTATATTTCCTTGTTTATGATAATCGTTTATTATCCATGCTATAATTGTATTGATTGGAAACTTAAATACATGTGTGGATAAATAGACAAACTTTGTGTCCCTAGTAAGCCTCTTCAGGACTAGCTCGTTGATCAAAGATGACCGCGGTTTCCAGGTCATAGACATGAGTTGTCATTTGATAACGGGATCACATCATTAGGAGAATGATGTGATGGACGAGACCCAAACGTTAAACATAGCTTTTGATCGTATCAGTTATCGCTATAGTTTTCTACATGTCAAGTATAAGTTCCTATGACCATGAGATCATGTAACTCACTGACACCGTAGGAGTGCCTTGTGTGTGCCAAACGTCGCAACGTAACTGGGTTACTATAAAGGTACTCTACAGGTATCTCCGAAGGTGTCTGTTGAGTTGACATGGATCGAGACTGGGATTTGTCACTCCGTGTGACGGAGAGGTATCTCCGGGCCCACTCGGTAATACGTCATCTCAATGAGCTCAAACTGACTAAGTAGTTAGTCACGGGATTATGTATTACGGAACGAGTAAAGAGACTTGCCGGTAACGAGATTGAACTAGGTATAGAGATACCGACGATCGAATCTCGGGCAAGTAACATACCGACGAGACAAAGGGAACTGTATACGGGATTACCTGAATCCTTGACATTGTGGTTCATCCGATGAGATCATCGAGGAACGTGTGGAAACCAATATGGGTATCCAGATCCCGCTATTGGTTATTGACCTGGGAGTATCTCGGTCATGTCTGCATAGTTTCCGAACCCGCAGGGTCTACACACTTAAGGTTCGGTGACGCTAGGGTTGTTAGTGAGAACAGTGCATGGTAACCGAAGGTTGTTCGGAGTCCCGGATGAGATCCCGGACGTGACGAGGGTCTCCGGAATGGTCCGGGGACGAAGATTGATATATGGGATGAGAGTAAACGGAGTCCAGAATTGTTCTGGGGAACATCGGGAAGGAATCGGAGAACCGAAAGGTGTTTCGGGGGCCACGGTAAATGTTACGGGCCCTATGGGCCATAAGTGGGGAGACGCAACAGCCCACACAAGGGCTGTGCGCCCCCCTAGGCTCCTCCACCTGCGCCTAAGGGGCTGGGCCCCCCTAGGGCAGCCGCACCCCTAGGACTTGGGGGGCAAGGCGCCTGGGGGGGAACCCTAACCCTGGCCGCAGCCCCTCCCCTTGGCCGCCACCCCCTAGGGGGAACCCTAGGGGCGCCCCCTCCTCTCTCTCCCCCTATATAAAGAGAGGTAGAGGGAGGGCAGCAATACAAGTTCGTGCCTCGGCATTGCCCTCCCTCTCCACGAATATCTTCGTCTAGTTTGCAGTGCTTGGCGAAGCCCTGCTGAAATTCCTTCACCACCATCTCCACCACGCCGTCGTGCTGCTGGGTTTCTCCGTCAACTTCTCCTTCCCCCTTGCTGGATCAAGAAGGAGGAGACGTCCCCGAGCTGCACGTGTGTTGAACGCGGAGGCACCGTCCGTTCGGTGCTGGGATCTTCGTCGATTTGAATCGCGGCGAGTACGACTCCATCAACCGCGTTCTTGAACGCTTCCGCTTAGCGATCTACAAGGGTATGTGGATCCGACTCTTCCCTCGTAGATGCATCTCCTAGATTGATCTTGGTGAGCGTAGGAAAATTTTTGTTTCCCATGCAACGTTCCCCAACAGTGGTATCAGAGCTAGGATCTTGCGTAGATGTCTTCACGAGTAGAACACAAAGGGGTTTGTGGGCGTTGATGTTTAGATTGCTTCCTTCTTTGGTCTTTCTTGATTCAGCGGCATTATGGGATGAAGCGGCCCGGACCAACTTTACATCTCCACGTACATGAGACCGGTTCCATCGACAGACATGCGACTTTTGTTGCATAAGATGGCTGGCGGGTGTCTGTCTCTCCTATCTTAGTTGAATCGGATTCGACGAAGGCGGTCCTTGTAGAAGGTTAAATAGCAACTTAAATATCACCGTTGTGGCTTTACGTAGGTAAGAAGCGTTCTTGCTAGATACCCATAGCAGCCACATAAAACATGCAACAACAAATTAGAGGACGTCTAACTTGTTTTTGCAGGGTATGTAAGTGATATGATATGGCCAAAGACATGATGAGATATATTTGATGTATGAGATGATCATGTTGTAATAGTTAATATCGACTTGCATGTCGATGTATACGGCAACCGGCAGGAGCCATAGGGTTGTCTTTAATTTTTGTATGACCTGCGTGTCAATCATTAAGCGCTATGTAATGCTTTACTTTATCGCTAAACGGTAGCAATAGTAGTAAGAGCATGGTGGGCGCGCGACAACCCCGATGGCGACACGATGATGGACATCATGATGATGGGGATCATGGTGTTACGCCGGTGACGATGGAGATCATGCCGGTGCTTTGGAGATGGAGATCAAAAGCACGAGTTGATGGCCATATCATGTCACTTATGATTTGCATGTGATGTTAATCCTTTTATGCATCTTATTTTGCTTAGGACGACGGTAGCATTATAAGATGATCCCTCACTAAAATTTCAAGATAAAATTGTGTTCCCCCCGAGTGTGCGCCGTTGCGAAGGTTCGTCGTTTCGAAGCACCACGTGATGATCGGGTGTGATAGACTCTATGTTCGCATACAACGGGTGCAAGCCAGTTTTGCACATGCAGAACACTCGGGTTAGACTTGACGGGCCTAGCATGTACAGACATGGCCTCGGAACACGGAAGACCGAAAGGTCGAGCATGAGTCATATAGTAGATATGATCAACATGAAGATGTTCACCATTGACACCACCTCATCTCACGTGATGATCGGACTTGGGTTGGTGGATTTGGATCATGTCACGCTCGGATGACCAGAGGGATGTCAATTTGAGTGGGAGTTATAAGTAATTTGATTAGTTAAAACTCACTTATCATGAACAATAGTCTAAGATGTCTTTGCAAATCTTTTGTTGTAGATGGCTCCCGCAGTAGCTCCCTTGAATTTTAATGCGTTCCTAGAGAAAACTAAGCTGAAAGATGATGGGAGCAACTTTGTGGACTGGCTCCACAATCTGAGGATCATCCTCACAGCTGCCCAAAAGGTTTATGTCCTAAATGCACCGCTAGGTGAACCCCCCGCTCCGGCCTCTGTGGACGTTATGAACGCCTGGCCGTCGCGTGCGGATGACTACTCAGTAGTGCAGTGTGCCATGTTGTATAGCTTGGAAGGAGGACTTCAAAGGCGTTTTGAACATCATGGAGCATATGAGATGTTCCAGGAGTTGAAGTTCATCTTTGAGAAGAATGCCAAGATCGAGAGGTATGAGACCTCCGATAAATTCTTTGCTTGCAAGATGGAGGAGAATTCGTCTGTCAGTGAGCACTTACTGAAGATGTCTGGGTACTATACCCGCATAGCTGATCTGGGACTTGTGTTCCCGGAGGAGGCTATCATTGACAGAATTCTCCAGTCACTCCCACCTAGCTACAAGAGCTTCGTGCAGCATTATAACATGCAAGGGATGAACAAAACCATCGCCGAGCTGTTTGCGATGCTAAAAGTCGCTGAGTCAGACATCCAGAAGGAGCATCAAGTGTTGATGGTCAATAAAACTACCAGTTTCAAGAAGAATGGCAAGGGCAAGAAGGGTAACTCTAAGAAGGGTGGCAAGGCAGTTGCTCATCCAGTGAAGAAACCCAAGGCTGGGCCCAAGCCAGAGACTGAGTGTTTCTATTGCAAGGCGAACGGCCACTGGAAGCGGAACTGCCCCAAGTATCTGGCAGACAAGAAGGGGGCCAACAACAACAACAAGCAAGGTATATGTGATATACATGTTATTGATGTGTACCTTACCAACTCTCGTTGTAGTGCCAGGGTATTTGATACCGGTTCGGTTGCTCACATTTGCAACTCTAAACAGGAACTACGGAATAGACGGAGGCTGGCGAAGGACGAAGTGACGATGCGAGTGGGGAATGGTTCCAAGGTTGATGTGATCGCCGTCGGCACGCTCGCTCTTCGATTACCATCGGGATTAGTTATGAACCTGAATAATTGTTATTTAGTGCATGCGTTGAGCATGAACATTATATCTGGATCTTGTTTAATGCGAGACGGTTACTCATTTAAATCAGAGAATAAAGGTTGTTCTATTTATATGGGTAATATCTTTTATGGTCATGCACCCGAAGTAGGGGGTTTATTCTTATTGAATCTCGATAGTAATGATACACATGTTCATAACATTGATGCCAAAAGATGTAGAGTTGATAACAATAGTACCACTTTCTTGTGGCACTGCCATCTGGGTCATATCGGCGTGAAACGCATGAGGAAGCTCCATGCTGATGGACTTTTGGAATCTCTTGATTTTGAATCACTTGACACATGCGAGTCGTGCCTCATGGGCAAGATGACTAAGACCCCGTTTTCAGGATCAATGGAACGGGCAAGTGACTTATTGGAAATCATACATACTGATGTGTGTGGCCCGATGAGTGTCACGACGCGCGGTGGATATCGTTATTTTCTCACCTTCACTGACGACTTAAGTAGATATGGGTATATTTACTTGATGAAGCATAAGTCTGAAACGTTTGAAAAGTTCAAGCAATTTCAGAGTGAAGTTGAGAATCATCGTAACAAGAAGATCAAGTTCCTACGATCTGATCGAGGGGGAGAGTATCTGAGTTATGAGTTTGGCAATCACTTAAGACAATGTGGAATTGTTTCACAGTTGACGCCACCTGGAACACCACAGCGTAATGGTGTGTCCGAACGTCGTAATCGAACCCTATTAGATATGGTGCGTTCTATGATGTCTCTTGCCGATTTGCCACTATCATTTTGGGGATATGCGTTAGAGACGGCTGCATTCACTTTAAATAGGGCTCCATCCAAGTCCGTTGAGACAACACCGTATGAACTGTGGTTTGGTAAGAAACCTAAGTTGTCTTTTCTCAAAGTTTGGGGTTGCGATGCTTATGTCAAAAGGCTTCAGCCAGAAAAGCTCGAACCCAAAGCGAACAAATGTGTCTTCATAGGATACCCAAAAGAGACGGTTGGGTACACCTTCTATCTCAGATCCGAGGGCAAAGTGTTTGTCGCTAAGAACGGGTCCTTTCTCGAGAAAGAGTTTCTCTCGAAAGAATTGAGTGGGAGGAAGGTAGAACTTGATGAGGTTATTGAACCTCTGCTTCAACCAGAGAGTAGCGCAGCACAGAAAGATGTTTTTGTGGAGCCTGCAACGGTTGAAGAGGAAGCCAATGATGATGATCAAGAAGCTTCTGATCAAGTTACTACCGAACCTCGTAGGTCGACAAGGGTACGCACTGCACCTGAGTGGTATGGTAACCCTATCTTGGAGGTCATGTTGTTGGATAACAGTGAACCTACGAGCTATGGAGAAGCGATGGTGGGCCCGGATTCCGACAAATGGTTAGAGGCCATGAAATCCGAGATGGGATCCATGTATGAAAACAAAGTATGGACTTTGGAAGTATTACCTGAAGGGCGGAAGGCCATTCAGAATAAATGGATTTTTAAGAGGAAGACGGACGCTGACGGCAATGTCACCGTGTATAAAGCTCGACTTGTGGCAAAGGGTTTTTCACAAGTTCAAGGAGTTGACTACGATGAGACTTTCTCACCCATAGCGATGCTTAAATCCGTCCGAATCATGTTAGCAATAGCTGCATATTTCGATTATGAAATTTGGCAGATGGATGTCAAAACAGCGTTCCTTAACGGTTTTCTTAAGGAAGAGTTGTATATGATACAACCGGAAGGTTTTGTCGATCCAGAGAATGCTGACAAAGTTTGCAAACTCCAGCGTTCCATTTGTGGGCTGGTGCAAGCATCTCGGAGTTGGAATCTTCGCTTTGATGAGGTGATCAAAGCGTTTGGGTTTGTACAAGTTTACGGAGAAGCTTGTATTTACAAGAAAGTGAGTGGGAGCTCTATAGCGTTTCTAATATTATATGTGGATGACATATTGCTGATTGGAAACAATATAGAACTTTTGGATAGCGTGAAGGGGTATTTGAACAAGAGTTTTTCGATGAAGGACCTCGGTGAAGCTGCTTTCATATTGGGCATCAAGATCTATAGAGATAGATCGAGACGCTTGATAGGACTTTCACAAAGTACATACCTTGATTAAGTTTTGAAGAAGTTCAAAATGGATCAATCCAAGAAGGGGTTCTTGCCGGTATTGCAAGGTACAAAGTTGAGTAAGACTCAATGCCCGGTGACTGCGGAAGATAGAGAAAAGATGAGTGTCATCCCCTATGCTTCAGCCATAGGCTCTATCATGTATGCAATGCTGTGCACAAGACCAGATGTCAGCCTTGCCATAAGTATGGCGGGAAGGTTTCAAAGTAATCCTGGTTTGGATCACTGGACAGCGGTCAAAAATATCCTGAAGTACCTGAAAAGGACTAAGGAAATGTTTCTCGTTTATGGAGGTGATCAAGAGCTCGTCGTAAAGGGTTACGTTGATGCAAGCTTTGACACTGATCCGGATGACTCTAAGTCTCAAACCGGATACGTATATATTCTCAACAGGGGAGCGGTAAGCTGGTGCAGTTCCAAGCAAAGCCTGGTAGCCGATTCTACATGCGAAGCGGAGTACATAGCTGCCTCGGAGGCGGCAAAGGAAGGTGTCTGGATGAAGGAGTTCATAACAGATCTTGGAGTTGTGCCTAGTGCATTGAACCCAATGACTCTGTTTTGTGACAACACTGGTGCCATTGCTCTAGCCAAGGAACCAAGGTTTCACAAGAGGACCAGACACATAAAGCGACGCTTCAATTCCATCCGCGATTCAGTCAAGGAGGAGGACATAAGCATTTGCAAAGTACACACGGATTTGAATGTTGCAGATCCGTTGACGAAGCCTCTTCCACGGGCTAAGCATGATCAACACCAAGACTCTATGGGTGTTAGATTCATTACCTTGTAATGCTAGATTAATGACTCTAGTGCAAGTGGGAGACTGTTGGAAATATGCCCTAGAGGCAATAATATAAGAGTTATTATTATATTTCCTTGTTTATGATAATCGTTTGTTATCCATGCTATAATTGTATTGATTGGAAACTTAAATACATGTGTGGATAAATAGACAAACTTTGTGTCCCTAGTAAGCCTCTTCAGGACTAGCTCGTTGATCAAAGATGACCGCGGTTTCCAGGTCATAGACATGAGTTGTCATTTGATAACGGGATCACATCATTAGGAGAATGATGTGATGGACGAGACCCAAACGTTAAACATAGCTTTTGATCGTATCAGTTATCGCTATAGTTTTCTGCATGTCAAGTATAAGTTCCTATGACCATGAGATCATGTAACTCACTGACACCGTAGGAGTGCCTTGTGTGTGCCAAACGTCGCAACGTAACTGGGTGACTATAAAGGTACTCTACAGGTATCTCCGAAGGTGTCTGTTGAGTTGACATGGATCGAGACTGGGATTTGTCACTCCGTGTGACGGAGAGGTATCTCCGGGCCCACTCGGTAATACGTCATCTCAATGAGCTCAAAGTGACTAAGTAGTTAGTCGCGGGATTATGTATTACGGAACGAGTAAAGAGACTTGCCGGTAACGAGATTGAACTAGGTATAGAGATACCGACGATCGAATCTCGGGCAAGTAACATACCGATGAGACAAAGGGAACTGTATACGGGATTACCTGAATCCTTGACATTGTGGTTCATCCGATGAGATCATCGAGGAACGTGTGGAAACCAATATGGGTATCCAGATCCCGCTATTGGTTATTGACCTGGGAGTATCTCGGTCATGTCTGCATAGTTTCCGAACCCGCAGGGTCTACACACTTAAGGTTCGGTGACGCTAGGGTTGTTAGTGAGAACAGTGCATGGTAACCGAAGGTTGTTCGGAGTCCCGGATGAGATCCCGGACGTGACGAGGGTCTCCGGAATGGTCCGGGGACGAAGATTGATATATGGGATGAGAGTAAACGGAGTCCAGAATTGTTCTGGGGAACATCGGGAAGGAATCGGAGAACCGAAAGGTGTTTCGGGGGCCACGGTAAATGTTACGGGCCCTATGGGCCATAAGTGGGGAGACGCAACAGCCCACACAAGGGCTGTGCGCCCCCCCCTAGGCTCCTCCACCTGCGCCTAAGGGGCTGGGCCCCCCTAGGGCAGCCGCACCCCTAGGACTTGGGGGGCAAGGCGCCTGGGGGGGGGGAACCCTAACCCTGGCCGCAGCCCCTCCCCTTGGCCGCCACCCCCTAGGGGGAACCCTAGGGGCTCCCCCTCCTCTCTCTCCCCCCTATATAAAGAGAGGTAGAGGGAGGGCAGCAATACAAGTTCGTGCCTCGGCATTGCCCTCCCTCTCCACGAATATCTTCGTCTAGTTTGCAGTGCTTGGCGAAGCCCTGCTGAAATTCCTTCACCACCATCTCCACCACGCCGTCGTGCTGCTGGGTTTCTCCATCAACTTCTCCTTCCCCCTTGCTGGATCAAGAAGGAGGAGACGTCCCCGAGCTGCACGTGTGTTGAACGCGGAGGCACCGTCCGTTCGGTGCTGGGATCTTCGGCGATTTGAATCGCGGCGAGTACGACTCCATCAACCGCGTTCTTGAACGCTTCCGCTTAGCGATCTACAAGGGTATGTGGATCCGACTCTTCCCTCGTAGATGCATCTCCTAGATTGATCTTGGTGAGCGTAGGAAATTTTTTGTTTCCCATGCAACGTTCCCCAACAGGGTCTCCTTCCCCCTTTCTCCGCCATCTTCTACGTAGTGCTCACGCATTATCAGATTCGGGCGTTACACCTGGACCCTTGGTCCATCATACTGTTTTCCGGTTTCGCATTCCTGTGTGAAGCTTTCATTGGCGTTTCCCCTTCTGTGGCCTTGCTTCGCCACTTCTTCGCCATCTCCTTGGTTGACAGGGGGCAGCGCTCGGGGTGCGTGTCGTTGCGCACGATGGAAGCGACTGCTGCCTCCGGAATTGACTTCTCGCTTCACCCAACCACAATAGGTTTCGCCGCCAATGGGTGTTCGTTGACGCCGCCTCGTATAGCCCCGAATTCCATCTTCCTGATGCACCGGCAGTGCCGAACTCGGGCTGGGGGCATGAGGCCCTTTCAGATCCACGGGCGGAGCCAATAATGCGCCGACTGGCCAACCTGAGGAGAAGCGGATTGACCATGGCGATGGTGGTGAGGGACTTCCTAGTCCTCCATGTCGCCCCACTCCAGCGCCATTCCAGCCCCATGTGGGTTCTCGATGATCGCGCGCATCTTCAGCGGAAGCAGCTCCCTCCTGATACGCTCCAGGGGCTGATGTGGCTGCTCGTCGGTGGAGTGCCTCAAGCTCGCCCTGGTTCCGCGGTTCCCTTGTACTTGGCTCATGTAGCCAGAAGGGCTTGCTGAAAGGATGCCCCGCTTCGATGCGTGGGGGCTGATCCCGGGAGGCACCACCGATCTCCGTGACGATTCCTCGGTGGTGTCCGGGCTCGCGAGCCCGTCCTTCCCTTCCGGGGCGGACGCACCTGGCGGAGCCCCTGGCCTGGGGTCGACTCCGTCCCTGGAGCGAGTGGATGAAGCTCAAGCATCGGTGTTGGCGGCGGTGACGGAAGGTGCTGAGGCGCCGCTGGCTCCTGAAGCAACCGAGGGGGAGGCGCAGCGGCCTCCAGTCGAGGCGAGTCCAGGAAGCGCCACATCAGGGAGCGGGGCACCGGCCGCGGGCGCCTGTGGCGACCTTGCTTCGGGACTAGGCATATCTGCCTCAAGCAGCCTCCACTCGTCCTTCACGACGCTAGGCAGGAGGCGGAGGTTGAGGAGCGTCTTCGGCCCTGCCCCGAGGGCCCTGAAGAGGATGAAGCTGACTGTACCAAGCAGGTGCGTGTCCTTCAGTTCTTCATGTCTTTCCCAATGCGGTTCTGCTAACCCCTCGCTCCGTAGGGTCTCTTCCAATTTGTCCTCGCGCCACTCGATGAGGCCCGCAGAAGCCTCCGCCTGCATCCCTCCTCCGGACCATGCCGAGCCTTCGGGAGGCCTCACGCGAGCTCTTGAAGCCGTGCCCGGATCTTACTGTGCAGGTCGTGCTCCCAGCCCCCGAGCGTTTCTGGGGAAAGGCAACTCTTGGCACGTCGAGGGCCCGCTTCGTGTCCCGGGTCTTGCCTTCACTATGGGTCAGCAAGCTCTTGAGGCAGCTCGAGCAGCTGTCCGTCCACCAGGACCACGCCTGATCCCTGCGCCGGAGGTACCGCGTGCCCCCGGTGCTAGCCCCGAGGCACACGCTGAACACGAGGGAGAGGGGGAGCCCCTTTGGGCAGTGCGGATGCCGGGGACGAGCCCGGCCGTCTTCTAGAACTTGCAGTGCGCAGGAGCGTGGTCCGTCATGACCTTATGCGGGAGGCGTCGAACGCCCTGAAGCATCTCGAAGTGGAGGTTGCTGAGGTAGATGGGCGTGTCGAGGATGAAGGTCTGCTTCTGGCGAGGGGTTGGCGCCAGCTAAGGACCGGCGTCAACCTGAGCCAGCTGCAGCATGAATCGGCCCTAAGGAAGGCGGAGGCGTCGGCCGTCGCGGCTCAGGAGGCTCGAGAAGCCGAGCGCCACCTCGCGGCCACCGAGGAGCATGAGCGCGAGCTTGAAGCCTCAAACGCCACGCTCGAGCGCCAGGTTCGTGCTCGAAGGGCTGCTCTTGCCGCACCTGTGGTTGATGTTGATAGTCCAGCGGGCCTCTCGGCGCGGCAGGAGGCGCTGGACCTTGAGGCGATGGAGCTGAGCATGGATCGCGAAAGCCTGGAGACGATGGAGCGCCAACTAGCCGAACCCGAGGGCAACCTTGATGATCGCGAGGTCGTCGCGAAGAAGGCTGCCAAGGAGGCGGAGCGTCTCCGAAAGGATTACCGCGAGAAGCTGGGGCTTCACGAGACTCGCTTCGCTGATAAGCGCAAGGAGCTTCAGAAGGAGATCACGGCTTTTAAGAGCAAACTGGCGGATGCCAAACGTCGTCTGCAGGTGTCGGAGAAGGCTCGCGTTACAGCCGAGCGTCGCGAATGGGCGTCGAAGAAGGCCTGTGCCGAGGTGGAAAGCCGCGAGCGGGCGTCGGAGGAGGCTCGCACCACTGTCAGGGCAGAATTGTCCTGCTTCCACCAGCAAGTGGAAGACATTTCCACCCTCGCGGCTCGAACTTCTGAGGAGGCCGCACGAGTCTGTGGAATGCAGCACACCCGCTCGGAGATGTTTGAGGCCCTGCGGCACCGGGCCGGCCGGGCCCTAGGAGAACTTCTTGGCTCAGGGGTCGTCGGCCCCCTGGTTAATGACGACGCCGGGTATCTCGGGTTCTTTACCAGGGTGGTGGAGCGTCTTGAAGGTGGCGTCAGGAAGGCTCGGTAGCTCGTCGAGGAGCAAAGCCACTGCGTCCTGAGGAGCGCGGTCTCCCGCATCTTCGGCAACTTGCTCCATCTTGACCCTCATATGGACTTTGAAGCCCTGCTGGAGCCTGCGCCTGAGGCGGTCGCCGGCCCCTCGGAGGATTGGGTGACCGACCACGTGGACGCGTTGGTGACGGAGCTCGTTCTAGCTATCGATGATGCGCCGATGCTTGGGGGAGCGACACCGACAGTTCCGACGAAGGCGTCAATGCTTAGTCCAGTTCCTGTTGTAAATTTGTTATTCGTTGTGGCTTTAGAGCCGGGTGAGATGGGTGTCACGAGGCTTAAACTTTTGATGATGTAATTGAGCACTGTAAGGATAGGTTTTTAGGCACTCCTATGCTTGTTCCTAAGGCTGTGGCCTTAAGCCCTTGCCGCGTGTCAGGACGGAGCGTCCGCCGACCTCGTTCGGGCGCGCCTCGCGAGTACCTGCTGTGAGAGCAAGAGTGGTTGGCGGTCCGGCCGCGGATAACACAGAACGTGCGCCCACGCCCCGGCCCCTGCTCGCGAGGAGTGACAGGGCGGGGTTGCAGACGTAGCCCAGCTCGGCTGAGCAAGACAAAAAACGGACTGGCAAGGTAACACGGCAGAAATCGCAAAACACAGACAAAAATTCTCCCTTTATTCAAGAAACGGGTCGCGCGGTGGCGAGATCGGCTTGAAAAAGTGGATACAGTGGGAGCAAATGCGAATGGTAAAAAGGAGGGGCCGCGTCTGGCCCCTGAGCAGGTCTTCAGTTTTCTCCCCGGCGCGGAGCATAGGGCTACCACCAGCGGATGTGGGCATAACCATTGGGGGTAGTCTCGACGGCCAGCGCGGAGCATGGTGCATCCACTCGGCGTGGGAGGGAGCCCCCGAGGTCCTAGGGCGATGCTCCGGAGACTCCCGGGCGTGTACAGCCCCACTCATTATTACGTGAGAGTGTCACGAGCGGAGATCTACTGACGTGCCCGCCCCTTCACTTTGAGGGCCCCGCCCAGCACTAGTCTGATCCCTCATGAACTCACCCGGAGGCGGCATTCATGAAGTGGGACACTGCGCATGATGGGGGGATGGGACCTTGGCCATAGGCCCCCCTCCGAGCACCAGGCACGCCTCTCACGCGATCTCCGAGCGCTCTTTGCCTCTGAGGGCTAACGTCATTCAGAGACGTGGTGTCTTGAAGTGCGAGGGGAACCCCGCCCTACCCATGCGCCTAATGGCCCCTGAGCCCTTCCTGATAAGGGTCGGGCCCAGCGGGTACGGGATTTCGTGAGTAGGGGGACGGAGCCGCGGTCTTGGGCCCTCCTAGTGCGCGTAGGATGGGCTGCCGTACCGCCTCCAGATGCACCCTCCGCAGCCCGGGGGATGGTACGCCGGGAGGCGCGGCGTCTTGAGGTTGAACGGAGGGGGGAGAAGGCCCCTCCCCGCGCGCATCATACCCGCCGCCAGCGAGCCCCTGGTGAAATCCAGGACAGGCTCATGCGCGACGGGTCATGCACGGGGGGACGAGGGCCTGACCCGGGCCTTCCCTTCCCTTTCTGTCTTGACGTGGCAACCAGAGTAGCCCCCTGGCCTGCCGAGGCTCGGGGCCAGAGACGTTGTTGGCCCGAGTCCTACGGCTGGTGCTGCGAGTGCTGGCCCTCGCAGGCACCAGCGCGCGCCTCATTCGCACTCCATGGCCATGGGCGATGATGATGAAGGGTTGAGGGCTAGGAGTGGGGGATCTACCTCCCGACCTTCCGCTCCTAAGCCCCCTTATGCCGGCGCCTGGTTGCACCCGCCGTTCGGCGTGGTCCTGGGGTCGCCTCCTGGTGGCTCCTCGACGGCGGCGGTTCCTGAATACAAAGGGCTTCAAGGCAGAGGAGCGGCGTCATATGCAGGGTTCAGCGGATCATACCCCATGTCGCCCTCGTAGGTCACCGCGGGTCTTGACCATACGGGTGACCGGGTGTGGCTGGGGCGGCACCCGGTCCCTCACATCGTCATGTGGAAGCAGAATGGCTCGGCTCCGGTGCTGGCAGCATCGAGGAGCTCGGCCACCGTGAGGAGTAGCACGTCGTGGCCGCTATCAAGCAACCGGAACCTTAGCAGTTCCCTTGCCACCAGTATCGTGACCTCATGTTTGCCATCTCGCGCCGGTCCCGTGAGCTTACTGTTGCGTGCTCGGTGGCCCGTGTTGCCGCACGGCCTTGGCATCGAGTGGGCGGTGGCTTCTGCTGGTCCTCTGGCGGCGGGTTGGTGATGCTCATCGTGTCGTCGGCCCCGATCAAGGATGGGTGGCGGCGAGTCCCGCGGCCGAA
This sequence comes from Secale cereale, assembly GCA_902687465.1. NCBI lineage: Eukaryota > Viridiplantae > Streptophyta > Magnoliopsida > Poales > Poaceae > Secale > Secale cereale. Next base: position 839,874,054 of record LR738711.1, read on the forward strand.
GGGCGACGCCTGAGCGGCACGGGTGCCACGGGTTTCCGCACGCGTCTAGTGCGCCTCCGCCATCTTGGTTACGGTTTGTTGGAGCTGGGCGACGCAGGGTTGATGGACGAGAGCTAGGCGAGGTCATCGGAGAGGCGAGATTTTGACACGCCCCCTACCTGGCGCGCCAAATGTCGGATTCAGGGCTCCGCAAAACCCGTTAAGTTCGAACACAGGGGCGTGAACGAAGATCTCTCCCACTCATGTCTACCCTAGCGCCTCGCTCTAGTCTCAGTGGGAGGATTCAAGCAAACAACAGACAGAACACACAAGAGTTTATCCAGGTTCGGGCCACCGCGTGGTGTAAGACCCTACTTCCTGCTTTGGTGGATTAGCCTGAGGCGAGCTGGGATACAAGCTAGTACATTGGTTCCTGAGCTCAGGAGGTGAGCTCGGGAGGGTCAGGAGGCAAGTGTTCTTGTTCCTTGCGTGGTGGCGGAGTGTATCAGTCGATCCCCTTCACAGTGGGTGTTCTAGCTACTTATATAGGCGGCCACGGTCCTCTTCTGTAATGCCCAGGATGGGACTATATCTCCTACGTGTCGAGGCACGACTTAAAGACATAATCCCATTCTGGAATGATCGCAAGTTTAGTATCTTTGCACAACTCATGTAAAAATGGGGATGGAAAACATAAAAATAGTTGGCTTACACTCGCCATGTCACCCAAATACATTACATGTTCAAACATCATTCAGAGAAACATCACTGCCCATCTAAGGGTAAAATCCAAATGACAAGATACCAAACATAACATAAACCACAGGTCTAGATCGAATCCTAGTAGAAGCTCTACTGATCAGCCGGATAGTTCACGTAGTAACGGCTACGCTCCTCGTCGTACTCCCAGTCTAGCTCAGTGTCATCACCAGTGTAACTCACCATCGTACCTGCATCTGGTGTGTTGAAGTAACTGTGAGCCACAGAGGACTCATCAATCCCGTTCCCGGGTAACATGACTATTTAAGCCTTGGGTGTGGAACAAGGCTGAAGAAAGAATAAGAATAAGTGGTTGCAGCAGCACTAGCCTAGCTTACGTAAAAGAGAGCGAGAAGAGAAGGTGCCTCGGTCGAGAGAAGATCACTAAGTGATCCTAAACTAATCAAGTCAAGCATAACCCCACAGTGTTCACTTCCCGAATCCCTCTCGGAAAATGACAGTCACAGTACTCACGCTGGTAGTGTATTGCAACATGGTGTCAAGTTTTCTACAACCGGATATTAACAAGCTCCCATCTGCCACATAACCGCGGGCACGGCTTTCGAAAGTTCAAAGCCTGCAGGGGTGTTCCAACTTGGCCCATGACAAGCCCACGATCCGCGGAGTCGCAACTCCAAAGGTGGGAAGACCCGAGTATTCTCGGAATCCCGTGCTCAAGATACTCAGAACTAAGGTAAGGCTAATCCAGCAAATCCTCCCGGCGTGCCGACACCCTGACAATAGCCGCGCGTATTTAGTCTCAGGCCACAACCGGATGAGACATCCTACAGGTGTATACCAATCCTCGAGTTTCCTCGTGGTGGCCCCGCAGTCCGCTCAGTTCGGACCAACACTCATGAGGAGCACTGGCCCGGGGGGTTGTTGATTAAGAACTCGGGTTTGCAAGACCCTATGCAAGTTTTTATTAGTTAGTAGGCGAATAGTACCAATGTTGGGACTTGCCGGAAAAGACTTAGCACTTAGCGGTTTATCGAGGGGGTCCCATAACCCCAATCGTGTGAGGAACGCATAATCAAGGAACATAACACCGGTTTATACGGTTCCTAGCGGCATGAGTGGAACAAATCACCAAGCAAAAGGCTTAGCCTTCCACCCATTGCCAATATATAGATGATTTCATTTAAGCATTTATATAGTGTGATATAACCCAAAAAACTTCAACAGGAAGCAAGCATCTTCGACTTCACCTGCAACTAGCAACGCTATAAGAGGGGCTGAGCGAAGCCTACGTATAGCCAATCAATGGTTTGCATAGGTAGGGTGGTTAGACATGATCATGGTTACAAGTAGGAGGCTGACATGAAAGACATGGGCATCGAGGCAAAACTATATATCGAGACTTCTAGCAATAGGCAAAGATAGTAATGGTATCCGGGTTCGGTCATCTTGCCTGAAGATTTGCCGATGGGATCGTAAGAAAGATCCTCGTTCTCAACCTCGGTGGTAACCTCGTTCTCGTACTCGTACTCAGCTTCCGGCTCTACTCAACACAAACACACAAGGCACGAAATCAACAAGATGCAATGCGCACACAAAAATATGTTGGATGCATGACGGATGCACTATGGGAGCACAAGGAGCATGACAATATGCGATCAAGCCAAAAGCTTCAAAACATTATAACAATAGGATATTATGAATCTACATGAAAAATCACACAAGTTTCATATAGGACTTGCTCCAATCGGAGCTACGGGCTAAAAGTTACACACAAAACAATAAACATGCGAAAGCTGAAAATTACAGCCACATAGCAACTTCGGAGCAATAGATAAATGAGCTATAGCACTCAAACATCATGGCAATGAGCATGGACATAAACTAGACATATCCTACAGAAAATAAGTCCATTGGAGCACCCCCAAAGGAGCCATGGATCAATAGCAACAAGCTATGACATATTGAACTTGACAACAAAATCCTGACAGCGGTATTTTATTGCAACTTGGGAGCAAAAGTTAAATATGCTACAGCCACTCAAATAAGCATGTCAGAGCATGAATAGATAGCCAACAATATATACTACAAGGAATCATCAAGAGTCACCCCAAAACTATCATGGATTGGCCTAGAACAACAAGCAAACATGGCATCTAGAAATTACAGATTCCAGACTTAGTGAAATTTCACCAAGTGTTAAAACAGCAGTTTCATCATGGCATCTTTGAGAGAAAGTTTAAGTCACCTCAAAGCTAAACATGGCAAGTGGTAAGCACCACAGCAAAGTACACATGATGGTGAATCCAAAACACCTAAGCATGCATCATGGGGACAAAGACAACGATAGCAATGAGCTCCTCTACGAGGCATTTCGTAACAAAGTTAACAACATTACAGCCACATGCACTTTTGCAATGGAGATAAACATGGCAAGATTAATTCTATCATGCAAGTCTAAGCAATCATCATGTAGAGCATGACAAGACGAACACGTCGACATATCATTTGCATCATTTGGATAAACATGCAAAAAGTTATCACCTTGCAAAGATGGCATGAAAATAACTACAAACAGCAGTTTATAACAATATGCACTCTTGCAACAGATATTTAAGCATCTAGATGACCTCAAACATGCATGGCATAATGGAACAAAATGTAGTACGTGACTCCACGAACAATTTGACATATCATTCACTCAAATCGGAGCTACGCACAAAAAGTTATCACCGTTACAAAACTGCATCAGAGATCAAAAACTACAGGACTTGGAGGAATTTCGGGGCAACCTCAAGGCGGTCAACGCGGGGTCAACGGGCGGCGCGGACCGGGCCGGAGAAGCGGATCGGGCGCGGGTTCCAGCGGATCGGGCCGGGGTCCTGGCGGATCGGGCCCGCGGCTCGGATCCGGATGGAATCGGTGGCAGACCCGGCGGCTAGCGGGCCCGTTGCGGCCGCGGATCGGGAGCCTGGCTCCTGGCGCCCGAGCGGCGGCGCTGGCTCGAGGAGAAGCGGGGCGAGGCGGAGCGGGCCCCGGGAGGATTCGGCCCACCTGGCGGAGCCCAGCGGCAGGACGACGGGGTTCCGGATCGGGGAGTCGGGCCGGCCCAGCCGGCCGAGATCTGGATCGCGGCGCGACAGGCGAGGGGACCGGCTCGCTCCTTCGAGCGGGGCGGCGCTGGAGCTTCGAGCTCCCTCGGGAGCCTTCCGGCGGGGAGAGGCAGAGGGGCCGGCGGGGTGCCTGGCCGGGGCGGCGGCGGTGCCCGACCGGCGCGGCGTGGCGGCGGTGACCGGAGGCGGCCGGAGGTGGTGGCGGCGGTGACCGAAGGCGGCCGGAGGTGGTGGCGTTGCGGATTCCGGCGATGGTCCGGCGAGGTCCTCCGGCGAGCTCCGCCGGAGTGGAGGAAGAAGGCTGGAGGTAGGAGAAGAAGGGGGCTAGGGTTTCCTAGGGCAAAAATTGGGGAAGGTGGACAAATATATAGGCACAAGGAGCTAGGGTTGTCCAAATGAGGTGTGGTGTTCGGCCACGCGATCAGAATTGGATGGCCTAGATGAATGGAGGAGTTTGGGCTGGTTTGGTGGGCTGTTGGAGGGGTGTCTTGGGCCTCAAAGTGGAGGTACTTTCAGCCCACGAGAATAACTGTTGGAGCACCAAACGAACTCCAAACGCGACGAGATTTGACAGGCGGGTTACACATACGAAAACAACAACACACGACAAGTCTCGCGCCAAACCGGTAACGTTACACGGCCAAACACCAAAGTAGGCCTCGGGGATGCCACGGACACGTGAAGGAGCTCCGGAACGCGAAACGGACAACGGGAAGGAACGCGTGGGACCGGATGCAAACAACAACACAAATGCAATGCGATGCACATGACTACATGATATGAATGAATGCCACACACGCACACAACAAAACGACGAAAACCCGAAAGACAAAGAACCCGAAAAGGAATAGATGAAGCCAGAGATATATTATATTGCCCAAAAGGGAAAGTATTACATCCGGGGCATTACATCTTCCCCCGAAATGTTTAGGCGGGAAGGGATCCCACAACGGCCATTTTTGAGCGGGAACACAAGGACGTTCCTACCCTGACAAAAGCAGTCTTCGCCTAAAAAAGGATCAGGCGATGACGTGGTGGTGGGCTCGACGATGACAACCTCCTTGTCGTCCTTGCGGTCTTCGGTCTTGTTGCACCAATGAGGAAACATTTGCCCCGCTCCTTGGGATCTTGCGGCTGCGTTGTCCCCCTTACACCGAAATGGTAACTGCGATGCTGGCGCAATGCGTCACTGCTGATATCACTGCCTCCTCCTAAGGCAGGCTTGGCCTTGGATTCTTCGCCCCTCCAGAGGACCTTGCTGAGGCTGCTCCTGAGGAGGTCTCAACGTCGTTCTCCTCGCAAGGCTTGGCCCCCTCACGAGGGTCTTGGGCAGACGGTTGATCAGCTGGGCCGTACCAGGTCGTAGTAGGAGCTCATCGCGGCCCGCAGACAGGCAAGTCTGGGTACCCTGGTTCCCAGTACGCCGACAGCCTTTTGCGATCTGGGGGCTGGATATGGTCGGACCTCTTAAAGGGGGAAGGCACAAAAAGAAATATTTGCTGGTCATGGTGGACATATTTACTAAAAGGATAGAAGCCAAACCAGTCAGAATAGCTGAGACAGTGCGAGTGATAGATTTTATATCTAGTGTAGTACACCATTATGGTGTCCCGCATAGTATTATCACAGATAATGGCTCCAACTTCACAACTGATGAGGTGAAAAGCTGGTGCGCCAAGTTAGGCATTAAACTTGATTATGCCTCCGTGTACCACCTGTTGACACACGAACACGTTATGTGTACCCTCGACGCCGGGGGTGATGCACCGCAACTCACGTCGAAGGAGACCCGACCAACAGCTCGATACGCAAAACAGTCGGGGCGCGCTTTTGAGACCCGAAACCACGCACACCCGGGAGGAACCCCATGAGGGAGTGCGACGGCAATGGTCTGCCCTAGGTCGATTCGCTCGCCTCTAGAGCCTCAGGATTCGTAGCTCTCAAACACGAAGAACAGCAAAGAACGAGAGAGAAAAACAATGGAGAGATAAAACATAGATAAAAAAGTAGTATATTAATTTGTTCGACTGTGTGTTGTTTTAATCGGCCATCACCCCTAACATATATAAGATGCGGCTGGAATTCCCGTACAAATAAAGGATTCATCTAAGATTTCCTTACAATAAAATTACATCAATTCACATCCTACAGTCCCAGTTCCAGCCCAATTCGGATTCAGCCCGAATCTGGTCCAAACTTCTATTTTGTTTCTTGCACATGCCGTGGAATTTGCATATGACCTCCGATTAAGAAGATTAAAATACCAAATTTGTGCGCCTCGACGAGACGACCAACTCTCCAGTTGATCATTTTTAAATAAGGTCATCTTCAATACTCTACAAGGTCATATTTAACTTCCAGTCGGATTTGGTCATGCAGTTTTCTTGATTGTTCGAGTCTTGCTGCAATTTCGTAGGTTGTATACTATCTCAGATGATGATGACTCCAAAATAAAAGTTGACCGTTTTGACGATACGCACAACTTTTGTGTATAACACTTTTCCAACCGAGGTCATCTGAGTAACCTTTCCAGCTCATCTCCAACTTCTGGTCGGATTGACTCTGACAGCCTCCACCGTGGCAAGCTTTTCACCTCGGCAAGCTTTTCACACCGGCAAGATTTCACTCCGGCAAGATTTCCACCCCGTCAAGGTTTCTATCCCAGCAAGCTTTTCACAACGGCAAAGTTTCACCCCGGCAAGAATTCCACCCGGCAAGGTTTCTACCCCGGCAAACTCACACATGCAAGCTTCCACACCGGCGAGCTTTCTGCGTCGGCAAGCTTTTCACGCTGGCATGGTCTCCACCCTGGCAAGCTTTCCACGCCGACAAGGTCTCCATCCCAGCAAGCTTTCCACGTCGGCAAGGTCTCCATCCCGGCAAACTTCCACACTAGCAAGGCTTCACCCCAGAAAGGTTCATTCAGTCGGCAAAGGCCGAATAACTCATGCGATCCATCAGACACCACCTAGATGGGTGTTTGGTCCCTCGCGGCATTTTTTTACTCACGACCAGTCCGAGAAGTGTTGCCTCTAACTTTTGCATACGAACTCGGATTGGGACAATTTTTATATCAAAATCGATCGTTTCGACGAGACGAAGACAATTCATGTAAATCATTATTTTCATCTGAGGCCGTCTTGGTGGCGTAATTAGGCGAATAGTGTTCTGAACACAAAATTTTAGTACTTCGAACACAACTTCGGCCTTAGAGATGAGATCAGATGGCTATGGCCCAAATATCGAAGTTTTTCTTTTTGAAGATACAGAACTTTCTCACTTGGAGTACTTTTCATTTTAGGCCATTTTAATTGTGTTCTTGACCATGCCAAAATCTGGTGTCAACACATGCCTCACTATTTTTCAGCAAAGCTTGTGTGCCAAAAAATAACTTGTACCTTGTTTGTTCTAAGGACGATGTCAACACTCCATCGGGCATTTGTTTTTCTCAGGGCAATAATTATGTATCGGCCATGTTTGTGCTAAGGGTGATAATCATATATCGGACATTGCCCACTCAGGCTTCTTGCCAAACACTCGGGTGGTATTTCTTCAAGTACTTGCCATTGAGAGCTCGAGGTAACAATGCCCCTTGTATGGATTCCACCAAATATGATTTTCCGGAAACTATTCTGGTAATCCTAAAAGGACCTTCCCAACTTGGAGACCACTTCCCGAATTTTCTATCTCTTGAACCAACTGGCAGAATCACTTTCCAGACGAGATCACCAACTTCAAAATTCTTCAATTTAACTTTCGTATTGTAAGCTCTTGCCACCCTCAACTTATCTCTCTCTATGGCCTTTAAAGCAACCAAATTTTTATCGGTGACCTCATCAATATTGTCCATCATCAAGTTATAAAAGTCTATTGTTGATAAATCATTCTGTTAGGCTATTCTCAAAGCATTCAAATTTACCTCCACTGGTGAAACAACCTCTTGACCATATACTAGCTCATATGGAGTCAGCTTCGTAGGACCATGCCTTGAGATTCTATGTGCCCACAAAACTTCAGACAACAACTGATGCCATCTCCTTGGATTATCCTCAACCTTCTTCTTGATGAGTTTGATTAAAATTTTATTGCTAGACTTAGCTTGCCCATTGGCTTGGGCATAATATGGAGAGGAATTGAGCAACTTCATGTTATTAGATTCGGCAAATTTCTGACTTGGTGTGACATGAAAGATGAACCTTGATCTGTAGTAAAGGTTTGAGGAATGCCGAATCTGTGAATAATGTGCTTAGTTATGAATTTAATTACCTTCGTATGTGTCATGTTCTTGAGAGATACTGCTTAAGACCATTTATTGAAATAATCAGTTGCCACAAATATGAACCGATGCCCCTTCGAGGAAGACGGATGAACTTGTCTAATAAAGTCTAAACCCCATCCTCTAAAAGGCCACGGCTTCAAAATAGGATGTAACATAGCAGCAGGAGCCAATTGAATATCGCCAAATTTTTGACAAGCTTCACACCCTTTATAATATCTGAAGCAATCATTTATCATAGTCGGCCAATAAAACCTAGCATGTCGCAATAACCATTTCATGTTGGGAGCCGACTGATGAATGCCACAAATACCTTCATGGACCTCTCCCATAGCAACTCTCGCTTGATCCTCATCCAAGAACTTTAAAATACATCATCAACCGTTCGGCGATAGAGACCATCATCTCTCATTGTGTATTTGAAAGCCATATGCCGAACAGTCCTATCGACCCTTCGACTAGAATCACACAAATAATCAATGATGGGTTTCCTCCAGTCTTGATTTTCTTCTGCATTGAATATTTCATTAGTGGTCGAAACGGTGGGCTCCGGTTCGGCCTCCCCTATGTTGGCAAGACTAGACATCGGCTTTTCAGAAATAAGAAACATGCCACGATCAACATGATAGCCGGATGCTTGTTGGGCCAACTCATTTGCTTTCCAATTGTCATGTCTAGATATATGAGCAATGCTAAAATAATCCAAAGTAAAAATTATATCTAGACATTTATCGAAATAAACATAAACTGATTTGTCAACACATTGAGTGACTTTGGATATTTGTTGCACTACTAATAATGAATCACCAAAAGCCTCAATATGTGTAGCACCTATGGAAAGCAACATCTCTAAGCCGAATAACAATGCTTCATATTCGTCTTGATTATTTGTGCAAAAATATTCTAAGCGGCATGAGGCTTGAAAAATAGCACCATGAGGAGATATATAAACAATACCAACACCTTGGCCATTGCTACAAACTGAACCATCAAAATATAATCTCCAAGGTATTAATGAAATAAGGTTTATATCAACATCATGCTGGTCATTAATCCGATGCTCAACAATAAAATTAGCAACGATTTGGCCTTTAATAGATTTTAGAGATTCATAAGCCAAATCATATTCAATCAAAGCATAAGCCCACTTACCAATTATACCACTAAGAATCGGCCTATGCAGCATGTATTTAATGGCATTGGTATGACAAGCTACTATGCATTCACTCGGCACTAAATAATGTCTTAATTTTGTGCAAGCATAATATAAGCATAGGCATAGTTTCTCAATAAATGTATACATTGTCTCAGCGTACAATAAACGCCTGCTCAAATATGTAATAGCATGCCCTTTTCCTTTGGTTTCTTGAGTCAAAACAGCACCAATAATACCTTCTTATGTTTCAATGTAAATCTTAAAGGGTTCCCTATGCTTGGGAGCTTTCATCACCGGAGGAGTGCACAAATAGTTCTTGATCATATCAAACGCCTCTTGCTGTTTTGCCCCCCAAGTGAAATCAACATCATTTTTTAACCGAAGGATACGAGTAAATGCATCAATTTTCCCTGACAGATTAGCTATGAATCTTCTCAAATAATTGACCTGGCCAGGAAACTTTTGCATGTCTATCTTGCATGTTGGAGCCTCCACTTTTTGTATGGCCTCTATCTTTTTAGGATCAATTTCTATGCCATCTTCATGAATAATGAAACCCAAAAATTTCCCAGTCGATACACTAAAGGCACACTTCGAAGGACTCATTTTCAGCCCATATTTCTTCATTCTTTCAAAAGCCAAATGCAAATCGTCTAAGTGAGATTCAAAAGCATCCGATTTGACAACAATATCATCAATATAGACCTCAAGTATAACACCAAGTAAATCACGAAAAATTTAATTCATAGCCCTTTGGTACATGGTGCCGGCATTCTTTAATCGGAAAGGTCATCACGGTCCACTCAAATAAACCAAGGAAATCGGGGCATCAAAAACCCGTTTTGGACATGTCCTCTTCGGCCATAAAAATCTGATTATACCCCGCATTACCAGCAAGAAAGCTAATGATCTTATGTCCAGAAGCATCATTAATAAGCATATCGGCTATTGGCATGGGATACTCATCTTTAGGTGTAGCTCTATTCAAATCTCTGAAATCAATGCACACCCTCAACTTGCCGGAGCCTTTCATCTCTACTGGTACAATGTTAGAAATCCACTCGGCATACTTGCAAGGTCTAATAAAGTTGCTTGTATGGTCTAAAACCTACCTTTATAGGTAACCGATGCTCCACCAGCTCTCGGCTTAAACCTGGCATTTCATGATATTCCCATGCAAAGCAACAAACATATTCTTTTAATAGCTCGATCAACTTAGCTTTATGATCGGCTTTTAAATTTCTGTTTACAAATGTCGGCCTAGGAATTGAATCATATCCTATGTTTATCTCTTCTAATGGATTGGCCGATGTAAAACCTATTCCTAATTTATCCATATCATCTAATGCCTCTATAGACTCATACATATCATTCTCACTGGACCGATATTTTATAAGACGTTTTTGTAACCACTCGGAATTAGAATCCATTTAAATATATCATTCCTTGGAGCCGATTGCACTCAGACAGCTTTACAGAGACGGGTACGAAGCCATTCTTGGTGCGCTGAGAAAATCAAATTCTAATAAGTTGCGCCCTGTCAAGCAAGTAGCATTGGGATGCTGTCAATCCACCGATGCATCGGCTAAAGCAACACAAGCCGAATTATCCGCATGATTGACCTCCACTTCATTATCCACCCATTGGATCAAAAACGGGTGCATAGTAGAAGGCATGCACTGATTTGCATGAACCCAATCACGACCTAGTATGACGTTGTAGTTACCTTGCACCTCGGCAACAAAGAACCCAGTAGCCAAAGTTTTGCTCCCAACCGTAAGCTCCACATACATCACACCTTTGGCCTCAGTTTTCTCTTTGCCTTCAAATCCATTAAGCAGCATATTGGTCTTGATCAATTGTTCATCAGGTAAACCCAATTTTTTGAAGACCAAATATGGCATAAGATTTACCACAGCACCACCATCGACAAGCATTCTTGCAAACGGCGATCCATTAATGTGACCTTTAATGAACAATGGCTTCAAGTGTATCACCGGTTCTTTTGGCTTCTAGAATATAGCATTATTAGGACCAAAATCTAGCTGAGCTACTTCCCCCTCTTCATCTATAGAACGAAATTCAGCAGGTAAGAAATACACCATATGATATCCATACCTTCGCGACCGGTGTAGGCTCATAATCCAACATATCATCTTCCTCCTCGGGCGTGTTTTATCGATTCTAAAATTTGTCCAAGCGAAGTGGAATCAATAGGTGGTGTGGATGATGTAATAGTAGTGGCATCGTCCTTCTTTGGTGGTGTAGTTGCTGCCCTGACGGATGTAGGAGACACTGCACCTTGTATTTTTTTAGGCATCCATACTTGTTTTGTAGGTACCATAGGCCGAATTTCATTGAACAATTAATCTCTTTGCTTCTCGGCCTCCTGTTCTGCCATCTCTTGACTCCTCATGCGCTGCAATCTCCTTTTTTGTGCCTTGGCCAGACCGAACGGACACCACTTTGGCTGAGTATATTTTGTATCCCTCCACTTGGCCTTGCTTGTGGTAGCTTCATGATCATTAGCCATGGGACCTTGCTGGACAACAGCCACATTTTTATTGGAACTAGACAGATTTTCAATAATAATCGGCTCTTTGATTGTTAATTCTTTAGTTCCTATCATAATGGTTTCAGTACTACTATTCCTCTCCTTTTGCTCGCTAGGCTCTGAAATTTCAGCACTTGGTGATTTAGCATGCCACACTTGCTTGACATCCCTTTTTTGATTATCTTGCATTGATCGAGTGACACCATTGTTCGAACGGCCTCGTGTGGGATAAGAAAGTCTGTCACGAACAGGCCTCCTTGATTCTGCCCAACCCGGATAAAAAGCATAAGGGGCCATTTGGGGCTGCCACCATCCTCCATTGAAGTCTCAGATATAGTATGGCGCATAGGGGGGTGGAGGCATCTCTGGTCCCGACACCCACGACCCATATGGCCTCGCATGATGTTGGAATTCTTCCAGAGGAGGTGACCTTGAGCGCTTCAAATTATATGACCTGAGTAGAGCTTGAACTGGCCGCTTTATTGGCATATTTGGACATCAACATATCAAAAATTGGCTTGATTTTCTTGCACTGCACTTTAGCTTCATTCCTCTTCCACTTGCCAACTTCTGGACTCTTGGGCTTGACGAATTTAACACGAGTATTTTCTTGAATTTGCGGTTGCCCCCAGAGTGTAGGATTCTTGATGGTGATCTTGATTACTTCCTTGCCATCGGGTTGCTTGTCAAGCACAATCTGTATCCCCAAGACCTTGTCAGCCTTCTTGTCTTTCCTGGGTTCACCAACAATGACTTTAGTTTTATTAGCAGATTCAGTTACTTCCGGCCGAATGAGTAGTTTCTTCCCCTCCAAATCAAGGGTGTTCATTGGAATGGGTTGTTTATCAATTTGCATCTCAGAAAAGTTCAATCGTCCATCATTAATGGCCAATTGTATCTGTCGTCGAAAAACATTGCAATCATTAGTAGCATGAGAAAAAGAATTATGATACTTGCAATAAGCACGTCGTTTTAGCTCTTCAAACGGCGGTAAAATATGAGATATTCTAATAATCTTAGCCTGCAGCAAAGCACCAAATATTTTATCGCACTTAGCAATGTTAAAAGTAAACTTCATCTCTTCATCACGATTATTATGAATCGGTTTCTGATCATTGCAAGTAAAGGGTTTGGCTCTGTCATATTCTACCATATTCATTTTTGGACGATCGGCTCTGTATCTATGCACTTCTTTGAGATCTTTTCTTCGGCTTTCCTGAGCCAAAGCCTTTTGTAAGACTTAGTTTAAATTTAAAAACTCATAGCCTTCTAGCTTTTCTCTAATGGGAGTTCTTAAACCACTCTGCACAAGGTCTGCCAAGTCTCTTTCAGTTATCACCAAACTATAACACCGGTTTTTTGTTTCTCTAAATCTCTTGATGTAATCGGAGACCAATTCATCATGCTTCTGTTTAACAGATGTGATAACTTGAGTTCATTGTCGCCGCTATAAAACTGATCATGAAATTTCTGCTCTAGCTGCGACCAAACCCGAATGGAACCATGTGGTAACGAAGAAAACCATGAAAATGTGGTACCAGTTAATGATAAAGGAAACGAACGCACTTTCAATTCATTTAGCGAGCCTCCCTCACCTAATTGTGCTAAATATTGACTGGCATACTCCCACGTGGTTTTCGTGCCTTCTCCATTGAACTTAACAAAATATGGAATTTTATATCCCCGAGGGCATTGGATGGCATCAAAGTACTCGGGATACGGCTTTTGGTAAATCCGATTCCGAGGTAACTCAACTCCAAAATTCTCTCGAAGCATCTTAGCCATTTCCTCTCTATGATTACCTAGACCATCATCCGCAGTGGACGATGAAACTTGTGGTAGTGGCATAGGAGGAGCAGAACTACTAGCTATAAGTAGGAACTATGGCATGTATCCCGAACCATAGTTTGGTAATGGCTGAGTGGTTGTAATTGTAGGTAGGGTTTGGTTCGGCATTGCCACCAAACCTGTCACGCTCATAATAGGATTAATATGTGCATCCACAATCTGATTTGTTTCGATAGGTAAATAAGACATTGGCATGGGAGGTGCCGATGAAATAGGTAAAGTCAGATTAGGGTTTTGCACGTTGGCAGCTATACCATAATTAGCACCTGACGATTGAGATATATTTTTCCGAGCATTTGTATTTTCTATGAAAGTTTGATAGACCAGATTGTTACCATCAACAATATGACTCTCAATCTTAGCCCACTGCGCAGGAGAAAAGGTAGAACTCATAGAGGGTTTAACCTGCTCGGCTTGAAGAGGAGGGAACTTCATTTCTTCAATCTGAGTGATGTTGCCTTGATGATCCTTCTTGAATTTTTCAAGGAACTCCTGCAACTCCTTCTCCTCGTGTGCTTTCTTGTACTCCTCATAGACTTGGCAATGATCGGCCTATATCTCATCAAGACTGGGCTTAATGATGTTATCGGCGTCTACCTCAGATGGCTTGGGAAGATCAGACATGGTGGATGATGATGATCGGTCTTCAGTTTCCCAGCGGTGTTGCCAAAAAGTGTGTTGACACACTAGCACATTACGTGTACCCTCGACGCCGGGGGTGATGCACCACAGCTCACGTCGAAGGAGACCCGACCAACAGCGCGATATGCAAGACAGTTGGCGCGCGCTTTTGAGACCCGAAACCCCGCACACCCGGGAGGGCCCCTGTCAGGGAATGCAAAGAACAAGAGAGATAAAACGTAGATGAAAAAGTAGTATATTGATTTGTTCGATTGTGCGTTGTTTTAATCGGCCATCACCCCTAACATATATAAGAGGCGGCTGGACCACCCGTACAAGTAAGGGATTCACCTAAGCTTTCCTTACAAGAAAATTACATCAATTCACGTCCTACAGTTCCAGTTCCAGCCCAATTCAGATTAAGCCCGAATCTGGTCCAAACTTATGTTTTGTTTCTTGCACAAGCCGTGGAATTTGCATATGACGTCCGATTAAGAAGATTAAAATACCAAATTAGTGCGCCTCGACGAGACGGACAACTCTCTTGTTGATCATTTTTTTTAAATAAGGTCATCTTCAACACTCTATGAAGTCATCGTTAACTTCTGGCCGGATTTGGTCTTGCAGTTTTCTTGATTGTTCGAGTCTTGCAGCAATTTCGCAGGCTGTATACTATCTTAGATGATGATGACTTGAAAAGCAAAGTTCACCATTTCAACGGTACGCACAATTTCCATTCGAGGTCATCTGAATAACATTTCGAGCTCATCTCCAACTTCTGGTCGGATTGACTCTGACAGCCTCCACCCTGGCAAGATTTTCACCCAGGCAAACTTTTCACACCGGCAAAGTTTCACCCCGGCAAGATTTGCACCCCGACAAGGTTTCTACCACGGAAAGCTTTTCACACCGGCAAGATTTCTACCCCGGCAAGCTCACACCGGCAAGCTTCCACGCCGGCGAGCTTTCTGCGCCGGCTAGGTCTCCACCCTAACAAGCTTTCCACGCGGGCAAGGTCTCCGTCCCGGCAAGCTTTCCACGCCGGCAAGGTCTCCATAGTGGCAAGCTTCCACACCAGCAAGGCTTCACCCCGGCAAGCTTCATTCAGCCGGCAAAGGCTGAATAACTCATGCGACCCATCAGACACCACCTAGATGGGTCTCTGGTCCCTCGCGTCACTTTTTTACTCAGGACCTGTCCGCGAAATGTTGCCTCTAACTTTTGCATACGAATTCGGATTGGGACAATTTTTATATCAAAATTGGTTGTTTCGATGAGACGAAGATAATTCATGTAAATCATTTTTCCATCTGAGGTCGTCTTGGGGGCGTAATCATCCAAATAGTGTTCTGAACACAAAATCTCAGTACTTCGAACACAACTTCAGCCTTAGAGATGAGATCAGATGGCTATGGCCCAAATATCAAAGTTTTTCTTTTTGAAGATACAGAACTTTCTCACTTGGAGTACTTTTCATTTGAGGCCATCTTAATTGTGTTCTTGACCATGCCAAAATCTGGTGTCAACACCACCCTCAAACAAATGGTCAAGTAGAAAGGGCCAATGGCTAGATAATGAGTGGCATTAAACCCCGACTGGTGTGCCCCCTACGGGAGTCAGATAAACACTGGGTTGAGGATCTCAACTCTGTACTCTGGGGGTTGCGGACCACATCTAACCAGACAACCGGATACATGCCTTTTTCATGGTGTACGGCGCAAAGGCAGTTCTGCCCTGCGATATTATTCATGACTCACCTCGAGTGCGCATGTATGAAGAGCGAGAGGCCGAGCTCGATCGGCAGGACGACCTAGATGGTCTCGAAGAGGAGCGTGATATCGTGCAGGCCCATTCCGCATTCTATCAACCACAGGCCAGGCGATACCATAGCAGAGAAGTGCGGGCCAAAACATACAATGTTGGCGAACTCGTGTTGCGCCTCCCAGAGAAGAAAAGGGACAAGCTCAAATCAAGATGGGAGGACCCCTTCATTGTTGATGAAGTACTCACCGGAGGAGCCTATCGCCTTCGAAACGCATCAGACAATTGCCTTGATCCGAATCCATGGAACCCTTGTTTTCTTTTACGTTTTCCTCTTCATTTCTTATTTGTTCACTACCGGAAAGTGTTCAGCTAAACCGAACTGTTATGGGGTGAACATTCTCAAATGTATATACCTCAAAATACATGGGGGCTTCTATAATGAAGCTCATTATTACAAGCTTATCGCTTACAGTACTCATGTCGTCTATTTCATACAGTCTATTCGCCATTATATGAACCTTTATGACTTTAGTTTTTGCCAAGCTGGGTTGCCTGGCTCCCGTGTTTATACCCTATGTTCCTAATTGTTCGGCTAGGGTGTAAAGGGAGCACCTCTGCGATTGTTACAACCGGGTAATCCGGACCTGTACCTCAGACGGGTGAAGCTGAAAGCTAGCGTTCCTCAGGGAATCATTGGTCGGCGGACAAACGCGAATTGCTTTTAGGCACGTACTGTTTCAATCTCACATGATAGACTTCCTATAATCCTGTTTCTTAGGATCCAAGCCTAGGCACGCATACGTACGCATGCTGACCTAGGGAAAGGAACCATTAACGGAACTATTCTCTTTGGAAGATATTCCTTATGTTAAATAGTAATATAAAATTACTCCTCGAACATAGCTTGTCTGTTCAAGCAATGATGACCGCATTTCCTAGTTTCCGAACATACTAAGTGCTTACTACAGGTATAGTATTCGGAAACACTCCAGCCCTTGGGCTTCGGAGGTCAAAGCGGAAGGTCTGCCATGACAATCTTTTAATAAATTCGGTCGGAGATAAGTTTGATGATAAAGTACATTGTTACATAGAATCAAACGCCTACTCTTCATCTATACCATCTATAAGACAGTCTAATTTACAGTCTTGTTGTGAAAAATTGGCGGTTGTCCTTACTTGGTCATATACCAAGCTAACCGGAATTTCTTGTCCATCTGGTCCCCGAGGACCAACCCAGGCCGTATGATTCAGATCAAGTCCGATGTAGCGTGTCTTCACCATAGCCCAGGCTTCTCGTGCACCTTCTCGACATGCTGATACCTTCCATAGTTTAAAGCGGCGCCGAGCTCCTTTGAATAAATTCACCAGTTCATCCATAATTTCTGGAGGAGAATCGGCTGGCCATAAGACTATGGCCATATTCTTCATGGCTTTACAAGCTCGATCATGTACCTTGGAGAGCTCTTGCAGCAGGCCGCCTTGGAATCCGAATACTTCTCCCTCGGGCCGCCCAGACAAGAAACCTACAGGAACAGTATTGTAAAACACTAAATCAAAGGATTATACAAAAGCTAGGTTCAAGGTCATACTAAATATGCTGCCTTTCAGCTTCTTGTTCTCGTTCAAGGCATCTGAGAGTTGGGCTCGTTTCTCCTTTAGCTCTTCGGCTTGCTTGATATTTGAACCCTGCTGTTTGTTCTTCTGCTCTATGGTCTGTGTTAATACACGTTGACCAGTAGACACTTGCCCTTCAGCGTGTTTTTCATCCGCCAGAGCAACCCTTAGCTTCTCCTCCAGTTGGTATGTTGATCCTGCCGCTGTAATTAAAACAATGTATATCTAAAAATCACAGTTGGCACAGGATCGTACTTTCCAGACACTATTGTTCTTACCATCAGATCCCTTCTTGGACCTCTTCGAATCTTCCAATTCAGCGATGACAACAGTTAACTTTCTCCGACATTCTTCAAGCTCTTTGGTTAATGCGTTATTCTTTTCCTTGAGTACCTGAGGATATAGCGATCCTTAAATCAGGTGGGCCAACTACTTCAAGTCTCGGGGGCTACTGGCATATGATTATTAAATCTACACGTTCTTACCCGCATATCCTTTGAAAGCTGGTGAGTGGCTCCAGCAAGTCCATCTCGAGCAGCTCGGATATATGCATCCGCAGAGCTGAGGACGTTGAACGCCTCTTCAGTAAAAGTTGGATCGCGCAATGGCCTCTTTTCACCGCCAATGATTCATCGCGCTCTCCACTTTGGAATTGGTAACAAATACCTCATCTGAATCCTCTTGGCGAGGACAATCCGGTGTTACGCCCGTATCAACCCTAGCCCTTGTGGATGGGCCCGGTACCAGATTGGTTGGAGCATGGCCAGCAGGATCCCCGGACACAGTCCGACGTATGCTCCTCCTAAAACAAGACAAAGCGGAAAACAATACAATTCGGCCTCGCCACCAAGCATATATTAAAAATTTATACCTCTTTGATAAAGGAGGAGGTTCGGTGGTGTCTCCGGTCTCCTTTTGTTTCAAAGACCCACCCTGTGCAGGTGTCGCCTTCTTGGATGACACCCTTGATGCAGTACGGCAAGATGAGAGTCGCCCCTTTTGAGCATGAGATAGTGTGGTGGGTGAGGCATGAAGGGAAGGCTCTATTTGAAGAGGTGTCTCCCGGGTACTTACGTGGGAGAAAGGAAGAAGTTCAGGGTAATCGGCTACAATGGCCACTTCTATGCCATCATGGCTTGCCTGATGGAAAACCCCATCCATAAGCTCTATAAATATATCTTGATCTTCTTTGAATCCAGGATCCATGTCTCGAACATGGTCTTTTGGTTGCGGGATTGGGGCTACGGACCCCTTCAACCACCTTCCTCCACTCCTATTGGAGATAGCCGAATTCTGTTCGGACAGCATGTCTCAGAAAAGATATTAAGAAACACTAACAATTAAGGAAAGACTTACCCAGTCAATGAGGTTATACATGGAGAAACCTTCCCTACATTTCAAGCAAAGAAAGTCCTCCTTCTCCCCTTTGTAAAGGTCAGCTGGGATGGCGGCTAGGGCGGCAGGATTGTCTAGACCTTTGCGTAGACAGCGCGAGGCATCGCCCTGCCCATTGTAATGCCACATGGGAAATCCTCTGGATTGAAGCGTATGAATGGATCGCGTTACTGCAATCGCCATTACTTTGATTATTGTCAGTTTGGAGTGGGCAAGTACTCTGATCTTGCTTACTAAGCTTTTAACCTCTGCATTGTCTTCTTTGTTGAGGCTTCGAGGATGCCAGTTGAAGCGTTTCTTTAAAGGAGTACTAGATAATTCAGGAAGGCCACGCCGGATAGGGTCCGGAAGAACAACTTCTTCAATGTAAAACCATTCCGAGGGCCACTCTTCGGATGTTTTCTTCGGAGTGCCGGACAGGTAACCTGTCTCTACTATGCACCACACTTCGGCGCCGCCACCTCGAATATAGATCCCTTTTGTGAGCGGGGGACAAGGCACAAGAATTTTTGCCATAGCTCGAAATGAGCCTCACAGCCTAGAAATAGCTCGCAAAGAGCGACGAAGCCGGCGATATGCTGGCTAGAGCCTAGCGTAAGAACATGTAGTTGGAGACCGTAAAACTCGAGAAATCCCCTGAGGAAATGATGGATAGGAAATCATATGCCTCTCAAAAGAAAGGAGAGAAAGCACACCCGCTCCTCTTTAGAAGGATTGGGGAAATTTTCCACCAAGGCTCCACTGTCGATGGAGGTTAATCCAGTCCGGATGGTAACTAGATCCTCGGGGGGGAGATATCCCTACATCTGAAGTTTATTCAGATGGGTGTGGGACACTGAACAGTTCTCCCAGTCGCCTGCTTGGGGGGGCATGAGAGTGTGAGGAAGAAATGGGAACGCCGGCCATGTTTGGGAGATTTTCCGTGGCAAGCTCTAAGGATTTTCGTGTGGTGTGGAATGGCATCTGAGATTTAGTCTCCTTAAATAGGCGCCTTCCTTGCATGGTCAAGGGGTTATTTGTAAAACTACCCAGACGGTTCACATTCGTCTGACATGTGGAAACTGAGGCGACGGCGGCAAGGAATCGACATGATAATATAAATATGGAGCCGAACTATCATCTATTCCGAAGAAGAACCTGCCTTGCAAGACCGAAGACGTGAAGCCGGATACAACCTCGTCATTGAAGGAAAGTTCGGGGGCTAATGAGGGAGTCCTGGATTTGGGGGTCCATGAGTATCCGGTCTACCGAAGCTGGGCCAGATAGATGGGCCGTGAAGATGAAGATAAACTGACATCCCCCATGTTAGGTTAGGATTCTTGTGTATGTAGAAAGGCAGGATAGATATCCGGGTGTAATGATTCCTTTCTTCCCAAGTAATCTTTGTAACCCTAGGCCTCCTCCGGTGGATATATAAACCAGAGGGTCTAGTCTGTAGAGGGTAGCAGAATCACAATTGCATAGGCTAGACTCTTTGGCTTTTAGCCACTACGATCTCGAGGTAGGTCAACTCTTGTAACCCCATATCCATCAAGATCAATCAAGCAGGAAGTAGGGTATTACCTCGATCGAGAGGGCATGAACCTGGGTAAACATCGTGCCCCATGTCTCCTGTTACCATCGATCCTTAGACGTACAGCTTCGGCACCCTTACCCGAGATCTGCGGTTTTGACACTGACAATAGGCTAATCAGGCAGAATCCTCACCCATTTGGAGATGTACTCATTTCTTTCACTAAGCACAATGAGGGTTGGAATCGGCGTCAGATGCACTGCAATAGAATTTGCTGGCTACTGTTCATATGAAGTGTCATTTGATTACTGCAATACTAAAGATATTCTTGGTGCGATTGCAAAACGGGGTAAAATTATTAGCTTGGAAAGAGAAGATGCTCTGAGAGGAAAGGTTCTCGTCAAAGCCATAGTAACTAATCTCATTGACATACCAAAGAGCATCAGGTGGTCTGAGGGAGAGTGTTTTGAGGAAGTTTCTTTGACCAGTTCAGTTGAGGTATTGCTGGAGGAAATGTTGGGGGTGGCCCTGCTGATGAGGACACTATACCACCTCTTGGGGTGGACCCTCATCCAGTGCCACATCATGCAAATGACTTTCCAGGTTTTCAACCAATGCCAATGAACAATATGCAGGCACAGAATGATGATTGGGATGAATGGGATGAGCAAGAAGATCAAGATCATTGGGCTTTTCCCTAGCCTAACAACCCTAAGCCAGTCCAACAACAAGCAGAAATACCTATACGTCAAGATGATGGTGCCCCAAACAGTAGTATTACCACAACTGTATCTTTGTCATATGGCATTTGGTCTCTTACACACACTACTAGTGAGAAAGTGAATCAGGGAGTTCCACTACCACCAATGGGCATGGGGCTGCACAATATTGCTTTGGTATATCAAGTAGAAGATAAAGAGGAAGATCTTCAGGTAGCATCAAATAATATAGAGGCTTTGCAACAACATGGGGAGATGGAACAACCACTGGATGTAGTGGAAACTAACAACCTTGGCCCTCATCAAGTTTATGAAACTGTTGTGCCAATGGTTGCTGATTCTGAAAATGCAAGATGCTCTATACCTATAACGAAGATGGTAGAACTAGATACAAGCAATGATAATAATCTCCCCAGAAAGACTAAATTGACTGATAACTCCCTGGAGTCTGATACAGTGGTGGCTACCAAAGGGGCAGAGATTAATCAAGCTTTGGTTGACATGGCAGTAGTCTGAAAGAGGATGTTCCAATTTCCCAGATCAGTACATCATCACATATGTACAAGAAAGGTACTGAGGGTTTAGCTCATTTTTAAAGCTCTCCTAACTTGTTTGAGTTTCAAAGAATTGCGGAATCTCATGCTTTGGATATTATTGATGGTTCTCATTTCATTTCCGAAGAAGGGTCGGATCTTTGAGTACAACACTTTGCTCCAGCAACTCGGGTGATGTTAACACATTCAAGATTGAGATTCCAGTAAGTTGGATTAATTTCATAACACATATACTGCTGACTCCTGATAAATTTGGTTGGACAATTCATTTCTTAAAATCTGAGTTGTGGAAAATGCTCACTTCAAATTGTGATTTTGAAGAGACTATTTTGTTTCATATCCCTGATGGATGCTCTACCACACAGGCACCTAGTTGTAAGGAGATTATGCAGGGATTGGTGAGGGAGTCCTAGATTGGGGGGTCCTCATGTGGCCGGAATAACTCCTGGTGGGCCGGACTGGTGGGCCGTGAAGATTATTATAGAATATCATCTCTCGTCTTCGGATAGGACTCCTGTATTCCTATAACGGCAAGTTTTAGGTTTGGGTGTAGATTTTCATTCCTCTTCAAGATGACATGTACAAACCCTAGGCCTCTCTGGTGCATATATAAACCGGAGGGTTTATTCCATAGAGGCTAGAGAAGAATCATAATATCATCATAGGCTAGACTTAGGGCTTAGCCATTATGATCTCGAGGTAGATCAACTCTTGTATTCATATCCATCCATACTAATATAGCAGGAAGTAGGGTATTACCTCGATCGAGAGGGCATGAACCTGGGTATACATCGTGTTCCCATCCTCCTGTTATCATCGATCCTCAAGACGCATAGTTTGGGACCCCCTACCCGAGATCCGCCGGTTTTGACACCGACATTGGTGCTTTCTTTGAGAGTTCCACTATGTCATCGACGGAAGGACTAATGGATCACATCGTCAACCGCAACGGCGACACTGAGGGAATTTTTGCTCCCGGCCAACTTTTCGTGTTCGGCGGCTTCGCGCTTCGTGCCAACACTGAAGGCCACCTTGAGCAGATCGAGAGCTACACCCCTGGCCAACATGTCAGATTCAGGAGCTTGAACTACGTTGCTGATATCTGTGGAGACTTAATCTTCGCCGAATTCGAGCCAGCGGCAACCTCTCTCTGCCACCATGATGATCATGACCTAATTTTGTCATCGGATCAGGAAATAGCATCTACAACAGTTCTGGCCCTAGATCCAGAAAAGATTGCGTCACCCGAAGACGGGAAGCTCAACCCCACCCGGGAGCCGCAGACTCTACGACATTGGAGCCGCACACGGACCCAACTACGAACGGGGTCTGTGTTACCTGAACTCCGGACTCAACTCCGGTTTCTGATTCCGAATTGTGCATAACCGCGCCCTTCAAATCCGATCAGGCACATATCGCCGAATTATGTGCTGCAGATATTTTCCAGCACTCACCCCTTCGCAACATGTTAAGGTCGTTAAGATCTCTCTCCTTGGATGAGAACACACAGCCGCACTATATCCTATTCGAACTGGAGGCTGATGAACTGCTGCACTATATCCAGGGGGTGAAGAATTTCGTTCCCCACCCACCACCCACTTGGTAGCCACGGTTGAAGATCTAACCGATCTACTTGACTACGCTTCCGAAGACTTCAAAGGGATGGACCTCAAAGCTGAAGTGGATCCAGATCAAAGCCGACCCATAACGGTGCGGTGGAAAGCTACTTCATCATACGACGTGTATATGGTGGATACACCCAAAGAGGCGGAAGGCAACGGTGAAAACAATCCCGTAGAGGATAAGCCCGCCGAAGAACCTCCCAAATGTCGGCGCCCAAAACTCCGAACTAAATCCCGTAAAGAAAAGGACAGCAACACCGTGACAAATGACAGTGACATTCTGGAACAAGCCGAAAACCCCGCTGACCTAGCGATAGAGCAGGAGGAGCGAGAGGACTGCGAACATAGTCCGAGGCCGCAGTCCGACGACAGCGATGCCCAAGATGGTGACTACGAATCGGTCTCCGAAGAAGAGGCTAGCCTGGATTATGAGGAATATACCGTCCCAGAAGAACCCTCCGAACAAAAACGCTTCCATCGGCGGCTTATAGCCACCGCACGGAGCCTAAAAAGCAGTAGAGACAGCTTCGAGCTGCACAAGACACGCTCAATGATAGATGGAACGAGGTGCTAGATGTCGAATAGAAACATGGCTTTCACGGCCAAACCAAGGGCTATCCTGAGCGTAAGCTGCTGCCCGAATTCGACGACGAGGCCGTTGCGCCTGTCCCACCGAAAAGTAACACCGCCAACAAGCTGGACCGACCACCTTGTGGACAGGATATATTCGCTAGCAATGGCGTAAACAAGCCCCCACCACCACCCCATAAAGGGAAGGAGGGTGCATCCCAAGTCTGAAAACACGATTTGCGTGAGGACCTGAACAGAAAAGCTAGCAAGACCAGGTCTATATTCGGACCTAGGGACCGAGCTCCCGCACGGGACGGTGGCTATCAAGCCAATCGCGCCGGTGACATACCAGTTCGGGGTCAATACCAAACATCACAACCATCGGACATACACCACGATATAGCAAGATACAGAGGAGCTTCACACCCTCTATGCTTCACCGATGAGGTGCTGGGTCATGATTTCCCAGAAGGGTTTAAACCCATGAACATCGAAGCGTACGATGAAACGACGGATCCCGCCGTCTGGATAGAAGACTTTATTCTTCACATCCACATGGCTCAAGGAGATGACATCCACGCCATCAAATATATGCCCCTCAAGATAAAAGAACCAGCTCGGCACTGGCTAAATAGCCTCCCAGAGAACTCCATTGGGAGTTGGGAAGAACTTGAGGACGCTTTTCGGGCCAATTTTCAAGTCACTTATGTCCGGCCCCCGGACACTGACGATCTAAGTCACATTGTCCAACAACCCGGGGAATCAGCCCGCAAGCTTTGGAATTGGTTTCTTACTAAGAAGAACCAAATCGTGGACTATTCAGATGCTGAAGCCCTAGTGGCATTTAAGCACAGTATCCGGGACGAATGGCTGGCTAGACACCTTGGACAGGGAAAGTCAAGGACAATGACAGCCTTAACTACACTCATGACTCGCTTTTGCGCGGGTGAAGATAGCTGGTTAGCTCGTAGCAGCACCAGTGACCCTAGAACATCCGAAGTCACGGATGGCAATGGAAAGCCACGACGTAACAAAAACAAACGTCGAAACAATTCTAGAAGCCCAGATGATACAGCGGTAAACGCCAGATTTAGTGGCTCCAGACCCGGCCAACGGAAGGAGCCATTTAAAGGCAACAAAGACGGTCCATTAAGTCTGGACAGAATATTAGACAGGCCCTGCCAAATCCATGGCACCCCAGAAAAACCTGCCAACCACACCAACCGTAAATGTTGGGTTTTCAAGCAGGCCGGCAAGCTAAACGCCGAACACAAGGGGAAGGAGCCTCAGAGTGAAGACAAGGATGAACCTCGCCAACCGAATATAGGGGGACAGAAGAAATTTCCACTAGAGGTCTAAACATTGAACATGATATATGCCACTCATATCCCAAAGAGGGAGTGCAAGCAGGCACTCCGAGACGTCTATGCCGTTGAGCCTCTCGCCCGAAAATTCAGCCCATGGTCAGCCTACCCGATCACCTTTGATCGCAGGGACCATCCGACTAGTATTCGGCATGGGGATTCTGCTCCTCTAGTGCTCAACCCAATAATAGATGGATACCATCTAACCCGAGTCCTCATGGTCTGCGGCAGTAGTCTCAATCTGGTATATCAGGATGCTGTCCGTAAGATGGGGATCGACCCATCAAGAATCAAGCCAAGCAGCCCGACCTTTAAAGGAGTGATACCGGGCATTGAACCTCACTGCACAGGCTCTTTAACATTGAAAGTTGTATTCGGTTCTCCCGACAACTTCCGAAGCGAAGAACTACGCTTCGACATAGCTCCATTCCGAAGTGGCTATCACGCTCTACTTGGAAGAACGGCCTTCCCCCGCTTTAATGCAGTCCCTCATTATGCCTATTTAAAGCTCAAAATGCCTGGACCACATGGCGTTGTCACGGTCAATGGAAATACGGAGCGCTCTCTCCGTATGGAAGAGGACACTTCGGCCTTAGCAGCCGAAGTCCAATGCGGCCTACTCAAGCCGGATAATCAGTCAACAGCGGACACAGCTAAACGTGTCAGGCACACGCTTCAGTGCGGCAACTCAGATGAACTTGAGCAAGATTGACAGCTACGCCCCCGTCGACTGCCCCATAAGGTGATAGCATATGTGCCTCGAGTACATAATTATGCCTTAAAAATTCCTTGGGCAATGACCGGGGGCACCCGCATATAGTCCATAGTTTGGCTAGACCCTATCCGGATTTTAAACTTACCTTCTCTAGGTTCATTAAACGAACCAGACTTGTTATGGCCACACCAGATCAATTTCTTGTTTTCAAGGTTTACTCTTTTTTCCCTTTCTACAGATGGCCATCATACTCACACATTCATGGACACATTACAGAGGAGGAAACGGCGCAGACTTGCAGCAGGGACCTGCACTAAGGTTTCTTTTTAGATTAAGATCATGTGTAAACCTTTTTTCTCTTTCTTGTTATATACCTTCTTGGAATGTAAAATGTCCAAAAAAGGTCATCGGCAGTATCTGTAAAGTCGGCGGCTCGCCGTACTATAGAGGGATATTAACAGAGCAGTTTTACTCGTATTATGTCCAGAGTTTTATCCACTCATCATCGAATGTTCTCTTCCAGCATCAGATTGCCATATGTGCCTTGTCAATAATGGTTTATTACCAGGGGCTGTAGTCAGCCCTGGTATAAAAAAGACCAAACACCTATAGGGAGTGTTCGGCATCCTGGATATTTGCATTATATGCATCAGTACTGAATCATGTCTTGGGTCAATAGTTGGGTTCCCCGGCTCTTGTGCTTACCCCTACGTTCCCGATTGTTTGGCTAGTGTGTAAAGGGAGAACTACTGCGATAGTACTTCTGGCTAGTCCAGTCAAGTACCTCAGTAGAGAAAGCCAAAAACTGACTGTCATGATAAGCGAGAACCTAGTCAGTAATTGCTACATCATGAGTTTGCATTGTATTCCCTCGAAGAGGAAAGGGAGATGCAGCACAGTAGCGTAAGTATTTCCCTCTGTTTTTGAGAACCAAGGTATCAATCCGGTAGGAGACTGATACGTCCAAAATGTATCTATAATTTCTGCTTGCTCCATGCTTCTTTTGTGTGATATTGCTATGATATTGATGCACTTCCATACACTTTGATCATATTTGGACTAACCTATTAACTCAGTGCACCACAGTACCAGTTCCTGTTTTCTGCTGTTTTTCTATTTCAGGTTTCCCCCATATTAAAAGTGCTCCAAAAATTCCAGGAAAAATCAGCGTACAGGAAGCTTCGCGAAGAACCAAAGATTGGCCAGAGGGGAGCCAGGGGAGGCCCAGGCGGACAACTGGCGCGGCCCGACCCCTGGCCGCGCCAGGGGGGCGCCTGGGGCCCCTGCTCCGCCTCTGGCTGCCCCCTTCGCATATATATCCCTCTCGTCCCGAAACCCTCGAGGCCAGAACCCTTTTTCTCGATCTCGCCTCTGTTCCGCCGCCGCAGCGCTTCCAAGATCGGGAGCATCAGGAGAACTCTTCCCGGCACCCTGCCGGAGGGGAGAACCACCACCGGGAGCTACTCCACCACCATGGATGCTTCCCGGATGAGTCATGAGTAGTCCACCTTGGACCATGGGTCCATGATCAGTAGCTATGTGATCTTCTCCTCCCCTCTTTGCTCTTCATGGTTTAGACCTCGTGAGCTGCCCTACATGATCGAGGCACATATGTAATCTTTCTGTTGTTGCTTTGCTGAGTTTGCTGGGATCTGATGGATTATGAGACTATGTTCAGATTGTGTTTGAGTAATATATTCGATTCACCTCTTTTATATCTTTGTTCTTGAGTAATTCTTGCATGTTCTCCGTTGTTGTTTATTGCTTTGGCCAGGTAGTAGGTAGTAACTCCAAGAGGGAGCGTTATGCTTGATTGTGGGTTCATGCCCCCTGATGACTAGCTTGAGTGACAGAAACATGAGTCTAGGGGATGTGTTGTTGCCACAAGGGAGAAAACAACGGTGCTTGTACTTGCGGGTGCAAGGATTGTTTACTTTACGCAAAGTTCTTTTAATGCAGTTGTCTGTTGCTTTGAGTTTACACTTTGGGTGGGATTCGCAACTTAATACCAGCGAGATGTTCTGGATAGATATCTCAAGGTGGATGATTACTAGTAGATGCAGATGGATTTCGGTCTACTTGCCTTGGCGTACCACCCATGCTTTTGAGCCTCTACCTTTCTTTGCAGCATAGTTAGCATTGGTTTGCGCACATAATCCTGTCAATTGCCGAGCTGTAATTTGTTTACCTCGCTTTGTTATTTTATCGTCTTTTGGGAGAGAGACATCACTAGTGAACATCATGGGACCCCGGTCCATATTACCACCGCTGATCACACCTTCTATGTACTTCCTGTTTTTATTTCCTAGTTGCAGTCATAGCTATCATTATTATCTCTTGTGTTTGATCCATTGTAAACAACAAGGCCGGAGGGATTGACAACCTCTCTGTACATGTTGGGAGCAAAGTTATCTGTATCTGTGTGTAGGTTCCGTCAACCGCTAAGTTTCTGGTGCCGTTGACACCTACTTGTCGACCCTCGGAGTCTCACGGGATTCGATCCTTGGTATCTTTGCCAAGGGAAATTTGCCACTACGCTACATCTCAACCTACCACTTGGGGTAACCAACGAGGGGCGAGAAGCCATCAAGCAAGTTTCTGGCGCCGTTGCCGGGGACTCCACTCTTCAAGATAGGGGAGTTGCACGCTATCTTTTATCTTTGATTTTTAGTCTTGTTAGTTTACCTTTCAGTTTTTGCTTTAGTGTCCCTTACCAAAAATCACAAAAATAGTTATCTTGCTTGCTGCTGCTATGGGTTCCACCAAAAACACTAAGTGGGAGGAGTACACCCCTTCTTCCATCACGCCAATCACCACAGTCGGGATCTACAAAAGTAATAAACCTTGTGATTATGTTAGTTTTAATGGAGAGTTATGCCCATGGCATGGTCTTCCAGGAAAAAAGTATGAGCCTCTGTTTAAAGTTGCTCCCACACTTCCCCAAACTTGGGAAGACGTCCAAGCTCTTATAATAGAGAGCAATTCAAACAAAGAAGATGACACTACAATTCTGCTCAATAATGATAAAATTGATTTTGATAATTGTAGTCTCTCAGAAGTTGTCACCTTTTTACAAATAATGGCTAAAGACCCCCACACTAGCACACTTAACCTTGCCTTCACGGAGCATATCACTAATGCTATTATCAAAGCTAGGGAGGAGAAGCTTAGGGTAGAAGCCTCCATACCTAGAAAGCTAGAAGATAGTTGGGATCCTATGATTAAAATTAAGTTGAATAACTTCTCTTGCTATGCTTTATGTGATGTTGGAGCTAGTACCTCCGTTATGCCCAAAAGAATGTATGATATGTTTGAATTGAAACCTTTTGATCCTTGTTCTTTTGGTGTTCGTCTTGTTGATTCTTCCGTAAAGAAACCTTTGGGGAAGATCGACAATGTTCTTATCATTGTCAATGATAATTATGTTCCCGTTGATTTTACTATTATGGATATTGAATGTGAACCTTCATGTCCAATTATTTTGGGACGTCCTTTTCTTCGCACCGTTTGTGCTATCATTGACATGAAAGAGGGGAATATAAAATTCTAATTCCCTCTCAAGAAAGGGATGGAACACTTCCCTAGAAAGAAGATTAAGTTGCCTTTTGAGTCCGTTACACGGGCTAGCTATTCTCTTACTCTTGATAAAACTTGATCTTCTCTTTTTGCATCATGCCTAGCTTAAAGGCATAAAAGAAAGCGCTTTTGGGAGGCAGCCCACAACGAATTAGGTTTTATTTTGCTTTTGTTGTGTCTTGATGTTTGTTACTACAGTAGCATCATCATTGTATCTTTTCTTTTCAGCTTTGTGCCAAGTTTAGCCTTCGATTGCAAGAAAGTTCAAAAGTTGTGACGTGTTGTCCAGAAAACATATTCTGTCCTTGGACAGAAAACTTCGAATAAAATCACCTGATCATCCTTTTGATCTGAATTTTTTTGACAGCGTGCTCTATACAATTGGCTTTCGAGCATCTGTTCTGAGTTTTTTAATTTGAGTTGCAGAAGTGCCCCGAAAAAATTATTTACTACCTGCTGGTCTGTTTTTCACAGATTATGTTCTGTTTTGCCTTTTCTTCGTTTTGCAAACCTTGAGCTTGCTTTTTCTTTGCAAAAACCTTTTGGCAATCTTGAGAAACAGTAGCTCTTCAAGATTATCTTTATTTCCAGTAGGGAAAAATTATTTTATTGTGGGTACTAACCTCGCTAATCAGATTATGATGAGTTATGTATGAAGGGAGTTTTCAAGTGTGCGAGGGAAGATGATAAAAGAAGATTCAGGAGGGTCAAACGCTCAAGCTTGGGGATGCCCCCGTGCACCCCCAAGAAATATTCAAGAAGACTCAAGCGTCTAAGCTTGGGGATGCCCCCATGCATCCCCTTCTCCATCAACAATTATCAGTTCGTCTTTCGTTCCACTATATATCACTTCATGCGTTATGTGCTATGCTTGGAGCGTCTTGCTCTTAGTTTCCTTTTTTTAGTTTTCTTTAGCTTTGCTTGCTGTTCATAACAAGTTAGAACTCAGCTTTCTTTGTGTGGGAGAGAAACACGCTCCACTTCAACCTAGAACACAACATAGGATTTTCATGCTTATCTTTGCTGTGTGTGTTCTTTGTCTTTCCATGGCTGTTGTCATGTTTAGCTCTTAGTTTTCATGCTTTTCTTTTTAAAGAGCTTTTGTTTAGTTGGTTGCTGAACTCTCTTGAGTTTTCATGTTTATCTTGTTAAGAGAGTTTGCCTGTTGCACTGAGTTGTGTGTCTTAACTTAAAGTAGGTAACTGAGGTTGCTATTTAATTTTAGTAGTAACTTGCAATAGTTTTGAGGTATTTCCATGAGTAATGTCTGAACTTTTGGTGTCAAGAGCTTTAGCCTATTAGTGATAGATGTCGTATTTTGGGCAATCCGTGTTTATTTTCGAAAACCTACAAAATAGTTGAGAACTTTAGCTACTAGATGGATCACTAATCTTTGGAGGGATCGAATATTAGAGTACACTCACGTACCATGAGTCGAGGATGCGCAAGGATAACCAAACCCCCATACACTCCTCCTCGGAGTACTTGTCTCTTTGTGAACCTCCTAATTAGATTGAGACTTACCGATAATAAGTGCATGAGTTCTTCGGACTAATGTGAGTATTCGAAAGTTGACACTTCCACCTAGCCATATTTTTCTAGCCTCTTCGGTATCGTACATTGCCCTTTCTCACCTCGAGAGTTGGCGCATACTTCGCCGGTGCATCCAAATCCTTGGCACGATACGTTCTGTCATCATAAGCCTCATTATATCCTTCCTCAAAACAGCCACCATACCTACCTATCAAGGCATTTCCATAGCCTTTTCGAGATACATTGCCATGCAACATCCATCTTCTCATGACTTGATCTTCATGTCATACATGCTTTTGCTTGATCGATGAGCCTCATGCTAGTTGGGCCTTGCCCTAATCATTGCTACATGACGCACTAGTATCATTGCATATCCTACTACACCAGCAGAGGCATACATTTGCATAAATCATGATAGTTTCATTTTCTTTATGTTGAGTACTTTTGTAAAGTGTGAAAGATCTTCTATACTTCTTGTACTATATAGAGTGTTGCCCCTAAAGTGAGGAAAAGATCCCAAAGAGGACAAAATCAAAAGATCCCAAAGAGGACAAAATCAAAAGATCCCAAAGAGGACAAATGAGAGTTAAATAGAAAGAGCCATTGAGGCCACAAAAAAATAAAAAATAAAGAGAAAAAAGAGAAAAAGAAATAAAAAGAGAGAAGGGGGCACACTACTATTCCTTTTGAGAGATCCACACTCGTACTCCATCTTATACCTTGTACTCCATAGAGATTATCATTCATGCATATAGCTATGTGGGGACCTTCACACTATAGAACTTGGCTTGTATATTCCAATGATGAGCCTCTTCAAAAGAGCTCTAGGTCTCCTTCGGCGAGCAAGTTGGATGCACCCCCACTAGTTCCATTGGAGAGCTTACCTTAGCTCATATGTGCATCCGTTGCATGGCAATCCCTACTCCTCACATCATATCTATCATTTGGCTTTCTCTCGCCTATGATTGTCCTCATTGATGTGAACCTTTCACACCTTTTTTGTCTTCCCCCTTCATCATTTTTCTCTCTTTGCCATCCTAAGTGTCAACTTTCTTGCTTACGCTCATCCATTGCATGAGTGCTCAAAATATCGAAAGGGAGTGGATCATTTTGACTTGTACCTGGCTAGTGGTATGGGGATGAGTCAAGATAAGATTCCAAAGAAGACCAACTGTGAAACTTTAGTAGATTAAGTTCTCAACAATACGAAAACTATGTTTTACTCTCTCGTATATCCCTATCCCCTTTCTTGCACGCAAACACCATTTGGAGACATTCGAGTCATGGACAGCGAGAGCTCTTGCACCTTTATGTTCTTATGTTGCTTGTTACAATGCTAATATAGACTCTTGCTTGTTATGACTTGAATTGAATTACATGCCTTGATTTCTTTACTTAAAAAGTTCTTATATGGTTGATAGCATGTCACCACAGAAATTATGCTTGTTATCATTTACCTACTCGAGGACGAGCAGGAATTAAGCTTGAGGATGTTGATACGTCCAAAATGTATCTATAATTTCTGCTTGCTCCATGCTTCTTTTGTGTGATATTGCTATGATATTGATGCACTTCCATACACTTTTGATCATATTTGGACTAACCTATTAACTCAGTGCACCACAGTGCCAGTTCCTGTTTTCTGCTGTTTTTCTATTTCAGGTTTCCCCCATATTAAAAGTGCTCCAAAAATTCCAGGAAAAATATAGGAAAAATCAGCGTACAGGAAGCTTCGCGAAGAACCAAAGATGGGCCAGAGGGGAGCCAGGGGAGGCCCAGGCGGTCACTTGGCGCGGCCCCACCCCTGGCCGCGCCAGGGGGGCGCCTGGGGCCCCTACTCCGCCTCTGGCTGCCCCCCTTCGCATATATATATCCCTCTCGTCCCGAAACCCTCGAGGACAGAACCCTTTTTCACGATCTCGCCTCTGTTCCGCCGCCGCAGCGCTTCCAAGATCGGGAGCATCAGGAGAACTCTTCCCGGCACCCTGCCGGAGGGGATAACCACCACCGGGAGCTTCTCCACCACCATGGATGCTTCCCGGATGAGTCGTGAGTAGTCCACCTTGGACCACGGGTCCATGATCAGTATCTATGTGATGTTCTCCTCCCCTCTTTGCTCTTCATGGTTTAGACCTCGTGAGCTTCCCTACATGATCGAGGCACATATGTAATCTTTCTGCTGTTGCTTTGCTATGTTTGCTGGGATCTGATGGATTATGAGACTATGTTCAGATTGTGTTTGAGTAATATATTTGATTCACCTCTTTTATATCTTTGTTCTTGAGTAATTCTTGCATGTTCTCCGTTGATGTTTATTGCTTTGGCCAAGTAGTAGGTAGTAACTCCAAGAGGGAGCGTTATGCTTGATTGTGGGTTCATGCCCCCTGATGACTAGCTTGAGTGACAGAAACATGAGTCTAGGGGATGTGTTGTTGCCACAAGGGAGAAAACAACGGTGCTTGTACTTGCAGGTGCAAGGATTGTTTACTTTACGCAAAGTTCTTTTAATGCAGTTGTCTGTTGCTTTGAGTTTACACTTTGGGTGGGATTCGCAACTTAATACCAGCGAGATGTTCTGGATAGATATCACAAGGTGGATGATTAGTAGTAGATGCAGATGGATTTCGGTCTACTTGCCTTGGCGTACCGCCCATGCTTTTGAGCCTCTACCTTTCTTTGCAGCATAGTTAGCATTGGTTTGCGCACATAATCCTGTCAATTGCCCAGTTGTAATTTGTTTATCTCGCTTTGCTATTTTATCGTCTTTTGGGAGAGAGACATCACTAGTGAACATCATGGGACCCCGGTCCATATTACCACCGCTGATCACACCTTCTATTTACTTCCTGTTTTTATTTCCTAGTTGCTGTCATAGCTATCATTATTATCTCTTGTGTTTGATCCTTTGTAAACAACAAGGCCAGAGGGATTGACAACCTCTCTGTACTCGTTGGGAGCAAAGTTATCTGTATCTGTGTGCAGGTCCCGTCAACCGCTAAGTTTCTGGCGCCGTTGACACCTACTTGTCGACCCTCGGAGTCTCACAGGATTCGATCATTGGTATCTTTGCCAAGGGAAATTTGCCGCTACGCTACATCTCAACCTTCCACTTGGGGTAACCAACGAGGGGCGAGAAGCCATCAGAGACCACGCGCCAGTCCCTCGCACCTGCACAAACAAATAAGAACTTCGCAGCCAACGCGATAAGGGGTTGTCAATCCCTTTACGGTCACTTCCGATAGTGAGATCTGATAGAGATGATAGATAATGTTTTTGGTATTTTTTTAATTTAATAAAACAACAAATAAACAACGGCAATAGAAATTGATGGGAAAGTAATATGATAAAGATAGACCCAAGGGCCATAGTTTTCTCTAGTGGCTTCTCACATGATAGCGATATTCTACGGCGGGTAAACAAATTATGGTCGAGCAATTGATAGAAAAGCGTATATATATGAGACTATCTAGGCATGATCATTGTATATAGACATCACGTCCGAGACAAGTAGACCGACTCCTGCCTGCATCTACTACTATTACTCCACACATCGACTGCTATCCAGCATGCATCTAGTGTATTAAGTTCATACAAACAGAGTAACGCCTTAAGCAAGATGACATGATGTAGAGGGATAAACTCAAGCAATATGATGAAAACCCCATATTTTTATCCTCGATGGCAACAATACAATACGTGCCTTGCTGCCCCTACTGTCACTGGGAATGGACACCGCAAGATTGAACCCAAAGCCAAGCACTTCTCCCATTGCAAGAACTATAGATCTAGTAGGCCAAACCAAACCAATAATTCGAAGAGACTTTCAAGGATATTATGAGCACACATAAAAAGTTCAGAGAAGAACCAAATATCTTTCATAGATAATCCTGGTCATAAACTCACAATTCATCAGATTTCGACAAACACACCGCAAAAGGAGATTACATCGAATAGAGCTCCTCGAAGACCGAGGAGAACTTTGTATTGAGATCAGGAGAGAGAGAAGAAGCCATTTAGACACTAGCTATGGACCCGAAGGTCTAAGGTAAACTACTCACAACTCATGGTGAAGGCGATGATGATGATGATGATGATGATGATGAAGGCCTCCGTGATGGATCCCCCTCCCGGAACAGGCTCCAAGATGGGGAACAGTAGCTACGGCGGTGGAATTAGGGTTTTCTCTCTGCGTATGGAGTTTCTGGGGTACGTAGGTATATAAGGAAGAAGAGGGGCACCAGGGGCCACAGGGGCTGCCCTCGAGGCAGGGGGCGTGCCCTGGGAAGGGGGGCGCGCCCCCCACCCTCGAGGGTGGGTCCCCTGTGCTCTGGCTTGGCCCCGAAGTCTTTCGTGCATGATTTCCTCCAAAAATATCTCCTGCGAAGGTTTTATTCTGTTTGGACTCTGTTTGATATTCCTTTTCTCCAAAACCCTGAAACGGGCAAAAAACAGCAATCTGGACTGGGCCTTTGGGTTAGTAGGTTAGTCCCAAAAATGATATAAAAGTGAATGATAAAGCCCATTAAACATCTAAGACTTCATAAATAATAGCATGGAACAATAAATAATTATAGATAAGTTCGAGACGTATCAAGCATTCCCAAGCTTAATTCCTGCTCATCCTCGAGTAGGTAAATGATAAAGAAAGAATTTTTGATGTGGAATGCTAACCAATATAGTTTTTCAATGTAATTCTCTTAATTGTGGCATGAATGTTCACATCTGAAGGATTCAAGATAAAAGTCTATATTGACATAAGAAATAACAATACTTCAAGCAATACTAACAAAGCAATCACGTATTCTCAAAATACTGTGTCTAAAGAAAGTTATCCCTACAAAATCATATAGTGTTGGATATGCTCCCTTATTATCACACTGAATATTCATATTATGCATAACCCCGATTTCAGCCAAGCATTTGTTTTCATGCTCTATCTTTTCAAAACTTTCAACTTTCACGCAATACATGAGCGTGAGCCATGGACATAGCACTATGGGGGGGAATAGAGGTGGTTGTGGAGAAGTCAAAAAGGAGGGAGATAGTCTCACATCGACTAGGCATATCAATGGGCTATGGAGATGCCCATCAATAGATATCAATGTGACTAAGTAGGGATTGCCATGCAACGGATGCACTAGAGCTAAATATGAATGAAAGTTCAACAAAAGAAACTAGTGGGTGTGCATCCAACTTGCTTGCTCACGAAGACCTAGGGCATTTGAGGAAGCCCATCGTTGGAATATACAAGCCAAGTTCTATAACGAAAATTCCCACTAGTATATGAAAGTGACTAAGCATGAGACTCTCTACAATGAAGAACATGGTGCTACTTTGAAGCACAAGTGTGGAAAAGATAGTAGCAATTGTCCCTTTTTTCTTTTCTTTTCTTTTTTTTCTTTTTTTCTTTTTTTCTTTTTTTTTCTTTTTTTGGGGGCTTTTTTCTCCTTGGCCTTTCTCCCTTTTTTTTCTTTTTTTTGCAGTGGGGCTTTATAGATTCAGCCTTTCCTCCCATGGGACAATGCTCTAAAAATTATGATCATCACACTTTCGTTACAACACAAGATTACAACTCGATACTACAACAACAAAATATGACTCTATATGAATGCCTCCGGCGGTGTACCGGGATGTGCAATGAAACAAGAGTGACTTGTATAAAAATTATGCATGGTGGCCTTGCCACGAATACGATGTCAACTACATGATCATGCATGGCAATATGACAATATGATGCGTGTCATATAAACGGAATGGTGGAAAGTTGCATGGCAATATATCTCGGAATGGCTATGGAAATGCCATCATAGGTAGGTATGGTGGCTGTTTCGAGGAACAATATGGTGGCTGTTTTGAGGAAGGATATATAGTGGGTTTATGGCACCGACGAAAGTTGCGCGGTACAAGAGAGGCTAGCAGTGGTGGAAGGGTGAGAGTGCGTATAATCCATGGACTCAACATTAGTCATAAGAACTCATATACTTATTGCAAAAATCTACGAGTTATCAAAACACAGCAATCAACGCATGCCCCTAGGGGGGAGGTTGGTAGGAGTTAACCATCGCGCGCCTCCGACCTCCACACAAAGGTTGACACTCTACAAATACCTCATGCTTTAACTTAGTCACATAACGGTTCACCATACGTGCATGCTACGGGAATCACCAACCTTAACACAAATATTTCTCAATTTCATAATTACTCCACTAGCATGACTCTAATATCACTATCCTCATATCTCAATACAATTATCAAGCATCCAACATCTCTTTCCATTCAATGCACTTGATGTGAAATTTTTTACTACACTACTAGAAAAAGGCATGCTAGTAGCGCACCACTTTTGCCTACTAATGGCGCACTAGTGGTGCGCCACTAGCACCACGCCATTAGAATTATTTACTAATGGCGCACCACATAGAAGTGCGCCATTAGTAACAATTTTTTTGAACTTTTTTTCAGAATTTTTTTTTCATTTTTTTCCTTAATCTTTGGTCACTATGGCTTAATCTCTAGTCAATATGCTTAATCTCTGGTCAAATCGCACTCTACGGTCAAACTTCCCAGAAAGTCACCCATCCTCATACTACTCCAGCCCGAGCACGCTTAACTTCGCAGTTCTATCCAACCCCAGCACCAGCTCACTTCACAGGCACTTGTTGATATATCTATCATATCAATCCTATTAAACCTTCTTGATGTCTAGGACTTTGTTCATGTTCATTAGTATGATGAAATTTTGAAAAAATATTTCAAACTTCCCGGTCATATTATGTATCATATTTGAAAAAGAAATTGAAAAAAAATTCTAAACCAATTTTTTCTGTTTCTACTGGCGCACCTAGCAAACGGTGCGCCACTAGTAAGCTTGAAATTTTTTCCATTTTTTTCCTCTAGATCTTAAAAGCCCTGCAACTTTTTTTTGATTAGGTTTTTGGGGATTTTGAAAATGTTTAACATTGTTCCACCGTTAAATTCGGATGTAACTTTTCGAGTAGATGATTTTTCATATAAAAAACTTTTTAATCCGAGTTCGTATGCAAAAGTTATGCCCATTTTACAAATTCCAGAGATATTTTGCAAATAAAGTCGAAATTCATATTTGTAAATTTTCCCAACAAGTAGACCACATATCACATGGGAAACTTATTTTCTTTTATTTTTTTGACATTTCTATCATTTTCTTTTATTTTTTTAAAACTGGAAAAGGCGGTGCACAGGGGGGGAGTTGCGGTTGGTGAAATTTTGGGCCAAGTTAGTAATGGCGCACCATGGGAGTGGTGCGCCATTACTAGTTCAACTAGTAATGTCTCACCACTCCCACGGTGCGCCATTACTAATTTTGAAAAAAAAACAATATTTGAAAAAAAGTACTAGTGGCGCACCATGGATGTGGTGCGCCATTACTAGTTGAACTAGTAATGGCGCACTATCCACTGGTGCGCCATTAGTAGTTTTGAAAAAAAATTGGAAAAAAAAACTTTAAAAATTTGAAAAAAATTTACTAGTGGCGCATCGTGGATGTGGTGCGCCATTACTAATTTAACTAGTAATGGCGCACAATCCACTGGTGCGCCATTAGTAGTTTTGAAAAAAAATGAAAAAAAACTTGTTACTAATGGCGCACCATGGATGTGGTGCGCCATTAGTATTTGGACACTAATGGCGCACCGACACATGGTGCACCATTAGTATATAGTAATGGCGCACCGCATGTCTGGTGCGCCATTAGTGGCCATATCATCTATAGCCCTTTTCCTAGTAGTGCTACATTGACATTGGATGTTTATCATGTGAAGACTAGTTTCTTTAGCCTAAACACTTTACCATGCTGTTTTAATAGACTCTCAAATAGATCTAAGTGAAGCATGAGAGTTCAACAATTTCTACAAAATATTACCACCACCGTGCTCTAAAAGATATAAGTGAAGCACTAGAGCAAAAACGATTCAACTCAAAAGATATAAGTGAAGCACATAGAGAGTTCTAATAATTTCTAGGGCATATTTAAGTCTCTCAAATAGGTGTGTCCAGCAAGGATGATTATGGCAAACTAACAAGCAAAGACTCAAATTATACAAGGCGCTCCAAGCAAACCACATAGCATGTTGCGAATAAAAATATAGCTCCAAGTATAGTTACCGATGGATGAAGACGAAAGAGGGGATGCCTTCCCGGGGCATCCCCAAGCTTAGCCTTTTGATTATCTTGAATTTACTTGGGGTGCCATGGGCATCCCCAAGCTTAGGCCTTTTCTACTCCTTGTTCCATAGTCCATCAAAGCAATACTCAAAACTTGAAAACTTCACAACACAAAACTTAGACAAAAATTCTCGTGAGCTCCGTTAGTAAGAGAAAGCAAACCACCACTCAAAGGTACAACAAGGAATTCATACTTTGTTTATATTGGTGTTAAACCTACTGTACTCCAAGTTTTCTATGATTCATATCCTCCAATATTACTCATAGATGCATCGGAATAAGCAAACAACACATGAAAAACTGAATCTATCAAAAACAGAATAGTCTGTAGTAATCTGCTGGGTTCGCCTACTTCTGGAACTTCAAAAAATTCAAACTAAACTCGTAAATTTGCGCAATTTGTCTGTCAATCAGCAGCAAAAAGAATCAACTAAAAAGCATGCTCTAGTAAAACCTGAAGACTACTTTAGCGAGCGCTAATGATTCTGTTTTTCACAGCAAGATCAAATAAACTTCACACAAGTCTTACCAAAGGTTCTACTGGAACAAACACTAAACAAAATATGAAAAAACATCTAATCAGAGGCTAGATGCAATATTTATTCGCTAACAGCAACAAAAGCAAAAAAACATAAAATTGGGTTGCCTCCCAACAAGCGCTATCATTTTACGCCCCTAGCTAGGCACGATACAAGATAGATCTAGGGATAGCCGTAATGGTATGATATGTCATGAAAGCTCATCTCATATTCCCTACGTTCAGCAGCAAGCTTCCTTTGTGGAAAACAAAAGTAATCAAAAGGGCTAAATTTAATGGGACAAAAGTCCCCTACATCAATCTCGGGAGGAACAGGTTCCTCCTTTGGCCCTTTGTTGTGGATGACCAATTCTTCATTATAGGCATTCTTTTGGCAGAAGGCCAATAACCTTCGTTCAAGGAACGGGCCTAACCCATTATTTTGAAAAGTGACGTCATCGTTTATCTCAGAAATTCTATCAATCAAGATCTCAACGGGAACCTTTTTTCTAAGGTTTTCATTAAAATCAACATGATCAGGAGATCGCAAACGCATAAGGTCTTCTTGATTGAACAAAATAGCCTCTATAGGAGGTTGACCGGCATCTACTCCGTAATGAGCAAAGATTTCTCTGGCCTCTTTCATGATATATCTAAATTCATGAGCCAAAAGGATAGTAGCTGCCTGCTTAACGGAAGAATGCTCAATATTAGAGAACTCCAAAAATACTCTCTGAATACAGGGATGCATATGGATAAATTGCCTTTCAATTTCTACTATGAGCATAGATACAACATCCGCAAGGCTACTAGTTCTATGAAGAATAGAGCCACCCATAGTGGGCAAAGCACCGGCACAATTAAAGAAGTCTTGAAGAACCCCTTTTCCAATAATATTTCCACTACCAACCCGGAACTTCTTGACATGTAAAGTGGTAGCTTCATCTGGGGGGTCAACATGAGCGTTGCCCTCGGTATTGCTACCCTTCTCGATAAGATCGTGCCCCATCTCAAACATGGGAGCAAACAAGCAAGCAAGCGACACACAAGCAAACAAGAAGCAAGCGAACGAGAAACACACGGCGGAAGAAGGGCGAATAAAACGGCAAAGGTGAAGTGGGGGAGAGGAAAATGAGAGGCAAATAAATGTAATGCGAAGGATAAGGGTTTGTGATAGGTACTTGCTATATGACTTTTGCGTAAGCCTCCCTGGCAACGGCGCCAGAAATTCTTCTTGCTACCTCTTGAGCTTGCGTTGTATTCCCTCGAAGAGGAAAGGGAGATGCAGCACAGTAGCGTAAGTATTTCCCTCGGTTTTTGAGAACCAAGGTATCAATCCAGTAGGAGACCACGCGCCAGTCCCTCGCACCTGCACAAACAAATAAGAACTTCGCAGCCAACGCGATAAGGGGTTGTCAATCCCTTTACGGTCACTTACGATAGTGATATCTCATAGAGATGAAAGATAATGTTTTTGGTATATTTTAGTTTAATAAAACAGCAAATAAACAACGGCAATAGAAATTGGCGGGAAAGTAATATGATAAAGATAGACCCGGGGCCATAGTTTTCTCTAGTGGCTTCTGTCATGATAGTGATATTCTACAGCGGGTAAACAAATTACTGTCGAGCAAATGATAGAAAAGCGAGTAATTATGAGACTATCTAGGCATGATCATTGTATATAGGCATCACGTCCGAGACAAGTAGACCGACTCCTGCCTGCATCTACTACTATTACTCCACACATCGACCGCTATCCAACATGCATCTAGTGTATTGAGTTCATACGAACAGAGTAACGCCTTAAGCAAGATGACATGATGTAGAGGGATAAACTCAAGCAATATGATAAAAAAAACTATCTTTTATCCTTGATGGCAACAATAAAATACGTGCCTTGCTGCCCCTACTGTCACTGGGAAAGGTCACTACAAGATTGAACCCAAAGCCAAGCACTTCTCCCATTGCAAGAACTATAGATCTAGTAGGCCAAACCAAACCAATAATTCGAAGAGACTTGCAAGGATATTATGAGCACACATAAAAAGTTCAGAGAAGAACCAAATATCTTTCATAGATAATCTTGATCATAAACTCACAATTCATCAGATCTCGACAAACACACCGCAAAAGGAGATTACATTGAATAGATCTCCTCCAAGACCGAGGAGAACTTTGTATTGAGATCCGGAGAGAGAGAAGAAGCCATCTAGATACTAGCTATGGACCCGAAGGTCTAAGGTAAACTACTCACAACTCATGGTGAGGGCGATGATGATGATGGTGAAGGCCTCCATGATTGATCCCCCTCCCGGAACAGGCTCCAAGATGGGGTCTCCACGGGAACAGCAGCTACGGGGGTGGAATTAGGGTTTTCTCTCTGCGTATGGAGTTTCTGGGGTACGTAGGTATATATAGGAAGAAGAGGGGCACTAGGGGCCACAGGGGCTGCCCTCGAGGCAGGGGGCGCGCCCTGGGAAGGGGGCGCGCCCCCACCCTCGAGGGTGGGTCCCCTGTCCTCTGGCTTGGCCCCGAAGTCTTTCGTGCGTGATTTCCTCCAAAAATATCTCATGCGAAGGTTTTATTCTGTTTGGACTCCTTTTGATATTCCTTTTCTACAAAACCCTGAAACAAGCGAAAAACAGCAATCTGGACTGGGCCTTTGGGTTAGTAGGTTAGTCCCAAAAATGATATAAAAGTGAATGATAAAGCCCATTAAACATCCAAGACTTCATAAATAATAGCATGGAACAATCAAAAATTATAGATACATTGGAGACGTATCAGTAATCCGGTGACTTAGTTTTATACTATGATCGATAGAGATCTACCCCATGTTATACAAGGGGTGGTTCTTCGCCCAGCCAGGTGCAATTGAACGCCTTAAAACAAGAAATATTATATCTGCACCAGGGGCTAGTACCTAGCCCCACATGTCAAACTCCTACGACTAAGTGAAAGCAATAACGCCGCATAGTCAGATTGCCTGGTTCGCTCCGCATACACCTCCTATACGGACCAAGACATTGGATAAAGAGTGTATTTGCATATGACCGAACACCCTAGTACTATGTACCTGGGGGCTGAAGCCGACGGCTGGAAACTTTCAGATTTAAGATAAACAGCCACTCAGGAGGTAAAAGACGCTGATATTATAATAGCGGAAAGTTATATACACTGGATTCATAAGCCTAGTCTATACATCCGGATACAATCACTCGAAGACAACATCCTTCAAACACTGGCCTTCTACATGGCGGGCGTCCTCGATGACGTCCTCGAAGTACTTCTCCGGCTTGCGGTGCTCCTTGCCTGCGGCGGGCCAGCAATGGCTATATGCACTGCGTTCATCTTCACCCAATGCACTTTGATGCGAGTGAAGGCCATCTGAGCATATTCTATACAGGACGAATGCGTTAGTGCGTCGACCCGTGGACTCGCTTCGACGAGCCGCTTCACCAATCCGAAGTAACTACTTGGGATTGGCTCAGTGGGCCATAGCCGGACTATTAAGTCCTTCATGGCCGAACCCGCCATGTTGTGCATCTTGACCAGCTGCTTCATCTGGTCGTTAAGGGTAACTGGATGGTGTGGTGCATAGAACTGCGACTAGAACAATTTCTCCGTATCATTCCCCTCTTGGGCTCGGAAGTATTGAGCGGCGTCTGCGCTGCTCCTCGGAAGATCAGCAAACATGCCTGGAGAACTCCACAATCGTGTGAGCCCAATATACTTCCGCCCTCCGAAGATGCTCCGTAAGAGAAATATCTTACCAAATTCTATCTGTCGCGCCTGCTTGATTTCCTCACAGGCGCTGCGCGCCTCGCCTCGTGCGTCCTGGGCAGACTTTACTGCTGTAGACAGCTCAGATGCTTGCGCCGAAGTCTTCTTCTCCAACGCCTCACACTTCAGGATGACGTCGTTAAGTTCAATCTCGACGTAGGACACCCGAGATTTGTGCTTCTCACACTCGGCCTTTTCGGCCTCCAATTCGGCAGTCGCTTTGTCAGCGGCTACCGTGTTCACCTTGGCCTCCTTCTTGCCTTGGCAACCTCGCCCTTGAGGGCCTCGAGCTCGGCGGCACCAACTGTGTAATACAGAATAAAATATTAGAGTTTGTAAACATACTCAATCAATTAGGTCTTATTGACATTTGAATAAATCCGCATACCTTACGTTTCATCCAAACACCGGTTGATGCGGTCGAGGTCCGCGTTGGCCACCTCGAGCTTCCAATTTATTTCGGCAACCTCTGCGTCTCGCACAGTCGCCGTAACTAACGAAGCATCACCAACATTTTAGCTCTTTAAGTATGCTACTCTATGGATACTTCGTCCGATTCTTTTCAGAATCACACAAAGCATCAGGGGCTACTGGTTATATATGTATATTTAAAACAAATAAAATTTCTTAACAGCATTACGTTGCTTACCTTAAAGCCTGTTAAAAGGTTCTTGAAGGCTTCATTCAGTCCGCCCTTGACGGACTGAATCTTCCTCATCACCACACCCATCACGGTGTGGTGTTCTTCAATGACGAGTGCACTTTGCAGTGCTCCCTCCATAGAACCGGTGCCTCCGGATTAATTTCGGGCGCCACCGTATCCTCCTCCGCTTGATGAATCGGTTCTTCGGACCCCGGAGCCGCGCTAGGCTCTGGGATGATGTTCAGTGGGGCCCCGGATTGATTGGGCCCCACGTCTTCGGTCTCCCTGGGGGCTGTCTCCCCATGGTCAGCGGTCGCCGAGGTATTACCCCCGGCCGCCTTGTCTCCTGCCCCGCCCTCATCTCCTTGGGCGGAGAGCACCCACTGGGACGACACTTCGGTGTCCCCTCCGATTACGGGCGATGGAGCCCGGACTGGCGG
Organism: Secale cereale; assembly: GCA_902687465.1. Classification (NCBI taxonomy): domain Eukaryota; kingdom Viridiplantae; phylum Streptophyta; class Magnoliopsida; order Poales; family Poaceae; genus Secale; species Secale cereale. The sequence goes on from LR738711.1 coordinate 839,918,845, forward strand.
GTCACTCTCCGTCTCTCCAGGCGCCATAGAGTTCCCCTCCGATGAGGTAACATCGGGGTTTACACCGGGAGGGCTGTAGGTCATAAGGAGAAAAATATTAGGTAAAATACCAGAAAAATAGTAATAAACAAAGATGCAGCACTTGAGTCCGGACTGACTTACGTCTCGGACAGGGGTTTTTCCCTGGGCTTCATCACATAGCTATGTTCGGATGAACTCGAACTAGCTCTGAGGTTTAGTTTCCTCCAGGGCGCGGCCGTACCCGCGTCAGAGACGGCCCCCTCTTCATCCCCCTGCCTTGCGTAGGGGGCATTTCTTCTTCTTCCTCTTCCTTCTCATCATCTTCCTCCGCCTCGTCAGAGGAGAGGATGTGGAGGTCCTTGGGCTTCTTGCCCGCAGGACGGGGGCTGTCTCCGGCCCCCTTGCCCTTCGTCTTCTTGGGCTTCTTGGTCGCCGCCTTGTACGGCGCCGGAACCAGCATCGCCGTCAGTAGAGGCAGTGCTGGCTCTTTGGGCAAAGGCGCCGAACACTTAATCCGGGTCGCCTTCTTCGTCCAGCCCAGTATATCACGTAAAAATTCCAACTCCTATTATCATTAAATAATGGAAAGGGTAAGTGTTCGGCAAGGATTATTATTACCTCTGGGGCGGAAACTTCGGTGTTGAAGCCCGCATCCACGGCCTCTTCGGACCATTCCTTCTGGCTCTTGAAGAGGTGCTTCCAGATATCCTTGTGCGCAGAGCCGAAGAGATGCTTCAGCGGCTTGTCTCCTTCCGGATCGAACTCCCATAGGGAAGAATCCCGGCTTTGGCAAGGGAGAACAAGCCGGGTCAGCATCACCTGGACCATGAAGGAGAGCAGGTGCCCCTTGGAGATCACGCCAGACACACGACTCACGAGAGCCGTCACCTTAGTATCTGACCCCCAGTCCAGACCCTTTTTGGTCCAGGAGGTCAACCTCATTGGGGGTCTGGATCTGAAAGCAGGTTCCGCCGCCCACTTGGGATCGCTGCGTTCGGTGATGTAGAACCATTCCTGCTGCCAGACCTTGTTCGTCTCCACGAACAAGCCCTTGGGCCAAGTTGCGTTCGGGAGCTTGCTGATCATGGCGCCCCCGCACTCCGCGTGTTCCCCGTCAACCACCTTCGGCTTGACATTGAAGGTCTTAAGACCACAGGCCGAAGTGTGGGGGATGCGGAGAAAGGCTTCACACATCACTATGAAAGCAGATATGTGAAGAATTGAGTTCAGGGCTAGATCATGAAAATCTAGCCCGTAGAAGAACAAAAGACCCCGAACAAACGGGTGGAGTGGAAACCCTAGCCCCCTGACAAGGTGAGAGGTAAAAACTACCCTCTCGGCCTCCTTAGGAACGGGAATCACCTGGCCCTTAGGGGGGACTCGGTGTATGATGTCGCTCTGTAGATCTTCCACGGTCCTTTCAGTGACCGTGGAAGCCTCCCACTTGCCTCTGGCACCGGATCTAGCCATTGCTAGGAAGAGGAGTAGTGGTTGAGGAACGAGGAGTGGTGGGCGCAGGATATAAGAATACGGAGGCAAGGGAGATTAGAGAGCTCGATCTTGAGGATGGCGTGGGGCTGATGAAAGGGATTGGTGTCCTTTCATAACGCTGCGAATACAGAGCGTCCCCCCACTTTAGCCATAAAACGCGCCGGTTCCCAAAGAGGTCGTGTGTAATGCGCGGCGTGGGTGCTCACGTCACACTGATAAGGACCCCACAATAAGCGAGCACGATCTCTATTCTGATGGGACGTGCCAATGAGGATATACCTCGAAACGCAAAACTAGGACCAAATAAAACGATTAGATATGTTAGTGGGTTGGACGCGACGCTTCACCCAAAAGTTATCAGTAGAGACACACTATTCATTTTATTTTAAGAGCCTTGCCTTCGAGGCTAAGGGTTGTACTAATCGTGCAGAGCCGAACAATCCATCTGTTGGCAAAAGATATATTCAGGAGGAGGAACCCGCCTTGCAATGCCAAAGACAATACGGAAGCCGAACTCGTCGTCATCGAAGACAGGTTCAGGGGCTACTAAGGGAGTCCTGAATCTGGGGGTCCTCATGTGGCCGGAATAACTCCTGGTGGGCCGGACTCGTGGGCCGTCAAAATTAATATACAAGATCATCTCTCGTATCCGGATAGGACTCCTGTATTCCTGTAATGGCAAGTTTTAGATTCGGATGTAGATTTTCCTTCCTCTGCAAGATGACACATACAAACCCTAGGCCTCTCCGGTGCATATATAAACCGGAGGGTTTAATCCATAGAGTCCAGAGAAGAATCATAATATCCTCATATGCCAGACTTAGGGTTTAGCCATTATGATCTTGAGGTAGATCAACTCTTGTATTCATATCCATCCATACTTATATAGCAGGAAGTAGGGTATTACCTCGGTCGAGAGGGCCTAAACCTGGGTAAACATCATGTCCCTAGCCTCCTGTTACCATCGATCCTCAAGATGCATAGTTCGGGACCCCTACCCGAGATCCGCTAGTTTGACACCGACACTTGGGAAAAGAGAATGAGGGCATTAGCCCTGCTGCTCGTTCCTCTAGTGGGACTGGTAGCCCTTTAAGACAAGTGTGACACCCCGAGACCGATGCGCCAGGTGTCAGTCAGTTATTCGTCGCCGTTGCCATGTCATGTGCTTGTGTGTTGCATCTTGCTATGTCATTGTGTGCATTGCATCATCATTTTTTTAAAACTTGCATCCATCCGAGTCCGCCCGTCCTCTCCGTTGTCCGTTCTTTAGCCCAGACACACTTGCACACGCTTGCGGCACCTACGGTTATTTATTTTATGAGTGGCCAGGAAATGTTCTCGGAATGGGATGAAACTTGGCGTGTGGTCTTATTATAGCATAGGTAGACCGCCTGTCAATTTTCGTAGCATTCGGAGTTCGTTTGATAGCCCAACGGTTAACCATGTTAACCGCGGAAAGCCTTTTCTCTTTTGGCCCAGCACCCCTCTCCAACAGCCTCCAAGCCCATCCTAACCCCCTCCATGCTCTCGGTCGTTGGATCGTGATCGCGTGGCCGTAAACCGCTCCTCGTTTGGACACTCCTAGCTCCCTCTACCTATAAATTAGCCCTCCCCGTCCAAATTCGCGGTGCAACCCTAGCCTTCTTCCACCTCGCGCCGCCGGACATGTCCAGCCAGTCACCTCACCCCGGCCAATAGCGAGCCACCACGTCATCCCGCCGCGGCTCTCAGCCAACCGCGCGCCGCCACCTCACCCATCTCTCTACTCCCGCGCCGCCACGGGCCCGCGCCTCCCAGATCCGGCCCGCCGGGCCCGGATCCCGCCACCGCCCGCTCGAGCCTCCCTGGCTTCGCTCCCCGCGCCTGCAGGCTCTCCGCCGCTGCATCGCCGATCTCCACAGTCGCGCCTTGCTGACCGCCACCGCCCGGGCCAACCTTCGCCGCCACCAACCACCCTCACCGCCGGCAGCGTCCCCGGCGCCTCTGCCTTCCGCCCGGCCCCGCCGTCACCAAGATCTGGCCCGGATCCGGCAGCCGCTGGCCAGATCCGGCCGATCCCCAACCTCGCCACTTCGTCTCCTCCGCCGGTGCCAGACCGAGCCACCGCCGCCGCCCTGCATCCTGCCGTGCGCGAGCACGAGGGCGGGATGACGACCGACGCTCAGCGCCCCCTGGGCTGGCCACCCCCCCCCCCCCAGCGCCGCTTGGCGCGGCTCCTCCGCTGTGGGCCCAGGGCCCAGACCCCTCCATGCCCAGCCGGGCCTGCGTCTTCCTCCTCCACACTGCTTTGGGCCGAGGCCCGGAGGTGAGCCTCCCCCCTGTCCCTCGCCCCGGGCGACTTATACTATCCTGCGCTCGTTGTTTTCTGATGAAAATGGCTAAGTCCTTTTCTGTCATAGATATGTGTGCATCTTTGTGTAGCTGTAACTTTTTGTGTGTTTATCCAAATGATGCATGTAATATGTCAAAATGATCGTTGTGATATGCTCTTCATTTTGTTCCACTCTGGCGTGCTTGTTTGAGTTCATGTTGATGCTCTAATCCTCGTTGCAAGAGTGCTACATTTTTAAAGCTGTTGGTAACTGTAATTTTGTTGCATGCTTGTGGTGATGATAACTTTGTGCATGTTGGTCCGAATGGAGCATATGATATGTCAACATGTTCATTGTGAAGTGCTCTACATGTTGGTTGCTGTAGCATTCATGTTAGGTACCATATTGCCATGTTAATCTCTGTTGCAAAACTGCATGTGGCTGATAAGTGCTGAAACTTGTTGTGAGTTGCTGCTTTGACTTGCTCATTGCTATTGGTGTGTTTATCTTCATGTCACATGTCAATATGTTTTAGAAACACAATCTTATGGTCTTTGTTGTGGCGCAATCCACTTTTCATGATATGCCTTGAGGTGTTTGCAACAAGCTTGTAAACATGCCATGCCAATGTTGCTGTTTTATACTTAGTGAACAAACTGCTAAGTCTGGAATCTGTTAAACCTGATGCCATGTTTGCTTGATTCCCCACAAAAATCCATGCATTTTTTTAGTATGGCAAATGATCATGTCTTGTTTTCCATGTTATGCTCTATCCATTCATGCCCTTGTTTCACATATGGCCTGCTGTAGCTTATTTATTTCTTGCTCTCAAGTTGCTATAAATTTACCTGTCAGCCTATTTTCAGGATGATCAATTTGGTGAAGCTTGTTGCTATTGATCCATGCCTCCTATGGAGTTGATCCAATGGAGTTGTTCGATGTATGCTATGTCTATTGCATGTACATGATCTTTATATACTTAATAGAGTTGATATGCTTGTTGTTTTGTGCCTCCAAAGGCAGCATCGTGATGATGTTTTTGCCTTCCCAGATTTTGACCAAGTCTGGATAAATTTTTTGCAACTTGCCATGCTTGTTTAATTATGTTCCAGCAAGTTTTTGGGTGTGCTGTAAGTTCATGCTTGTTAAGTATCATGTCTATTTCACATCCATGCCTCTTGTCATCATGTTTGGGTGCTGTAGCATATATATACCTTGCTCCAAAGTTGCTATGTTGCTGATTTTGGACAGCTTGTTGTTATATCTTGTTTCATGTGTATGTGTTGAACCGTTGCTCCGTTTTGAGCGTGCTCTATATGAAACTTGTGTGTTTTTGCATGTAGAAGCATAATATCATGTTGTTGTCATGCTTGGAGTGTGTTTGCTTGTTGTTTGGATGCATCTTGCAATTTGCCATGCTTGACTTGTTTTGCTCATATCTTCTAGGTCGTAGCTCCGAATTAAACAAACTTTATATGTAACTTGACTAGAATTTCGAGTAGATCATCATGGTGCATGTTAACTTGCTTTTTAACAACTTTAACTTAAGGTTTTTTCAGATCTGGACCAATTTCAAAATGTGCATAAGAGGACTTACCGGAATTACTATATGATGATTCCGGCCTCATTTAAACTTGTTGGTTTGTGTTGTTCTTGTGTGCTTCATCCCTTGCCATGTTTTGCATCATATAGACTTGTAAAGCATCCTACTTGGTTGAGCTTTAGGTCTTTCTTGTGTGGTGTGTTTACCGTGTTGTTTGCTTCTTCTCGTTAGTGCTTTTTCCGTTGCGATCGTGAGGATTCGTTCGACTTCACTTGGTTCGTCTTCGAGGCTTCTTCTTCGTCTTCTTCATGGACTCATTCTTCTTCCTTGCGGGATCTCAGGCAAGATGACCATCACCTTGGATACCTTTACTATCATTGCCATGCTAGCTGTCTCGATGCTATCGTTATATGTCGCGCTACCCATCATTTATTGTCAGCCCCTCTCCTTGTTTCCATGAAACCTCTAACCTTTGACACCTTCCCAGCAAACCGTTGTTTGGCTATGTTACCCACTTGCTCAGCCCCTCTTATAGCGTTGTTAGTTGCAGGTGAAGATGAAGACTGATCCAGGTCGGATCTTGTTGTGGGAATATCACAATATCTACTATTATTATTAAGACACCTATATACTTGGCAATGGGTGGAAGGCTTGGCCTTTTGCTCGGTGTTTTGTTCCACTAATGCCACCTTAGGAGCCGATAAACCGGCGTTATGTTCCTTGATTTTGCATTCCTTACACGGTTGGGTATATGGGGATCCCTTGACAGTTCGTCTTTGAATAAAACTCCTCCAGCAAGGCCCAACATTGGTTTTAATTTGCCTCATAATAACAACTTAATTAATTAATTAAATTTGCATAGGGGGTCGCACCCTCGAGGATTCTTCTACATAGCAGAGGGGGCCAGTGCTGATGGTGTTGGTCCCAAACGGGCAGCCTGCGGGGCCACCTCGGGGAAACTCGAGGGCTGGCTCTCGTAGATTTTCCCATCCGGACGTGGCCTGAGACAAGATACGTGTAGCTACTATCAGGGTGTCGGCACGCCGGGAGGTCTTGCTGGACTTGTTTTACCATGTCGAAATGTCTTGTGCACCGGGATTCCGAGCCTGGTCGGATTGTCCCTAAGATAAGGGGTAATATTATTATTATCTCTGCTGATCGTGAGGGCTTGTGATGGGCTAAGTTGGGACACCCCTGCAGGGTTATGATCTTTCGAAAGCCGTGCCCGCGGTTATGTGGCAGATTGGAATTTGTTAATGTCCGATTGTAGAAAACTTGACAGAGGATCCGAGATAAAACACACAACTGGGTGAGTAACCGTGACTGTCTCTTTTCACTTTGAGAAGAGAACACGGTGGGGTTATGTTTGACTCGTAGGTAGTTTAGGATCTTTAGCGATCACTACTAGTTTGCGACCGTTTGCGTAGATGCTCCTCTTATTCTTGTACTCGTAAGTTAGCCACCATACTTATGCTTAGCCGCTGCTGCAACCTCACCACTTAACCTCTTCCTACCCATTAAGCTTTGCTAGTCTTGTTACCCATGGTTATGGGATTGTTGAGTCCTCGTGGCTCACAGTTACTACAATAACAGTTGCAGGTGCAGGTTTCCGATGACTTGACGTGAGAGCGGTGTTACCTTTTGTTGGAGTTCTTTCTTCTTCTTCTTCGTTAGCCTTGGGCTAGGTTCCTAGTCGGCAGCCTGGGATAGCAGATGGATGTCATTGTGCTTTTCATGTTTGCATCCGTAGTCGGATGCCTTGTATTGGTGATGTTGTATTCATGTGAATTGTATGTATTGTTGTATCCCCATGTATTTATGTAATGGTACAATGTAATGATATCCATCTTGCTAAGCGCCTGAGTGCGGTTGTGCCCCAATCACGTATGAGTCACGTGATCGGGATAGAATCGCATCTTGGGCCTGACAAGTTGGTATCAGAGCCTCGACCGACCATAGGAGCCCCCTTGATTGATCGTAGTTTGGTCGTTGTTGAGTCTAGCAAAAACTATTTCCGAAGTCTAGTTATATCGGAGAGTAGGAATTCTTTTACTCATCATCCCCTTCGTCGCTCTGGTGAGGAATCTTGACGTAGGTGTTTTAAATTACTCCTCTTCCCCTTCAAATATTTTTAGGATCACGCGGTTAGTATCGTTCGTTGCGATGTTTGTTCTTTTCCTCTGGTGCATCTCTCGTCAAGTGGATTCGACCCTCTTCTTATTTGCAAGTTCAACCCTCAGTTCTTTTCAATCAACCGGTGTTGATTCCTCTTCCGAAGTTGTGTTTCTTTTCCCACCCGCCCACCCTTTTTTCCTTTTCGGACCGGAGTCCTTAATCGAGTATCCATCTGACTCGTGTTAATCCTTTGCATTCTTTCCTCAGTTATTTCAACAGGTGAATTCTCGTCTAGCTCGTCATCGTTCTTCTCTTTTCTTCTCCGATGAATTCTCCTCTCGTTTGACATTCTTCATCTCTTTTCTTTTCCAGTTGATTCAATTCCAATATCTCGATGTTGTTCTTATTCTTTCATCGGCTCAAGTGTTTTCCCTTGTTCCGTTCGCCTCTCGCCATTTAATTGTTCTGGAGTTCTAAAGACATCTCAAGAGATTTGTCTGTGTTCCAATTAATTCGAGGTTGTTGCCTCATTCGAGTCTTTCAATTGTCCCGATGCATCACCTCCTTTTTCAATCCTTCCAACGATGTTTTGTCTTCGGTGGGCCCTAACCCACAGGTCTTTCCCAGGATCTTACCTGACCCTTCTAATTTCCCGGAGTGTTTAGAAATTCTTTTCAAATGTGTCGTACGTATGGATTCCATCAGTCATGTGCCTTCTCCAAGATCGTTTGCAAATTCTTTTCATCATTGGTTCAACCTTTCTTCTTTTCATTCTTCCGGAGCATTTCATGAGTTCTTTTAATTTCTCGATTCTCCGAAGGCCATCATTTCAGAAGATTTCTTCGTTCTCAGTTTTCAACTTCGTCCTCCAAATATTCTTCATCGATGCCTCTTCGTTTGTCTCACATTCTTCTAGTGCTTCGTTCAAGCATTCTTTAATTAGTTCCCGATCTCTTCATTCTAGTCATTCAAATTTTCCTCAAGTGCTTTATTCTTCCGGCGATTCATTTTCTTTTCTTCGTTCAATTTCAATTCTTCACGGTGGCTTGTTCTCTTTCATCACTCGATTTTAATTCTTCCCAGTGCTTCGTACTTTTCTTAACTCGGCTTTAACTCTTTACGATGGTTCGCTCAAGAATTCTTTTTTTTCCGATGTTATCATATCAATCCATTCATTCGTTTTTTTCCAATTCTACCGGTGTCTCATGAAGACTTTCTCAAGTTTTGTGCTATATCCCTCTTAATTCAATTTCAACGCGAATAGGTGGTATGCAATCCATTGCTTCTCATCAATTTTATTGGTGGAGGATAAGCATATCATAATTCTTATTCGTCTTATGGAGTTGATTTATTCCTTCCTTCGGAGATTATTCTTCATGAATAAATTCTAGTTCCAAGTCCTTTCAGCTTTTCTTCCCCGGAGTTCAAAGTTTTTCTCGGCTATCTCGTCGGAATCCCGTCTAATCATCGCAATGCTCTATTCTTATTCTTTAATCCTTCACTTCTATATCATCATCCTTTTCGTACCGAAGTTCTTCATGGTGGTTCTTCACGATTTAATCCATTCATCAAACGTTCATCTAATTCTTGTTGAGCAGCTCAAGCATTATTCTTTTCTGTCCCGAAATGCAAATAATTCTCCCTATTTCTTTCAAAGTGGAGTGTTGCATCTCTTCCTTTGTCTCATCTATTCAATCTTTTGGTTGCGGCATAATTCACCTCATGTTTTGAGATGATTTCCATAAGTCCACAACAAGCTCATTCTTTTGTTGTTGATTTTCTCAACAACTTCGTTCAATCCTTCCTTATAAGCATTATTCCAATTCATTCGTGCTCGAAGTCGTCATCTTCTTTTCCGTTATTTACATCCAACTCTTTCAATTCCTCCGGAGGCAATTGTGTTATTCCTTCTTCTCGAGTTTATGTTCCATTCCTTTCATTTTCAGCCAGAGTGCTGCCCAAATTCCTTCGTTTTAATTCCTTTTCTATCTCTTTTAACCGGAGTGGCTTTGGATTTATTCTTGTTCCTTCAGCTCTTGTTTCGTGTCCTTCAACCTTTCGGTTCTCGTCGTATTCCTTGTTCCTCTTGTCTAACAAAGTGTCTGCAACTTCGTTCTTCTCCATTATATTCTTTCTTTCGAACTGGCTCAACCTCTCAAGGTTCTTTGGTTTCACCTTCTTCCTTTTTTATCTCCCGTCTCGTTCCTAAGATCTCGGGATGAGCTCTCTTGTTACTAGGGGAGTGTTGTGACACCCCGAGACCGATGCACCAGGTGTCAGTCAGTTATTCGTCGTCGTTGCCATGTCATCTGCTTGTGTGTTGCATCTTTCCATGTCATTCTGTGCATTGCATCATCATGTTTTTAAAACTTGCATCCGTCCGAGTCCGCCCGTCCTCTCTGTTGTCCGTTCTGAGCCCAGGCACACTTGCACGCGCCCGCGGCACCTCCGGTTATTTATTTTATGAGTGGCAAGGAAATGTTCTCGGAATGGGATGAAACTTGGCGTGTGGTCTTATTATTGCATAGGTAGACCACCTGTCAATTTTCGTCGCGTTCGGAGTTCGTTTGATAGCCCAACAGTTAACCATGTTAACCGCGGGAAGCCTTTTCTATTTTGGCCCAGCATCCCTCTCCAACAGCCCGCAAACCCATCCTAACCCCCTCCATGCTCTCGGTCATTGGATCGTGATCGCGTGGCCGAAAACCGCTCCTCATTTGGACACTCCTAGATCCCTCTACCTATAAATTAGCCCTCCCCGTCCAAATTCGCGGTGCAACCCTAGCCTTCTTCCTCCTCGTGCCGACGGACATGTCCATCCGCGCCGGACATGTCCAACCAGTCACCTCACCCCGGCCAATAGCGAGCCGCCACGTCACCCTACCGCAGCTCTCAGCCAACCGTGCGCGGCCACCTCACCCCTCTCTCTCCTCCCGCGCCGCCACGGGCCCGCGCCGCCCAGATCTGGCCCGTCGGGCCCGGATCCCGCCGCCGCCCGCTTGAGCCTCCCCGGCTCCGCTCCCCGCGCCCGCAGGCTCTCCGCCGCCGCATCGCCGATCTCCGCCGCCGCGCCTCGCTGACCGCCACCGTTCGGGCCAACCTTCGCTGCCGCCAGCCACCCTCGCCACCGGCAGTGTTCCCGGCGCCTCTGCCTTCTGCCCGGCCCCGCCGTCGCCAAGATCCGGCCCGGATCCGGCAGCCGCTGGCCAGATCCGGCCGATCCCCGGCCTCGCCACTTCGCCTCCTCCGCCGGTGCCAGACCGAGCCGCCGCGGCCGCCCTGCGTCCTACCGTGCGCGAGCACGAGGGCGGGACGATGACCGACACTCAGCGCCCCCTGGGCCGGCCACCCCCCCCCCCCTAGCGCCACTTGGGCCGGCTCCTCCGCCGTGGGCCCAGGGCCCAGACCCCTCCAGGCCAAGCCGGGCCTGCCTCTTCCTCCTCCAAACTGCTTTGGGCCGAGGCCCGTAGGTGAGACTCCCCCCTGTCCCTCGCCCCTGGCGACTTATACTATCTTGCGCTCGTTGTTTTCTGAGAAAAATGGCTAAGTCCTTTTTTGTCATAGATATGTGTGCATCTTTGTGTAGCTGTAACTTTTTGTGTGTTTATCCAAATGATGCATGTAATATGTCAAAATGATCGTTGTGATATGCTCTTCATTTTGTTCCACTGAGGCATGCTTGTTTGAGTTCATCTTGATGCTCTAATCCTCGTTGCAAGAGTGCTACATGTTTAAAGTTGCTGGTAACTGTGGGCGTGCCCCCTGCCTAGTGGAAAGCCCTGAGACCCCCGTTGCTTGGCCCCGACTCCAACACCTCCTGTATATATTGAAACCTCCGGAAAGTAACCTAGATTGGGAGTTCCGCCGTCGAAAGCCTCTGTTGCCACCAAAAACCAATCTAGACCCCGTTCCTGCACCCTGCCGGAGGGGGGAACCCTCACCGGTGGCCATCTTCATCATCCCAGCGCTCTCCATGAAGAGGAGGGAGTAGTCCACCCTCGGGGCTGAGGGTATGTACCAGTAGCTATGTGTTTGATCTCTCTCTCTCGTGTTCTTGAGATGGCATGATCTTGATGTATCGCGAGCTTTGCTATTATAGTTGGATCTTATGATGTCCCCCACACCCTCCACTCTCTTGTGATGAACTGAGTTTTCCCTTTGAAGTTATCTTATCGGATTGAGTCTTTAAGGATTTGAGAACACTTGATGTATGTCTTGCATGTGCTTATCTGTGGTGACAATGGGATATCACGTGATCTACTTGATGTATGTTTTGGTCAACATGCGGGTTCTGTGACCTTGGGAATCTATGCATAGGGGTTGGCACACGTTTTCATATTGACTTTCCGGTAGAAACTTTGGGGCACTCTTTGAAGTACTTTGTGTTGGTTGAATAGATGAATCCGATGCATATCGTATAATCATGCCCACTGATACTTGAGGTGATAATAGAGTATCTAGGTGACATTAGGGCTTTGATTGATTTGTGTCTTAAGGTGTTATTCTAGTACGAACTCTATGATAGATTGAACAGAAAGAATAGCCTCGTGTTATTTTACTAGGGACTCTTGAATAGATAGATCGGAAAGAATAACTTTGAGGTGGTTTCGTACCCTACCATAATCTCTTCGTTTGTTCTCCGCTATTAGTTACTTTGGAGTGACATTTTGTTGCATTTTGAGGGATAGTTATATGATCCATTTATGTTATTATTGTTGAGAGAACTTGCACTAGTGAAAGTATGAACCCTAGGCCTTATTTCCTATCATTGCAACACCGTTTATGCTCACGTTTACCACTTGCTACCTTGCTGTTTTTATATTTTCTTATTACAAAAACCTATATCTACCATCCATATTGCACGTGTATCACTATCTCTTCGCCGAACTAGTGCACCTATACAATTTGCCATTGTATTGGGAGTGTTGGGGACACAAGAGACTCTTTGTTATTTGGTTGCAGGGTTGTTTGAGAGAGACCATCTTCATCCTACGCCTCCCACGGATTGATAAACCTTAGGTCATCCACTTGAGGGAAATTTGCTACTGTCCTACAAACCTCTGCACTTGGAGGCCCAACAACGTCTACAAGAGGAAGGTTGTGTAGTAGACATTAGAATGTAAGGGGTTTAAATGCCCCAGAGAAGTGGTTGGCTATTAGACAAAAAATTGAAGAAAGTGATGCTGGTATTTTGTGCATTCAGGAAACAAAGGGAGAAAATTTTGCTCTTGCTTACATCAACAACTTTTGCCCACAAAGATTCAGTAAATTTGATTGGGGCTTCTGGAGGTATTTTAATAGCTTGGAATGGAGCATTATTTACTGGTGAAATGGTTTGTCAGAACAAATTCTCACTTTCACTGCAGTTCACTTGCAACGCCACATGCAAATCCTGGATTCTCACAAATATTTATGGGCCTTTCAACCCTGAGGATAAACTGGAATTCATAGACTGGTTTAGTAATATTCAAATGCCTAATGATGTGTATTGGATAATCATGGGAGATTTTAACTTTATTTGATCACCTGAAGATAGAAACAGACCAGGACGGGGTGTTAATCAAATGTTATTATTCAATGAAGCTATTAGTAACCTTGGGCTAATTGAAATCCCTCTCAAAGGTAGACAATTCAGCTGGAGCAACATGCAAGACAGCCCTCTTCTTGGGAAATTAGATTGGTTCTTCACTTCTGCAGCTTGGATGACAAGCTACCCTGACACCACTCCTCTTCCATTAGCAAAATCCATTTCGGATCATCTTCCTTGTGTAATCAAAATTGGCACAAGTATACCTAAGTGCAAGGTTTTTAGGTTCAAAAATTATTGGTTAAAACAAAGTTCCTTCAAAGATATTTTACAAACAGCCTGGAATATACCTATGGGTTATACTGGCCCTGCCAAGAAAATCAATGCAAAGTTCAAAAGCTTGAGAAGAGCTTTAAAACTATGGGCCGAAAGCTTGTCCCGCCTTAAAAAGCAGATTGAGGACTTAAATGCCTGTCTTTTCATGTGGGACATGATGGAGGAATACAGAGAACTCAGTATTTTTGAAGGAAACTGTAGAACTATTTTGAAAGAGTTCTTATTGGCAGTCCTCAATAATCATAAGATATATTGGAAGCAGAGATTTAAAATTGAAGGAGTTAAGTTTGGGGATGAAAACACAAAATTCTTTAACCCTAAAGCATCAATCAACCAGAGACATAATAAAATTGCCATGTTACTGAATGAGGATCAAGTGGAAATTACTGATCATGAAAGAAAAGATGCAATTCTATGGGAGGCTTTAAAAAATATTAGGGCAATCTACTGGCCACACAATGCACTTTGATTTAAAAGACATGTACGAACAAAGAGTGGAACCTGAAGTCTTCCAAGACCTTGAGAAGCCTTTTACACAGGAGGAAATTGATGAGGTGATAAGAAACCTTCCCACAAACAAATCTCCAGGTCCTGATGGGTTCAATAATGAGTTTCTTAAAGCTTGTTGGGATATTATCAAAGTGGACATTTCTGAACTAATTATGGCCTTTGATACGTCTCCAATGTATCTATAATTTTTTATTGTTCCGTGCTATTATATTATCTGTTTTGGATGTTTTATATGCATGATTATGCTATTTTATATTATTTTTTGGGACTAACCTATTAACCTACAGCCCAGTGCCAGTTTCTGTTTTTTCCTTGTTTTGAGTTTCGCAGAAAAGGAATATCAAACGGAGTCCAAACCGAACGAAACCTTCGCGATTATTTTTCTTGGACCAGAAGACACCCAGAAGCTTGAGAACCAAGTCAGAAGAGCCGCGAGGCAACGACAAGGGGGGAGGGCACAACCTAGGGAGTTGGATACGCCCCCCACCCTTATGGGCCCCTCGTAGCTCCTCCCACCAACCTCTTTCGCCTATATATTCACATATATTCTAGAAACCCTAGAGGAGGCATCAAAACCACTTTTCCACCGCTGTAACCTTCTCTATTCGTGAGATCACATCTAGAGGCCTTTTCCGGTACTCTGTCGGAGGGGGATTCAACCATGGAGGGCATCTACATCAACCCTATTGCCCTTTCGATGAAGCGTGAGTAGTTTACCACAGACCTACGGGTCCATAGCTAGTAGCTAGATGGCTTATTCTCTCTCTTTGGTTCTCAATACCATGTTCTCCTCGATGTTCTTGGAGATCTATCAGTAGTAATCTTCTTTTGCGGTGTGTTTGTCAAGATCCGATGAATTGTGGATTTATGATCAGCTTATCTATGAATATTATTTGAATCTTCTCTGAATTCTTATATGCATGATTTGATATCTTAGTAATTTTCTTCGAACTATCGATTTGGTTTGGCCAACTAGATTGGTTTTCATTGCAATGGGAGAAGTGCTTTGCTTTGGGTTCAATCTTGTGGTGATCTCACCCAGTGACAGAAGGGGGACGAGGCACGTATTGTATTGTTTCCATTGAGAGTAACAATATGGGGTTTTCATCATATTGCTTGAGTTAATTCCGGTACATCATGTCATCTTACTTAAGGCGTTACTCTGTTCTTCATGAACTTACACTATAACACAAACCCCCCTATAGCTCCACATACCCTCCAACGAAATATCCATGCGTTGCTAGGATTAAAGCCCCCACTTGCCACTTCCCATGACTATTGACCACTTTGTTGAAAAATAAAAATAAAACACATCATACCGATAAAGTACCCACATCGCCGCCGCCTACCTTCATCCTAACGTGCGAGGCTGGATCCGGTTCCTCCGGTTTCCCTCCGCCCTCCCCCACTCAGGCCGCCTCAACTGTGCCCCATGATCCCGATGTCCAGGGTTCCACCATCAATCCGGCGCCACCCTTCCCTCCCATCCCGCTGAATCGAAGGAGCGAGATGATGTCGACCGCGTCGATGGTGCAGGTCAGCGACGTGCCGGACCCAATGGTGCGGAACCACCTGGAGCAGGACACCCTCAAGTGGATCTTCGTCGGTGGCATGGGCGGCATTGGCAAAACCACCTGCAGGCTATAGCTCTGTCGTCTTCATCTGTGTATGCTAGTCCTTTCTCGTCACCTCCAGTGACCCTGTTCTTCATCCTCAGTGACGCCTTCCAGCAGTGCTTTACCAAGTTCTTCACCCTCGTCAAGGGGTTCTACAACCTTTACACCAGGGTGATTATTTTCTCCCGTCTATGTTTGCTTTCCTCCAATTCACTCCATCGGCCCTGGGATCTGCATTAGTAAGGTATGGGTGGCTAGTTACCTAGTGATGAACATGTACCTTCACGAACAGAATGGAGATTCTACTTGTGCTTTAATAATATGGCGGTGATTTCATCTTATGCTTTCCTTGAAAATAACTATTGACATAAGTTATATGACTACTGGAAAATAAGTATGTTGTTTGGAAATTTCCTTTTTTATGTATTTTGTCGTGGACAGACTTTCAGTAAAGATTGAGGTGGCTGATTTGGTGAAAAAAGAGTACCAATTATCTAGCAATTCCCTTTAAGTAGGAAATAGTTTGGTTCACCGCAAAGAGAGATTTCATGTTAGTTGAACACTTATTACTGCATCAATTTTCGTAAATTTTATGATCCATGTTATATATATATTCCCCCGGTCTAAAATTTGTTATCTTGCTGTAGATTAGTCCAATGGAGTACTCTTCCTTAGTTTTTGATACAGTTACTAAAGTTCCAGTAATGCAGGAGAAGGATCTACAGAAAATGACAGACTTAAAGAATAGATTCAGTCATCTGTTGAGTCAGGTATTCCTTAATATTGAGAAATTTCAACCTATAGGAAAACTACAATTGTTATTTGTCCACACATGTATGCCCATGGTTGTGTGCGGAGGGTAAATTTTATCTAAGGTACTGCAAACACTAAAGTTGTCCGCTACTCTTGCCGATGTTCGCTTGCCTGCCGTCATCGGCCATTGTCTGCTTAGCCGCCATTGCCGCAACAACGGACTAATCCGCTAGCCCCATATCTCACCAATGACCGGGCGCTTACATATTATATATCAATTCACTCCACCTTGGTCGTGGTACATTGTATAACTTCAAAAATAATTCATCAGAGTATGAACTAACTCTTTGGAATATGGAGGTAAATCAGATCTAAATCCAATCAATTTCAACCTCTACTTGTTAGTACTGCAGGGCACATTTTGTTTCCATCCGAGGACTACATAATGACAAATGGATACACTCATATAAAAGCAAGATGGCAAAGCTTTTTTTCCTATAAAGATGTAATAAATTTGGCTGTACCTGTTTAACTTATTCATGTTGTTTGTGTTTATCTTCCCATCTTACCAAGAAATGAGACATGCTATATTGTAAGTGAACCATCTGATATTTGGTGAGAAACTAACAAACTGCACGCACATGTTTTCCATTCTATTTCACCACTAATATTTTTGTATATGTTTTTATTTCTACTAGTAAATGTACAGTTTGTGCATCTGTCATGTGTTCTTGTCTATTTGGTTGAGCAAATAGTGCATCTAAAAATGGAAATGTGTCGGTAAGCATTCTGTATGGCTGGATATTGAAGTTTCAATTGTTTTCTCCTGTATGGTTTCTTATGTTTGCAATTCAACAAACAACACAGCTTTAAATTTTAGTAGTGTAAAGAGGTGTTATAATCAAGCTATCTTCTTTGTTCTTTGTTAGTATTGTTTGTGCAATACTACGTAATGCACATTGTATCGGGTCATTCATTTCATATACAAGGTGGAAAAGTGTTGATGGTTTAGAACATGCCACTCAATATATATAATAGGATTAATTACCACATGACCTTTTAACCTTTATATGTTGCTTCTTTAAATTTTACGGTTCTATCAACCTAGTTTTTCTCTACCAAAAGTTACTGATATTATTTCTTTGTTGTTGTAGATTGCCAAGAAAAATAGATGATGCATGGCGCATGCTGATTGCAAGGTCGAGAATTAGCTTCTACTAGACAGTTTAGCATTATGTTTTCGAACATCACTTCAATGGTCATATTATGTTCTACAATGGCTGAGGCGTTGATTGCAAGGTCAATAATTGGGCTACTACTAGATAGTTTTACAAGTTGTAATCTTTGGATTGTGTTCTTTGTAATGCCAAATGCAACAGAGTTAATTATATATATGAGATCTTTATGTTTATTATATTATGGCTTCTATGCACTGTTTGAATTGACCTAATAATTTTTGGATGTAAATATATAAAATACCAATAATTGTCCATAATATGTAGTAGTTGCACTGGTCCATTTGGAAATCCTCATATGTAGGGTAACCAGCAACGCATATGAAGTGTTGTTATGTTCTTACTCTATCTATTATCGGTGTTGCAATGCATCTCCACATTGCTTACCAACGGATGTATATACGTTGTTGTAGACTCTTGCAACGCCACCAAAGGCAACACATATTCATCTGTTGGTGTAGACCTCAACAACGTTTATATAGGCATACAACAACGCATCGTAGCGTTGCTAAAGGGGGGTTCCTGTTTGTAGTGTTAATACTCTAGATGCAGAATCATTTTGGTTGATGTCTGGAGTAATAGTAGTAGATGCAGGCAGGAGTTCGTCTACTTGACACGGACGTGATGCCTATATTCATGATCATTGCCTTGAATATCGTCATAATTATGTGCTCTTCTATCAATTGCTCGACAGTAATTTTTTCACCCACCATAATATTTTCTATCTTGAGAGAAGCCTCTAGTGAAACCTATGGCCCTCGGGTCTATTTCCCATCATATAAGTTTCCGATCTACAATATTAGATTCCTATTTACTCTTTTTGCAATCTTTTACTTTCTGATCTATAAACCAAAAAAGTTACTTTACCGTTTATCTATCTCTATCATATCTCACTTTTGCAAATAATCGTGAAGGGATTGGCAACCCCTTTATCGCGTTGGGTGCAAGTTGTTGATTGTTTGTGGAGGTATTCGGTGACTTGCACATTGTGTCCTACTGGATTGATACCTTGGTTCTCAAACTGAAGGAAATACTTACTCTAGTTTGCTGCATCACCCTTTCCTCTTCAAGGGAAAAACCAATGCAAACTCAAGAGGTAGCAGGAAGAATTTCTAGCGTCGTTGCTGGGGAGATTTACGCCTAGTCAAGAGTCAAGATTTGTCTCCTGTCAACTCGCCAATTTCCGGTGCTGTTGAGATCTACGTAAAATCAATACATACCAATTACCCTTCATAAAATGTCGGTGTATTTGGATCGACACCTATGGGATCACAAGAATCCCTACTATGGTTGCGGGGCGCGGGGTTGAGAGAAGAGCGGATCTAACGGTCGGGACACAGTTCCTTTACCCAGGTTCGGGCCGCAAAGATGCGTAAAACCCTACTCCTGCTTTGGTGGATTATATGTTGGTGTTCTTCAGCTAGTGAGGAGCTCCAAGAGAGTCGTGAGGAGTTCTAAAAAGCCGAATCCTCCTCCTGGTCTCCTCGGGCCTCCTTTTATAGGAAAAAGGGGTTGCCACAGTGGCACACAGGAGCTGGAAAGGGTAGAGTGATGCGAGGTTATCCATCGCATTACAGGACAAGGTGCATTTAATGCGCCCAGCTTAGGTGTCCTTGCTTTATGGGGGACGGGGGGAGACGTCCGTCTTGTCCGTGGCCGCCCCTCCTCGTGTTGACACGCGCCCTGCCAGCGGTGCCTGAGGTGCCATGTAGGCAGACAGGCAGCTGACGTGGCGCAACGGCGGGTCTCCACGGAGATCTGTGGGATGCCACGCAGGAGCCTGTCCAGCTGGTTGGGTCGGCAGCTGCATGGGTTGGTGGAAACCAGTTGATGTGGGCCTGGCGGTGGCCCTGTGGGTGTCCTCGGCAAGGGCCTTGCCGGGGGCCCCGGCAAGGGTCTTGCCGTGGTGCCTGTTGTCATCCCCGGCAAGGTGCTTGCCGGGAGCCTTCTAGTCCTCCTTGGCTGGGATCCCGCCAAGGGTCATCGTCTTCTTAACTTGCATCTGATCTTGAATGTCTTCACAAAGATCTGCATGCTACCACGGGGATATCTCCCGAATCCTTGCCCCATGGGGGCAGTGGACTCAAGGGTGATTCGCTCCGTAGGCGTGGGGCGAGCTGCCGCGGCAAGGGTCTTGCCGGGGCTGCCAGAGCCGGCCCCGGCAAGGATCTTGCTGGGGGAAGCCGTTTCGCCCTTTTGCTCTTCGTGGTCTTGTTCTTGGCGTCGCTCCAGTCTCCATCGAGCTTCAGTCTCGCCCCGGCTTGCCTCCCTTGCCACGCTTGGTGTGGCGGCGCCGTGGCTCAGACTGCCCGTGCACAGTCATAGGGGTACAAAAAATGTACCCCTCTTTTTGTACACCGACAGGAGCCCCCAGGCCTGGGCCACACATAAGCGCGACATGTTGTTGGGCCAGGCCCAGAACGGTGCGCGGGCAGGCGGGGTGGTTTTCATCGTGGTAAAATTTCCGCGCGCTGCGCCTCCCACGACCCGCGCGCGCGGCACGGGGTGGAGGGGCGTGCGTGACGTGGGCGGCATGCGTGGGGCGGTTTCCGCAGGCATGCGTCACGTCGCAGTAAATGCGAAAGGAGGCGGCCCGTGCCTTCCCCATAAACGGGGGGAGGCGCGGGGGCATGGCCCGCTGACCGGATGGGGCCGAGGCGCGGTCTGCTAGGCGTCCACTCCCCACGATCACGGGGTGGGGAGAGGTTGCCTCACTCGTCCCTTCGGTCCTGCGGGTTTGCCACATGCCTCCCATGCGTTCGAGGTGGCGAGCAGTGGAGGCGGGAAACCAAGCCGTCGCTGGTTGGGGCAGCGGGTCGGTCCCAGCCTCCCGCGTCTTGATTGGCCAAGTGGGGCGGTCGAGCTCCAGCCCCGCCCCCTTTATAAAGGGCAAAGGGAGGGGACGGCGCCCCGCACTCCTCCGTCTTCTTTCTCCTTCAGCTTCTGCTCCTTTCTTCTGTCCGCCATGAAGAAGGAAAACCTCGGCTCCTCAATGGTGGTGGCGAGGGTCGCTGCTCGATAGCGCGTCCCCCCTTCTCCTACACCCGCGGTGGCCGAACCAGCCATGAGGGGAAGAGGGAGGGGGCTAGGCCGTGGGCGAGGCCGGGGTGCTCGGGGAAGAGGAGGACGGTGCGGCCCGCCGGCCTCGCCCCCGCCAGCAGCTCCTCCTCATGTGGAAGGTCACATTGGAGATGGCCCCTGTGAATTCTTCATTAGGATGCGGGGGTCGCCGCGCCGTTGCCTTCGTCTCCCGACTCCGTTTGCGCGGGAGATGGAGGCGAACCCACCAGACTCGCTGCGGTTGCACATGAGGGGTTGTGGGATCAGTGGCACGTGGGCCCGTGTCGACTTCCCTGCCCCTCATGTTATGTATCTTCGCCAAAGATGGAAGAGGTTCGCTCGCATCCACAGCCTGACGGAAGGGCTTACCCTCCACTTCAAGTTGATGGGGGGTGGCCACCTCTCCTTCAAGGTCTTCGGGCACCTCGGGACTCGCGCGAGGTGCTGCATGGAGAGCTCCTCTGATGACGAAGACTCCTCCTCGAACGAGGGTGACGAGGAGGACAGCGACAGCGACGACGAGGGCAGGCGACGGCAGGATGACGGGTCCGACAAGGTGTCGAGCGCCGCTCCTGGTGACACCGGCGACCCCATCATCCGCGTCGCCGGCTCCTGAACTTCTCGGGGCCGTCTCCTTGGCGGCTGGCGTAGGGAGGCTGCGGAAGAGGAAGAGGAAGAAGGCGGGCGGCAAGGTCGTCATGTCGGAGTACGCGGGCACCGACGCCTTCGTCTCCTACTGACGTCATGCCGCCTCGTCTTCGAGCTCAGCCTTCGGCGCCGTCATCACCGTCCAGCCCTGGGGAGGCCGCCGCGATGCCTTCTCGGTGTCTTCTGTCACCCGTAGCTCGCTTAGGCGTCCCTTTTGCCCTTATCGCCTCCGTGACCTACCTCCTGAGGAGAGGGACAAGAAAGGCATTACGGGCATCTTATCTCTTTTTAGTCTGTAAGCCTTCGGGCATCTGTTAAGTTTAAAACTTGTAATCTCCTTATTCATGTTTTTCATTCCCTATGGATTGTACCTGAATGAATGTTTTTAATAAAAAAGGAATGTTTTCCGGGTCATTTGTCCGTAGGTAAAAACCCACAACAGGGAATAAATCCCTGATATCCTTAAGATAAACATTTTCCCGCCTGGCAACAGGCCCTGCCGTTTCCCTACTTCGCTCGACCTTTCTCACGCCCTTGGCGGAGGCAGGGATGAAGCGGGCTCAGGCTCCTCGTTTTATCCTTCTGCCGCCGCGACTACGACCGAACCTAGCCCCAGGAACGAGCCTCAGGGCCTAGAGTTACGGGAGCACGGTAGCTTAAGGAAAAGAACGAGGTTCCACATACCTTAGTCCATAATGGAATGCATGATAAGGATAAAGGACTTATCTGAAGCTGCAGCCCTCGGCAACCCTGGCCTGCCGTGGGCGAATTCTTGCCCTTGCAGCCTCCGGCAATACTGGCTTGCCGGGGCCTAGGCACTGGTCTGTTCTTCTTTCTTTCCTCCAAGTAGCTTCGGCAAGGATGTCTGCGCGTCCTGTGAACCAAGGAAGACAGAGGAAAGACAAAGACCCGACCTCTAAGCTAGGGGTTAGCCGCTGCTAAGCACTATCAACCCTAACCAAGGACGAGACTCGACTTAGCATGCATGCTAAAACTTAGGGCGCCAGCACTTCATTTATGTTTGCTTAGGGTCTGCGCCTGGCTTTGTACAAAGGGTTACATGCCTTGCCGGCAAGGCTCGTACAAAAGGGTGGCTTGCCGGGAGGCTCGGGAAGCCGCGCCTTATGGGTAAAACTTGCGAAGATGCTCGATGTTCCAGGAGTTACTCACCGGAACGGCATCCTCGGTCTCCAGGCGGACTGCGCCAGGCCTGGTGACTCGTATTACCCGATAAGGGCCTTCCCACTTTAGCGTCAACTTGTTCGTATTCCTGGCCGATTGAATGCACCGGAGAACAAGGTCGCCTTCCTCAAAGCTTCGGGCATGAACCTTGCGGCTATGGTAGCGGCACAAGGCTTGCTGGTAGCGCGCTGCTCTCACAGCCGCCCGAAGACGATCTTCCTCAAGGAGCATTGCGTCGTCTTGTCGCAATTGCTCTTGCTCAAGCTCATCATAAGCGAGCACTCGAGGCGACCCGTATATGAGTTCCGTGGGGAGAACTGCTTCTGCCCCGTATATCAGGGCAAAGGGCGTCTGGCCGGTGGCTCGATTTGGTGTCGTCCTGATCGACCAAAGAACCGTCGGCAATTCATCAATCCAGCGCCTCCCGCTCTTGTGCTGCCTGTCAAAGGTCTTTGTCCTTAATCCTCGCAGCACTTCAGTATTTGCCCTCTTTGCTTGACCATTGCTTCGGGGGTGAGCAATGGAAGCGAAACAGACCTTGCTGCCGAGGTCTTGGGTATATTGCATTAAGGTGCGGCTTGTAAACTACGTGCCGTTGTCGGTGATGATCCTGTTGGGTACACCAAAATGGCACACTAGTCCCTTGAAGAACTTGACGGCTGACTGAGCTGTGACCTTCCTCACTGCCTCCACTTCTGGCCACTTTGCGAACTTGTCGATCGCAACGTACAAGTACTCAAAGCCCCCGACGGCATGGGGGAAAGGGCCCAAAATGTCGAGCCGCCAGACCGAGAAGGGCCAGGAGAGAGGAATGGTTTGAAGGGCTTGAGCTGGTTGATGACGTTTCTTCGAATGGAATTGGCACGCTTCACACCTGGTGACCAGCGCCGCCGCATCCTGGAGGGCAGTGGGCCAGAAGAAGCCATGCCGGAATGCCTTGCCGGCAAGGGCTCTTGACCCTATGTGGGATCCACATATGCCTCCATGTATCTCTGCCAACAGCTCCAGTCCTTCCTCTCGAGGGATGCACTTCAATTTCACACCGTTCGGTCTCCTCCTGTATAGGACTTCATCGATGAACTGGTACATGGCGGACCGACGGGCTACTTTCTCCGCTTCTTCCTGCTCCTTAGGAAGTTCCCCAGTCTGAAGGAATCAGATAGTATGCTGCCCCCACGCTGGAGCCTGGGGCTCGACGGCGAGGACAAAAGGCATTTCCTCCGCCAAGGGAGTGGCCATCTCGACGGCAAAAGCTTGACGCTTCGCCGAAGTTAGCCCTCCGGTGGCGGGCTCAGTGTCTCCGGCAACATCTTTGTCGGCGGCTCCGGGGAGCTCGGCGGGGAAGTACTTGACGGGCCCTAACTTCCTACTCTTGTTCTGCTCTGTCGATGGATCAACGGATGGCTGAGAAAGCTGAAGCACAAAGGTACCTGGTTCCACATGTAGTTTGAGGGCAGCGCGCTTTGACAGGTAATCGGCGATGTCGTTCTCCGCTCGGGAACGTGTTCTGCCTGTATATCGTCAAAGCGCTCTTCCAACTTTCTCACTTCATCGATGTAGGCCCTCATCAATGGGCTCTGGTAATCATTGTTGACTTGTTTCACGACAAACTACGAGTCGCGCCTGGCAATGAGCTTCTTGACTCCGAGGTCCACCGCGATCCTAAGACCAGCAAGCAGCCCCTCATACTCGGCAGTGTTGTTCGTCAATACCTCCGTGCATCTGGACCACGTACTTGAGGTGCTCTCCGGTGGGCGCGACCAGCAGTACGCCGGCCCCGGCGCCCTGCAAGGAGAAAGCCCCATCAAAGTACATGATCCAGTTGCAACTTGCCTCTTTGCCGGGGAGAACAGCTTCTTGGGCTTCTTCATCAGGCGTTGCGGTCCATTCCGCGATGAACTCTGCCGGGACTCGGCTCTGAATTGTCGAGGTACTTTCAAAGTTGAGGCCAAAGCTAGACAGCTCCAGTGCCCACTCCACAATTCTTCCCGTTGCATCTGGGTTGTGCAATATCCGTTGCAGAGGGAGGCGAGTGACAACAGTGATCTCGTGTGCCTGGAAGTAGTGGCGCAGCTTCCTCGAGGCCATAAGAAGGCCGAAGAGCAATTTCTGCACACCGGAGTACCTTGACCTAGCCCCCTGCAAGAGGGAGCTAACAAAGTAGACCGGGCGCTGCACCATCTTCTTCTTCGGCTGCACTCCAATCGGCTGTGTCGCCTCTGCGCCAGTGGCACCAGGCTCCGTTGCTGCTATCACCTCATCATCGATTCCTCTCTGCGCCACCAGTGCAGAGCTGACCACCTGGTTTGTTGCCGCTAAGTATAGCAGCAACGGTTCCTGTGGTCGAGGCACAACCAGTATTGGCGTGGAGGAAACATACTTCTTCAGATCCTGTAACGCTGCTTCGGCCTCCGGCGTCCACTCCATTGGGCCTGCCTTTTTCAATATCTTGAAAAAGGGGAGGGCGCGCTCAGCGGACTTGGAAATGAATCTGCTCATGGCGGCAATGCAGCCAGCAAGCCGACGCACATCCTTGACCCGTTTGGGTGCTTCAATCTGCTCTATGGCTTTGATCTTGTCCTGATTGGCTTCTATCCCATGCGGCGACACAAAGAACTCGAGAAGCTTGCCAGACGGAACGCCGAAGACGCACTTCTCAGGGTTCAGCTTGAGGTTGACCCTGCGCAGGTTCACAAATGTTTCTTGCAAATCTGGTACAAGGGTTGCCTTGTTCTTGGTTTTCACCACTATATCATCCATATAAGCCTCAATATTTCTATGGAGCTGGGGTTCAAAACCAATCTGGACTGCTCTTGCAAATGTCGAGCCAGCACTCTTCAAAAGGCATTCGTACGAAACAGTACGTGCCACATGGGGTGATGAATGATGTCTTCTCTTCGTCTTCTCTCGCCATGAAGATCTGGTGGTAGCCGGAGTAGGCATCGAGGAATGATAGTAGATCACACCCTGCCGTGGAGTCAACAATCTGGTCTATGCGCGGCAACGGGATGGGGTCCTTGGGACAAGCTTTATTGATATCTGTGTAATCAATACACAGCCTCCACTTCCCATTTGCCTTGCGCACTACCACTGGATTGGCCAACCACATTGGGTGGAGCACTCCTCTCACCAAACCCGCAGCTTCTAGTTTCCGGATCTCCTCGATGATGAACTCTTGCCGTTCCAAAGCTTGCTTCCTGACCTTCTGCTTGACGGTCCACGCATGAGGGCAGACAGCAAGGTGGTGCTCAATCACCTCCCTGGGAACGCCGGGGATGTCGGATGCTTGCCATGCAAACACGTCGACATTCGCCCGTGGGAAGGTGACGAGAGCGTCTTCCTATTTTTTGTCAAGGGCGGAGCTTATGGTAAAAGCCCCTCCCGTGCCGTCCTCCTTGACAGAAACCTTCTTGGTTCCTGGCGGCGTAGCCCTGGATCTCTTGTTTCTGCCGGTGGAGCTCTATGGCACGTCCTCGACGGGAGCGCGACACTCCGAAGAGGTGCGCTTGCCGGAGTGGGTGTCTGAGGTCTCGCCGGTCTTCTTCTTTCCGGTGGAGCTCTTAGGCACGTCCTCGACGGGAGCACAGCACTCCGAAGAGGTGCGCTTGCCGGAGTGGGCGCCCGAGGTCTCGCCGGTCTTCTTCTTCTTCCCTCCCGGGGCTCCAGTGGCAGGAGCAAGTGCCCCCGTAGCGGCAGTTGCTACAACTGTTTGCTGGTACAATTGTTCGGCGCAAATCAGCGCATCTTTCTTGTCCGAGGGGATGGTGCTGATCGTCACGAGCCCTGGCATCTTCAGGGTGTTGTAGGCATAGTGTGATGCTGCCATGAACTTGGCCAGCGCTGGGCGGCCAAGGATCCCGTTGTAAGGCAGGGGGATCTCGGCAACATGGAACACGATCCTCTCTGTCCTGTAGTTCAGATCACTCCCAAAAGTCACGGGCAGCGTGACTTTCCCCTTCGGTTGACTCCTCCCTGGGCTGACCCCCTGAAACGTGCCTGTCTCCTCGAGGTCTCCATCAAGAACTTGCAGCTTCTTGATCACGGTGGGCGAAAGTAGGATCAGACCGGCCCCGCCATCTACTAGCATCTTCGTCACCGTGAGGTTGTGTATTGTTGGTGAAACCAACAATGGCAAGCACCCGGCCGCAGTAGTGCGATCAGGGTGATCCTCGGCGTCAAAATGATAGGTGTGCTGGACCATTTCAGCGGCTTTTGGGCACCGGGCGATGGCTCTGCCGCAATAATCTCTCGCGCCCACTATTTAAGCTGGCGGTGAGAAGCATGCAACGAGGCGCCACCATCGATGCACATGGCGTCCGTAGCCTTCTGAAACTCTTGGCCGCCGGACTCGTCGTCCTCTTCATGATCATCGTCTTCAGGTCTTCTATCGCGGCCCCGGGCGGGCCTTTCTTGCTGTTTCTCCTTTCCACGACAGCCTGCTTGGCCGTCACGCTTCTTGCTGGATCCCTCAGCGCCGTCTTGGCCCTTCTCCTTGTCCCGCCTCTCGTATTCGGCTCTTTGCTTCTCAGCAGGGAGCTCAACCTAGTGGCAGTCCTGGAGATCATGGCCCTTGGTGCGATGGATCTTGCAGTATCGCGTGCCGGAGTTTCCTGGCTTCTCGGTAGCCGCCAAGGCCCGGCAGGCGACACACCCGGCAATTTCTTTGCCAGGGTCACCCGCCTTGGTTTTCTTGGCGGAGCCGGTGTCATCAGATCCCTCGACGGCAAGCACGGCCTTCCCCTTGCGCTTCCTGTTACGGTTCCGGCCTTTCTTCGCTAGAGCAGTGGTATCCTCGTCTCAGGAGTCGGTTTCCACACCAGCGTTTTCACCGGGGTACTTCCTTCCCTCTTCAGCCCGGGCACATCTGTCAGCAAGAACGTAGAGTTCCGCCACATCCTTCACCTTGGTCATCGCCAGTTCTTCGCGCATCTTGCGGTTGCGCACGTTCTGGTGGAACGCGCTGATGATGGCGGCAGGGTGAACATCGGGGATATTGTACTGTACCCGGCTGAATCTCTGTATGTACTTGCGCAGAGTCTCGCCTTCCTTCTAGGGTATGACATGCAGGTCACTTGCTTGGCCATGGGCTTGATGGCCTCCAGTAAAGGCGCCAACAAACTCATGGCAGAAGTCGGACCAGGAGGAAATAGAGTCTACTGGCAAGTGCATCAACCATGACATGGCGTTAGGTTTAAGAGCTAACGGAAAGTAATTCGCAAGCACCTTATTGTCGTGGGCCCCGGCAGCTTGCATCGCGATGGTGTAGATGCTGAGGAACTCCGACGGGTGGGTCTTGTTGTTGTACTTCTCGCCAACATCAGGCTTGAAGGTGCGGTGAGAGGGCCACTGGAACTGTCGCAGCTCACGAGTGAAAGCTGGACAGCCTACCTCGTAGGGTAGACCTCCAGGGCTTTCCGGTGCTGGGCGGTCCGCAGCAAGCCCTGCTCGCCTGTCTGACTGGTGGCGCGTTCCGCGGCGGCGCTCGATGGTGGTTCGAGCGTCCTCATGAGCTCGCTCCTAAAGAACTTGACGCTGGTCGCCGCGGGTCCGTGGGTCGCACGACGCTATGGAGATGGCATCGCCCGCGACGTCTCGACGGGTCGACGCACGCTGCACTAGAAGAGAAGGAGGCGAATGCACCGTAGCCACGGCGCTGCCAGCTCTCCCGCCGCCGGTGCGTGGGACCCATCGGAGCGTCGGCCTGGGAGCTCCGCTGGATTTAGGCCATCCCTGTTGGCGATTGCGACAAGGCTTCGGATGGTGGCCCTCCATTCCTCGAGTTTCCCCGTAATGGGAGGAAAGTCGAGGAGCAACTGCGCGCGCGCCAAAGCTTCGGCTGGTGTCAACGGTAGTGAATCCTGCACGGACCGTAACGCGCTTCGACCCCTGACCGTGTCAGGGGGAGCTCCATCATGGTCCCGCGGTTGCCTAACGTCTCCACCAGCGCTTCGGCGGGAGGGCAGGTCTTCTACGTCCCGGGAGTGGAGCTCGGGGCCCTTCCCGTGGCAACGCCCGGGATCTTCGGGGTGACGACGCCGTTCGTCGCGTGCTACTTGAGAAGAGCGCGCTGTTGGCGCCGGCGTGGGAGTCCTGGAGGCCCTTGCGCCGCCTTCGGGTGATGCGGCTGCGACCCTGGAAGGCCCCGCGCCACCCACGGAGGATCGGGCTCCATCTTTGGAACCGGCAGTGTGTGGCCCGTTACCAGGCGCACAAACGTCGCCACCTCCCACACTCCGGCTGTCGGGATGGCGTTGGTGTTCTCGAGCAGCGCCCCGAGTCCTTTCCGCAACTGGTCCGCTGCTTGCTCGCGTCGGGACGGGCTGTCCGGCTTCCGACTGGCCAACCGCCATCGTCGTCTTCTTCTTGGGCGCCATGATGATGCAGGAACACCGAACTAACCGCTAAAGCCGATTCTCACAACTGCGCCCCCTACCTGGCGCCCCAAAGATGTCGGTGTATTTGGATCGACACCTATGGGATCACAAGAATCCCTACTACGGTTGCAGGGCGCGGGGTTGAGAGAAGAGCGGATCTAACGGTCAGGACACAGTTCCTTTACCCAGATTCGGGCCGCAAAGATGCGTAAAACCCTACTCCTGCTTTGGTGGATTATATGTTGGTGTTCTTCAGCTACTGAGGAGCTCCAAGAGAGTCGTGAGGAGTTCTAAAAAGCCGAATCCTCCTCCTGGTCGCCTCGGGCCTCCTTTTATAGGAAAAAGGGGTTGCCACAGTGGCACACAGGAGGTGGAAAGGGTACAGTGATGCGAGGTTATCCCTCGCATTACAAGACAAGGTGCATTTAATGCGCCCAGCTTAGGTGTCCTTGCTTTATCAGGGACGGGGGGGACGTCTGTCTTGTCCGTCGTCGCCCCTCCTCGTGTTGACACACGCCCTGGCCAGCGATGCCTAAGGTGCCTTGTAGGCAGACAGGCAGCTGAGGTGGCGCAACGGCGGGTCTCCACGAAGATATGTGGGATGCCACGCAGGAGCCTGTCCAGCTGGTTGGGTCGGCAGCTGCGTGGGTCGGTGGAACCCAGTTGATGTGGGCCTGACGGTGGCCCCGTGGGTGTCCTCGGCAAGGGCCTTGCCGGGGGCCCCGGCAAGGGTCTTGCCGTGGTGCCTGCTATCATCCCCGGCAAGGTGCTTGCCGGGGGCCTTCTAGTCCTCTGTGGCTGGGATCCCGCCAAGGGTCGTCGTCTTCTTAACTTGCATCTGATCTTGAATGTCTTCACAAAGATCAGCATGCTACCACGAGGATATCTCCCGAATCCTTGCCCCATGGGGGCAGTGGACTCAAGGATGATTCGCTCCGTAGGCGCGGGGCGAGCTGCCACGGCAAGGGTCTTGTCAGGGCTGCCAGAGCCGGCCCCGGCAAGGATCTTGCTGGGGGAAGCCGTTTCGCCCTTTTGCTCTTCGTGGTCTTGTTCTTGGCGTCACTCCAGTCTCCATCGAGCTTCAGTCTCGCCCCGGCTTGCCTCCCTTGCCAGGCTTGGTGTGGCGGTGCCGTGGCTCAGACTGCCCGTGCACAGTCATAGGGGTACAAAAAATGTACCCCTCTTTTTGTACACCGACATAAAACTCTCATCTCTTTCTTTTATATTATTTGCCATTCGCCTCTCGTTTTCCTGTCCAACACATCTAAAATGATTTTCAAAAATATTTGCATTTTCTTCGCCCCTTTTTTTGGTCGTCGTCTTCGCTTGCTTTTTGTGTGCTCGTGTGTTGGTACTTCATTTGTCATGATGGCTCAAGAGAATACCAAATTATGTGAGTTTTCCAACACCAATAATAATGATTTTATCAGTACTCTGATTGCTCCCGCTACTAATGCTGAATCTTGTGAATTTACGTCGCTTTATTGAATCTCATTATGAAGATCAATTTTTTGGCCTTCATAGTGAAGATGTCGCGTCCCATCTAAATGATTTTGTTGATTTGTGTGATATGGAAAAGAACAGAGATGTGGATAATGATCTTGTTAAATTGAATCTATGTTCGTTCTCACTGTGAGATCGTGCTAAAACTTGGTTTTCATCTTTGCCTAAAAATAGTATTGATTCATGGAATAAGTGTAAAGATGCTATTATTTCCAAGTATTTTCCTCCTGCTAATATCATCTCCCATAGGAACGGTATTATGAATTTTAAGCGACTTGATCATGAACATGTTGCACAATCTTGGGAGAGGATGAAACTTATGATAAGGAATTTCCCTACTCATGGTTTGAATTTATGGATGATTATACAAAAAAATATGCTGGATTGAACTTTGCTTCTAGAAATCTTTTAGGTTCGGCTGCGGGAGGCACTTTTATGGAAATCACTTTAGGAGACGCTACTAAACTCCTAGATAATATAATGGTTAACTATTCTCAACGGCATACCGAAAGATCTTCCACTAGTAAAAAAAGTGCATGCAATTGAAGAGATTAATGTTTTGAGTGGAAAGATGGATGAGCTTATGAAGTTATTTGCTAGCAAGGGTACTCATATTGATCCAAATGATATGCCTTTGTCTACTCTGATTGACAATAATAATGAATGTCGGAGATATTGACCATGGGTGTCCTCAGCGACCACCCTTGGTATTTCAAGACAAATTGTGGCCGCCTGCTCCCCCCCCCCCCCCCCC
>LR738711.1:839949935-839966468 GCA_902687465.1 Secale cereale
GCCCCCCCCCCCCCCCCCCCCCCCCCCCGGCCGTCTGCTCATCGAGCCGCCTCCTAGGGTAGCTTGCCCTAGGAGTCGGCTGCCAACAGGCGGCAGGGACCCAACAAGCGGCGACACCAATATCAACAGCTAGCAGACGGTCCCACGCTCCTCCCTCGGGACGCGTGCTGGGGGACCACCACGTGGAGGAGACGTGGCTACAGATGAACATGTCCTTAGAGAATCTATAAGGGCGTGGCTACAGTGAACGTGTACCTTATGGATATATCCTAAGCGGTGGGTCACTGTAGCCACGCTGCTTGTGACCGAGCGTCGGTCAGAGGAGGCCACGATCCCACTACTCGTAGACGGTGAGGCCAGCAGGTGGCTGGCCCCACCGGCCAGCGGGTAGGTCATAAACAAGCCGCCCCTGGCAGACGGCCAGGGGAGGCGGCCGTCTGGCAGCAGATAGCGATCCTGCCCTAGAAGTCTGAACCTCATCAAGACGACGGGACAGGGCGTGGCGGCGATGTACGGCAGAAGACGGCGGCACGGTAGCCATGTTCCCCCCTGACGAGGCTGTCGTCAGCAGAAGCACGTCTACAGTAAAAGGCAATCATGTGGGCCCGCAGGCGGCGGGCCCCAGCAGACAGGCGGCAAGACCGGCACTGCAAGACGCTGACAGATGGGGGCCACTCCATCGAGATTACGATTGTACCCCTAGGGGGTAGGCCTATATAAACCCCCCAGGGTCCTCCATGAGGAGGGGTTAGAAAGAGGAAGGATTGAACTCTAAGAAGATAGAGAGATAGAGATAGAAACCCTAGCAACCATCCCCGATCCCTAGTGCATTGGAAGTAAGCTAGCCTTGTTCATCTTCCTCCCCTAGACCACACAGCTCGAGGAGCAACCTTGTAGCTACTGTAGTGACATCAGTCATGACGCGGAGCCCCCGTAGAGCAGGACTAGGGGTGTTATCTCCACGAAGAGCCCCGAACCTGGGTAAGATCCATCGGCGTCCTAAGTTCGCCTCATCCCGCTTCCAGGGCCCGGCGACGTTCTTTTGACCCCATGCATGATAAGCCATCCATTGGCATATGTCGCCCCAAAACCCCGACATTTGGCGCCCACCATGGGGCTAGGTTCACCGTCGTCTGGAGACATGTTCTGGACGTGAACTTTGTTCCTCCCTGGCGAGAGCAGCCAGCCCGGCACGCCTACAGGCGTGGAAACCGAGATGCTTCGCGACGGTGAGGCCACATGCGCCGCGAGCGGGCTCGCCGACCTTCTCGGCGGCGTTTGCATTCATGATGAGCCCTCTCCGGCGGCCGAGCCAGTAGCGCCGGAGAGCTGCCTCGTCGAGCTCCTCGACAAGCTCCACATCGTTGACGAGCGCGCCTCTGACGTGGAGTCAGTGCGCTCTTCTGACCCACCAGTAGACATGATCATCGACCTCGGCGCAGAGCCCGTCGATTCCTTCCCCGAGCACGTGGTGATCATTGACGTTCCCCTCCCCACTCTTACGACCGGCAACACCATTAGCATCGTCACGGAGGTGCTCGTCACCGACCACGGCGAATCGTCCGGCGGGGCGGACCAAGACCCGCTCGAGGCCGCTCTGCAGCACCCCGCCGTTCCTGTTGCAGCGGGGGCAGACGTCGCGGCGTTGGAGGCGCTCCGCGTCTCGCTCCTTGATAGCGCCAACAAGCTGGCTGCCTCCCGACACCTCACTACAGCTTACCACCGCGAGATAGACCGTGCCATTTGTGACACTCCAACAGCTGGCGAGCCTAGCCAAGCCGGCACCGTTCGTGATCGCGGCGGGCTACTAGCAGACATTCTGGGAGCCCCGCGGCCCGTATACCTCAGTCCATCGGAGAACCTAAGGGCTGCCCAGGCGGCAGTCTATGAGATGGGCCACTTGGAGGGAGACGAGCTTCGTTGCATGACTCAGCGCGCCCGCCAGCTCCTCGACGCTGCTGCCATGCAGTAGGAGGCCCGTCGCCGGGTGTCAGAGGCCGGCGCGCATGCAAACAATCGCCCTTTTCGGCGGGAACAGGGAGCCACGTCTCGCTCTCCAACAGTCGGCGCCCCCAACCGGCGAGACTCAGAGCCGGCTGCTAGCCGCAGCCGGCAGACTCGCGTCACCATCGAGCGCGATGAGGACGGCCACCCAAGGGCTGTAGAGCGGCGAGGGGAACATCCGCCTCCTCCCAGGCAGGAGAGGTGCGTGTCTCCTCCTCCTATTGACCACCCCTCTCTGGCGGGCCGCTTGGGCTGCCACGAGGGGGTTGGAGAGAAAGACGCCCGCCACCGCCTGGACCGTCTAGCTCGGTCCCAGGCGATCAAAGAAGAAGATGACCTCGGTCCGGCTTGTTTCGGCCCCCGCATCCGCAATGAGCCTTTTCCCAAGGGCTTCTCGCTCCCTAGAGATACCCCCAAGTACAACGGATCAGTGAAACCAGAGGACTGGCTGGTGGATTACTCCACAGCCGTCAGCATAGCTACCGGCAACAGACGCGTTGCGGTGAAGTACATGCCTCTTATGCTCCAGGGCACGACTCGGACCTAGCTGAACAGCCTGAAACCCAACAGCATCAATGGCCGGTTGGACTTCACCGACGCCTTCACTCGCAACTTCACCAGCACCTACAAGCGTCCTCCCAAGCCGCGCTAGCTCTCCCTATGTGTCCAGGGCCCAGACGAGTCGGCCTGCGATTACCTGACACGCTGGGCAGAGCTGCGAAACTCTTGTGAAGGAGTGCACGAGGTACAAACCATCGAGTATTTCACAGCTGGGTGTAGAGAAGGCACCTTACTTAAGCACAGGCTCCTCTATGACGAGCCAGCCACGCTGGATGAGGCGTTGAGCATAGCAGACAAGTACGCCACCGTTGACTCCTCCATGAAGACCGAGCTACAAGTGGATGCTTCTGGCAAGATGACTCCTCTAACTCCCAAGACGCCGGCTGGAGAGTCCAGCCGACGCCAGCAGCCAAGAGACCAAAATCGCAAGACCCATGCGCCGGCTGCCAACAGCCGGCTGGTGGCAGCAGTCGACGGCCAGCAGCCAGAAGCTCAAGCGGGACCCAAGTGCCAAAAGGGCGGAAAGCCAGTCTTGCAGCCAGCTTTCTCCTTTGACCAAGCTCTGGACGCCCCCTGCAAGTTCCAGAGTGGCGCGAAGCCTTCCAACCACACAACGCGAAAGTGTCATTAGCTCACAAGAATTGCCAGGGGAGAAGCTCTGCCGCCGGCACCTGCTGGGCAGCCGGCCCCGCCTCCTAATCCGCCGGCTGCCCGTCCAGACGGCCAGGTCCAGGACGAATTCATAGAAGAAAACGGAGCCTATGTTGTCTTCACCAGCCAGACGGACGATAGGCACAGCCGGCGCCAACAGCGCAGAGAAGTCAACACGGTTGCCGTCAAAGACCCGGAATTCATGCATTGGTCTAAAAGGCCTGTCAGCTGGAGCCGAGAGGATCACCCGGCTGTCATGCCGTCGCCAGGGGCCTATGCCTTGGTCCTGGACGCTACTCTCTCCACTGACAGGCGGGCCTGTCGCTTCTCCCGAGTACTGGTAGACGGCGGTAGCAGCATCAACATCATGTACCGTGACACCATGGAGAAGTTGGACATCAAAGAAAAGCAACTTCAGCCTACCAGGACCATGTTCCATGGCATTGTGTCAGGCCTCTCTTGATCACCAATCGGCAAGGCCAAGGTCGATGTCCTGTTTGGTGACAAGTTGCATTTCCGGAGGGAGACGGTCTGGTTTGAAGTGGTGAACCTGGAAAGTCCCTATCAGGTGATATTGGGCCGGCCAGCTCTTGCAAAGTTCATGGCAGTACCCCATTATGCCTACCTCAAGATGAAGATGCCAGGCCCCAAGGGAATAATCACCATAGCCGGGGACTACGAGAAGTCCATCGCATGCGCAACAGCCAGCAGCCGCCTGGCAGAATCCCTTGTCGTGGCTGAGGAAAAGCGCCGCTTGGAACGGCTGGTGGCAATGGCTGGCGAGCAGCTAGCCATACCAGCCGATCCTAGGGAGGCGGAGCCGCAAGGCTCGTTCCAGCCGGTCAAGGAGACAAAGAATATTTCCTTGGACCCATCTCACCCAGAGTGATTTGCTGTCATAGGGTCAAACCTAGACAGCAAATAGGAAAGCGAGCTCGTCGATTTCCTCCGTGAGAATCGGGACATCTTTGCATGCTCCCCTAAAGACATGCTGGGTGTCCCGACGGATTTCGCCGAGCACAAACTCCATGTGAGAGAAGATGCAAAGCCTGTCAGGAAGCCGCTACGCTGCCTGTCAGAAGAGAAGAGAGGAGTCGTTGGGGAAGAAGTTGCCCGCCTGCTAGCATCCGGCTTCATTATGGAGGTTTTTTACCCCAAATGGCTCGCAGATCCAGTCCTAGTGCTGAAGAAGAACAACAAATGACGCATGTGCATTGATTACACCAGCCTCAACAAAGCATGCCCTAAAGATCCGTTTGCTCTGCCGCGGATAGATCAAGTGACCGACTCCACAGCCGGATGCGAGCTGCTGTCTTTCCTTGATGCTTACTCCGAGTACCACCAAATCAAGCTTGATCCGGCTGACCGCCTGAAGACCGCCTTCCTCACGCCATTTGGGGCCTTCTGCTACCTGGCCATGACGTTAGGCCTGAGAAACGACGGCGCCACCTTTCAGCGTTGCATGCAGAAGTGTCTCCTTGAGCAACTTGGCAGAAATGCCCACGTTTATGTGGATGATATCGTGGTGAAGACGGAGAAGAGAGGAACCCTTTTGGAGGATCTCCAAGAGACATCTGAGAACCTGCGCCGCTTTCGGATCAAGCTAAACCCGGAAAAATGCGTCTTCGGGGTACCAGCCGGCCAACTCCTTGGCTTCCTGGTATCCGAACGCGGCATCGAGTGCAACCCCACAAATATCAAGCCCATTGAGAGAATGGAACGGCCTAGCCGTGTGCGAGATGTCCAGAGATTCACGGGGTGCCTGGCATCTCTCAGCCGTTTCATCAGCCAGCTAGGAGAAAAGGCACTCGCCCTGTACCAACTAATGAAGAAGACAACGTGCTTCGAGTGGAACGACCAGGCAGACGAAGCTTTCCAGCAGCTCAAGAGACTGCTGTCCACCCCGCCTGTCCTGGCGGCGCCAGCAGACAAGGAACCCATGTTCCTTTACATAGCCGCCACCAGCCGGGTGGTCAGCACTGTCATTGTGGTCGAGCGCCCAGAAGACAGCAGAGCCTTGCCCGTCCAGAGGCACGTCTACTACTTGAGCGAGGTGCTGTCAGTATCCAAGCAGAACTACCCTCACTACCAGAAGATGTGCTACGGCATGTACTTCACCGCCAAGAAACTCAAGCAGTACTTCCAAGAGCATTCAGTCACGATCGTCTGCACGGCCCCGCTTGCTGAAATCATGGGAACAGAGATGCCTCAGGAAGAGTGGCCAAGTGGGCCATAGAGCTGGCCCCCTTCACCATCTTCTACCAGCCGCGCGCCACCATCAAGTCACAAGCATTGGCCGACTTCCTCGTCGACTGGGCCAAAACCGAGTACCTGCCGCCTGTTCCAGACTCAACCAATTGGCGGATGCACTTCTATGGGTCAAAGATGCGCACTGGCTTAGGAGCCGGCGTCGTCCTCACCTCCCCCAAGGGCGACAAGCTCAAGTACACCCTGCAGATCCACTTTGCCGCCTCTAACAACGTGGCCGAGTATGAGGCACTTATCCACGGGCTCTGGATGGCCAAGGAGATTGGCATCCGCCGAGTGCTGTGCTACGGTGACTCAGACTTGGTTGTCCAGCAGTCGTCTGGGGACTGAGACGCCAAAGATGCAAACATGGCAAGCTATCGTTTCCTTGTCCAGCAGATCAGTGGACACTTTGATGGCTGCGAGTTCCTCCACGTACCACGAGCCGACAACATGCAAGTCGACACTTTGGCACGAATCGGCTCCACCCGCCAAGCAATACCAGCCGGAGTATCTCTTCAATGCCTGCGCAAGCCGTCTATGAAGCCTTCACAAGAGTTGGAGTCAATCTTCATACCAGCCGACCCTGAAGCAGGCGGCCCGGCAACTTTAGCAGCCGGTCCAGAGACTGCTCCAGCAGGCAGCCTCGATACTCCAACCCCAGCTGACGGTCCACCTGTAGCTGCGCCGGTTCCTGGCCCGGGGACTGCTCCAGCAGGCGGCCAGGAGGTGCGAGCTCCAGCAGACGGCTTGGGGACTTTGGAAGCACAGCAGACGGATCAGCCCAGCCCTCCGCCTCCCAGCCCAACCACCCTGGTCTCTCTGGCAGAAGTAACAGGAGCCTCAGCGTCGTCTTGGGCACAGCCAATCCTCACCTTCTTGCTCAGAGGAGAGCTACCAGCAGAAGAAACATTGGCATGGCAAGTTCAATGTCGAGCTTCAGCATACACCATAGTCAATAAAGAGATTGTCAGAAGAAGTGCAACGGGCGTCTTCCAGCGCTGTCTAGAAGCAGAAAAGGGGATGGCTATCCTGAAGGACATTCACCAAGGGGAATGTGGCCACCACGCGGCCTCAAGATCCCTCGTCGCCAAAGCCTACCGCCACGGTTTCTTATGGCCGACTGCTTTGGACGACGCCAGAGATTTGGTAAAAAAGTGCAACGGCTGCCAGGGCTTCAGTTCCAAGCAACACTTGCCGGCTTCTGCACTCAATACCATTCCGATCACTTGGCCATTCGCCGTCTGGGGTCTGGATATGGTGGGCCCCTTCAAGATAGCTAGAGGCGGCTTGACACATTTACTCATGGCAGTTGATAAATTCACTAAGTGGATCGAAGCGAAACCAATCAAGAAACTCAATGGGCCAACTGCTGTGACATTCATCGCACACATCACAGTCCGGTATGGTATACCGCACATCATCATCACCGACAACGGCACAAATTTTGCCAAAGGCGCACTTGCCCGTTTCTGTGCAACACAGGGCATCCGACTGGACCTAGCGCCCGTTGCCCACCCACAGTCCAATGGCCAAGTCGAGCGTGCCAACGGCCTTATCCTATCTGGCATCAAGCCCCGGCTGGTCGAACCTTTGGAGCGATCAGCCGACTGCTGGATCGAAGAATTGCCGTCTGTCCTCTAGAGCCTCAGAATCACTCCGAACAAATCCACTGGCTTCACTCCTTTCTTCCTCGTGTATGGGGCCGAGGCCGTCATCCCAACGGATGTTGAGTTTGACTCGCCTCGCGTCACCATGTATACGGAAGCCAAAGCCAAAGAAGCACGCGAAGACGGCGTCGACCTGCTGGAGGAGGCCCGGCTAGTAGCACTCAGCTGCTCCACCATCTACTAGCAGTGTGACGCCCGAAGACCGACGTCCCAGAAGATTCCAGAAGATTCCAGAGATTCCAGATGTTCCGGGTTGGCCGTGTGTTCTTTTGTGCTTGCGTTATTTATTTTTGCATTGCATCATCTCATCGTGCCATCATGTCATATTTATTTTGCATCTCAACCTAAATAAATCGTGTGGACCTTCGGTCCATTTAAATCGAGGGAAGTGTGACTTCTCTTTATAACATATCCTCCTAATATTAGGGAGCTATATTAAATATTCCAGTTGTTTGGAATTAACCAACACACTTGCAAATTTCCCCATGTCTATTTCACTTCGAGTTTCTCCTTCAAAAACCTTGCCAATAATTCTTTTCCGTTGTTTCGAGGTTCCTCCAAAAATTCGAACATTTTTGGACACTTCAATTACCAAGCCCTAGTTCAAACCCATTTGAACAAAATTCAATGAGTTTGGATTTTCATCATTCTATCTTGCCATTTCTATTTTTTCTCGGACTCCGCTCATTTTATGAGCCCGGAAAAAAATATCCTCTTGCCCAATTCTTCCCCTTCCTTTCTTCTCTTTTCTTCATTGCTATTTTTTTTACTGTTTTGAGATGGCAGGGGAGTGAATAAGAAAACAGTCAGGCCCAGTCGCCTCCTATCCCAGCCACTGGCCTCCTTGGGCCCAAGGCCATTCCTCCCAGCCGGCCCATCTCCTCTCCAGCGGCCCAGCCTCCCTCTCCTCCTAGGCCGCAGCCCACTCCCTTGAAAACCCTAGCGACCCAGGCACCCCTCGCTCCTTTCCTCCCAGCGCCGCACTCCATCGACCCTCATCCCCCGTTTCCCTCGACCTAGATCGAGCGCCCTGACCCTCGAGCCGCGCCCTCCATCTTCCATCGCCAGCAGCCAGACGTCTCTCCTCGCCAAGCCCGTCCTCATCCCGACAGCGCCGACGATGGCCACCCCAAGCCCATCCTCTTCTCCAGGAGCTGCGCGCCCGTCTGCCAGCCAGTCCGAGCGCCGGTCTCCCCTCGGCCTTCCTCCGCACCGCGCCAGGAGCCAGCTCCAGCGCGCCATGGCCACCCCATCTCCAGCGTCTCCAGCTCGATGCCCCGGCTTCTCCTCCTTCGCTGCTCCGGGATGCTGCTGTGACCGTGTCCGTGTCGTGTTTGTGTTTGTTGCTATTGTTGTTTATTTCAAGTTCCACGACGACCCGCCAAGACCTCGGAGACGCACCAAGTACCTCTACACAAGACCCATGTACCTCTACGAACGTGAACAACTACCGTCGCCGAAGACCCGTGTACAACTACTTCCCACTACACCAACGTGAACGTCTACATCCCCGACGTCTGAGAACGACTACCGTCGCCGTGTACCCCTACGTAAACGACGACTCGACGAGTACCCGTCGACAAGTACCACGACGACCATCGCTTGCCAAGTACAACTACCGTCGCCCCGAAGACGTCCGGTTTCGCGACAAGTACCCCTACCGATGACCGAGAACAACTACTTCCCTCTACGGCATGTACCACTACCGTCGCCCCGGAAACGAGGAATTCTCCAAGTACCTCGACGAACCGAACATCTACGAATACCCGAACGACTACTTCCACTACTTCCTCTACGATCTCTAACTGCCCCGAAACGATTGTTCCGAAGGTATAACCCCGAGACGATGACCCGTGAACGAATGCTTATGTTGTATGAGATGTTTGCCCTTGTGTGCTCCGTGCCCGTTTCATCTTTTGTCATGTTCCTAGGTTGCCTCGTCGCCGACTCGTGGGAACCCGGTGATGGGATCGCCCCACCTTTCATCTCGTTTGACTCGCTCACGCCATCTTACCTTTTGCACCAGTCTCTCAACGAGTTACCGGAACCGATATGTTGCCGTTGCATCATTTTCGGATCGTTGACGTGGCACCTTTTCCTTCCACCACGGTGACACATACTTCATATCTCTCTTGTCAACCTTTAATAAAATTGCATAAACTTGATCTTGTCATCCGCATCATATTAACAACATTTAAATGAGTGAATTGTTGTTTGCTTCAAATCACTAAACATGCTCATGGGGATTTTCTGGATTTGTTGTTGTTATTTCCGGCCTCATTTAATTTGCCTTAATAGGTAGTTTGTTTTTGCTTCACCTCTTGCCATGTTAAAAACATTTAATCTTGTCTTGTAAATTAACGAGAGTCAATTAAATAGTTAAAATGTGGTGTTTCGTCAATATACAACTCATTGCATATTGAGCTCCACTTAACTTGTAGTGTTGTTTGTGCATTTTGCCATGCCATGCATAATTAAACCGGACATGCATCATACTTGTTTGTGCATCGTATGCCATGTTTATGATATGTGTGTTTACCGTGTTGTTTGCTTCTTTCCGGTTGCTTCTCTTGTTAGCTTCGGTTTCATTCCGGAGTTGTGAGGATTCGCTCGACTATGTTGCTCCGTCTACTTCATGGACTTCTTCTTCTCCCTTGCGGAATTCCAGGCAAGATGATCATACCCTTGGATACCTTTACTACCATTGCCATGCTTAGTTGTCTCGATGCTATCGTTACATGTCGCGCTACCCATCTTTTATGTCAGCCTCTCCTTGTTGCCATGAAACCTCTAACCTTTGAAACCTTCCTAGCAAAATCATTGTTTGGCTATGTTACCCGCTTGCTCAGCCCCTCTTATAG
This sequence comes from Secale cereale, assembly GCA_902687465.1. Lineage (NCBI taxonomy): Eukaryota > Viridiplantae > Streptophyta > Magnoliopsida > Poales > Poaceae > Secale > Secale cereale. Next base: position 839,959,930 of record LR738711.1, read on the forward strand.
CGTTGTTAGTTGCAGGTGAAGATGAAGATCGTTCCAGGAGGGAACTTGTTGTTGGTATATCACAATATCTATTATTATTATTAACACACCTATATACTGGGCATGGGTGGAAGGCTTGGCCTTTTGCTCGGTGTTTTGTTCCACTCATGCCACCTTAGGCGCCGATAAACCGGCATTATGTTCCTTGATTTTGCGTTTCTTACACGATGGGTGGATGGGGACCCCTTGACAGTTCTACTTTGAATAAAACTCCTCCAGCAAGGCCCAACATTGGTTTTATTTTTGCTCATAATAATAACTTAATTAATTAATTAAATTTGCATAGGGGGTCGCGTCCCCGGGTTCTTAATTCTACATAACAGGGGGGCCAGTGCTGATGGTGTTGGTCCCAAACGAGCAGACTACGGGGCCGCCTCGGGGAAACCCGAGGTATCTGGTATAACATGTAGGATGTCTCATCCGGTCGTGGCCTGAGACGAGATACGCGCGGCTACTATCAGGGTGTCGGCACGCCGGGAGGTCTTGCTGGACTTGTTTTACCATTGTCGAAATGTCTTGTGCTACCGGGATGCCGAGCCTGATCGGTTTTCCCTAAGATAAGGAGTGATGATATTATATTTATCACTTCAGCTAATCGTGAGAGCTTGTGATGGGCTAAGTTGGGACACCCCTGCAGGGTTATAATCTTTCGAAAGCCGTGCCCGCGGTTATGTGGCAGATTGGAATTTGTTAATGTTCGGTTGTAGAAAACTTGACAGATGATCCGAAGTAAAACACACAACTGTGTGAGTAACCGTGACTGTCTCTTTTCACTTTGAGAAGAGAACACGGTGGGGTTATGTTTGATTCGTATGTAGTTCAGGATCTTTAGCGATCACTATTTTTGCGACCGTTTGCGTAGATGCTCATCTTATTCTGGTACTCGTAAGTTAGCCACCATATTATGCTTAGCCGTTGCTGCAACCTCACCACTTTACCTCTTCCTACCCATAAGCTTTGCTAGTCTTGATACCCATGGTTATGGGATTGCTGAGTCCTCGTGGCTCACAGTTACTACACACTAGATGCAGGTTCAGCCGAGTAAGATGCAGAAGATGGCTCAAGTTCTTCGCTGGGAGCTCGATGAAGAGAGTTTGGCCGTTGCTTGTGACGTTTCGACGATCAGTAGTGGTTTCTACTAGGATTCGATCTTGACCTGTGGCTTTATGTTGTTTTGGTATCTTTCTTTTGGATCTTCGCCCGTAGTCGGGTTGTGATGTTTTGAATGATGTTCTGCTTATGTATTGTATTGTGTGAAGTGGCGAGTGTAAGCCAACTATCTCCTTTTGCATTTTAATCCCTTTTTTACATGAGTCGTGCAAAGATACCAAACTTGAGATCATTCCAGAATGGGCTTATACCTTTAAGTTGTGCCTCCACATGTAGGAGGTATAGTCCCATCCTGGGCATTACAAGCAGGGTCTCCGCCGCTATCACAGCCGGCGAGTCAAGCCACGCTTCTTCCGCGAGGGAGACCTTGTGCTCCGGCTGATCCAGCGAACAGCCGGCCAGCACAAGCTCTCGGCTCCTTGGGAAGGACCGTTCATCGTCAGCAAGGTACTAGGCAACGATGCCTACTACCTCATTGATGCCCAGAAGCCAAGAGCACGCAAGAGAGATGACTCAGGCAAGGAGTCGGCGCGCCCATGGAACGCAAACCTACTTCGTCGCTTTTATAGCTGAAAGACAGTATGTGTCGCGCTATCGATTTTCTTTTGAGAACCAATGGGACCCCCGAGGAGTTCTCGGGGACTGCCCAACCCTTTATCTATACGGTAAGAATTATGCCTGTGAATGAGTATTGTGCATTCCTTTGTCCGGCACCGGAGCCTAGCAGATGGCCCGGGGACTGGCCGCCTAGCCCTATGTCTAAAACTTCTCCTTAAATAGTCGGACAAGTAATGTGATGGCATCCAAGCCCTCTCCCGCCTTCAGTCACAGACTCGCTGAACGAGGTTGTCCGACTGGCAGGAGCCAAGGGCAAGAAGTAGTGCCCACATGAAAAATGGCTAAGGAAAAAAGACATAGGGCAAGCCGGCCCTTCATACGAGTAGCCGGCTGTCACACAGCCGACCAGCCGGCTCTAGGCTTAGTCACGCCGCCTTCTAGAGGGCGGGATACTTGCCCACCCTGAAAACAGCCAAGTTCCTGACCCAGCCACAGAACCACAGAGTGGCTGTCTGGCTGGCAGGACGGCAGTTAAAGGAGACGGCAAAAGGAAAATCGCCATAAGGAATCAAGGGCAGGGCTAATCCTAGGACTCGGCACAATTGCATAAAAACCATGCAGCATTAAAAGAATATTTACATCAAAAAGGCCTCAAGGGTCGCCTTGCAGTAGCAGCTTACTGATACACCCAGCGGGTGGAATTGTTCGGATTAACCCTACCAAGTCTTACAGAGAAACTGGAACCAAAAGATACAAGAGTAAAAGCTTAAGGCGCAGCAGGCGGAGCGGGCGGCATGACGGAGCCGGCTTCCGAGGGGGCCGCCTGGTGGGTCTCCGCATGGCCGCTTCCTGCGGCAAGCGGGGCCACCACACCCGGTTCGCTTGTCGAGGACCGGTCAGGCTGTTGGCCAGCAGACGGATCCGCCTCCTGGGAGCTGGTCTCCTCGTCGCTGCCTTCCTCCTCCTCGCCCTCATCACTGGAGGCGATCTCCTCATCCGGCTCCTCCGACGCCGCCAGTTCCAGCCCGAAGTTGCTGGGTGGCACCACATGGCCCCTGTCATCCAACTCTGGGATGAAGACGAAGGTGTCGGCGTACTCGGCAAGGGTGGCGGCGTGTTGGATGAGGTCCTTCTGTACCACGGCCAACTCAGGCTGAGCCTCCGCACGAAAGGTCTCCGGCTGTTCAAGGCTCGGGCCTAGATACCAGCTTTTGACGAACTCCAAGGCGGTCCGCGTGCCAGCCCTCGCTACGGAGCCCTTCCAGGCCTGGAAGCGGTGGCCGGGTGCCTCCAGCCAGTCGGCAATCCGACTGGGAGTGCAGAGTGCCGGCACACCTGGCCAGAGGGCCGCCAGCACCTGGGCACCGGCACGCTGCAGACGGCAAAGCAGACGATGGACCGGCTGGAGACGCACCCGAATAGCAAGAAGCTCCTCGGCTGGGGTCCTGGGCGCGTTAGGTGCGATCACCCGGCCCGCCTGGCGCCTCTCGTCACGCTCGGCCTTGATGGCCTGGGTGGCGGCCACATAGTAGCCCGGGAAGAACTCTGCCAAAACTAGAAGAAGAATCAGAAGAAATGAAAGACGGCTGTAACAGATGGCGAGTACAAGAAGAAAGGGTAGACAAGTCTCCGTCGACCATGTCTCCAATGGCTACGTAGCCCTCTTAGAGAGACGCCTCCTTCTCGACCCAATTCGAGCGCTCGGCCTCAAATTCTGCCCGAAGAAGCGTCTCGGCGTCCGACATCTTCCCGAGCTCGACCTTGTGGGCCGCCGCCTGGTCTGCCAGCTCCTTGGCTAGGCGGTCGCGGTCCTGAGCGGCGAGACCACGCTCTCGCTCCTTGGCAGCTAGCTCCGACTGGACCTCGCCCAGCTGGTTGCGGAGGTTGGCTGCGACCGCTAGAAAAAGAGGGAGAAAAACAATAATGTGAGCAGCAGCAAAAAGATAACCTTGGAGTTCCAAGCCGCCTGCTCAGCAGCCGGCTCGGAACTCGGGGACTACACCCAGCGGGTGCGCTGACGCACCCTCGCAAGGAGGAGAAGGGAAGCACACACCTTGGCTGTCTGCCAAAGCAGCCTGCAGTTGCGCCAGCTCCTGGCGCTGGGTGTTGTAGGAGGCCACGCGGAGGTTGTGGTACTCCTGCAATGAGACACAAGATCAGCCCACAACGCACACTTTGGAGTTCCAAGCCGCCTACTCAGCATCTGGCTCGGAACTCGGGGACTACACCCAGTGAGTGCGCTGACGCGCCCCCACAGAAGAAATTGAAGGAATAAAAACAAGAGAACATGAAGCATACGCAAGGTTGTCAGAATCACGATTTTGAATCGGATCGGAGCCTGATGGTAGGGTCGCAAATCGTGGAATCTTCACTATCAGGATCGTAGAAACGTAGATTCTATGAACTAAAGTCATAGAATCAGAGGGGTTAGTTTGGATCATAAAGTCGTAGAATCGTACAATAGAATCGCGATTCTGACAACCTTGAGCATACGTACTCGGACGGAGGACCGCGCGGCCACGAACTCCTGCATCACCGTCTGCACGACGTTGCCCAGGGAGTTGAAGCGGTCGAGGACATCCCGCGACGCGGCAATCAGCGCACCGCCGCCTCCAGGTCTCCAACCTGACAGCGCCGTGCTGGTGGCCTCATTCTCCGGCGCGGACGAGCTGGCACCGCCGGCCTCCACCTGCTGCGGCACGGAGACTGCCCTCACGGGGCACGGACGGGCTGGGGCTTTGGGGGCCGGCTGCGGGTCGGTCACCAGCACACCCTCGGCTGGCGGCACCTCCGCCCCTGCAGGCCGGCTGCCCTGCTCCCTTGCAGGCAGCACAGGGGGCGGCACCTGCGTCTCCAGGATGACACAGTCGTCCCCCCCCCCCTGTTGTCTGGAGCCGGCTGCTCGTCAGCAGCCGGCGCTTGGGCTGACGGCTCCAGAGAGCCCGACTCCGGGAGAACGGTGCAGCCCGCTGGCTGCTGGGAGCCCGTTTCCTGCTCCCGGGCCCGGGGCGACGTCTGCCTGGGCCTTCATGGCGGCTTCAGCCTCCGCCTTGGCTGCGGCATCGGCCACCGCTCGTTCGCGATCTGCGGCCCCGCGCTCCTCACGCGCCTCGTGGGCGTTCCTCTCTGTCGCCTCCCGGAGTGTGGCAGCTGGATCCACGCGAGGGGCGTAGGGGGGGCATCCGTGCCCCCCCCCACAACAGAGCCTGCCGACGCCCGCGAGAGGGAAAGCGGCGCGCTGCAGGGATATCTCGAAGAAAATGGGGAGTCAGCCAAGAAGGGATCGGCTGAGAAAGATAAGCATCAAACAGAAGAAGGACGCAAGACACTTACCCGGACACGACCGGCCTTGCCTTGGGCAACCTGGGCACAATCGCCCCGGCGGCCGCCTCCCGACGCCTAGTGGCGGCAATCGACAACCGGAGTTTCTTGGGCGGGGCACCAGACGGCCCTGATGAGGACCGCCGCTTCCCGCCGTCGGCTGCGCCAGACGGCCCGGCCTGCTGGCTGGCGCGGACGGGTGCTTCCTCCTCCTCCTCCTCCTCGTCTGGCCAGCTCTCGACGTCGCCTTCTAGCAGGCCGCTTGATGGCTGACCCCCGCCACATGTCACCTCCTCCTCCTCCTCCATGGCGGCGGCCCCAAGGTCGGGGTCGCTTGTGTCGCTCTAGGAGTGATCCGGTTCCAGGGGCAGCCTGGCTGGCCAGAACCCGGCGCCGGCTGGCCGGGGAAGATCTGAAGAAGACATCAGGATTAGATGGCTACAACAGCCGGACGGAAAAGAAAGAAAAAAAGAGGGCTGAAGAACTTACTGCATGCGGCTGGTTATCGCGGCTGTATGGCGGCTTGCCGAAGGCCCAGCCGGAGTCGGAGACCTTACATTTGGATATGTGGTTCACCAAGTTAGCCACCTCCTTGTACGGCATTGGCTTGGTGCATGTCCGACTGGGGTCCCGGCGCCCACTCATGTCGCAGATCAGATGAGGGCGGCGCTACAGCGGCAGCACTCGGCGCTCCGCAAGCATGAGCAGCAAATCCGCTAAGACCAGGCCCTCGCCGTCCCTCAGCTCCCGGAGACGGTGCATTGTGATGGAGGCGCCTTCCGTGAGGGAGGTAGGCCGGGTCTTTCAGGAGTCGCGAGGCTCAGCAGGCGGACCCAGCGCCCAGTCCGGCAGGCAGATGAAGTCTTGTTCGGGGTCGACGTTGGAGACGTACAAGTACGTCTTCTGCCACTGTTTTACCGACGCCACGAGCTGCGGCACCGGGAAGAAATTCCTCGATCCACTACGCTTCATCGCAATGCACCCCCCGCACTGGGCGGCCACGCTCTGGACTGTGGTGCCGAGCTTCACGTAAAAAAGCTCGGTCCATAGCTCTATGGTGGGGAGGATGCCGAAGTACGCTTCGCACAGGACGACGAAGGATGAGAGTGTCACCACCGTGTTCGGTGTAAGGTGGTGGGGTTGGAAGTTCAAGAACTCTAGGAAAGATCGGAAGAAGCCGCTCGTCGGGAGGCCGAAGTCGCACGGGAAGTACGAGCGGAAGACGACACGCTCGCCCTGCCGTGGGGCTGGCATGATCTCCGCCGCCGGCGCTAGGCGCACGGCGACCTTGTCGGTAGGAGGCAGCTTTCGTGATCGGCGAAGGACGTCGAGGTGCTCCTCCAGGACCTTGCTGCCGTCCCACTGGCCATGGTGGCAAGCGGACGTTGCGGCGGCCATGGTTCGGGCAGCAGCTCGCTACAACGTTGGCGAGAGGAGCGGGAGGAAGCGAGGAAGAAGAAAGGAAAGCGGGGAGTAGCGAGCGCGAGAACGGTGCCAACTCCTCCCCCCCC
>LR738711.1:839966673-839980395 GCA_902687465.1 Secale cereale
ACTTATAGGCTCGGGGCGGCGAAGCCGAGGGGGCGGGCGTGGGATCAACTGCTCCAAGCCCCGCACGACCCCACCTTTTGCGTGCCTAATCCGCGCGCATTAAATGCGCATGGGAGGGCAATCGATTATCCCTGCCGCACTGGATACGCGCGAGGACCGAGGCCCTGTAGTGGCGGGGCCCGGCCCACTGTTATGTCCCGTCACGCGCGTGGGCTGGCAGACCGACGCGACAGGGCAGTAATGCATGGAGAGCCGCCAACGGTCGGCAAGCCTGCTCGACTGCCTGCCGACCAGGCGGTGCCTTCCCCCCGAAGATTCAAAGACAAAGGTTCAGCTGCCAGAAGCCGGCCCCCACAACGCGGGTCCGGCTGCCGGCGGACGGATCCCTATGGAAGACGGGTAAAGGACGCAGAGCCTGCCTAGGGAGGGAAGCTGCTGGAACCCCACAGCCCTCCAGCACCAGCCGCGGAGTTTCACCAGCTTCGGGGACTACTGTCGGAGATATTGACCATGGGTGTCCTTAGCGACCACCCTTGGTATTTCAAGACAAATTGTGGCCGCCTGCTTCCCCCCAGCCATCTGCTCATCAGATTGCCTCCTAGGGTAGCTTGCCCTAGGAGCCGGCTGCTAGCAGGCGGCAGGGACCCAACAGGCAGCGGCACCAATATCAACAGCTAGCAGACGGTCCCACGCTCCTCCCTCGGGACGCGTGCTGGGGGACCACCACGCGGCGGAGACGTGGCTATAGATGAACATGTCCTTAGAGAATCTATAAGGGTGTGGCTACAGTGAACGTGTACCTTATGGATATCTCCTAAGCGGCGGGTCACTGAAGCCACGCTGCTTGTGACCGAGCGTCGGTCAGAGGAGGCCACGATCCCACTACTCGTAGACGGCGGGGCCAGCAGGCGGCTGGCCCCACCGGCCAGCGGGTAGGTCATAAACAAGCCGCCCCTGGTAGACAGCCGGGGGAGCCGGCCATTTGGCAGCAGACGGCAAATCCTGCCCTGGAAGTCTGAACTTCATCAAGACGACGGGACAGGGCGTGGCGGCGATGTACGGCAGAAGACGGCGGCACTGTAGCCATGTTCCCCCCTGATGAGGCTGTCGTCAGCAGAAGCACATCTACAGTAAAAGGCAATCATGTGGGCCCGCAGGCGGTGGGCCCCAGCAGACAGGCGGCAAGACCGGCACCGCAAGACACTGACAGACGGGGGCCACTCCATCGAGATTACGATTGTACCCCTGGGGGTAGGCCTATATAAACCCCCAGGGTCCTCCATGAGGAGGGGTTAGAAAGAGGAAGGATTGAACTCTAAGAAGAGAGGAGAGAGAGAGAGAGAGAGAGAGAGAGAGAGAGAGAGAGATAGAAACCCTAGCAACCATCCCCGATCCCTAGGGCGTAGGAAGTGAGCTAGCCTTGTTCATCTTCCTCCCCTAGACCATAGAGCTCGAGGAGCAACCTTGTAGCTACTGTAGTGACATCAGTCATGACGCGGAGCCCCCGCAGAGCAGGACTAGGGTGTTATCTCCAAGGAGAGCCCCGAACCTGGGTAAGATCCGTAGGCGTCCTAAGTTTCGCCTGAACCCGCTTCCAGGGCCCGACGACGTTCTTTTGACCCCATGCATGATAAGCCATCCGTTGGCATATGTCGCCCCAAAACCCCGACAATGATTCTATGGATGTGAATTTTGTTGGTATGAACAATTTTGGTAACAACGCGTATAGAGGAAATTTTAATCATAGGTCGTTCCCTAGCAATTCCTCTAATAATTATGGTAATTCCTACAACAATTCTTATGGAAATTATAATAAGATGCGCCCTGATTTTGAGATTAGTGTTAAAGAATTTATGAGTGCGCAAAAGAATTTTAATACTTTGATTGAAGAAAAATTGCTTAAGATTGATGATTTAGCTAGGAACGTGGATAGAATTTCTCTTGATGCTGATTCTTTGAAACTTAGATCTATTCCACCCAAGCATGATATCAATGAGTCTCTCAAAGCCATGAGAATTTCCATTGACGAGTGCAAAGAAAGAACTGCTAAGATGCGTGCAAAAAAAGTTTGGTTTATCAGCGTGTTCTTCTAGTTTCCATGAAAATAATGATGAAGATCTTGAAGTGATTGATGTGACTCCTATCAAATATTTGTTTTCCAATATAAATCATAAAGATGGGATTGGAGATGAGTCAGCTTTAGTTAAATGGTGTCCCAATGATTCGGAGTTCTTAGATCTTGATACAAAAATTGATAAAAGTGGGATTGGAGAGGTCAAAACTTTAAGTAGTAATGAACCCACTATTTTGGATTTCAAATAATTTAATTAATTTTTCTTTAATAGATTGTATTTCCTTGTTGCAATCCATGTTGAATTCTCCTCATGCTTATAATCAAAATAAAGCTTTTACTAAACATATCGTTGATGCTATGGTGCAATCTTTTGAAGAAAAGCTTGAATTGGAACTTTCTGTTCCTAGGAAACTTTATGATGAGTGGGAACCTACTATTAAGATCAAGATTAAATATTATGAGTGCCATGCTTTGTGTGATTTGGGTGCTAGCGTTTCCACGATTCCAAAAACTTTATGTGATGTGTTAGGTTTCTGTTAATTTGATGAGTGTTCTTTAAATTTGCATCTTGCGGATTCCACTATTAAAGAACCTATGGAAAGGATTAATGATGGTCTTATTGTTGAAGATAGGAATTATGTGTCCATAGATTTCATTGTTCTTGATATAGATTGCAATCCTACATGTCATAATATTCTTGGTAGACCTTTCCTTAGAACGATTGGTGCAATTATTGATATGAAAGAAGGAAACATTAGATTTTAATTTCCATTAAGGAAGGGCATGGAACACTTTCCAAGAAAGAAAATGAAATTGTCTTATGAATATATTATGAGAGCTAATTATGGATTGCATACCAAAGATGACAATACGTAGATCTATTCATGTTTTATGCCTAGCTAAGGGCGTTAAACAATAGCGCTTGCTCGGAGGCTTTATTTTTGATTTTCTGCTTTTTGGTTCTGTTTTTTCAATTTTAGCACATTATTACTTCTGTAGTAATTGTGTTTTAGTGTTTTAATTAGTGTTTGAGCCAAGTAAGACCTTTGGGATGGCTTACGGTGATCGTTGATTTGATTTTGCTGAAAAACTTAAACTTTTGCACCCAGTGCAGAAAATTCAATAATTCACTGGTACGTGAAAACCTTTTGAAATTTTTGCACGAAATTGATATACAAATTCCCCATGTCGTCCTAATTTTTTAGAATTTCAGAGTTACAGAAGTATGCAAAGTTTTCAGATAGCTACAAACTGTTCTGTTTTTGACAGATTATGTTTTCTATGTGTTGTTTGCTTATTTTGATGAATCTATGGCTAATATCGGGGGTATGAACCATGGAAAAGATGGAATACTGCAGATATTACACCAATATATAAAAAGAATGACATCACAACAGTACCTTGAGTGGTTATTTGCTTTGTTTTACTAACGGAGCTCACGAGTTTTCTGTTGAGTTTTGTGTTATGAAGTTTTCAAGTTTTGGGTAAGGATTTTATGGACTACGGAATAAGGAGTGGCAAGAGCCTAAGCGTGGGGATTCCCAAGGCACCCCAAAGTAATATTCAAGGACAATCAATGGCCTAAGCTTGGGGATGCCTCGGGAAGGCATCCCCTCTTTCGTCTTCGTCTATCTATAACTTTACTTGAGGCTATATTTTTATTCACCACATGATATGTGTTTTGCTTGGAGCGTCTTGTATGATATGAGTCTTTGCTTTTTAGTTTTCCACAATCATCCTTGTTGTACACACCTTTTTAGAGGGACACACTTGAATCGTGATTTATTAGAATACTCTATGTGTTTCACTTATATCTTTTGAGCTAGGAAATTTTACTCTAGTGCTTAACTTATATATTTTTAGAGCACGACGGTGGTTTTATTTTATAGAAAATGTTCAACTCTCTTGCTTCACTTATATTATTTTGAGAGTCTTTAAAACAGCATGGTAATTTTCTCGGGTTATGAATTTAGTCCTAATATGATAGGCATCCAAAGGAGATATAATAAAAACTTTCATGTATAGAGCATTGAATACTATGAAAAGTTTCACTTCTTATAATTGTTTTGAGATGTTAAAATGGTATCATGGTAATATTAGAGTCATGCTAGTGCTAGTTTGTGAGGTTAATAAAGAAATAATTGTGTTAAGGTTTGTGATTCCCGTAGCATGCACGTATGGTCTCCTAACTATGTAACCAAATTGGAGGGCGTTGTATCTTGATTGTTTATCTTTGCGTGAAGGTCGGGGGCGCGCGATGGTTAACTCCTACCAATCTCCCCCCTAGGAGCATGCGTCATAGTGCTTTGCTTCGTGGACTAATAGATTTTTCGCAATAAGTATGTGAGTTCTTATGAGTAATGTTGAGTCCATGGATTATACGCACTCTCACCCTTCCACCTTCCTAGCCACTCTAGTGCCACGCAACTTTCGCCGGTGCATCAAACAACCTTATACCCTTCCTCAAAACAGCCACCATACCTACCTATTATGGCATTTCCATAGCCATACCAATATATCATGATGCCCCCAATTTGACCGTACACTAATCATGCACGCAAATATGTACGACCAAGATCAGGGACTCACTGGATGATATCACAACACAACTCTAGACACAAATAAAATAATACAAGTTTCATATTACAAGCCAGGGGCCTCGAGGGCTCGAATACAGAAGCTCGAATACAAACGAGTCAGCAGAAGCAACAATATCATAGTACAGACATAAGTTAAACAAGTTGTGTCTTAAGAAGGCTAGCACAAACACCAATGATCAAAGAGGCAAGGCCTCCTGCCTAGGACCTCCTAACTACTCCTGGTCGTCGGTGGTCTCCACGTAGTAGTAGCCTCCGTCGGCGTAGTAGTAGTAGTCGACTAGGGTGGCATCTGGCTCCTGGGATCCGCCATCTGGTTGCAACAACCAGAAAGAAGAAAGAAGGGGGAAAAGGGGTACCAAAGCAATTGTGAGTACTCATCCAAAGTACTCGCAAGCATCAGATCTAGACTAAGTATGCATCAGTGTCGAAGGAATGAGTTGTATATGTGGACTGAACTGCAGAATGCTAGAAAAAGGGAAAGGCCTAGCCTATCAAAGACTAGCATCGTCAAGCATCTTCTGGAAACTACCAACTTGCAGCAGTAGAAGAGAGTACAGAATAGCATATTATAAATAACAAGCATGTTGTAACAATATTGCCTAGAGATCCTTCCTCGAATCCATGCGAGAAAGCAATCCCGGAGCAATCATATCCATCACATATCTCAAGTATCCATTTTTGGTTATAATAGATCAGGATATAAGACTGAACGTCCGTTACCGTGGACACGGCTATTCGAATAGATAACTTCCTTGCAGGGATGCACCACATTACCCTCACGCTCGATCATCTCTGGCCGGAAGATCAACACGTCGCAGCCCTACCTAGGCTCAGCAGAGAGGTCGCCGCTTGTCTACATCCTAAGCGCACTGGGGTCATGCGCCAACGCCCGTTGCACTTCGGGTCATTACGTGCAGGGCGATCCAGGCCACCTCCACTAGGGCACCGACCAGGCCGTGCCGCAATGCTGAACTGGACGTTTGATAAAGCTTCGGCTGATACCACGACGCCGAGGCCCATAACTATACTCGTGTGGCAGTTAGTGCGTAAAGGCCAGAGGCCAATTCAGAACAAATACCCAAACCTGTTAGTGCATTATTAAAAGAAGTGACGGCTGTCGGGACAAGTCCGGAGCTATCACCCCTCCTGGGTAATACCGCTAAATAGCCAGCCACCACCGTAACTCCCACGGGTGCTCTCAGGGCCCACCGGCCTTTCACAAGGAACTGAAGTAAATTCAAGGTAACCGTGTGTCCAAACATCAAGGGGGAAACCCCGAGGAATCACCCTCAATGGATTCCACTCGATGTAATCATCAAGGCGAACTGAGAGGAACCACTCTCGAGGTTCACACTTGAGGGGTTGCACGTCAGAGTTGTATCGAGAGTGGTGAAGGAGGAATCACCCTCGATGACCAAGACCGAATAGCTACACTATAGAGTTATCATCAGGAGTGCGTTACGAGGTATCACCCTTGGCACTCGATAGTAACTATGTAGATTCATACAACTAAGGGGGGTGAGGTGTTGTGTCGGTCTCTAGTCATCGATCACGTTGATCGAGTCGTCGATGATGAAGCAGGGGCAACAAGGACAAGGTGGGGGTCACTGATGGATCACTAACCAACAAATACTAAGCAGTTTAGGATAAGCAGGTAAGATACAACAACAGGTACAAAAGCAGGCTATGCATCAGAATGGGAGCAATCAATTACAGTAGCAAAATCTAATGCAAGCATGAGAGAATGGAATGGGCGATATCGGGACGATAAAAGGGGGGCTTGCCTGGAAGTTCCGCTGAAAAGGTCCGGTCGTCAGAGGCGTAGTCATACCTGGTAGCAGCGTCAGTCTCGGAGTCTATCGGAGAAAAGAGGGGGGAAGAAACAATAAATATGGAGCAAACAGATGCATGGCAAGTCAACAAGCAGAGCTAGGGGTGTTCTAATGCGGTGATACACGAGACCGGCGAAGGGAGATAACATGCGAGAATGTTTCCCCAGTGTTAGGTATTTTTCAGAATGACGAATCGAAGGGGAAGGTTTGCATGTTCGCTATGATAAGGACATGTGACGGACGAACGGATCGCGTATTCGGATTCGTCTCAACGTTCTGATGAAATTTAATGTATTAAACTTTTTCATCTGAGTTACGGTTTATTTTATATGATTTTTCAAAGTTTTAACAATATCATGAAATTATAATTAATTCGAAATTAAATAGTAACACGCTATGTGCACCCAGCTCTGCATACACAAAAGTGTACTATAGGCTAACAGGCGGGCCAGGGGGTCCCAGTTGACCAGTCAACATTTGACTGGTCAACAGGGGTGGGCCCGCCTATCATTGACTGTTTTGCTAACTACAAAATTAACCTAGTTTAATTAGCAGACTAATTAATCTTAATTAGTAGTCTAAATATGATTAATTAATTATATTGATTATTTATTATTATTATTATTATTATTTATTCTTTTTACTCCCTCCGTTCATTTTTATAAGTCGTTTCAGATAACTGAAAATGAGCTACTCTGCACTTTGTCTCAAATGTCTTCAAGGCCTTATAAAAGTGAATAGAGGGAGTAAATCTTTTTGTAGGGGGTTGGGCCCCAGCTGTTAGAGGCAGAGATGGCCACTAGAGCGGGCGAAACGGGTGCGGAGCAACGGGGCGGGCGCCCGCCCGAACAGGCTCGGGCGAGGGGACGCGTTGGGGCGCTGGCAGCCGACGAGGTAGGGGCGAGGGCCGGCCAGCGCCGGCGAGCGGCGAGGCCGGGCTGGCCACGCGACAGGGGACGGGACCCGGGAGCGGCCATGGTCGGGCAGGTGCGACGGGGGGGCGAGCGGGCGCGACTTTGGCGTCGCGGGGAGGCGGGGCTGCAGTGGGGGGAGCAACAGGGGCTGGGCGTCAGCGAGCGGCGCGCGGGAGGGCAGCAGCCGCGGGCGACGCAGGGCATGACCGGGTGCGGATCAGCCTGCGCCGGGCGCGCCGAGGCGGCTGCAGGCGATGGCTGGCGCAGCGACGGCGGGACTACGCGGGTATGCGCGAGCTCCACACAGCACGGCTCGATGGTGGTGGCAACGAGCGATGATGGAACCAACAAGGAAACAGAGGGGAACGGCCCGAAGGGGTCGGGGTGGAGCCAAACGAACGGCGATGCGCAGAGGCTGGAGTTGAAGAAGACGGACAAAGGGGATGGCTCAGTGATGATCCGCGGCGGATCCTGCTACGGCGAGGCCGAGGACGGCGGCGCGCGTCCCTTGTGCATCCACGCGGGGCTCGGGGACGACGCTGGCTGCGAGAACGTCGACAGCGCAGCTACAATGGTCTCGGGCGCGTGGTCCAGATCGAGGAGGGAAGCGAGGAGAAGGGACCTAATGGATCTCGGGTTCAGGGAGGGAGCGAGAAGGAGCAGGGGGTTCCTATTATCCATCTGGGGGAAACTACAGTGTCGAAGGGGGTCGAGCACTGGCCATGGCCTTCGGCCTCTCTCTGTAGCTGGCAGGAGGTAAGGGAAAGGCCAGCCCCGGTGGGTTGGGCCGTACTGTGGCCAGCAGGCCGCAAGTGCACAGTAGGTTAGGTCTTTTGCTTTTTATGCCTTTTCCATTTTCTGTTTTGTATTTTCTCTGGCTATCAAATGATTTTAGTTTCAACTCAAACTTTGTCTAGAATTACTTTTTAATATACCAGAGCTGCACACAAAGTTCCAGGCCATTTGATAATGTTTAAATGTTTATTTATTAAGAGAAGGCCAAATATTTGCTAAAGGACAACTTTATAATTCCTTAGGGATTAATTGGTGGTTCAAAAATTGTTAGGTTCAACATGTTAGTGATCAGGGGGATTTATAGGATATGGTAAACATTTTAGTTTTGACCATCGAAAACTTTAATTGTTTGACTTTATTTTAAATGTTGAATTTGAACCGGATTGAACTAAGCGGGATTTAGCAATGGTAAAAGCGATGACGTGGCATCATTTGCAGAGGATTACTGTAGCTTAATTATCCGGGCGTCACAGATATATTGCCATGTAACTCCACCATTCCGTTTTTTATGACACACGTCATCATTGTCATATTGCTTTCCATGGTCATGTAGTTGACATAGTATTTGTGGCAAAGCCACCGTTCATATTTTTGTATACTTGTCACTCTTGATCATTGCACATCCCGGTACACCGCCGAAGGCATTCATATAAAGTCATATTTTGTTCCAGTATCGAGTTTTTATATCGAGTTGTAAGTAAATAAAAGTGTGATGATCATCATTATTAGAACATTGTCACATGTGAGATTATAAATAAAAGATGGCAAAGAAGCCCAAATAAATAAAAGAGGACAAAGAAGCCCACAAAAAAGAGGCCAAAGAGCCCAAATACAAAATTGAGAGAAAAGAGAGAAGGGACAATGTTACTATCCTTTTCCACACTTGTGCTTCAGAATAGCACCATGATCTTTATGATAGAGAGTCTCCTATGTTGTCACTTTCATATACTAGTGGGAATTTTTCATTAGAACTTGGCTTGTATATTCAAACGATGGGCTTCCTCAAATGCCCTAGGTCTTCATGAGCAAGCAAGTTAGATGCACACCCACTTAGTTTCTTTTGAGCTTTCATACACTTATAGCTCTAGTGCATCCGTTACATGGCAATCCCTACTCGCTCACATTGATATCAATTGATGGACATCTCCATAGCCCATTGATTTTCCTAGTTGATGTGAGACTTTCTCCCTACTTTTGTCTATCACCACCTTCTATTCCACCCATAGTGCTATGTCCATGGCTCACGCTCATATATTGCGTGAAGAGTTGAAAAAGTTTGAAAAAGTAAAGTATGAAAATAATTGCTTGACTGACACCGGGATGGGCATGATTTGTACCTTGGGTTAAGAAAATGGGGCATAAGAGACTATATGATTTTGTAGGGACAATTTTCTTTAGCCATGTTATTTTTGAAGATTCGTTGATTGTTTTAGGTATGCTTGAAGTATTATTGTTTTGATATTGATAAAATTTTATTTTGAGTCTTATGGATCTGAACATTCATGCCACAATAAAGAGGAATAACATTGATAAATATGTTAGGTAGCATTCCACATCAAAAATTCTGTTTTTATCATTTACCTACTCGAGGACGAGCAGGAATTAAGCTTAGGGATGCTTGATACATCTCCAACATATCTATAATTTTTTATTGTTCCATGTTATTATATTATCTGTTTTGGATGTTTTATATGCATTATTATGCTATTTTATATTATTTTTGGTACTAACCTATTAACCTAGAACCCAGTACCAGTTTCTGTTTTTTCCTTGTTTTTTAGTTTCGCAGAAAAGGAATATCAAACGGAGTCCAAACGGAACGAAACATTCGCGGTGATTTTTGTTGGACTAGAAGACACCCCGGAAGCTTGAGAACCAAGTCAGAAGAGCCGCAAGGCGGCGACAAGGGGGGAGGGCGCGCCTCCCACCCTTGTGGGCCTCTCGCAGCTCCTCCCACTGACCTCTTTCGACTATATATTCAGAAACCCAGGAGGATGCATCAAAACCACTTTTCCACCGTCGTAACCTTCTGTATCCGCGAGATCCCATCTGGAGGCCTTTTCTGGTACTCTGCCCAAGGGGGATTCGGTCATGGAGGGCATCTACATCAACCCTATTGCCCTTCCGATAAAGCGTGAGTAGTTTACAACAGACCTACGGGTCCATAGCAAGTAGCTAGATGGCTTATTCTCTCTTTGATTCTCAGTACCATGTTCTCCTCGATGTTCTTGGAGAACTATCCGATGTAATCTTCTTTTGCGATGTGCTTATCGAGATCCGATGAATTGTGGATTTACGATGAGCTTATCTATGAATATTATTTGAATCTTCTCTGAATTCTTATATGCATGATTTGATATCTTAGTAATTCTCTTCGAACTATCGGTTTGGTTTGGCCAACTAGATTGGTTTTTCTTGCAATGGGAGAAGTGATTTGCTTCGGGTTCAATCTTGTGGTGATCTCACCTAGTGTCAGAAGGGGACGAGGCATGTATTGTATTGTTGCCATCGAGGGTAACAAGATGGGGTTTTCATCATATTGCTTGAGTTAATTCCGCTACATCATGTCATCTTACTTAAGGCGTTACTCGGTTCTTCATGAACTTAATACTCTAGATGCAGAATTGTTTCGGTCGATGTGTGGAGTAATAGTAGTAGATGCAGGCAGGAGTCAGTCTACTTGACACGAACGTGATGCCTATATTCATGATCATTGCCTTAGATATCGTCATAATTATGTGATCTATTATCAATTTCTTGACATTAATTTGTTCACCCACCCTAATATTTTCTATCTTGAGAGAAATCTCTAGTGAAACCTATGGCCTCCGAGGTCTATTTTCCATCATATAAGTTTCTGATCTACAATATTAGTTTCCTATTTACTCTTTTGCAATCTTTTACTTTCCGATCTATAAACCAAAAATACCAAAAATATTTACTTTATCGTTTATTTATCTCTATTAGGTCTCACTTTTGCAAATAACCGTGAAGGGAATGACAACCCCTTTATCGCGTTGGGTGCAGTTGTTGATTGTTTGTGCAGGTATACGGTGACTTGCGCGTTGTCTCCTACTGGATTGATACCTTGGTTCTCAAACTAAGCGAAATACTTACTCTACTTTGCTGCATCACCTTTTCGACTTCAAGCGAAAAACCAACGCAAGCTCAAGAGGTAGCAGCCTTTCATGCGGGTAATGTAAATCTTGAGAGCATAAACACATCATTCATCACCCTAATCCCAAAAAAGGAAGTGCTAGTCTCCCCTAATGACTTCAGACCAATTTCACTTCTAAATGCAGTGCTAAAAATTATTACTTAGTTGCTGGCTAATAGAATGCAAAGATGATTCTTCAGATGGTTCACATTAATCAGTATGGATTTCTCAAGAACAGAGTGATTCAGGACTATCTTGGGTGGGCATATGAATATATACATCAGTGTCACAAATCAAAGGAAGAGATGTTAGTAATTAAACTAGATTTTGATAAATCATGTGACACTATTGAGCATCAAGCTATTATTGACATACTCATAGCAAAGGGTTTTGGAGAGAAGTGGATTTCATGGATGCCATTCTGCCTCATCAGCTGTGGTGATGAATGGAGTTCTTGAGAAAAAATTCCATTGCAGAAGAGGAGTAATATAGGGTGATCCTCTGTCCCCATTAATTTTTGTTCTGGCTGCTGATCTGCTTCAATCTATACTAAACAAAGCCATGAGAATGAATCTTATTACTCCACCACTTCAAGTTAAATCTTGTCCTGATTTCCCAATAGTTCAGTATGCAGATGATACCCTGGTTTTCATGCAAGCAAATGCAAGACAGATAATATGCCTCAAAGCTCTGTTAAACACATTTGCTTCAGCCACTGGACTAAAGGTCAATTATGGGAAATCAATCATGGTGCCCATAAATATTGCAGAAGAAAGAGAAAGCATTTTCACCAACACATTACAATGTGCCAGGGGACAATTTCCTTTTACTTACCTAGGCCTTCCTTTGGGAATTTATAAACCATCTGTGGAACAATGTTTGCCTTTAGTCAACAGAATTGCTAAGAGATTATTTGGTATCTCTACCTTTATGACCCAGGCAGGGAAGTTGCTACTAATCAAATCAGTGCTGGCATCATTATCAATTTTATTCATGTATTGCTTGGACATACCCATTACCATCAAAAAGCAGATCATTAAGTATTTGAGGCATTGTCTTTGGAGAAGCCCTGACTTGGAGGATTACAGACCAGCACTAGTGGCTTGGCACACAGTTTGTAGGCCCAAAAGTCAGGGAGGTTTGGGAGTCATGGATATATATACACAAAACACGACTCTGCTCATGAAAAATCTCCATAAGTTCTTTAATAGACATGACATTCCTTGGGTTAATCTCATTTGGGAGACATGTTATAGCAATGGACAGCTTCCAGGAGATCAAAAAGTGGGTTCTTTCTAGTGGAAATCAAACCCAGCACTAATTGATCATTTTAAAGCTATTACAGGTGTAATGTGGGAGATGGTAGAAGTGCCTTGTTCTGGGATGACATATGGCACCAATTTGTCCTCAAGCACAAATTCCATCATCTTCATTCATTTGTCAGAAATCCACACATAAGTGTCCACCAAGTAGTCGACACTGAATATCTTTAGGACCTCTTCCACCTACCATTGACAACACAAGCATATGAAGAGTTCTTAGAAATGGAGGACATATGCATCACTTTAAGGCAATCTAACAACTTGGATGTGACGCCCGGATAATTACGCTACAGTAATTCCGCGCTAATGATGCCACGTCACCACGATCACATTTGCTAATCTCGTGTTAGTTCGAAACCGATCCAAATAAAAAATTAAGTTAAAAGAAAACAACAACAGATTTAAAATATCAAAACTAAAATGTTCAAGTTGTGTCGATTAAATCCTAGGTAATAATGGTGGAGAAGCCAACATTTTTAAAAGGTATTTGAATGCCCTAGAGTAAATAAAACAACGACTCAACAATAACTTAAATGCTTTTAGTTAATAAAGTATACAAGGTACTTTATTTTTTTGTCCCAAACTTTTGTGACAACAGTTGAAATTACAACTCTATTTTAGGTATGGGTTTTATTTATTGTAAAACTATAAACTGTTAAATAAAAAGAAAAGAAAAGGTAAAGACAAAACAAAACAACAAAGGTAAAAAAAATGGCATCCCTGGCCCCATTGGGCTTTGGCCCACCTGGCCTAGCCAGGCCCCCCCACAGACTCCCCCCATAACCCCCTGTCGGTGGAAAACCAAACCGACCGCACCCACTTCCCCTCCCCACGATCTTTCCTCCCTCTTCCCCTGATCTGGATCGGGAGGCCAACATCGCCGCCGCACGAGGACCTCGCCGCCGGGGCCCCTCGCCTGATCTCCTCCCCGTCGCCGCTGCACTATGTCGTCCCCGTCCTCCCCCTCGAGCACGCTACATCGAGTCTCGCCGCCCTCCTGTACATCTACACGACGGTGAGGCCGTCGG
>LR738711.1:839983470-840004008 GCA_902687465.1 Secale cereale
TTGATCACCAGATATCGCCTATTCTTCTCTCTACTGCTTGCATTAGAGTAGTGTAGCATGTTACTGCTATCGAATAATCCTATTCTGTTGCATAGCTTGTCATTGTTGCTATAACCGTTGATACCTTACCTGCAATCCTAAATGCTTAGTATAAGATGCTAGTATTCCATCAGTGGCCATACATTCTTGTCCGTCTGCCATGCTATTCTATCGGGCCGTGATCACTCGGGTGGTGATCACGGGTATATACTATATACATATTTTACATACACATGATGATGATTCGGATATGGGGGCTGAAGGGGCAGGTGGTTCCACCCAGGTAGTGGTGGGCCTGGGTTCCCGACAGTCCCCTGATGGTTACTTTGTGGCGGAGCGACAGGGCGGGTTGCGACCACCTAGGAGACAGGTGGGCCTGGCCCTGGTCGTTGTCCGCGGTTATTTCATAATAACATGTTTAACGGGATCTTGGTATTTGATCTGAGTCTGGCCATTTGGTCTATACGCACTAACCAGCTGCGTGGGAACAGTTATGGGCACTCGACGTCGTGGTATCAGCCGAAGCCTTTTTGACGTCAGCGACTTAGCGGCGCGCGCCAGATTGGACTGGAAAGCCTACTCTGGTATTAGGAGAGGCTAGGTCTGCTTACCGGCCGCGTACGCAACGTGCAGGTGTGCGTTGGGCGATGGGCCCGGACCCCTGCGCGCCTAGGACTTAGACCGGCGTGCTGACCTCTCTGCTGTGCTTAGGTAGGGCTGCGACGTGTTGATCTTCCGAGGCCGGGCATGACCCTGGAAAGTGTGTCCGGCCAAATGGGATCAAGCGTGCTGGGTTATGTGGTGCACCCCTGCAGGGAAGTTAATCTATTCGAATAGCCGTGTCCCTCGGTAAAAGGACGACCCGGGGTTGTACTCTGACCTCATGACAACTAGAACCGGATACTTAATAAAACACACCCTTACAAGTGCCAAATATAACTCGGTGATTGCTCTCTCACAGGGTGACGAGGGGAGGATCACCGGGTAGGTTTATGCTATACGATGTTACTTGGTGAACTTGCCATCTATTCCCTTCTACTGCTTCAAGACGGAGGCTGCGAGAAGCGAGGATACTTGTTACTTCCAGCTACTCTCTTCTTCTGCTGCAAGATGGACGTTGCGAGAAGCGTAGTCTTCTTTTGGATTAGCTATCCCCCTCTTATTCTGGCATTCTGCAGTTTAACCCACATATATTACCCATTTACACAGATACCATTGCATATGTAGTATAGATCCTTGCTTGCGAGTACTTTGGATGAGTACTCACGGTTGCTTTGCTCCCCCTTTTTCCCCCTTCTTTCTTCTTTCTGGTTGATGCAACCAGATCGGTGGAGTCCAGGAGCCAGAAGATCCCGAGGATGATTCTACATGGAGTTCGGCTTCGAGGAGTTGTTAGGAGGTCCCAGGCAGGAGGCCTTGCCTTTTCGATCGTTGTTACTTTTGTGCTAGCCTTCTTAAGGCAAACTTGTTTAACTTATGTCTGTACTCAGATATTATTGCTTCCGCTGACTCTTGTGTATTCGAGCTTTTGTATTCAAGCCCTCGAGGCCCCTGGCTTGTAATATAAAGCTTGTATTATTTTAATTTGTGTCTAGAGTTGTGTTGTGATATCTTCCAGTGAGTCCCTGATCTTGGCCGTACACATTTGCGTGCATGATTAGTGTACGGACAAATCGGGGGCGTCACAAGTTGGTATCAGAGCCGACTGCCTGTAGGAATCCCCCTTTCCAACTCCTTGGCCGAAGTTGAGTCTAGTCTTTGAAAAACAAATTTACTAACTTGTTGTGTGGCTTACGGGCCCACAACACCAATGGGTGGTATTAGGATCTTTTACTCCTCGTCTATACTCTGGGACTCTTATCTCTCTTCTATTTGGGATAAATGAATTTTGCTAAATCTAACATTAGGATCTCGCTATCACTTTCACCCGGAGAGCACCTTATGACCGATGATCGTCCGCTGCACCAGAAGACCCTGAAGATACTCTCCGCTGTTAACCCGAGAACTTGTGTTCATCGCCTTTGTAATTCACTGCCACCGATATGTCCCTATGGATATCTGCATGCACTTGTCATTCTCATGATCATTCCTCGTCGCTCTTGTTATTACAAGATGCCTCGAAATATTCTCCGTTGTCTTCAGAATCCTTTGAGTTTACTGCCCTACAATTTTATTTCACATGAAAACCCTTACGGTTAGTTCCTCACATTATCGAGGATCCATCCTTCTCGATTGTTCATATGTCTCCCAAGGTTTTTCGGAATACTTTTCGATGTTTCGAAAATCCTCTGCAGGCTGTTGCTCTTGAAATTCTTGTCTGCTTGCATTATGGTTAATTCCATATGGCTAGTAGTCTTCGTTAACATCCCTTGTCTTAGCCATTTTGAGCCTATTGATTCATTGTGTGCGTATGCACGCAGTCATCAGGTTATCCTTTTTGAAATTATCTTTCCGGCTCAGACGTCATTCTGGACATGAGTTGGTTCTCGACAATTCAGACCTTTATTCATTGTCCAACTAAGTGTTTTCAACTTATCCATCATTGATCAGAGCGTCTGCTTCTGATTCTTCGTTTTGGAAACCATAATTTCCTTCTATTTAAGCTTCATACTAATCAGGTGATTCTTGAATCTGATGCCTCTGCATTCTTCTTCCTCTGAGTGAGTACCGATACTCACATAAGCTCCGTTGTGGATCGCTCGATCCTTTGTTGAAATATTATCCGACAGTGTCCTTCGTATACAAAAAACCTCGAGAAGTTCTGTCCCTGATGCATAATACCTTCGGTAAATTGTATCCTCTTCTTTGACAACCATGCTCTCCCTTGGAGCTGGTGATATTTACTTTTGAAACTTGTGGTATATGTTACTAAGATGCCCGATGGGTTGAACCTATGCCTTCCCCTAATCCGTGTGAACCCAAAAATTTTCACAAGTCATACTCTTCCGGTGTCCCACCAAATGAAATTCCAACACTACCGTTTGATCAAAGCGAGAGGTGAATGAAATGATATGCATTAAAGAAGTGGGAGTCGACCTTGAGCTTTTGTTCATGCCCATGGAAACGATGTAGACCGTCTCGGGAGCTTCTTGCAAAATGATTTTTACATCCAAATAATTCTTTCGGTGTCAATAAATTTGATCCCTTGCAGTTATGGTTTCGACCATGCCGTCCTTATTCAATATATCTGGAATAAATCCATTCCAGGCCTCGTCAATTTTTGACAAGGTTAAAGTATCTACTTTCATAGGTCAATGACCTAGTCCAATTCCTATCGTGTTCTACCTTCGAGTTTTACCCTCTGATATCTCGAGGATATCATGACTTTGCACTACACCTTTTGAACTTTTGATGAAGTAATACCTTTGCTTGTCGTAATCACTCTATGGGGTCTAGGTTGCCGTCAACCGAGGACACCGTTTAGTAAATCAAATCTGCTCAAAAAAATTCAACACCCCTAGTAGATGTTACTGGGAAATTTTTAAACTCAGTCTGGTTTATTCCTAGACTATCGGGTACGTCACTGGTCTAGCTATCTTTGACTGTGCTACCTCGTCCTTCTTTGGTGCACGAATTCTTCCGAGATTGAGCACAACTTACGTCGAGCTTTCAACATCATGTTGCTTGTTTTGAAAGGCACCTATGGTTTCGAGCTTGCATCTTTTATATTGATCCAATAACTTGCCACTTCGTCATTCCCTTGCTTGACGCAACCGATCTTCGATTGCATCCTCTTGAAACCTCCCGACAAATGTGTCGTGATCACCTTCAACACTTTGACTTCTTCCGAGTTGTCAAATGTGTTCATGATGCGAAATACCCTACTTGCCCTCGGTGATTTTATTATCACCAGCAACACCTTTGACTTCCTCTCATCGCGAACTTGTCCACATTATGAGTACAACTTGCTCTCCAGCTAGTGTTGTGTTCTGCCTTGAAGTATTACTGTCTCTTATTTCGAAAATGTTGTGGGGATTGCTCCACCTCCTAGAAATTTCGGTATGATGATACTTCGCACCATCACCATTCTTCCTTGGTCCCCGTGTTGTATTAATCGGGATACCAATATGCTAACAATACTGCTTGAGTTCTGTACTTCTAGCAACCCTATCGCTTTGAAGTTAACGATCGACAGTTCGTTCTTAGACTGTTGGTTATTGAATCATCACTTTAACATTGATCTTGCTGCCTAAGGTCATATTTCGGGGACACCTTTCAACTAATGATTAGTGGTGTATGTTTTCCTCGAGCATACAACATTATATCATTTGAATTGACAAGTGTCATCTTCTTGTGCACAATATTGTGGAAATCCATCTGTTTGGAATTCTCGGTGAATTGTCGCTGAGCCCATCAGCCACCTCCTCATCCTCTCCTTGGTTAAATGATGAACTATTGTTTCGGAAACCCGCTCCCGTAGTTCATTTCCCGAGAATCTTACAATGTCATTTCGTCGATTTGTGATACACCTTTTCTTCTCGAACATCCTCAGTCTGAGGTATCATGACACCAACCGGATCTGAATCTCGGTCAGATATGATGGTTGGGACAACTTTCCAGTAGTTATAATGTTGGTCCTTTGATGACCCGGTAATCTGATGTCATGTCTAGCACCCTGGCTGGAGGACCCATCATTATAATTTTTTTGTAAGGATAACCATTCTTCCAGGAGGAGATTGCAACACTTAATCTATAAGTTGCTTCTGATGGATCATTTGTGTATCCAAGGTTTGTCCCTTGATTGGAACACCATATCATTGCTACCTCGAAGCATGACTATGATACCCCGTTCATCAACAAGAACATTGGAGGCGTGATGCTAAATGTTTCTTAGTCAGTTATCCAGACACCGTTGTATGGGTAACATCTTGATTAATCCTTGTCTCTTATCTGAATGGTTGGTTATTTTCTCTCCTACCCTGCATGCCATGTTCTTCTTGTCCATGGGAAGGATATACTCCTATCAATTGTGTGTAATCACAATCTTCCTTTCCATTTGTTTGTTTAACCTTTCCTTGATCTACATATAATCTAAGCAGTAATAATTCTCTGCTTATGTAAACACCTTGTTGTACAACTCTGTCAGTAAGACCCTGTTACTATGGTTGGTAACATTCCTGTAACCACGATGGAAGAAAACCTTGCCTACCGGTCTGCCTCCTTTCGAAGAGCAAGAAAATGGTTCTCTTCGTCCCCCGTCCTTGGTTCCGACATTGATGCCGACATAGCTGACAAGCTATCCACTCACTTGCCTCCCCGTCGAGGCTGTGCAAAATGTCACCACCCTTTCTACTTTCAACCCACATGGTGGGCCCATAACCCACAGGTCCACTGGATCGAAACCTGACTCTCTTGTACAACCTTGATTCTAATGTATACTTTACACTTGGCTTCGTCTGTAATTCACGAGCTAAATTCTACCATGTTTCATCCTGATATCAAACACCATATTATTCTCGTTGTTCAAGCCCCCATTCCAGCTTCTGGTTAGGCATCGAATGACTGCCTACCCATTTGCAACTTTGGTACCATCGTATAATGCACTCAACGGATTCACTGAAATACAACTCGTGGGGTACCTCGTGTATTTCCCATTGAGTTCACCGTCAAATGCCCAGCCTTGTGGAGATGCATTCTTCCAAAGTTTTCCCCCTGATCGCGTTCGTAGGACGATGGAGATCCCAAAGAAAGGATGACGATTACGATGACTTGAAGCAGAGAAATAAAGACATCAACGAAAGGGATCAACCTCTTCGAAAGGGGCAGTCAAGACCGAGAAGACTCGTTAGAATTTCGCTACCAGCACTTCCCACCCCCCTTACTCCACCGCTTAAATCTCGGGACGAGATTTCTTGTAGTGGAGGAGAATTGTGACGCCCGGATAATTACGCTACAGTAATTCCGCGCTAATGATGCCACGTCACCACGATCACATTTGCTAATCTCGTGTTAGTTCGAAACCGATCCAAATTAAAAATTGAGTTAAAAGAAAACAACAACAGATTTAAAATATCAAAACTAAAATGTTCAAGTTGTGTCGATTAAATCCTAGGTAATAATGGTGGAGAAACCAACATTTTTAAAAGGTATTTGAATGCCCTAGAGTAAATAAAACAACGACTCAACAATAACATAAATGCTTTTAGTTAATAAAGTATACAAGGTACTTTATTTTTTTGTCCCAAACTTTTGTGACAACAGTTGAAATTACAACTCTATTTTAGGTATGGGTTTTATTTATTGTAAAACTATAAACTGTTAAATAAAAAGAAAAGAAAAGGTAAAGACAAAACAAAACAACAAAGGTAAAATAAAATAAAAACAAAATGGCATCCCTGGCCCCATTGGGCTTTGGCCCACCTGGCCTAGCCAGGCCCCCCCACAGACTCCCCCCATAACCCCCTGTCGGTGGAAAACCAAACCGACCGCACCCACTTCCCCTCCCCACGATCTTTCCTCCCTCTTCCCCCGATCTGGATCGGGGGGCCAACATCGCCGCCGCACGAGGACCTCGCTGCCGGGGCCCCTCGCCTGATCTCCTCCCCATCGCCGCTGCACCACGTCGTCCCCGTCCTCCCCCTCGAGCACGCTACATCGAGCCTCGCCGCCCCGTGTACATCTACACGACGGTGAGGCCGTCGGCCTCGGCCTTCCCTCTCCCCCCTTA
Source organism: Secale cereale (assembly GCA_902687465.1). Classification (NCBI taxonomy): domain Eukaryota; kingdom Viridiplantae; phylum Streptophyta; class Magnoliopsida; order Poales; family Poaceae; genus Secale; species Secale cereale. Next base: position 839,990,177 of record LR738711.1, read on the forward strand.
GAACGTCGCCGCCCTGCCTTAGGCCGCGCACGCGCCGGCCACGCCTGCCCGACGCCCACCTCCGGCCTCCTCTTCCCCCCCACGCCGGCCTCCACTGCCGTGCGTTGCTCCAGCCGCCGAAGGCTCGCCTGCGCCACGCACCGCCGTCGCCTCGGGCCGATGCTCGACCTCCCTCCGCGCGAGTGCCACCCTCTGGCCGCACCGCCCCCAGCACCACCGACCGCGCCCTCTGGCCGCGCCGGCCGCGTCGCCGTTCCCCCATCAGGCGCTCCGCCCCGCCACGGCCTCCCGCTCGCGCCCCATTTTTCCCCCGGCACCGGCCGCTCCCGCCGCGTCCTTCTTCTCGCACTGCCGCTGCCGTCGCTCTTCGTGCTGCTCATGCTCGCCGCAGCTGCCACGGCTCACTACCGCGCCGCCGCTCTGGCCGCCCCGCTGTGGCCTCACCACCGCCGCCGGGGGGCGACCGACCTCACCGGCCCGATCCGCTGGCCGCCGGCGCCTCGCCGGGCCACCGCATCGGCGCCCAACGCCCGCCCCCTTCGCTCGCTGGCCGCGGCGCCGCTCGGGCGCCCTATCGGGCTTCGCCCGTTAACCCGGCGCCCAGCACCCAAACCCACTAAGGCCCAAGGCCTATGACAGCAGGGGCCCGCCCTAGAAACGTTTAAAAAAAATAATAAAAATAAAAATAAATATAAATATATTAATTAATTAATTAACTAAGTTAATTAACTTAATTAATTGTGTTTAATTAACCTAATTAATCTGTTGACTAAACTAACTAGATTAATTAGTTAGCAGTCAATGACTAATGGACCCCACACGCTAGTTTGACTAGTCAATAGACAGTTGACCACTGACGTCATGCTGATGTCATGATGACATCAGCAGACACTATTCTGGATAATGTTCTATTAAATTAATTAAATAAATTCCAGAAAATGTTTAATACTTTAGAAAAACATATAAAATAATCCGTAGCTCGGATGAAAAAGTTTTATATATGAAAGTTGCTCAGAACGACGAGACGCATCCGACTACGCAACCCGTTCGTCCACTACACCTCTCTATCGTACCGAACATGCAACATTCCCCTCCGTTTCATCTGCCCGAAAATGCCTAACACCGGGAATACTTTTCCAGATGTTATTCCTCTTCGCCTGTATCACCGAGCACCGCGTTAGGTCACACGTAGCACCTCGTATTGCCTTGTTATATTTTGTGATGCTATTGTTTGCTCTGTTATTTATTTGTTTCCCCTTCGTTGCTTATTTTCGGTAGACTCCGATACTGTGATAGACCCTGAGACCGTTGATGCTTCGGTGTTCGACTACAGCTACGATTCCGAAGATTCCTTTCGTCTGCATAGCTTCCAGGCAAGCCCCCCCCCCCTTGATCACCAGATATCGCCTATTCTTCTCTCTACTGCTTGCATTAGAGTAGTGTAGCATGTTACTGCTATCAAATAATCCTATTCTGTTGCATAGCTTGTCATTGTTGCTATAACCGTTGATACCTTACCTGCAATCCTAAATGCTTAGTATAAGATGCTAGTATTCCATCAGTGGCCATACATTCTTGTCCGTCTGCCATGCTATTCTATCGGGCCGTGATCACTCGGGTGGTGATCACGGGTATATACTATATACATATTTTACATACACATGATGATGATTCGGATATGGGGGCTGAAGGGGCAGGTGGTTCCACCCAGGTAGTGGTGGGCCTGGGTTCCCGACAGTCCCCTGATGGTTACTTTGTGGCGGAGCGACAGGGTGGGTTGCGACCACCTAGGAGACAGGTGGGCCTGGCCCTGGTCGTTGTCCACGGTTATTTCATAATAACACGTTTAACGGGATCTTGGTATTTGATCTGAGTCTGGCCATTTGGTGGTGCCCTTTTGCCATTCAATGCTGGGATTTCATCTGTCCAACCAGAACTCACAATCTATCAGTGTTAGAAGCATACCAAGACCTCAAGGACAAGCTCAACTACCCATTTTTCATGGAGATCATTATTTTAGGATCATGGGCTATATGGATAACCAGGAACAATAAGATCTTTGAGAATATAACTCCTTCATTTCAAGGTTGGAAATTCATCTTCAAGGAGGAGCTCAAATTACTCAAATTCAAGATGCAGAAAAAAATATGACTTACAGTTTTCTACTTGGTTGGAGTCCATGTTGTAATTGTATCTTTAGTAGTAGAGTTCAGTAGGTTTTGCTTCTAGCTCTTTTAGCATGTTAGCTTCTTAGTTTTCTTAGTTTTCTTCCTCATTCTTTTTTTTAGTTTTCTCTTCTTTCTTCTTCTAATCTTTTTTCCTTTGTAATTATTTGGGCTTATCTCAAGCCTGTCAGACTATCTTTGTTCTTTGTTTCTTTTTTAATAATAAAAGTTGTAGTGGAGTTTTACCCTACTATTTATTGTCAAAAAATAGTCCTTCTATGCCATATGGTGATAATAGTGTGTTGGATAACTATATCTAAAGATTTTGCTCATGGGGGGTGTTTTCTGAAAGACCTATTGATAGAATTCTAAAGAGATGGAAGTGAACCTAGAATGGAAACTGACAAAATTTTGCAACCCAAAAGCGCATATCCACAAGCATGGCACAAAAGGCAAAACATTGCTAAAAACATGTCTTCCTAGTTTTGATGGAGGTACTGCCAAAAGTAAAAGTAAATATGTGCAGCAAACATAGTATTATCCATGGTAGCTAGCTACACAAATCCATGACCCCCTAATCATCTGTACACAAGTCCTCCCCACCTCCCTCTCTACTTACTATTCTTCATGTTGGCTCTCACCGGGGCGGTGGGTCATGAAGGAAATATGCCCGAGAGGCAATAATAAAGTTGTTATTTATATTTCCTTATATCATGATCAATGTTTATTATTCATGCTAGAATTGTATTAACCGGAAACTTAGTACATGTGTGAATACATAGACAAAACAGAGTGTCCCTAGTATGCCTCTACTTGACTAGCTCGTTAATCAAAGATGGTTATGTTTCCTAACCATAGACATGTGTTGTCATTTGATGAATGGGATCACATCATTAGGAGAATGATGTGATGGACAAGACCCATCCATTAGCTTAGCACTATGATCATTTAGTTTTATTGCTATTGCTTTCTTCATGACTTATACATGTTCCTCTGACTATGAGATTATGCAACTCCAGAATACCAGAGGAACACCTAGTGTGCTATCAAACGTCACATCGTAACTGGGTGATTATAAAGATGCTCTAGAGGTGTCTTCGAAGGTGTTTGTGGTGTTGGCATAGGTCGAGAATAGGATTTGTCACTCCGAGTGTCGGAGAGGTATCTCTGGGCCCTCTCGGTAATACACATCATAATAAGCCTTGCAAGCAAACGACTAATGAGTTAGTCACAAGATGATGTTTTACGGAACGAGTAAAGAGACTTGATGATGACGAGATTGAACTAGGTATGATGATACCGACGATCGAATCTCAGGAAAGTAACATACCGGTGACAAAGGGAACAATGTATGTTGTTATGCGGTTTGACCGATAAAGATCTTCGTAGAATATGTGGGAGCCAATATGAACATCCAGGTTCCGCTATTGGTTATTGCCCGGAGATGAGTCCCGGTCATGTCTACATAGTTCTCAAACCCGTAGGGTCCGCACGCTTAACGTTCGATGACGATCGGTATTATGAGTTTATGTGTTTTGATGCACCGAAGGTAGTTCCGAGTCCCGGATGTGATCACGGACATGACGAGGAGTATCTAAATGGTCTAGACATAAAGATTGATATACTGGAATGTTATATTCGGACACCGGAAGGATTCCGGGGGTCACCCGATAAATACCGGAGTACCGGGAGGTTACCGGAACCCCCCGGGGAGCTAATGGGCCTTAGTGGGCTTTAGGGAAGAGAGAGAGGGGGCTGGCTAGGGCTTGGCCGCCTCCCAGCCTAGTCCGAATTGGACTAGGGAGGAAAGGCCGCGCCCCCTCCCTCCTTCTCCTTCTCTCCTTCCCTTCCCCCTTCTCCTACTCCTACTAGGAAAGGGGAGTCCTACTCCTAGTGGGAGTAGGACTCCCCCCCTTGGCGCGCCCTCCTCCTAGGTCGGTCGCCTCGTCCTGCCGCTGCTGTCGCCGGCGTGGGCTGCGGTGGCGGCGGGGCCGGTGCCGAAGGCACCTGGGCGGGTGGACGCGGCATATCTCATCTGAGGCGGCAGGGGCGCCTCCTCTAGTGTGATCCGAAGGCGGCGGCTGGGGCGGCGACTCCAGGCCATGCGGCGGTGGCCGAAGCACCATAGCCGGCGAAGCGGCAGCCCTGATTGGACGGCGGCGGTGGCAGCACCCCATCCGGCTGGGTGGGCTGTTCTGGTCGGGATGGTGAGAGCGGTGACTGCGGATCCGACGCCCCGATCGGATCCGTCGTGGGGAGGCCTTCCGCCGACCGGCGGCGCGTGGAGGGGCCGTTGAGGAGATGCTGGATCTCTACCGGAGTACCGACGGTGACGTACGTCTTTGTGGTGAGGCTCCGCACGGTTCCAGCCAGCCGCGAGGTCGGGAAGACGTGGCTTCCGGTGAAAATCGCGCCTGCCTGCGGCCTTGGCGGACGATGGCGGCGTCTCGAACGTTGTTCCCTTCTCGAGGCATCGTCGTTGCAGGTCACGTCAACCTGATCGGGAAACCCTAGATCCGGGTCTACCGGATCGTACGATGACGGTGCTTTCGGTGTCGTTCTCCCTCCTGGGGGCATCGTTTTGGTGACGGAGCGGTGTTTCATCTTGCCCATTGATGACGGCAGATCTCGGCGGCGTGGAGCAGTGGAGACTCGATGCCCGATGAGCGGAGATGGATTCGCGCAGGAGGGTGACGTTGTCTGACGTCGTGGTGGCGTCGGCGGCAGCTAGACCGGGCAAGGTAGATGCAGCAGTATAGCTCTGAAGATGGATTGGTGGCAGGTGGTTGCGGCGGCCTCATACCCGGCAGGCGTCCTGGTTCAGGAGCACGCCGGACTGGTGGGTGCCCATACCCGGCAGGCATCCTGGTTGGGACCTCAAGTCTTAGATGTTAGGTTTGGCTGCGAGGTTTGTTTGGTATTAGGCCTAGACTTTCAGCGCCCCTTCATCAACTGGATAGGAGTGGCGACAGATGTTGTTTAGACGGTGGCTTTAGTCTTACTGTTGTATGCTTTGTAAGGTCTTGTGTCAATAATTAATAAAATGGTCGTATGCATCGTCTAGATGCAGAGGCCGACGGTCTTCCTCCTTTTCTAAAAAAAAGACTACAACAGAAACATACACCACACAAAATAAAAACTGAAATTTATCAGCTTCTCCTGCATTCGAACAGCTAGTAGGCAACGTACAAAGTGGATTAAAGCGTTTTTCAATTAACACGTGTTGAAGTATTGTAGAAATTGGACTCTGATAACTCAAAATAAATTTGACTCTGCCTCAGAGCTTGGTTCTATTAGGTTAGCAGTTGAGACAGGCCCTTTCAACTGACATGACCACCTAATGCTCTCGTGGTGAAGTCCGTCGCGAGCATCAACTTCTCACAACTACAAGCTCATGCGCAATGCACATGTATACACACGGTTAAAGAAATTCATTTTACTCTACTCAATCCATGGAACAGAGGCTGCCAAAATCATACTTCATCGGATATATTGATGATGTGCAGAATATTAGAACATCAAGATGCTTTCCACTTCGCAAGCAGTAACAAGCGACGCCACAGATTAACAAACATCTAGTAGCAAGAGACGCCATTGATAACTAACGACGTAGCATAGTAATGCCAGTGCATGATAATTTGCAAAGTGGAGTAACAATAGACGCCCCACACACAGGGTAACTAACAACAAAGCATAGTAATGCAGAAAATCTGGGTTTGCAAAGTGCAGTAACAAGACACGCCATAGACATAGAGTAACTAACAACAAAGCTTACTGATGCAGCTAATTCTGATTTGCAAAGTGCAGCAACAAGAGATGCAACAGATTAACTAACATCAAAGCATAGTAATGTACTCCTGCTAGTTCATTCTTTTTTCCAAACTGCAGTAGCAAGAGACTCGAAGTTAAATAAGGCCCAGATATGTTGACACCTCCTGACGACTGGTGCCACATGGTCACTCTGATGCAGTCGTGAGGCGTCTGAAGGAGTTGCCAATGGTGGTGTAGCCGCCAGCCCAGTTGATGCCGCTTATCCATGCAGTAGCCCCAAGCCTGATCCAAACGTAGGTGAGAAACTGGAGCGCACAAAATACCAAACCAATGCCATTTGCAGTCTGCAGATCACAAACAGGATTGATTTACATTCAGACACAGTTGGATCAGCTTGCAGAGTCATGGCAAACAAGATTGATTTACATTCAGACACAGTTGGATCAGTTCACAAATAAGGTTGATTTATATTCAGACAGAGTTGGATCAGTTCACAAACAAGATTGATTTACATTCAGACACAGTTGGATCAGTTCACAAATAAGATTGATTTACATTCAGACAGAGTTGGATCAGTTCACAAACAAGACTGATTTACGTTCAAAATGGAGCTATGGCAGAATCATAGCGTAATAGAAAACATACCGCCACATACTTCCCAGCGTAAAGAACCCCATACATGCACCAGGACAAAGCATTAGCGCTGGAGGCAAAGAGCAACTGAAGGTCCTGGAGGACTCCTCGAATGCCTTGTCCCAGAGCCTCCTGGCGTTGCAGCAAAGCAAGCTGGAAGCAAGTATGCACAGAGATGTTAACAAGTGACATCAATTCCATGAGGCCGAATTGACTGAATTGAAGAATGAAACTGCTAACTCTTACTGTATCTGTGGCCATGCTGACGATGTACATGACAGTTCCCGCGATGCCGCCGATCACGCCGAGCAACATCTTCTTGTCGTTCACGGTGTCAAAGCTGAAGTGGATCGTAATGGCAAGTATGATCACACCGAGACCCTCTACCGGGACGAAGATGGACGCGTAGAGGCGGATGGTTTGATCCAATCGTGCAAAGGACCAAATGCAATAAACCATCACCACAACCCCCAGTACGTTTAAGATGAATACAGCCCAGTCAGCCTTGATATCAACCACGGCGTACGCAATCCAGATGAGGCAGCTGAGCAGCACGAAATAGAATGGGACGATTTTGGTCTCCCCAACCTCTCCGGCCTCGTTCATCTTCATGACCTTGCAGCTAAACCAGACACAGTACTGTCAGATGATTCTAAAGTCTAAACTAAGTGGCAAGCAAATAGTACCTACAAAGATCGGTGTGGAGACTGGATGCTTACAGGTGAGAATAGAACAGCAAGGAAGTAGCTATGTATCCAGCGAACATGAAACAAATCGCAGCCCCACTCATCGAAGCATCCGCCGCCGCGAGTCCCCCCATCCTAGGAATATGAACATGACCATTTGTTATAAACACGACCATGAATGTTTCTGCTGATTTGCATTGAAATCAACAAATCAAATCAAAACCCAAAAGACATGAAAAAAAAAACACGGGCACATTCGCGTCAAGCACAACGCATGCAAACTATTTGTCCCTGTGGAGAACCAGAGTTTCTTGGTTCCTGTAGGCAAAAGGAACTCTAACAGAAGTAAAACTGAATGCGTACATGACGCCAAACGCTCGAAGATGGGGAAAAACGACATGGAGTTGTGCATTCCTGAAGAACCAAAAACTCATCTGCAAGTACATCAGATGCAGAACAATCCAAGCTGTCTCTTGCAACTCAACTGGATCTATCAACTCGAGCAGGTACATGAGACGCAGAAGCTCGAGCAGAAACAAAACTGGCGTACAGGACGCAGAACGCTGGAAGATGCGGAAAGAAGACACAAAATCGAGCGTTCCTGAAGAACAAAAACTCATCTGCAACTGCAAGTACACGAGACGCAGAGGCAGAACCATCCAAGTGCGTTCCTTAAGATCGAGCGCAGACCTTCAGGGCGAAATCAAGCGTTCATCGAGAAGATGGCCACAATAGACGAAGATCGCAGGGGAAAAAATTATACCAGAACAACTGCAAACCTTTTACCGATGTGGTCGCACAGAAGCGGCGATTCTTTTCAGTTGAAGCACAAGAAACTGGAATAGAAATCATCTGTGCACGCACATGAGGCAGAACTCGTGGTGCTCTTCAACCCAAGTGCGTATTCCTCTCGAGAACGAAAACCCCACTTGCAAGATCAAGACTGGGCCCCTCGAGGGGAGGCGGGGAGTCGAGATTAAGGGGTCATCGGCCAGGAAAAATTCACAGCGAGGAAGAAAAATAAAACAGGCAAGAACAAGCTGACCGAACCCCTCAAGCGGGGCACATATGAGATCATCGTTGGTTCTTGCAAAGAAAAAAAGAGAGCAGGTTCTTGAGACTTGAGAGACGAAAGCAAGGCACACCCACTTGCAAGAACAAGACTCGGGCCCTCGAGCGGGAGGGGGGATGAGATTAAGGCGTCATCGGCAAGTAAAAACTCACAGCGTGTATTCCCGACGAACAAGCTGAACAAGCGGCCGATGCAAGATCAGCAAGAGGGTTTCAGGTTTGCGCCAAGGACAAGCAACGGAAAAGTGAAATAAAATACGCAAGAACAGGCCGATCGAAGCCCCCCAAGGGGGCCGCATACGAGATCACTCTTCGCTCTTGCAAACAAGTGAGAGGGTAAATAGCTTCGTTCTTGCAAATATTACGGACAAAACCATCAAGAAACAGCACAGAAACGGCACAAGCACCGAACTAATCAAGAACAGATTTGCGTCATGGAGCACCTACATTGGGCTTGGAGCACAAGATTCAGCACGAGTCGACAAGGGGGAAGGGGGTTTTGCTTTTGGGTCGGAGGGGAAGGGAGGGGAGGGGTGGGGAGAGGAGAATGGCGCAGCTCTGCGCTGCGGTGATGTATGTAAAGGCTGCTCCCACCACCAAACCGAAGCGCAAAGGAGGAGGAAGAGAGCCGCGCGCAGAACAACCTCTGATTTGTGGGGCAGGCGGGGCGGGGGCCAGCTGCAAGCGACACAGAGATAGGCGAGCTCCGGTCACTGCTATCTCAACACCCACTCTGCACCATCCCTGCGTCCCTCTCCTCGCATGCAACAGAGAGACGACAGCCAAGGCACAGCCTTTGAATGACACGCGGGCCCTCCCTCTTGCCGAGCCCACGCTCACGTTGAGACGAGCTCTGCAATGTAATACGTATTCGTCAAGAAAAAGAGGCCGCACTTTACTGGAAAAAGATTCCCTGGAAATCGAAATTACCCATCCATGGAGGAACTTCTCTGGTGAGCTGTGAGACAGGCAAAACCGGGGCCACATGTAAGCCATACATCTGTAGAGAGAGATTGGGCAGTAGTACAGAACAGGGGTGGTTACTTTTGTTTTGAACAGCTCTGTTGACTCGTCCGTAGCATTGCTTCTTGATTTTGTAACTGGCTGCACCACTTTTTGCATTTCAGTTCCCTTGTTTGTCACGGAGTGAAGCATGGGGAAGTAGAGTACGTGCCCTGTCAGGTAAAAGAAGAGAGGACCGGAGACAACACACCAAACGCCGTGCAACACGGACCAGGCAATCCCTGTCAAACCATTCTATCTCTGCTGCGTTCATCAGTCGGATTAGCTAGCCCAAACGGTTACATGCCAAACGATCACCAGACGGATTAGCTAGCCCAAAATCTTATTTTCTTTTAATTTCTTTTTTTTTCGAATAAATTCTTATATTACTCCAAAAACTAAAGTATTACAAACAGGTTCAAAAACTTCTAAAGCGCCAGGAGGGCCTGATCCAAGCAAAACAACAGTGCGGCATTCGGACCTCCCAAAGTTTGCCATAAAATGATTAGATTTATTTTGGCTACGGTGAATATGAGTAATACAAGAATCACGTTCCTACATGCTTTATTTCTTTTTTGCGGGAGAGCTACCCTAAATTCTTTGTTGCGGTCACCGATGGCACATCGTTCTGAACATGCCAAATGTATGTGTCATTGAAACGTTACACTGCATACTCACTGCGGAATCTGCGTTTGATTATTATTATCATCGACTGGAACCACACTTTATTAAATATTTTCCAGGATAGAAATAATGTTGGGTGTGGTATTGGGGAGGGCCGTTTTGGCCCTCAGGAGCATATGCTCCCGGATGAGCGATAACTTCAAAATAAATAGTAAAAAAATTCAAAATTCTGATTTTTCTTGTGGATGTTCATGTTAGTCTAATAACGTGGTTGACAATTTTCATGCGAAACGGGATAGCAATGCTTCGTCGGTGAAAAAACAAGATTAAGTGTAACATTTGAAGGTTGCAATTGGCGTTTGATTTGTCTTTTTTTCGCATAGATCAAATAGCTTAAGCTTCTTCAATAAAAATATGCACGTAGCATTTGGGTGTAACAATGAACACATCTAATTTTATCATACCTTTTTGACATTTACAAAAAAAGGTGGGCAGGAGCATATGCTCCGAGGAGCCAAATCGGTTTCTGGTAGTATTGAGCCAAACAAAACGCCAAAACTCCAAAGTAACACAGGCTCTAGTAGATAAGATCATGTGCACCCTCCTTCAAGTTTCGTGGCAAAATGCGGCGGCAACCTTCGTTGTTTGGAGCTGTTTGTGGCGATCGGTTCTTGTCGTGGCTCGACTGCTGCTTGTGTGAGCATGGTCTTCACTTGCGTGGCATCTCATGTCAAGACTGTGCTATGCATGTAGCTACTGGGATCGTGGAAAGTGGTGATGACAACACTGGATGACTTCGATTTGGTTGTGCTTCTCAAGCATCGGTCTAGAGCTTCGGGGGGAAACCCCAAGATCTTATCCTTATTGGTTATGTCTGGCAATAACAAATTTTTTTTGTCATTACCTTGTTGAAGGCATTACTCGAATTTGCTCGGATTGTTTCTTCTGCTTGAAAACTCATGATCTGACCTTTGGTGATTGGATCCAGCAATGACGACACTTGAGCTCCATATCCTTCCTAAAGCCGTTGTTGTTGAAAAATATTTCCCGTTGTACCGGTGATGTCAAGAGATGGTTGGAGCAAATATGGTTGTTGTAGATTGTTGATTGCTGTAGAGATTTTTTTTCTTTTTAACTCCACCAAGGCGTAGCTTCGTACTTATTGATTTTGCTAGTTGTTGATGTGATTTTGTATGTGTCGTTGGGGTTGGCTGTGTGCATCATAACTATGCATGCAGAGGCTGGGTGTGTGCACATTGTGTTTGTATCCCCTTGATGCTTCATTTTGAGCTAATAAAATCCACTCTTTGTTGAAAAAGGATCGTGTGCTACTCTGTTTGTTTCTCTCTTCTCATGAACAGCCTTTATTCATCGAAATCTCCTAGCATCGAATTGATATCACTCAAGATCATTTTGTTTGGTCCCATATAGGTCTCACGAAGATGCTTCACAGCAGTGTCGCGGTCAGCTGCAACGATTACCTTCCTATAATAGATATCCTTGGCTAGAGCTAAGCCTTCCGTGCATGCCATGGCTTCATGTTTCTGGATCAACAAGATCACGGACCACTACCGAAGAGGCTCCCAAAAAATTCCCCTGGTCATCACGACATACCACAGAGATGGCAGCCATATCTTGTTTCTAGACAACGATGCATCTACATTAATTTTCACTCAATCCTCGGTAAGTGCAGACCATCTGACAGCTAGTAGAAGTATATGAAGGAGTCCTCGATGCCACCGATGGAATAAGAGCCAAATCCTCCAAAAACTGGTTCATAAAGGGTAGTGTTGACAAGGGAGATTGCAATTCTTTTCATGGCTAACTTTCCACCTTGCCCACCATACTGCCCATAAGGCCACCAATAGCTTTGTAAACTTATTCTGGCCCATCAGCTCTTGCATATCAACCATCCAGAGCCTGGCACTCGGGTTTTTTGATGCAATCATATGCTCAACTAGCTCTTCATCAACTACCGAGCACACATAGTTAGCCATATTGCAATCAGTGAGTGCATGCCTCCATGTATCCTCAACTCCCTAACAAGTTGGGCATATATTAGAGTCAACCATATGTATCTCCATGCGCACAGAAGAGAGTGGTTAGCCTCCATGAAGAGAATGGTTAGCCAGGACTTTTGCTCGCCACAAGTTTGTCCATTGCTTCGTGGTAGTGATTGATCACCCACAAGTGTAGGGGATCTATCGTAGTCCTTTCGATAAGTAAGAGTGTTGAACCCAACGAGGAGCAGAAGGAAATGATAGGCAGTTTTCAGTAAGGTATTCTCTGCAAGCACTGAAATTATTGGTAACAAATAGTTTTGTGATAAGGTGACGAGTAACAAGTAGTAAAAGTAAATAATGTGCAGCAATACGTCCCAATCCTTTTTGTAGCAAAGGACAAGCCTCGACAAACTCTTATATATAAGGAAAGCGCTCCCAAGGGCACATGGGAATTATCGTCAAGCTAGTTTTCATCACGCTCATATGATTCACGTTCGTTACTTTGATAATTTGGTATGTGGGTGGACCAGTGCTTGGGTACTGCCCTTACTTGGACAAGCATCGCACTTATGATTAACCTCTATTGCAAACATCCACAACAACAAAAGAAGTATTAAGGTAAACCTAACCATAGCATGAAACATATGGATCCAAATCAGCCCCTTATGAAGCAACGCATAATCTAGGGTTTAAGCTTCTGTCACTTTAGCAACCCATCATCTACTTATTACTTCCCAATGCCTTCCTCTAGGCCCAAACAATGGTGAAATGTCATGTAGTCGACATTCACATGACACCACTAGAGGAAAGACAACATACATCTCATCAAAATATCGAACGAATACCAAATTCACATGACTACTTATAGCAAGACTTCTCCCATCTCCTCACGAACAAACCTAACTACTCACAAATCATATTCATGTTCATAATCAGAGGAGTATTAATATGCATAATGGATCTGAACATATGATCTTCCACCAAATAAACCAAATAGCATCAACTACAAGGAGTAATCAACACTACTAGCAACCCACAGGTACTAATCTGAGGTTTTTATACAAAAATTAGATACAAAAGATGAACTAGGGTTTGAGAGGAGATGGTGCTGGTGAAGATGTTGATGAAGATAACCCTCCCCAAGATGGGAGAGTTGTTGGTGATGACGATGATGACGATTTCCCCCTCCCGGAGGGAAGTTTCCCCGGCAGAACAGCTCCGCCGGAGCCCTAGATTGGTTCCAGCAAGGTTCCGCCTCGAGACGGCAGCGCTTCATCCCAAAACTCTCCTTATGATTTTTTTCCAGGTCAAAACACTTGATGTAGCAGAAGATGGGCATCGGGGGGCTGCCAAGTGGCCCATGAGGCAGGGGCGTGCCCAGGGGGGTAGGGCGCGCCCCCCACCCTCGTGGACGGTGGGTGGCCCCCCTCCTGTACTTCTTTCGCCAGATATTTTTTATATTTTCCAAACTCACTTTCGTGGAGTTTCAGGGCTTTTTGAGTTGTGCATAATAGGTCTCCAATATTTGCTCCTTTTCCAGCCCAGAATTCCAGCTGCCGGCATTCTCCCACTTCATGTAAACCTTGTAAAATAAGAGAGAAAAGGCATAAGTATTGTGACATAATGTGTAATAACAGCCCATAATGCAATAATTATCAATATAAAAGCATGATGCAAAATGGATGTATCAACTCCCCCAAGCTTAGACCTCGCTTGTCCTCAAGCGGAAGACGATATCGAAAAATATGTCCACATGTTTAGAGATAGAGGTGTCGATAAAATAAAATACGGATATGAGGGCATTATGATCATTCTTATAACAGCAACACACACACACACACACACACACACACACACACACACACACACACACACAC
>LR738711.1:840004061-840120555 GCA_902687465.1 Secale cereale
TATAATGATCTCTTATGCTAAAGTAACAATCTATTCACAGTGTCAAGTATGAATCAGAAACTTCATTGAAAACTAACCAACTATGATCTCAGTCATTGAAGCAATTGCAGTTTATCATAATATCGGAAAGAGTCAATATAAGAGCTTTTCATCAAGTCCACATACTCAACTATCCTTTAGTCTTTCACAATTGCTAACACTCACGCAATACTTATGGGTATGGAGTTTTAATTGGACACAAAGAAAGATAGGGGCTTATAGTGCGGCCTCCCAACCTTTTACCTCAAGGGTAATGTCAACAATAATAGTTCATGATAGCTTACATCCAATTGGGTATATATGTCAGGATCTTTCCAACACAATGCGCTTGCCAAAGGATAAAGTGTAAAAAAGAAAGATGAAGATCACCATGACTCTTATATAAGGTAAGAACAATAGATAGGCCTTTCGCAGAGGGAGGCAGAGGTTGTCATGTGCTTTTATGGTTGGATGTACAAAATCTTAGCGCAAAAGAACGTCACTTTATATTGCCAATTGTGATATGGACCTTTATTATGCAGTCCGTCACTTTTATTGCTTCCATATCACAAGATCGTATAAAGTTTATTTTCTCCACACTAATAGATCATACATATTTAGAGAGTTGCAACAATGACAACTTATTTGAAGGATCTTACTCAATCCATAGGTAGATATGGTGGACTCTCATGGCAAAATTGGGTTTAAGGATGTATGGAAGCACAAGTAGTATCTCTACTTGGTGCAAGGAGTTTGGCTAGCATGAGGGGGGAAGGCAAGCTCAACATGTTGGATGATCCGTGACAATATACTTTATTTCAGATATAAGAAAACATAACCCATTACGTCGTCTTCCTTGTCCAACATAAACTCTTTAGCATGTCATATTTTAATGAGTGCTCACAATCATAAAAGATGTCCAAGATAGTATGTTTATATGTGAAATCCTCTCTTTCTTTATTACTTCCTATTAATTGCAACGATGACCAAAACTATGTTTGTCAACTCTCAATAACTTTTATTCATCATACTCTTTATATGTGAAGTCATTACTTCCCATAAGATCAATATGATCTCTTTGATTCTTTTTATATTTTCTTTTATTCTCTCGTTATCATAGTGAGATAATCAAGCCCTTGACTCAAAACTAGTCGTTATTATATATAGCTCACGGACTCTATTACAAAGATAAAGAACATAAAGCAAAGCGCACAACTAGATCATACTAAACTTTATTCTACTATATCAAGATATAACCAAAAGGATCGAACTAAGAAAAAGGGTAAAGATAGAAGTGTGATGGTGATACGATTCCGGGGCACCTCCCCCAAGCTTGGCAGTTGCCAAGGGGAGTGCCCATACCCATGTGATTATGCCTCTTTCTTAGGGGTGGTGATGATGGAGTTGTTCATGATGTAGGCTTGTCGTCCATCTTCCAAGGCATAGGATCACCATCGTAGAAGGACGATCGAGTCTCCGGGATCCTCAAATCTGCAGCCAAACTCATCTTCTTGAATCTATATTCATACTCACAGTTTTGGTTTTGCAGGTCATAGATCTGGGATTGGAGGTGCTCGATTTTCTCATGAAGCTTGAAGATGGTCTCCCCAATGTTCTTGGCATCCAACTTGTGGTTGTTGGTGAACTCCGCGATCATCATGTGGTTAGCGTTGAGTCCTCGTTCCACCATACTCTGGCACTTGAAAAGTTGTTGCTCCATTGCTTCGAGTCTTGCCTCCACGCTTCCGGTCCTCCTTGGTCCCTCAACATCATGGATGTGCAGCACCCCCTCACGTACTTCAATGGTTTGAGGGTGTTGCAGCACCTCCGTGAGGTAGGGCTGATGACCTTCTCAAAAAACTTGTCCTTGGGGGCGCTTGAAGACATCATGGTGATCTAGATCTGTCAGAAATACAGCTCGAAACAAATGCAGAGGATTTTGGTGTGATACGGTGATCAAAACCTTCGTGAGAATATATAATGATTTTTTACCGACCAAAAGGAGTATCGTGCAAGAAAACGGAGTTCGGAAGGCACACGAGGTGCCCACGAGGTAGGGGGCGTGCCTAGGGGGGTAGGGCACGCCCTCCACCCTCGTGGATGCCTCGTGTCCCATTCGGAGTACTTCTTATTTTCCTATTTTTTTAAATATTCCAAAACAGAGAAAATTGCCATGAGAACTGTTTTGAATTCAATAGTCTTCATCATGAAAGAACCAGTACAAGAAGTATCGAGCATGGAGAGATTATTGAGAGAAAGTCGAGCATAAATTTTTTGAATAATCATTTCTCTTGAGAGCTCATGATTGGGGCATGAATATAACATTGACTTAAGCCTCCCCCAAGCTTGAGCGATACTTTCTCCTTCGCGAGGCCAAAAATTATATATATAATTACGATCATGATGAACCTGATGCATAGGATAAAACTTCTAATGAAATTCCAATTTCAACCGGTTGTAGTTCCAGGATCCAATATCATCGCATAGCCTAAACCATGTTAATGCCTCTTCCTTCAAAGATAAAGGGAAGACCTTCTTCTTGATCACATCCTCGGGCATACCTGCAAGCTTAAATATCCACAAACTTCATCCACATAAATTTGTTGCAAGTTGGGATGCAATGTTCCATCTCCTGTAAAGAGATTAGCTAGCAGTTTCTCTATCATACCCGAAGGAATTTCAAAGTAAACATTTGCAGTAGGTTCAGTAGGTTGAGGAGAAACTCTTTGCTCTACTGGTCGGGGTGAAGATACCCCGAACAAGCCCCTCAAAGGATTATGTTCCATAGTGACAAGTGACAGTAAATTTCAGCACACTATATAAATTTTTCCTTACCAAATTCCACTTACCAAAGGCGCTTCACTCCCCGGCAACGGCACCAGAAAAGAGTCTTGATGACCCACAAGTGTAGGGGATTTGTCAGCAATATTACTAGCAGGTATAAACCGGTTAGGAAGATCCGGATTACGTTAATATAGTTGTGTTATCATAAGCCCAGTAGGTTATGAGTCAGAGGTTACGGCCCGTGGAGGCTTAGGGCCCATATGTAAAGCTTACGGTTTATGAACCGTCCTATCATGTAACTTGAGGTATAAGGTAGAAAGAGTAGAGACCGAGGCGGACACAATTATGAGCCAGCCTCGGGACTCTGTAAACCGGACCGGGCGTCGCCTCCTATATAAAGGAACGACCCGGCAACGGTTCAAGGACGAGCAACAACCCGTCGAGACACAGGCAAGCAATCCGCTCCCTGTTCATCGACGCCCAAGCAATACCAAACCAAACTAGACGTAGGCTTTTACCTTCATCGAAGGGGCCGAACTAGTATAAACCCTTTGTGTTCTTTGTGTGCTTTAACCTCTTCAAGCTAACCCGCGCGATGGCTCCACACCTAAGTCCTCTAAACCAGACATCTACCGTGCTAATTCCATGACAGTTGGCGCCCACCGTGGGGCTATCGCCCGATGGTTTCGAGTTCTTGAAGGGCAGCTTTGAAGGACTCAAGGGTTACACGGTTGGCCGGATGACCAAGAGTCACCGCGGCCGGATCTACATCGACGACTCAGGCTGGGGCCCCAAGGCCGATTCAATCGAATACGGGTACCGGGTTCCCTTCGGCGGCATCCACGTCTTCATCGGCAAGATTGGTGAACTGGGACCTGAGCCGGACATCTTCCCCAACATCATCGAGCCAGCTCAGCGTGCGAGATCGGCCCGGATTCAACCCGCCATGAAGCGCGTTTTCGTTGGAGCAGTACATGGAGTCCAAGCCAAGGACAGATCGGATTCTGGTGGCAAGACAGTTGTCTACTCTGACGATGAATCTTCATTCGGAGAGACCGAATCTTTGTATCTGTTGCGGGACGGTCGATCCGGGGTGTATCCGATGGTGACAGTATTCCGGACCCCTTTGATCCGCCAAACCAGGTGGCTGTCTTCATGGCCGGATCACAGTCTATGCAGCAGCCCACGATGACCGAGGCGTTCACAGCAGAGGTAGCTGGTGCAGGGGCGAGCAACCAAGCCCCCTCACCCTCTGACGCTCTATCCACCTTGGTCGAGGAGTTGACAGCCCGCGCAATAGCAGAGGTAGCTCCTGCCAACAGGGCGCAACATGATGCGGAGATCCTTCTGCTGAAGGGCCGGATTGAGCAAGCTAAACGGGGTCTGGATGTAGAGAAGGCCATGATGGTGACAAGGCAAGCAGAGCTGAATTCCCAAGCTTTCTGGCTCAGGATTGATCAGGCCTCTACGCAGGAGGTAAGGAACGGAAGGTATCAAACTCGTCTACCGTCGGTCTATGAGGCGATAAATCTCTTTGGCACACCAGGAGCGGGAGCCAGCAATAACCTAGAAGTAAACCGGAGAGGAGCCACAGGAGCAGGCGCACCGGTTCAACAACCGACCGCAGAGCAAAATCGTCAGGTTGTGCCCACGCCGCACATCCGCACACCTCCTGGCCATTATTCAAACCCATTGGATAACATTGTTGCCGCCGCTTCACGACTGGCCGCTTTACCTATTGAGGGGACATCCCCCGTGGCGATGGAGGCACGCAGGGTCAAGGAATTGCTGGACACAGCGTTGACACAGCAGCAGGCATACTCTTATAGCAGGGTGAGGATTCATTCAACCCCCCGCCACAGCAGGAGTTACACTAGGCGTTGGGATGAACCGGAAGTGTCTAGCAGCGAACGGAGACGTCACCGTCACAGGCAGGATAATCCGACAGGAGCAGAGGCGCACGCCTAGGAGGCGATGAACCGGGCCAGACCTACCACCCGCGGGGATACCCGTCAAATGAAGTCGGTTCACCCAACCACAACAGAGACAGGAGTCACGGCGAGTTCCTTTGGAGTACAGTGTCTTGTCCCTGCTTTACGAAGCGTAAGGTTACCCAAAGACTTCAAAGGTCCGCGCAAGGTGCCCAACTATACGGCAGACCTGGCTCCAGAGGCATGGATTGAGAGTTATGAGATGGCTATGGAGATGCTAGATGTGGATGAAGCGGCATGCGCAAAGTATTTTACCATGATGCTTGAGGGTACAGCCCGGACATGGTTAAAGGGCTTACCACCTAACTCCATCGGATCATGGGGTGAGTTGCGTCGCCAGTTTATCAAAAATTTCAAAGACACGTGCAAGCAACAATGTCAATAGTGGACTTAGCGGCATGTGTTCAAGGAGAACAGGAGCCTATGAGCACCTGGGTAGGGCGTGTGTCAGAAATCCTGCACTCTTCCAATAGCATCAATCCCAGTACGGCGATAGTGACACTTGAAAACAATTGCCGGTTTGAGTCTCTGAAGCTGAAGTTGGGACGGCTCAAGCGGGACTGTAATGACATGGGGACACTCATGAGCGCTCTAGTGAAGTATGGGGACTCTGATAACGCTAAGTACCCAGAGGCAGATGGAGACAAGTCCGGAAAAGCGAACAAGGCTGGTAAACCGGCGCAGGCTAATCTGGCAGGATCAAGTTTTAATGGTAAGCGAAAGGCAGAGAGCAGCTCTGATTTTGTGGCCAATACCAATGTTCAAGGAATTTTCAACGCCACAAGGGTAGGCCACCTCCACGGAGCAGGGGAGGATCCATCAATCTGGATCAACAATTGAACGAGCCTTGCCCGAAACATAGCACACAGGAACACCCAGCTAAACATACATGGGGGCAATGTCAGATCATGGTAGAGGCCATGAGACAAGCCAAATACGACAATGGATCACCGGGCGGCGGCTCGAGTTCCGGTTTTCAAGGTCCGGTCACCAGGGTAATGTGCCCGGATCAGGATATCATGGCGGCAACAATAACTACAACCAAGGCAACCACCAGCTGCATGATCAGGGCGGTTATAACAACCAAGGCAACCACCAGCACGGTCGAGGTGGTTACAATAACCAAGGTAATCAGCAGCGTCGACAGCAGCAGCAATCCGGATATCAGAGTAATCCGAAGGAGCTAAGTAGGGGACAGTACCATGTCTTTACCACAAGTTTGTGCAAAAGAGATCAAAAAATCCTGAAGCGGGCGGTACACGCAGTTGAGTCGGCAACACCATGTTTTCTGCGTTGGTCGGAACAACCTATTGTGTGGAGCAGAGAGGATCACCCGCCGCGGATTGATAATCCGGGCCAGTTGGCCTTAGTGGTGGCACCACAGGTGGGTGGTTACAAATTCACAAAGGTACTCATGGATGGCGGCAACAGTATCAACATCTTATATTACGAGACTTTCCGTCGTATGGGGTTGACGGACAAGAAGTTGAGACAGTCCAATAAAGTGTTCCTTGGAGTGGTGCCAGGTAAATCGGCTTACCCAGTTGGGAAAATTGATCTGGAGGTCACCTTTGGAGATGAGCAGGACTCCAGGTCAGAGACAGTAACCTTTGAGGTTGTAAAAATCCGGAGCCCATATCATGCTCTGTTTGGAAGGCCGGTTTACGCCAAATTCATGGCTAGACCGTGCTATGTTTATCTATAGCTCAAGATGCCGGATCACAAGGGAACCATCATAGTTCATGGAAGTCGCAAGATTGCATTGGAGTGCGAGGAAGGAGACGCAGCCTATGCAGAGGCAGTATGTGCTACAAAGGAGTTGAAGTTCTACAAAGACAACGTTGATCCGGCCGATATGTCCCCGTTAAAGAAGCCAACTACAGAGCATGATCCGGCGTTGAAGTTTAAATCGGCAGAGGAAACTAAGCAAGTTGACTTTGTTCCAGGCGATTCATCCAAGCAGTTCACTATCAGCGCTAGCCTTGACCCCAAATAGGAAAGCGCGCTCATCGAGTTCATCCGTGAGAACCGGGATATCTTTGCATGGAAACCTTCTGACATGCCAGGTAT
Source organism: Secale cereale (assembly GCA_902687465.1). Classification (NCBI taxonomy): domain Eukaryota; kingdom Viridiplantae; phylum Streptophyta; class Magnoliopsida; order Poales; family Poaceae; genus Secale; species Secale cereale. The sequence goes on from LR738711.1 coordinate 840,010,925, forward strand.
ACCGAGGGAACTCGCTGAGCACAGTCTTAATATTGATCCGAAGTTCAAACCGGTCAAGCAGTATATGCGCCGCTTCAATGAAGAAAGGCGCAAGGCTATAGGTGAAGAAGTGGCCAGGCTTTTGGCCGCAGGGTTCATAGTTGAGGTGTTCCATCCGGAGTGGTTGGCTAATCCGGTTCTGGTGTTAAAGAAAAATGGAAAGTGGAGGATGTGTGTGGATTACACAGACCTAAACAAGGCTTGTCCAACTGATCCTTTTGCTCTCCCCCGTATTGATCAGATCATTGATGCTACGGCGGGATGTTGATACGTCCAAAACGTATCTATAATTTCTGCTTGCTCCATGCCTCTTTTGTGTGATATTGCTATGATATTTATGCACTTCCATACACTTTTGATCATATTTGGACTAACCTATTAACTCAGTGCACCCCAGTGCCAGTTTCTGTTTTCTGCTGTTTTTGTATTTCAGGTTTTCCCATTACGTAAACTGCCAGAAAAATTCCGAGAAAAATATATAAAAAATCAGCGTTCCAGAAGCTTCCATGCGGCCAAAGTAGGGCCGGAGGGGGGCCACCAGGGCTCCAGGCGGCCAGAGGGCGCGCCCCCCCTCCTGGCCGCGCCGCCAGGGCGCCTGGGCCCCCCTGGCCTCCTCTGACGCCCCCCTTTGGCATATATTTACACCGCGTCCCGAAACCCTCGAGGACGAAACCCTTTTTCGCGATCTCATCTCTGTTCCGCCGTCGCCGCGCTTCCAAGATTGGGAGCACCAGGAGAACTCTTCCCGGCACCCTGCCGGAGGGAAGGATCACCACCGGGAGCCTCTCCACCACCACGGACGCCTCCCGGATGAGTTGTGAGTAGTCTCCCTTGGACCATGGGTCCATGACCAGTAGTTATGTGATGTTCTCCTCCCCTCTTTGTTCTTCACCGATTAGACCTCATGAGCTGCCCTACATGATCGAGGCACATATGTAATCCTTATGCTGTTGCTATGATGAGTTTGCTGGGATCCGATGGATTATGAGATTATGTTCAGATTGTGTGTGAGTAATATATTTGATTTACCTCTTTTATATTTATGTTCTTGAGTAATTCTTGCATGTTCTCCGTTGCTGTTTATTGCTTTGGCCAAGTAGTAGGTAGTAACTCCAAGAGGGAACGTTATGCTTGATTGTGGGTTCATGCCCCTCCATGACTAGCTTGAGTGACAGAAACATGAGTCTAGGGGATGTGCTGTTGCCACAAGGGGGAAAACAACGGTGCTTGTACTCGCGGGTGCAAGGATTGTTTACTTTACGCAAAGTTCTTTTAATGCAGTTGTCTGTTGCTTTGAGTTTACACTATGGGTGGGACTCGCAACTTAATACCAGTGAGATGTTCTGGATAGATATCTCAAGGTGGATGATTAGTAGTAGATGCAGATGGATTTCGGTCTACTTACCTTGGCGTACTGCCCATGCTTTTGAGCCTCTACCTTTCTTTGCAGCATAGTTAGCATTTGTTTGCACACATAATCCTGTCAACTGCCCAGCTGTAATTCGTTTACCTCGCTTAGCTGTTTTATCATCTTTTGGGAGAGAGACATCACTAGTGAACATCATGGGACCCCAGTCCATATTACCATCACTGATCACATCCGCTATTTACTTTCAGTTCTTGCTTACTAGTTGCAGTTATACCTATCACTATTATCTCTTGTGTTTGATCCTTTGTAAACGACAAGGCCGAAGGGATTGACAACCTCTCTGTACTCGTTGGGAGCAAAGTTATTTGTATTTGTGTGCAGGTCCGGTCAATCGCTAGTTGCGCCGCTAGCAGTTGACACCTTCTTGTTGAACCTCGGAGTCTCAGGGGATTCGATCTTTGGTATCTTTGCCAAGGGAAAACTACCGCTACACTGCATCTCAAACCTTCCACTTGGGGTAACCAACGAGGGGCGAGAAGCCATCAAGCAAAGTTTTCTGGCGCCGTTGCCGGGGACTCCACTCTTCAAGATAGGGGAGTTGCACGCTATCTTTTACCATTGCTTTTTAGTCTTGTTAGTTTACCTTTCAGATTTTGCTTTAGTTCCCTTCATCAAAAATCACAAAAATAGTTATCTTGCTTGCTTGCTGCTATGGGTTCCACCGAGAACACCAAGTTGTGTGACTTCACTAGTCATAACAACGATGACTTTATCTGCACGCCTATCACTACACCTGCCACTTCAGCACCTTCTTATGAAATTAAACCTGCTTTACTGAACTTAGTTATGAAAGATCAATTCTCCGGTGCTGGAGATGATGCTGCTTTACACTTAAACAATTTTGTTGAACTCTGTGATATGCAAAAGTACCAAGAAATAGATGGTAATATTGTTAAGCTTAAGCTTTTTCCTTTCTCCTTGAGAGGAGGAGCTAAAATTTGGTTTCAATCCTTGCCTAGAAATAGCATAGATTCTTGGGACAAGTGCAAAGATGCCTTTATTGGAAAGTACTATCCACCTGCTAAAATTATCCAACTAAGGAGTAACATAATGAATTTTAAACAATTGGATAATGAACACGTTGCCCAAGCTTGGGAACGCATGAAATCTCTTGTCAAGAACTGCCCTACTCATGGTTTGACTACTTGGATGGTTATCCAAACTTTTTATGCAGGCTTGAACTTTACCTCGCGGAACTTGTTAGATTCGGCCACGGGAGGAACCTTTATGTCAACTACACTTGGTGCTGCCACGAAGCTTCTCGATGAGATGATGACCAACTATTCCCAATGGCACACCGAACGCGCTCCAACAGGTAGGAAGGTAAACTCTGTCGAGGAGATTTCCTCCCTAAATGAAAAAGTTGACTTGATCATGTCTCTACTTTCCAAGCAATCTTCTATTGATCCTCGTGATGTTCCTTTAAATTCTTTGGTTGCTCAAGAACAAGTAGATGTGAATTTTATCTCTAGAAACAATTTCAATAACAATGCTTATAGGAGTAATTTTGGTAGCAATCCTAGACCGTTCCCCTCTAATTCCTATGGGAACAACAATGCTTATCCTAGCACCAAGAACTCCACTTCTGAACTAGAGAGTATGCTTAAAGATTTCATCACTACCCAAAAAGCCTTCAATAAGAGTGTAGAAGAAAAACTAAACAAACTAGATAATCTCTCTTCGAAGGTAGACAATTTAGCCCATGAGGTAGAGTTGCTTAAAATTAGAACTTCCCCTCTCGAGGAGAGGAAGACCACTCCTATGAATGCTATTCAAGTACAAATTAATGAAAACATTAGGATGTTGGCTAAACTTAAAGAGAGATGGGCTAGAGAAAAGGAGGAAGAAGATAGAATTAAGAACCTTCCTACCCACCACACTGTTGCTACTATCCAAGTTGTTGAGGATATCCAAACTCTTAGCACCCAATGAACTCCTGGTCCCGTTGGACCTATTAATGGTGATGCTATGACCATAGAAACTACCAAACAAGTGAACCTAAAGGACACCACTACCACTTTACTTGATAGTAGTGACCTTGATTTTGATAATTGCACCCTTACCGAAGTTATTGATTTTCTTCACAAGATGTCTAGAGATCCCCGCACTAGCACACTTAACCTTGCCTTCACAGAGCATATCACTAATGCTCTCATCAAAGCTAGGGAGGAGAAACTTAGGGTAGAAGCCTCCATACCTAGAAAGCTAGAAGATGGTTGGGATCCTATGATTAAAATTAAGTTGAATAACTTCTCTTGCTATGCATTATGTGATGTTGGAGCTAGTACCTCCGTTTTGCCCAAAAGAATATATGATAGGCTTAAATTGAAACCTTTTGATTCTTGTTCTTTTGGTGTTCGTCTTGTTGATTCTTCCATAAAGAAACCCTTGGGGAGGATTGACGATGTTCTTATCATTATCAATGACAATTATGTTCCCGTTGATTTTACTATTATGGATATTGAATGTGAACCTTCTTGTCCAATTATTTTGGGACGTCCTTTTCTTCGCACCGTTGGTGCCATCATTGACATGAAAGAGGGGAATATAAAATTCCAATTTCCTCTCAAGAAAGGGATGGAACACTTCCCTAGAAAGAACATTAAGTTACCTTTTGAGTCCGTTATACGGGCTAGCTATTCTTTTACTCTTGATAAAACTTGATCTCTTTGCATTATGCCTAGCTTAAAGGCATAAAAGAAAGCGCTTTTGGGAGGCAGCCCACAATGAATTAAATTTTATTTTGCTTTTGTTATGTCTTGATGTTGTTACTACAGTAGCATCATCATTGTATCTTTACTTTTCAGCTTTGTGCCAAGTGTAGCCTCTGATTGCAAGAAAGTTCAAAAGTTGTGACGTGCTGTCCAGGAAACAGATTCTCTCCGTGGACAGAAAAATTCGTATAAAATCACCAGATCATCTTTTTGGTCTGAATTTTTTCGACAGAGTGCTATATACAATTGGCTTTCGGGCGTCTGTTCTGAGTTTTTTTATTTGAGTTGCAGAAGTGCCCCGAAAAAATTATTTACTACCTGCTGGTCTGTTTTTCACAGATTCTGTCCTGTTTTGCCTTTCCTTCGTTTTGCAAACCTTGAGCTTACTTTTTCTTTGCAAAAACCTTTTGGCAATCTTGAGAAACAGTAGACCTTCAAGAATATCCTTATTTCCAGCAAGGAAAAATTATTTTATTAAGGGTACTAACCTCGCTAATCAGATTATGATGAGTTATGTATGAATGGAGTTTTCAAGTGTGCGAGGGAAGATGATAAAAAGATTCAGGAGTGTCAAACGCTCAAGCTTGGGGATGCCCCCGTGCACTCCCAATAAATATTCAAGAAGACTCAAGCGTCTAAGCTTGGGGATGCCCCCGTGCATCCCCTTCTCCATCAACAATTATCAGTTTGTCTTTCGTTCCACTATATTTTTATCACTTCATGTGTTATGTGCTATGCTTGGAGCGTCTTGCTTTTAGTTTCCTTTTTAGTTTTCTTTAGCTTTGCTTGCTGTTCATAACGAGTTGGAACTCAGCTTTCTTTGTGTGGGAGAGAAACACGCTCCACTTCAACCTAGAACACAACATAGAATTTTCATGTCTATCTTTGCTGTGTATGTTCTTTGTCTTTCAATAGCTACTATCATGTTCAGCTCTTAGTTTTCATGCTTTACTTTTTAAAGAGCTTTTATTTAGTTGGTTGCTAGAACTCTCTTTAGTTATCATGCTTATCTTGTTAAGAGAGTTAGCTTCTGTTGCACTGGTTGATATGTCTATGATAAAAATGCTATGTGCATAATGGTGCTTAGTAGTTCATGTTTTCTTATGGTTAGTCTCAAATAGCTGGGGGTTTCTTAATGTGTTATTGAAGTACCAACATGATTTGTTTGCCTATGATGTGGTATGGTTTAGTGATATCTTCCTCCAAGAATTTATTTTGATTGACTTGGCGTATGCTCACGCATATTTAAGACTGTAAAAAAGTCTATCAAGCCTTGATGATCTTTAATTTCTGAGTAGCGATATAACTTCCATGCCCGATTCAATGTTGCTTTGTCGCTCTGCATGATTATGACCGTCATTGCTCTTTTAGTTGGTCGCTCCCAGTCTTTTGCTAACCTTCGCCTATACTAAGCGGACTGACTGCTTGTGCATCCAAAATCCTTTAAACCAGTTATGCCATATGAGTCCACCATACCTTCCTATACATGGTATTTACCTGCCATTCCCAACGAAAACTTTCATGTACCATCTCGAAATTATTCAAAAAAAAGCATTTCTCTTTTGTGCCTCTGTTTTAGCTCATGAGGAAGTAGTAGTTAATTCATGATCTTTTTAAGTTGGACAAGCTTCACCCCGGGATTGCATGTCTAATGTGCAAACCCATAATACGAGAAGGAACCGGTAGAGAGTGCGCCCGGCTCATTAAAAAATTATACAACAAATAAACCCTCCTTCACGCTTTGTTCATGAGAATTCAGAAAACTTTGGCAGTGATAAACGAAGGAGATTAAGAGGATGTGATCGTCCTCATGCGGGAGCCGTTCCTCGAAACTTGTCCAGCTCAAGAAGTGATTGAGTTATCTGCTAGCATTCGTTTAAGAAATATGCATATTCTAAAAAATAATTATTACCTCTGTTTTTAAAACCAAGAGCTCTGGTACATGTTTAGTTTTTGTTTCCAACCACGGGTTTTCAACCTTGCCAACAAAAGACACGGTTTGAGAGTCTCCACCTTCTTTCTTTAAAGCACCAACTATTTAGAGCATGATTGTCATTCTGAGTGTAATGTGCATTGTCCCAAAGTACCATTGTCTTCTGCATGACTATGATATTGTTTATTCTAAAATCATTGTATCTAGTCGTCACTTAAACTTTGGAGGTGCCCCTGCATTTATGTTTTGCTTCACTAAAGGGGGCAGGCGAGATATCACTTTGTCATGTTTGCACACCATGCTCATTACAAATCTATTGAGTGTTTCAGTATCATATTGTAAAACTTTCAGTTCTTTGTGATATTCTCATGAGGCAACTTAATTACTACAGATTCATTGTCTCAGTAAGCATTTGTCATATGACTGTGAAAAGTTCTTATATGGTTAATAGCATGTCACCACAGAAATTATGCTTGTTATCATTTACCTACTCGAGGACAAGCAGGAATTAAGCTTGGGGATGTTGATACGTCCAAAACGTATCTATAATTTCTGCTTGCTCCATGCCTCTTTTGTGTGATATTGCTATGATATTTATGCACTTCCATACACTTTTGATCATATTTGGACTAACCTATTAACTCAGTTCACCCCAGTGCCAGTTTCTGTTTTCTGCTGTTTTTGTATTTCAGGTTTTCCCATTACGTAAACTGCCAGAAAGATTCCGGGAAAAATATATAAAAAATCAGCGTTCCGGAAGCTTCCATGCGGCCAAAGTAGGGCCGGAGGGGGGCCACCAGGGCTCCAAGCGGCCAGAGGGCGCGCCCCCCCTCCTGGCCGCGCCTCCAGGGCGCCTGGGCCCCCCTGGCCTCCTCTGACGCCTCCCTTTGGCATATATTTACACCGCGTCCCGAAACCCTCGAGGACGGAACCCTTTTTCGCGATCTCATCTCTGTTCCGCCGCCGCCGCGCTTCCAAGATCGGGAGCACCAGGAGAACTCTTCCCGGCACCCTGTCGGAGGGGAGGATCACCACCGGGAGCCTCTCCACCACCATGGACGCCTCCCGGATGAGTTGTGAGTAGTCTCCCTTGGACCATGGGTCCATGACCAGTAGCTATGTGATGTTCTCCTCCCCTCTTTGTTCTTCACCGATTAGACCTCGTGAGCTGCCCTACATGATCGAGGCACATATGTAATCCTTATGTTGTTGCTATGATGAGTTTGCTGGGATCCGATGGATTATGAGATTATGTTCAGATTGTGTGTGAGTAATATATTTGATTTACCTCTTTTATATTTATGTTCTTGACTAATTCTTGCATGTTCTCTGTTGCTGTTTATTGCTTTGGCCAAGTAGTAGGTAGTAACTCCAAGAGGGAACGTTATGCTTGATTGTGGGTTCATGCCCCTCGATGACTAGCTTGAGTGACAGAAACATGAGTCTAGGGGATGTGCTGTTGCCACAAGGGGGAAAACAACGGTGCTTGTACTCGCGGGTGCAAGCATTGTTTACTTTACGCAAAGTTCTTTTAATGCAGTTGTCTGTTGCTTTGAGTTTACACTATGGGTGGGACTCGCAACTTAATACCAGCGAGATGTTCTGGATAGATATCTCAAGGTGGATGATTAGTAGTAGATGCAGATGGATTTCGGTCTACTTACCTTGGCGTACCGCCCATGCTTTTGAGCCTCTACCTTTCTTTGCAGCATAGTTAGCATAGGTTTGCGCACATAATCCTGTCAATTGCCCAGCTGTAATTCGTTTACCTCGCTTAGCTGTTTTATCGTCTTTTGGGAGAGAGACATCACTAGTGAACATCGTGGTACCCCGGTCCATATTACCATCACTGATCACATCCGCTATTTACTTTCAGTTCTTGCTTACTAGTTGCAGTTATACCTATCACTATTATCTCTTGCGTTTGATCCTTTGTAAACGACAAGGCCGGAGGGATTGACAACCTCTCTGTACTCGTTGGGAGCAAAGTTATTTGTATTTGTGTGCAGGTCCGGTCAATCGCTAGTTGCGCCGCTAGCAGTTGACACCTTCTTGTTGAACCTCGGAGTCTCAGGGGATTCGATCCTTGGTATCTTTGCCAAGGGAAAACTACCGCTACACTGCATCTCAAACCTTCCACTTGGGGTAACCAACGAGGGGCGAGAAGCCATCAGATGTGAGCGGCTAAGTTTTTTGGATGCATATCCAGGGTATCACCAGATCAAGATGGCGGTTAAGGACCAGGAGAAGACAGCCTTCATAACTCCCTTTGGAGCCTTCTGCTATGTATCTATGCCCTTTGGGCTCAAGAGTGCCCAAGCAACTTACCAGCGTTGCATACAGAACTGTCTTAAGGGGCAGATCGGGAAAAATGTCCATGCTTATGTGGATGACATTGTTGTAAAATCAAGGAAGGAGGAGACGCTGATAGAGGACCTAAAGGAAACCTTTGACAACCTCCGGGTTTATAAGATGATGCTTAATCCGGAGAAGTGCGTTTTTGGTGTTCCGGCTGGCAAGCTCCTCGGATTCTTAGTATCAAACAGAGGAATAGAGGCTAATCCGGAGAAGATCAAGGCTATCACATCCTTGACTAAACCAGCGTGTATCAATGATGTCCAGCGCATCGCTGGCCGGATTACAGCGTTAAGCCGATTCATCAGCCGTTTGGGAGAGAAGGCAATTCTGCTTTATCAGATGCTGAGAAAGACAGACTGGTTTATATGGAGCGATGCTGCAAACGCTGCGTTTGAGGACTTGAAGCGGCAATTAGCAGAACCACCGGTCCTTGCTGCCCCTGTTGACAACGAGCCGCTGCTGTTGTACATGACCGCCAATGCCCGCGCAGTCAGTGTGGCAATTGTGGTGGAGCGCAAATAAGCAGGCAAGAAATATCCGGTTCAGCGCCCTGTTTATTACGTCAGTGAGGTTCTAATTGAATCGGAGCAAAGGTACCCACACTGGCAGAAGCTGGTGTATGGCGTGTTCATGGCAAACCGGAAGCTGAAGCACTACTTCCAGGGCCACCCAATCACTGTTGTTAGCTCAGCTCCGTTGGGGGGTATAATCCAGAACAGAGAAGCCACTGGCAGAGTAGCAAAGTGGGCCATCGAGCTTAGCCCACACGGATGAAGTATGTACCACGTACTGCTATCAAATCCCAAGCATTGGTAGATTTCATCAATGATTGGACAGAATTGCAATCACCAGAGGAGAAGCCGGATCATACATACTGGACTATTCACTTCGACGGTTCAAAGCAATTAGAAGGCTCGGGGGCTGGAGTTGTGTTAACTTCCCCACGAGGTGACAAGTTTTGTTATGTCCTCCGACTAATGTTCCCTTGCACTGACAATGCAGCTGAATATGAAGCACTACATCACGGCCTGCGGATGGCTAAGGAGATGAACTTGAGCCGGGTCAAGTGCTTTGGGGATTCAGATCTAGTGGCACAACAAGCGTCTGGCAAGTGGGACTCCAAAGACCCTCTCATGGCGGCTTACAGGCGAGAAATTGAAGCAGTTGCAGGATGTTTCAAAGGATATCAGGTGGATCACATAGACCGGCGGAAAAATGAGGTGGCCAATGCTCTAAGCCGGCTGGGATCTCAACGTAAACCAGTGCCACTTTTTTGGACGAGCTGCACAGTCCATCAGTTCAGGTACCATCCGAGGAGGATTTGGCTGTTCCTGATCCGGAAGCGTAGCTGGTTGCGGCACTTCATGTTATTCCGGATTGGACACTCCCTTACTTGGCGTATCTGAACCGAGGAGAGTAGCCAGATGATGAGATTGAAGCTAGGCAGATAATCCGGCGATCCAAATCCATGACAATTGTTAACGGAGAACTTCATCACCGCAGCGTTTCTGGGGCGTTTCAGCGGTGCGTATCATCAGAAGAAGGCTGTGATATTCTTCGAGAGATTCATGAAGGGGATTGTGGTCATCACGCTGGTTCAAAGTCCTTGGTAGTTAAAGCTTTCCGTCATGGGTTCTACTGGTTAACAGCCCATGCTGATGCGGAGGATCTAGTCCGGAAATGCGACGCTTGTCAGAAATTTTCACGGCGTGCTCTTGTTCCGGCACAGGAGCTACGGATGATTCCAGTTACTTGGCCGTTTGCGACTTGGGGGCTCGATATGGTTGGGCCTTTTAAACGATCCCAAGATCAAAAAACCCACCAATCTATCTAAAGGAGAGATGGAAGAGTTTTGCCAAAGGGAGCATATTCGCCTGGATGTGTCTTCAGTAGCTCACCCTCAATCCAATGGTCAAGCCGAAAGAGCCAACCAAGAGATCTTGCGAGGCATCAAGCCCCGGCTTATGACTCCCTTGCAAAGAACACCGGGGTGCTGGGTTGAGGAGTTACCTTCTGTCGGTGTACTAAGATAGGGGTACCTTAGTACCCCAACTTGTGCACGGGCAGTAGCAGCTTCCCGCGGCAGGGTTTACCACGTGCTCGCCGGAAACCTTTCTGGTCCCTATAAAGCCATTCAAAAACAAAGTATACAAGTCAGGAGATCAAGGCCCCGGCAAGTGGAGCTTGCCGGGAAGGCTACACCAGGCTCAAGATTATCACATTAACACAAGACCCTGGCAAGAGGAGCTTGCCACGAAGACCAGAAGACTGCATCTCAGAAGACATGCCTCGGCGCACCCTGCGCCCCGACAGGACCCGGGGAGCGACAAGCTTCCGGGCCCGGCAAGATCAAGACCCCGGCAAGGTGCTTGCCGGGGGAAAGCCTGCGCTGTGTGCCCGCGCTCCAGCTCATCGGCCCACGCGTCGCCCTGGGGCCCTTCCAGGGACGCGTGGCGGATGGCTGTGCAGCCTGGGGGACACGGTGGCACGCCACGGTGACGAGGCTACCGTCGTGGCGGACGGAGGAGCATGGACGGGTGCTTTTGGGGTCGACGGTGATGGGCATTTAATGCCCTTGTCCCCCACTGTCAAAGTTAGGTGAAGACCACTGTTCATCCACTGTTCATGCACTGTTCCCGCACTGTTACAACTACCCCCAAAGTTACGTTTTTACCCTCCTCTACGTTGACACCTGTCGGTGACCCCTTGAGATATAAAAGGAGGCCCATGCACAACATAGAAGGGGTTCGGAACCTAGACATCTCTCTTGCTCGGTGTAGCTAGCTCTTCGAGCTCCCGAGCCCAAGAACTCAATACAATCCAAGCAGGAGTAGGGTTTTACGCATCCGCGCGGCCTGAACCTGGGTAAACTGCCCGCGTGTGCTCCTCGATCCACTCTTCGTGCTCCCTCCGCTCCCTTACCGCAACGTAGAAGGGGCTCCGGTCCCATAGGTGCTCGTGGTGGACAGTTTCCCCCGACACCTTCTATCCTCTGGAGCATCAATACTACGCCTAACCGATCTACAGGCTATACGCCCTTCTTCATGGTGTACGGTGCTGAAGCAGTTCTTCCAAGTGATATCCGGCACGACTCACCACGGGTGACAGCTTATGTTGAAGCGGCCAATGAGCAAGCAAGACAGGACATCTTAGACCGGCTGGATAAAGAGTGTGACATAGCAGTAGCACGATCCGCAATTTATCAGCAGGACCTGCACAGATATCACAGTCTCCGGGTTAAGACCAGGACGTTCCAGGAGGGGGACCTGGTACTCCGGCTTATACAAGACCAGACAGATATGCACAAGCTATCCCCACCTTGGGAAGGACCCTTTGTGGTCAGCAAGAACCTACACAACGGTTCATACTACCTGGTGGACGTTCGAGAACACAAAGACTCACGGACAGCAGAGGAAGAGACGAAGAGGCCGTGGAATATTGCTCTTCTACGGCCTTACTACACTTGAGCCATGAGCTCCGCTTCATGTATCCTGTATATATTATGATTAATAAATAAACCGGCACCCCTGGTAAACCAGGGGATCAGTCTTTTTTCTCCTAAATAAGTGTCTTATGAGAGTTAACTCAGATGCTTTGATCAGTCTATTTTACTATGCAGGATAATTCTATAAGGGACTAACCAGGACTTGCCTTTCAAGCGCAACTCTTTCATAGGTACCCTACCTCCACGGTCACTAGGGGGCTACTGATCACATTCGAATACTCGCTTAATCCCTGCTGGTCCGGTTTATATGATCGTCTTCGAATCATCGCCCCTTGGATAACATCCATTGATTGGCAAAATAAGTTCTTGCCCCTTGGATTACATCCATTGATTGGCAAAAGAAATCATCGCCCCTTGGATTACGTCCATTGATTGGCAAAATAAGTTCTTGCTCCTTGGGTTACATCCATTGATTGGCAAAAGAAAAGTTCTTGCTCCTTGGATTACATCCATTGATTGGCAAAAGAAATCAAAATAAGTTCTTGCTCCTTGGATTACATCCATTGATTGGCAAAAGAAATCAAAATAAGTTCTTGCTCCTTGGATTACATCCATTGATTGGCAAAAGAAATCATTGCTCCTTGGATTGCACCCATTGATTGGCAAAATGAGTCATAGCTCCTTGGATCACATCCATTGATTGGCAAAATGAATCATAGCTCCTTGGGTCGCATCCATTGACTAGCAAATATGGAGCCTGGCAGCTCGCAAAAAGCCTCGACTACATGGTCTTATTTGCAACAGTGTTTTGTGTTTTTTGATTTTTCAAAGTTTTCTATGGTTTTTGATCCGGAACTGGGCAACTTCAAAGTTGACCATGTATCTACAAAAGTCTGGGTCATAGAACACCAGCATGATTTAAACCGGTGTTTATCATAGCCCGGAACAATCATTGGGCAAACGCCAAACTGGGCCAAGAGCCTCATTGCAATCTATACATTCAATAATGTCTACCGGATTAAGGAGGTCAGGCACACTTAATCAAAGGTATGAAATATTTTTGGATATAAAATAGATACTCTTTCAATATATATGCCATTGGGAGGAATATGATTGGTCCGGTGGTAAACCGCCAGGACATATTTTAGCTTTGTTTATGCAGATACAGATAACATAGACGGATTAACCATAGCAGACAAGGGATAAAATTGGCAGACGCCAAGTCAAGCTGTAACATCCGGATTATGACAGACAATGTTTCGAACTATCTTATTACAAGGCACTGGCAGGCCTGAACGGGTTAAAGTTTTTTCGCAACAGATTTTAGCAGCTAAGAGTTAAAATAAGCAGTTTATGATTCTTCTTCCTGCTGCGAAGGCTGAGGATCAGCTTGTTCAGGAACTTCTTCGTCTTCTTGAAGCGGCTGGAAGTCAGGAACGTGCCATTCGATCTTGGATAGTGCACATAAGTACATTTCCTCGGTAATAAGATCGGACGAATCAATATCTGGAGCGAAAGTATGGGCACGCACTGGCAGGATCAGATTTTCGGTATCATAAACCGGCCGGTCCACCCGTTCATTTTGTAAGTCGTATGCCGGATGATACCTGGTCAGATCCGCTTCATCAGTAAGCTTGCTGGCAAGAGGGCGCATCTCCTTGGTTAAAGCATGGAGGTCCTTGCCAGAGAAGGTTGATCCATCTTCCTTATTACTGGGGTATCCGTTCATAGCTTCCTCCGGATCAAAATCCGGAACCCATGCTTTGGCCCTAGTTAGTGCTACAAGAGAGCCCGTGCAGCAGATTTCTTCACTTCTTCCAAGCATACAGGCAATATAGATAGCTTCTCCAAAGTACCTTGGATAGTAGTGGGGGCCGCTTTTTGATGGGACATCGCACTTATAATCCTTTGAGCGCCGGAATACAGCTGCTCAACCAGAGTATAAGAGGGCTTGAGTTTCTTCCGGATGTCATCCCCAAGATGGGTTATGCGTCGCCCTGGATATGATTATTAAAGTTAAACCGGAGCGGAACAAAGATGGCAGAGAAGGAAACATAGGCGAATTGAGTGCTCACCAAAGATAGCAGAGGTCATAAGTTCTATTTGTTGTCTCAAACCGGTCAGCTCTTGTGTCACCGGATTAAGGGCAGATTCAGCATCCTTTGCTCTTTTCTCAAGAGCATTCCTCTGCACTTCCCAGGCGGACCGCTCCGCTTCAAAATCCTTTTTCAACTTTTCGGCGCTGATTAAGTTCAGAGCAAGCTCTTCCTTAGCTTTGGCAGCAGCAGTTTCAGTAGCATCCAGTCTGTTCCGGAGCTCAGTTACCTCTGCAGCCCTCCGGGTCAAGTCAGCCTACAAGGAAATCAAGTGGAGTAGAAGACAATTCAGACAAGTCTCAAGCATATAAACAAGTTATCCACTTGACACTTGGGGGCTAATGTGCAGTTGAAGTATTAAAAGAGAAATTCAGACAAGTCCTGGGCACATAAAACAAGTTATGCCCCTGGCACTTGGGGGCTAATGTAAGTTCATTCTGCATACATTGGAAGTACCGGTTTACCTACAACGAAGCTAAACCGGTACTTGGGGGCTACTATGGCATAAAGACAGAAGTACAAAGAATACAAAACAAAGACAAGTGAAGGAAGTTACCTCGTACTTATCCTTCATCATATTAACCAAGCCAAATTCATAATCACGGCTGGTATGAAGCCGGTTCAAATACCCGGAATAAAGTACATGGGCACTCAATTGGGCATAGCTGGACAAGTCCGTGCTCCACTTGCCCTTTTCTTGTTGAAGCTTCTCCTCTTCAGCAGTATGCTTGGCCAAGATGATAGGTTCAGCAGGAGCAGTAAAACATGTCCCGGTTATGTGAACATCCAGAGAAGAGGCAGTGGTTGGTTGAGAAGGGGCAACAGTAGGGGCCGGGCTAACAGGAGTCGGGTTAGTCCGAGGAGGGCTAACCCGGACAGGACTCGCCGGTTCAACTACATTTTCCACATTGGTATCTTCCGGGGCAACAATGTCATTGTGATCCATGGGAATAGGATCGTCAAGCTGAGCTGTAGGTTCGTTCTCTGGAGGGATGACTTCGTCCGGATCAGCTGCCGATTCAGCGGTAGCAGTCTCGGTAGCCGCTTTGGTGGCTTTCGCCTTCTTGCTAGGCTTGGGCTTGCTGGAGAAAGTTGAAGGAACAATGAGAATCATCAAGATACAAATACAAAAATAAACCGGATGTTGAAAGGGACTTACCCAGGCACGGTCTTCAGTACAGGGACCTGTGTGGCAGTCGACTCACCAGAAGAGGACAAAGGAGTCTCCTGATAGTTAGGATTAGACGGTTTAAGTGGTTTACGTATAAGTCCGGCCTTTGGATGGAGAAGAGTTGGAAAAAGTAAAACCTCAAAGCGGCGCCTGCGAGCCGGAGTAAGAGATATTCCGGAGGATTCTACTACATGGCCACTATGGCGCGTAGTCCGGCGTGCTTCATGCTGCTGCTTCTTCAAAAGAAATTTGGGATCCAGTTGAGCGTAAGGATGAGAAAAAGGGTATTTCCGGGACGCCCGACGAATTTTGGGCGCCGGCGGTTCAGAGTCTGAAGAAAGAGAGATTACCTAACTTCTGCCGCTTTACTTCCTTCAGCCAAATCCTGTGGAAAGACATTGTTAACATAAATTTGGATCAAGGGAGATTAAAACATATCAGGATCAAGTCATACCTTGGAATCCGGATCATCTTCCTCGGGATGGGAACCGGAGGCAGCAGCCGCCTTTTTCTTCTTGACAGCATACGTCTTCCGGCGTGGCTGCTTGCCTGACTTATCCTGAGGCTTTCTCTTCCAGAAGGGATCGTTGGCCTGTGCAGAAGGTGAAAAATAAATAGAAGACAATTAATAGGAACGGATCAGAAAAAGCAGAAGAGGTCAGAAAGAACTTACCGCTGGTGGTTTGTTGTTCTCATAGAAAGGAGCCAATCTGGTCTGGCTGCATTCTTCCAGGGAGATGTTGAGCATCTTCTTTGCGGATTCAGTGACTTCTTTCTCAGGAAGTATTATGCCAATGTGGCGTTGAGGGTCATCCGTCTTTCCGGTATACTCACACATCAGGCCGGAGCGCCGGCTCAGAGGAACGATGCTCCAGGCAAGCCAACAACGAACGAAATCTACTCCAGTTAAATCATTGGCCATAAAGGCCCTAAGCTTGGCAAGCTGAGGGGCAAACCGGGCCCGCTCTAAAGAACTGAGGCGCTGCGGCAGGGGATGATCCTCAGGTAGACGATGTGCACGGTAACCCGGCAGTGGGTTTTCTCCTTCAGGCGAGGTGTCTTTGCAATAGAACCATGATTGGTTCCATTCCTTGGGGTGTGTATGGAGAGCAGCGTGAGGGAAGGTCACATCTCTTCTCTTCTGAATACTAACACCGCCCAACTCTTGATGCGATTCGGCAGTAAACTCTGTCCGCCGGTTTAAGTGGAAAAAGTCCCAGAACAAATCCACTGATGGTTCTTCTTGAAGGTATACTTCTGAGAAGACTTGAAAATTGCAGACATTTGATATAGAATTCGGACCTATATCTTGAGGATGGAGCTGAAAAGCGGCCAGCACATCCCGGAAAATTTTTGAACCGGGAGGACTAAAACCCCGGGCCATGTGATCAAAGAAAACGATGACTTCTCCTTCTTTAGGGGTAGGGGGACACTCATCTCCTGGGGCCCGCCATTTCAGAACCGCTTGGGGGCCCAGAAGACCAATTGAAGCGGCGTTGGTTAAGTCCTCTTCCGTAATGCGGGAACGAGCCCAGTTGCAACAAACGAACTGTTTGGCAGCCATCTTGACTAAAGGAAACGCTGAAAGAACAGTGCAAAATCCGGATTACTAAATACCGAAGCGTAAACCAGAGCGTATCATCAAATTATATCGACGGTTTAGACAAGGGACTAATGGCATTGACAACCCGGAAGCAGATGTGAAACGAACTGCTACCGGTTTATGATAACAGAAAAGAGGAGGCTAAACCGTCGGGCTTGTGACTAATTCTTTACAAGAGGAACATATGATTGGTTAAACCAGTGAGTAGCTTACAGATCTACAAGACGAAGAAACAGGTTTTTACAGAAGGCTAAAGTAAAAATGGATCTGAGACGTAAGGAAAAGATGAAATATATGCTCTGCTTATAAAGGAAGAACCACGAAGGTTTTCTACAGACCAAGTGGATCTAAGGTTTAAATCTAAGGTTTGAATCCAAGGTTCGAATCTAAGGTTTAAACTATGGAGCAGGAGCGCATTCGAAACGAATCCAAGGTTTGAATCTACGGCAAACGTAACCCACAGGGATGAACAGCAAAGCTTCAAGACGTCATGGTGGAGGCTATGGAGGAACCCTAGAATAAGATCTACAGTGAGAAGAAAGGAGTACCTGAGAAAGAAGGAGACGGCGGCGGAGTACTCTGGACACGTTTCAGGGTGATGCAGCGGCCTGGCTTGACGACGGCGATGGGCTCGAAGACGACGGCGGAGCTTCGGGCGACGGAGGAAGAAGAAGTGCGGAAGGAAGAAAAAGGACAGGGCTCAGCAGTATTTATAAAGCTGGTGAGGTGAAATGGCAAGCGCGAGAATCAAGGAGGTCAGAGATTGGATAAAGATTTCGTTGTCACCTCGATTTTCGGGATAGCATTTAAACAAAGGTAACAAACTGAGGTGAACAATAAATGCAGAGGTGATGTCACGACAGATTGAGATGATTTCCGGAGATGACGTCATAGCCGGTTTACAAAGCAGAGAAGCTACAGAGAGGAAATTTATGCAAAGACTTAGAAGACTGACATGAACAAGTTCAAATCAATCTGGGGCCTAATGTCAGGGATATTACTAGCAGGTATAAACCGGCTAGGAAGATCCGGATTACGTTAATATAGCTGTGTTATCATAAGCCCAGTAGGTTATGAGTCAGAGGTTACGGCCCGTGGAGGCTTAGGGCCCATATGTAAAGCTTACGGTTTATGAACCGTCCTATCATGTAACTTGAGGTATAAGGTAGAAAGAGTAGAGACCGAGGCGGACACAATTATCAGCCGGCCTCGGGACTCTGTAAACCGGACCGGGCGTCGCCTCCTATATAAAGGAATGACCCGGCGATGGTTCAAGGACGAGCAACAACCCGTCGAGACACAGGCAAGCAATCCGCTCCCTGTTCATCGACGCCCAAGCAATACCAAACCAAACTAGACGTAGGCTTTTACCTTCATCGAAGGGGCCGAACTAGTATAAACCCTTTGTGTTCTTTGTCTGCTTTAACCTCTTCAAGCTAACCCGCGCGATGGCTCCACACCTAAGTCCTCTAAACCGGACATCTGTCGTGCTAATTCCACGACAGGATCTATCATAGTCCTTTTGATAAGTAAGAGTGTCAAACCCAACGAGGAGCAGAAGGAAATAATAGGCAGTTTTCAGTAAGGTATTCTCTGCAAGCACTGAAATTATCGGTAACAGATAGTTTTGTGATAAGGTAATTGGTGACGAGTAACAAGTAGTAAAAGTAAATAAGGTGCAGCAATATGGCCCAATCCTTTTTGTAGCAAAGGACAAGCCTGGACAAACTCTTATATAAAGGAAAGTGCTCCTGAGGACACATGGGAATTATCGTCAAGCTAGTTTTCATCACGCTCATATGACTCGCGTTCGTTACTTTGATAATTTGGTATGTGGGTGGACCGGTGCTTGGGTACTGCCCTTACTTGGACAAGCATCCCACTAATGATTAACCTCTATTGCAAGCATCCACAACTACAAAAAAAGTATTAAGGTAAACCTAACCATAGCATGAAACATATGGATCCAAATCAGCCCCTTATGAAGCAACGCATAAACTAGGGTTTAAGCTTTTGTCACTCTAGCAACCCATCATCTACTTATTACTTACCAATGCCTTCCTCTAGGCCCAAACAATGGTGAAGTGTCATGTAGTCCACGTTCACATGACACCACTAGAGGAAAGACAACATGCATCTCATCAAAATATCGAACGAATACCAAATTCACATGACTACTTATAGCAAGACTTCTCCCATGTCCTCGGGAACAAACGTAACTACTCACAAATCATATTCATGTTCATAATCAGAGGGGTGTTAATATGCATAATGGATCTGAACATATGATCTTCCACCAAATAAACCAACTAGCATCAACTACAAGGAGTAATCAACACTACTAGCAACCCACAGGTACCAATCTGAGGTTTTGATACGAAGATTGGATACAAGAGATGAACTACGGTTTGAGAGGAGATGGTGCTGGTGAAGATGTTGATGAAGATAACCCTCCCCAAGATGGGAGAGTTGTTGGTGATGATGATGATGACGATTTCCCCTCCCGGAGGGAAGTTTCCCGGGCAGAACAGCTCCGCCGGAGCCCTAGATTGGTTCTGCCAAGGTTCCGCCTCGAGACGGCGGCGCTTCATCCTGAAAGCCTCCTTATGATTTTTTCCATGTCAAAACACTTGATATAGCAGAATATGGGCATCAGGGGGCTGCCAGGTGGCCCACGAGGCAGGGTGCATGCCCAAGGGGTAGGGCGCGCCCCCCACCCTCGTGGACGGTGGGTGGCCCCCTCCTATACTTCTTTCACCAGATATTGTTTATATTTTCCAAAACTGACTTTCGTGGAGTTTCAGAGCTTTTTGAGTTGTGCAGAATATGTCTCCAATATTTGCTCCTTTTCCAGCCCAGAATTCCAGCTGTCGGCATTCTCCCGCTTCTTGTAAACCTTGTAAAATAGGAGAGAAAAGGCATAAGTATTGTGACATAATGTGTAATAACAGCCCATAATGCAATAAATATCAATATAAAAGCATGATGCAAAATGGACGTATCAGTGATCATGTTAGAGGCTATGGGCCTCTCATCCAACTAGTCCTATCTTGACACCTTAGTATCAATCAACAATGTATACGCCAATTTTACAATGAAGATACCAGTATGCTCATAATGCCATGCCCACTCATCCTCTAAATTTCTGGGCCTCAACTATATTGTAATATCCAGTGTGCATCTGCGGACTAGAAATTCTCACCAATGGCTTCTCTTTTCCAAATCCAGGTCACACTATTAATCAACTCTGAGACCTTGGTTGGAGGATCATTTGATCTTGACTGCAAATTCCGCAACATATTATCTCTAGGAATCCGATTATTCCCCATATATTAGTTCTTTCGGTTCATGCCCTGTTTCAAAACAGCGGTACCCTAAGAGATAGTTCTCCAAACTTGACTCGGGTGGCTACCCAGCTCAACTTGCAGCGGCAAACTGCTACCCCCTAGGTGTTGTTGGATTTCCCTAAAGAGGACTGGTGATGTAGCGCAGCAGCAGAAAGATTTTCCTCAGTTAAGAGTCAAGGTTTATCGAACTAGTAGGAGGCAACACATGTACAACGTTAACAACACTGGCATACAAATAAAATAATTGCTTGCACCCAACAAAGGCAAAGAGGGCATTACTCTCCTTGTTCTTGCTAGCCACAAGGTTAAAAGCAAATAATAATAAAGATAGCAAACGATAACAATAACTAGGATAATGATAATACATTGATAGCAATTATAGGAACTACTCCCTCCATTCCGAAATACAAGTCTTTCTAGAGATTCTAGCAAATGACTACATACAAAGCAAAATGAGTGAATCTACACTCTAAAATATGTCTATATACATCCGTATGTTGTAGTCCATTTGAAATGTCTAAAAAGACTTATATTTAGGAACGGAGGGAGTAGTAAATATATGGAGGGGGTCTAGGTTCACTAGAGGCATCTCTCTCGAAAGCAGAATAATGAAGGGTAAACAAATTACTGTTGGGCAATTGACAGAATTGTGCATAGTTATGAAGATCACCGAAGACATAATAATTATATAGGCATTACGTCCATGACAAGTAAACCGTTAAACTTACTAACGTCTATTATTATTAATCTACCCCAAGACCACTATCCAGCATGATCTCAAAGTATTAATTTCATACAAACAGAGTAACGCATTACGCAAGATGACATAATGCGGATAAAATAATACCAAGCAATATGTTTTTATCCTTAGTAGCAACAATACAATTACATGTCCTTATCCGTTTTATCACTGCACAAGATCACCGCTAGATTGAACGTGCTACAAAGCACCTCTCCGACTGAAGATAAATCAATCAAACTTGGCCAAAGTAGATCGATAAATCGGAGAGAAATACAAACGTATAAAATAACACAGTAATGAAGGCCTAAGAACTCAAAATAGATCAATGAATAATTTTATCATAAATCCACAATTTATCGTATCCCAACAAACAAATCGCAAAAGATTATATGAGATTGATCTTAGAAGAGATCATTATATTTAAGATCAAGATAGAGGGAGTAAGAGAAAGCCATCTAACTACTGATATGAACCCGTACATCTTGTAGGAACTACTCACACATCATCATGGAGGCAACAAGGTTGATGAAGATAGCCTCCCAATGGTCCCCCCCCCTCCAGCATAGTACTGGAAAAGGCCTCCGGATTGGATTGCGGAAGCAAAGAGGCTTGTGGCGACGGAAGAATTGCTTTGGGTCTCGCTTCAGCTTTTTGAAATATTAGGGAATTTATAGGCCAGTGATTTGGTCAAACGGGGGCTTGGGGGCACCACAAGCTCACCTGGTGCGCCTACCCCCTCTGGGCATGCCACCAGGGCTTGTGGACCCTCGTATGTATTTTGGTATCTTCTTGAAACTTCTAAGGTATCTTATGTCCAATAAAAAACACCGTAAAGTTTCATCGTGTTTGGACTTCGGTAGGTATGGTTTTTCTATGAAACAAAAAAATGCAAAAAAAACAAGAACTGACAGTGGCACTAAGTTAATAGGTTTGTCCATAAAATGATATAAAATGGCATACAAAGCATAGAAAAATGTTGATATAATAGCATGAAACAATAAGAAATTATAGATATGTTGGAGACATATCACACACCATTAGGGTAGTGGGCCGCTTTCAAGATTCTTGCAATTAAGGAGCGTGGATCTTGCAAAATCATCCACGGTTGTTTACTAAGCATGGCCAAATTGACCAACTGGATGTCTTGGAAACAAAGACTGCTACCTCTTGAGCTTGCGTTGTATTCCCTCGAAGAGGAAAGGGAGATGTAGCACAGTAGCGTAAGTATTTCCCTCAGTTTTTGAGAACCAAGGTATCAATCCAGTAGGAGACCATGCGCTAGTCCCTCGCACCTGCACAAACAAATAAGAACTTCGCAGCCAATGCTATAAGGGGTTGTCAATCCCTTTACGGTCACTTACGATAGTGAGATCTGATAGAGATGATAATTATATTTTTGGTATATTTGGTATAGAAACAGAAAGTAAAGAAAAGCAAATAAACAACGGCGGCAGAAATTGGCTAGTTGACGGGAAAGTAATATGATAAAGATAGACGCGGGGGCCATAGTTTTCTCTAGTGGCTTCTCTCATGATAGCGATATTCTACGGCGGGTAAACAAATTACTGTCGAGCAATTGATATAAAAGCAAATAATTATGAGACTATCTAGGCATGATCATTGTATATAGGCATCACGTCCGAGACAAGTAGACCAAAACGATTCTGCATCTACTACTATTACTCCACACATCGACCGCTATCCAGCATGCATCTAGTGTATTGAGCTCATAAGAACAGAGTAACACCTTAAGCAAGATGACATGATGTAGAGGGATAAAATCAAGCAATACGATGAAAACCCCATCTTTTTATCCTCGATGGCAACAATACAATACGTGCCTTGCTGCCCCTACTGTCACTGGGAAAGGACACCGCAAGATTGAACCCAAAGCCAAGCACTTCTCCCGTTGCAAGAACTATAGATCTAGTAGGCCAAACCAAACCAATAATTCGAAGAGACTTGCAAGGATATTATAAGCACACATAAATAGTTCAGAGAAGAACCAAATATCTTTCATAGATAACCTTGATCATAAACTCACAATTCGTCGGATCTCGACAAACACACCGCAAAAAGAGATTACATCGAATAGATCTCCTCAAAGACCGAGGAGAACATTGTATTGAGATCCGGAGAGAGAGTGAGAGAAGAAGCCATCTAGATACTAGCTATGGACCCGAAGGTCTGAGGTAAACTACTCACAACTCATGGTGAGGGCGATGATGATGATGAAGAAGGCCTCCGTGATGGATCCCCCTCCCGAAACAGGCTCCAAGATGGGATCTCCACGGGAACAGCAGCTACGGTGGTGGAATTAGGGTTTTCAATATGCGTCTGGAGTTTCTGGGGTACGTAGGTATATATAGGAAGAAGAGAGGCACCGGGGGCCACACGGGCTGCCCTCGAGGCAGGGGGCGCACCCTGGGAAGGGGGGCGCGCCCCCACCCTCGAGGGTGGCCCCTCTGTCCCCTGGCCTGGCCCCGAAGTCTTTCGTGCGTGATTTCCTCCAAAAATATCTCTCGCGAAGGTTTCATTCCGTTTGGACTCCGTTTGATATTCCTTTTCTGCAAAACCCTGAAACAGGCAAAAAACAGCAATCTGGACTGAGCCTTTGGGTTAGTAGGTTAGTTCCAAAAATGATATAAAAGTGAATGATAAAGCCCATTAAACATCCAAGACTTCATAAATAATAGAATGGAACAATAAAAAATTATAAGTATGTTGGAGACGTATCAAGCATCCCCAAGCTTAATTCCTGCTCGTCCTCGAGTAGGTAAATGATAACGAAAGAATTTTTGATGTGGAATGCTAACCAATATAGTTTTAAATGTAATGCTCTTAATTATGGCATGAATGTTCAGATCTGAAAGATTCAAGACAAAAGTCTATATGGACATAAGAAATAACAATACTTCAAGCAATACTAGCAAAGCAATCATGTCTTCTCAAAACAATATGGCTAAAGAAAGTTATCCCTACAAAACCATATAGTGTTGGCTATGCTCCCTTATTATCACACTAAATATTCATATCATGCACAACCCCGATTTCAGCCAAGCTTTTGTTTTCATGCTCTATCTTTTCAAACCTTTCAACTTTCACGCAATACATGAGCGTGAGCCATGGATATAGCAATATGGGTGGAATAGACGTGGTTGTGGAGAAGACAAAAAGAGGGAGATAGTCTCACATCTACTAGGCGTATCAACGGGCTATGGAGATGCCCATCAATAGATATCAATGTGAGTGAGTAGGGATTGCCATGCAACGGATGCACTAGAGCTAAATATGAATGAAAGCTCAACAAAAGAAACTAGTGGGTGTGCATCCAACTTGCTTGCTCACGAAGACCTAGGGCATTTGAGGAAGCCCATTGTTGGAATATACAAGCCAAGTTCCATAATGAAAATTCCCACTAGTATATGAAAGTTACTAAGCATGAGACTCTCTACAATAAAGAACATGGTGCTACTTTGAAGCACAAGTGTGGAAAAAGATAGTAGCAATTGTCCCTTTTTTCTTTTTTTCTCTTTTTTGGGCCTTTCTTTTTTTCTTTGGTCTTTCTTTTTTTTCTTTTTTTTTGTGGAGGGGCTTTATAGATTCAGCCTTTCCTCCCATGGGACAATGCTCTAAAAATGATGATCTTCACACTTTCATTACAACACAATATTACAACTCGATACTACAACAACAAAGTATGACTCTATATGAATGCCTCCGGCGGTGTACCGGTATGTGCAATGAAACAAGAGTGACATGTATGATAAATTATGCATGGTGGCCTTGCCACAAATACGATGACAACTACATGATCATGCATGGCAATATGACAATATGATGCGTGTCATATAAACGGAACGGTGGAAAGTTGCATGGCAATATATCTCGGAATGGCTATGGAAATTCCATGATAGGTAGTTATGGTGACGGTTTTGAGGAACAATATGGTGGCTGTTTTGAGGAAGGATATATAGTGGGTTTATGGCACAGGTGAAAGTTGCGCGATACAAGAGAGGCTAGCAATGGTGGAAGGGTGAGAGTGCGTATAATCCATGGACTCAACATTAGTCATAAGAACTCATATACTTATTGCAAAAATCTACGAGTCGTCAAAACAAATCAATCAACGCATGCTCCTAGGGGGGAGGTTGGTAGGAGTTAACCATCGCGCGCCCCCGACCTCCACACAAAGGTTGACACTCTACAAATACCTCATGCTTTAACTTAGTCACATAACGGTTCACCATATGTGCATGCTACGGGAATCAGTAACCTTAACACAAGTATTTCTCAATTTCATAATAACTCCACTAGCATGACTCTAATATCACTATCCTCATGTCTCAAAACAATTACCAAGCATCCAACATCTCTTTCTTTTCAATGCACTTGGTGTGAATTTTTTTACTACATTGACTTTGGATGTTTATCATGTGAAGACTAGTTTCTTTAGCCTAAACACTTTACCATGATGTTTTAATAGACTCTCAAATAGATCTAATTGAATCATGAGAGTTCAACCATTTCTACAAAATATAACCACCCCCATGCTCTAAAAGATATAAGTGAAGCACTAGAGCAAAACTATTCAACTCAAAAGATATAAGTGAAGCACATAGAGTGTTCTAACAATTTCTAGGCCATATTTAACTCTCTCAAATAGGTGTGTCCAGCAAGGATGATTGTGGAAAACTAACAAGCAAAGACTCAAATTATACAAGACACTCCAAGCAAAACACATAGCATGTTGTGAATAAAAATATAGCTCCAAGTATAGTTACCGATGGATGAAGACGAAAGAGGGGATGCCTTCCCGGGGCATCCCCAAGCTTAGGCTTTTGATTATCTTGAATTTACTTGGGGTGCCATGGGCATCCCCAAGCTTAGGCCTTTTCTACTCCTTGTTCCATAGTCCATCAAAGCAATACTCAAAACTTGAAAACTTCACAACACAAAACTTAGACAAAAATTCTCGTGAGCTCCGTTAGTAAGAGAAAGCAAACCACCACTTAAAGGTACAACAAGGAATTCATTATTTGTTTATATTGGTGCTAAACCTACTGTAATCCAAGTTCTCTATGGTTCATATCCTCTAATATTACTCATAGATGCATCGGAATAAGCAAACAACACACGAAAAACAGAATCTATCAAAAACAGAACAGTCTGTAGTAATATGCTGGGTTTGCCTACTTATGGAACACCAAAAAATTCAAACTAAATTGGTAAATTTGCGCAATTTATCTACCAATCAGCATAAAAAAGAATCAACTAATAATCACGCTCCAGTAAAATCTGAAGACTACTTTAGCGAGCGCTAACGATTCTGTTTTTCATAGCAAGATCATATAAACTTCACACAAGTCTTACTAAAGGTTCTACTTGGCACAAACACTAAACAAAACATGAAACCAAATATAATCAGAGGATAGATGCAATATTTATTCCCTAACAGCAACAAAAGCAAAAAACATAAAATTGGGTTGCCTCCCAACAAGCGCTATCGTTTTACGCCCCTAGCTAGGCACGATACAAGATAGATCTAGGTATTGCCATCTTTGGAAGGGAATCCATAAGTGGCTCTCATGATAGATTCATATGGTAATTTGATTTTCTTTCTAGGAAAGTGTTCCATGCCTTTCCTTAACGGAAATTGGAATCCAATATTTCCTTCCTTCATATCAATGATTGCACCAATCGTTCTAAGGAAAGGTCTACCAAGAATAATATGACATGAAGGATTGCAATCTATATCAAGAACAACGATATCTATGGGCACATAATTCCCATTAGCAACAATAAAAACATCATTAATTCTTCCCATAGGTTTCTTAATAGTGGAATCCGTAAGATGCAAATTTAAAGAACAATCATCAAGCTCATGGAACCCTAGCAAATCACACAAAGTTTTTGGGATAGTGATAACACTTGCACCCAAATCACACAAAGCATAGCATTCATGACCTTTTATTTTTATTTTTATAGTAGGTTCCCATTCATCATAAAGCTTTCTAGGTATAGAAACTTCCAACTCAAGGTTTTCTTCATAAGATTGCATCAAAGCATCAACTATATGCTTAGTGAAAGCTTTATTTTGACTATAAGCATGCGAAGAATTTAGCACGGATTGCAACAAGGAAATACAATCAATCAAAGAGCAATTATCATAATTGAATCCCTTGAAATCCAAAGCTGTGGGTTCATCACTATGCAAAGTTTTAATCTCTTCAATCCCACTTTTAGCAATTTTAGTATCAAGATCAAAAAACTCCGAATCATTGGGACACCTTAAAGCAGAATCATCTCCAATCCTACTCTCATCAAGATTAATACTAGAAAACAAGGATCTAATAGAAGACACATCAATAACTTTCAGATCTTCATCTTTATTTTCACGATAACTAGAAGAACATGATTTAATATAATCTTCTTTTTTAGCACGCATTCTAGCAGTTCTTTCTTTGCATTCATCAATGGAAATTCTCATGGCTTTGAGAGACTCATTGATATCATGCTTAGGTGGGATAGATCTAAGTTTCAAAGAATCAACATCAAGAGTTATTCTATCCACACTTCTAGCCAATTCATCAACTTTAAGCAATTTCTCTTCAAGCATAGCATTGAAATTCTTTTGCGAGATCAGAAACTCCTTAACACTAGTTTCAAATTAAGAAGGCATCTTTCCATAAGAGTTGTTGTAGGAATTACCAAAATTATTAGAGGAATTACTAGGAAAAGGCCTAGGATTAAAATTACCTCTATAAGCATTGTTACCAAAATTATTCCTACCAACAAAATTCACATCCGAAGATTCTTTGTTATTCTCAATCAAAGTGGACAAAGGCATATCATTAGGATCAGAAGAAGCACTCTTAGCAGCAAACAATTTCATAAGTTCATCCATCTTTCCACTCAAAACACTAATTTCTTCAATAGCATGCACCTTTTTACTAGTAGATCTTTCGGTGTGCCATTGAGAATAATTAACCATAATATTACCTAGGAGTTTGGTAGCTTCTCCTAAGGTAGTTTCCATGAAAGTGCCTCCGGCGGCCGAATCTAAAAGATTTCTAGAAGCAAAATTCAAGCCAGCATAAAAGTTCTGAATAATCATCCATAGATTCAAACCATGTGTAGGGCAATTACGTATCATTAATTTCATTCTCTCCCAAGCTTGTGCAACATGCTCATGATCTAGTTGCTTAAAATTCATAATATCGTTTCTAAGAGAGATGATCTTAGCAGGAGGGAAATACTTAGAGATAAAAGCATCTTTGCACTTATTCCACGAATCAATACTATTTCTAGGCAAAGAGGAGAACCAAGTTTTAGCACGATCTCTAAGTGAAAACGGAAATAACTTCAATTTAACAATATCGTTATCCGTATCCCTTTTCTTTTGCATATCACACAAATCAACAAAGTTGTTTAGATGGGTAGCGGCATCTTCACTAGGAAGGCCGAAGAATTGATCTTTCATGACAAGATTCAGCAAAGCAGCATTGATCTCACAAGATTCAGCATCGGTAATAGGAGCAATCGGAGTGCTAATAAAATTATTGTTGTTGGTATTGGAGAAGTCACACAATTTGGTATTGTTCTGAGCCATAGTGACAAGCAATCAATCCAACACACACAAGCAAACAAGAAGCAAGCGTACGAAGAACACACGACGGAAGAAGGGCGAATAAAACGGCAAAGGTGAAGTGGGGGAGAGGAAAACGAGAGGCAAATAAATGTAATGCAAAGGATAAGGGTTTGTGATAGGTACTTGGTATATGACTTTTGCGTAAGCCTCCCCGGCAAAGGCGCCAGAAATTCTTCTTGCTACCTCTTGAGCTTGCGTTGTATTCCCTCGAAGAAGAAAGGGAGATGCAGCACAGTAGCGTAAGTATTTCCCTCAGTTTTTGAGAACCAAGGTATCAATCCAGTAGGGGACCACGCGCCAGTCCCTAGCACCTGCACAAACAAATAAGAACTTCTTAGCCAACGCGATAAGAGGTTGTCAATCCCTTTACGGTCACTTACGATAGTAAGATCTGATAGAGATGATAATTATATTTTTGGTATTTTTGGTATAAAAACAGAAAGTAAAGAAAAGCAAATAAACAACGACGACAGAAATTGGCTAGTTGACGGGAAACTAATATGATAAAGATAGACCTGGGGGCCATAGTTTTCTCTAGTGTCTTCTCTCAGGATAGTGATATTCTACGGCGGGTAAACAAATTACTGTCGAGCAATTGATAGAAAAGCGAATAATTATGAGACTATCTAGGCATGATCATTGTATATAGGCATCACGTCCGAGACTAGTAGACCGAAACGATTCTGCATCTACTACTATTACTCCACACATCGACTGCTATCCAGCATGCATCTAGTGTATTGAGTTCATAAGAACAGAGTAACGCCTTAAGCAAGATGACATGATGTAGAGGGATAAACTCAAGCAATATGATGAAAACTCCATCTTTTTATCCTCGATGGCAATAATACAATACGTGCCTTGCTGCCCCTACTGTCACTGGGAAAGGACACCGCAAGATTGAACCCAAAGCCAAGCACTTCTCCCATTGCAAGAACTATAGATCTAGTAGGCCAAGCCAAACCAATAATTCGAAGAGACTTGCAAGGATATTATGAGCGCACATAAATAGTTCAGAGAAGAACCAAATATCTTTCATAGATAACCTTGATCATAAACTCACAATTCATCGGATCTCGACAAACACACCGCAAAAAGAGATTACATCGAATAGATCTCCTCGAAGACCGAGGAGAACATTGTATTGAGATCCGGAGAGAGAGTGAGAGAAGAAGCCATCTCCACGGGAACAGCAGCTATGACGGTTGAATTAGGGTTTTCTCTCTGCGTCTGGAGTTTCTGGGGTACGTAGGTATATATAGGAAGAAGGGGGCATCGGGGGCCACACGGGCTGCCCTCGAGGCAGGGGGCGCCCCCCCCCCCCCACCCTCGAGGGTGGCCCCTCTGTCCCCTGGCTTGGCCCCAAAGTTTTTCGTGCGTGATTTCCTCCAAAAATATTTCTCGCGAAGGTTTCATTCCGTTTGGACTCCCTTTGATATTCTTTTTCTGCAAAACGCTGAAATAGGCAAAAAACAGCAACCTGGACTGGGCCTTTGGGTTAGTAGGTTAGTCCCAAAAATGATATAAAAGTGAATGATAAAGCACATTAAACATCCAAGACTTCATAAATAATAGCATGGAACAATCAAAAATTATAGATACGTTGGAGACATATCAAAGACCCCCCCCCATTACTTAGGTATCGTCATGATCTCCCATGACACTGGTGTCTCTTTTCTCTCCCCATTTTTGTTGTCCCACCAAAACTTCCTCTACATACTGTCGATTTGCAAACACAATCTCGAGGAAATAAAAATCAAGACATGGAGAAGGTAGGGGTCGCCTGAGCCAAATTTCCTTCCTAGTCGAGGCCATACATTCCTACAATCCACTCCCTCTGTCCCATAATACAAGAGTGTTATTGACACTGGTGTAGTGTCAAAAACACTCTTATATTATGGGACGGAGAGAGAATCTTTTATATATTTGAAGGAATCATTTTTGGACTTGCCCACATTAGAACGTAACCCAAGATAACACTCTGACAAAGACACATTAGGGACATCCAAGATACCATTGATAATTTATCTCTTATCATTCGTACATCCCTTGCCATTAACTCTCTGATTGGATGCATTGCAATATGTTTGGATCATATCCTTCATAATAATTTTAGCATCTCCATTTTCCCTAAACATCATCAACAAACAAAAGATGGTTAGTAGAGGGAACTGTGGGGACAACCTTCACACCATTCATTGTCGTTTGTGCTTCTGGCCTTCAAGAAGCATGAGAAGCCCTCCCCATCCAACAAAAATAAGTAGTTAGGGCATAACTGTGTCTACCAACATCAAGGATTGGTACTAGGAACCTAAGCCAAATAATGGATTCCATAGTGGAAGGATTACTACATAGCCCATCATCCTATCACCGGTTTATTTATTTATCTTTATTTTATTTTTGTTTGTAGGAAATTTGTACTATTGAAAACACTTTTCCATAGGGTTACGCCTAGGGTCAACCTATCCTTCGGCGTCGACATGGAAGTCAACGTAAACTTGCCGTTGATCACCGAGATCCTCTCATCGGACGATAGCCCACCACATCTTGAGTGAGAGAGGACGACTATATGGAAGGTTTAAATGCCATGGAGGACGGAGGGAGACAAAAGGGAGCGCGGTTAGAGGATATGGTGGATCAAGAGAAGGTCAACCAGATCGTGGGCGATGGAGAGTTGGGGGTTGCGGTTCCACCGATTCAGCTAGATTTGGAGGGGAGGCTAGTGGTAGTACGGTGGATCAGGAGGACGATTATGAGCCAGACCAAATACTAGAGGATTGCTTTGACGGTTTGAACCTTCACGGCGAAGAGGAGGAGGATCTGGATCTATCGAGAGAGGTGGAAGAACAAATCAAAGAAGTGAGGTGGCTTGGTCTATTTAGGGTTCATACTTTGAGACCTTTTAGTCACTCAACATTTATAAACACCGTGAGGAACATGTGGGCATTAGCCTAAGGTGTTACCTTCAATCACAAGGGCGAACATGTTCTTGGTCGAATGTCATTGTTTGGGTGATTGGAAAAGAGTGATGGATAGACCTTGGTTGTTCAGAAGGGGCCCGGTGGTGATTTTCAAGTATGATGGATTCCCCAATGTGTATCATCATGCGCTAGATAACATTCTGGTGTGGGATTTAATAAAAGGCTTACCATATGGCCTTACAAGGAAGAAGGAGCTCGTTGTGAAGGTTGCAAACAAGGCAGGCATGCCACCGTTTACTCTGATAGTTAACAAAGGAAAAAATCAATCTATCAAGCTCACTTCTAGCGAGGACTTTTGTTGATGTTAACCAACCTTTGGTGTGGTCTCTTATGGTCATGTTGAAAGAATGAAAGAAATATCTTGTGTTCTATAGGAAACTCCCTGATTTGCTATTTTTGTGGTTGTATGGGCCATGTGGTGGAGGAATGTGGGGATGGCATACACGATCCTAGTGTGTGTGAATTAGTAGATTCACTGTTATGGATCAATGACCAAAATAACTCTAATGCAAGAGGTATAAAGGGGTGTGGTGCTGAAGGAAGGGTGAAGGTAGTACTACCAGAGGAAGGGGCAATGATGGTAGCGAGATGGGGGGGAGAGGGGTTAGAGATGGTAGATTTGGGAGGGGTAGTGGGAAGAGATGAAGTTGTTGTTGATCCGGCTGTAGGTATGGACTACACTCCATGAGATGTTGAGGATGGGAGAGGTGCAAGGAAGAGGTTGGTTAGGGAGGATGGTACAGTGAATGTAAATGGGCAACCCGTACCTAATCTTGCTAGGAAGGTATGGACGGTTCTCCTCCTCGAGAATAGTCATGGGATTGCGACATCAACTACATGTATCCTAGGAAAGGTGGCCATTGTGAAGAGGAGAAGACAAGGGGAAATGGTGTACATGATGATGCGGGTATGATTGAGTAGGCGGCCTCCCAAGGTGAGGACCACCGAGCCAAATGAATATTCTCAGTTGGAACTATCGGAGAGGGGGGTATACCCAGATAGTTCATGAGTTAGTGATGATGATAATGTCGCATTCCCCCACATTTGTGTTCTTGTGTGAAACTAGAAAAAAGCTGGAAAATGAGAAGGAAAGGGAGCTAATTTGGCCTCTGAGGATTTGAAAGGGTGGGCAGTAAAGGATTGACTGGCGGGTTGACACTATTTTGGGGTTCTCACATTGGGGTGTTGATTAGAGCATTGTTTGGGTCACATCGGTGAAATATTTAGTAAAATTTAATGGGACCCTGCTAAATTCAATTGCATTGCCATGTGGTCTTCACAAAAGTGATCCGATGTCCCCACTTTTTTTCTTGTCTATTGTTGATGGTCTATCTAGTATATTACAGAAGGGAGTGCAGATAAACAATATATCCCCTATTAAGGTACGCCGATGTGCGCCCAATTTCTCGCATTTGTTATTTGTTGGTGATATGCTTTGTTCTTTTAAGCTTCTCATGGACACGCATTGAAAATCAAAGAGTCTTGATCTTTGTGAACGAGCTATTGGCCAACTATTGAATTATGATAAATGTTCAATTCTTTTTGGCTCTGCTTCTCCGAATGGTGGCTCGGGAGCGGGTGAGGGAGGTCCTTAAATTAACTAGTTCATGATTGCCTTGTTAGAGAGATTAAACTTTTGATGAGTCTTCGGGATACTATGATTACTCACATTCGTAGGCTCTAAAATAAAGTTAATAATTGTTTAACTATCTTTGCTAGAGCTGATCCACAAATTTCCCACCACATTCGTCCGTGAACATAGGGACCAGTCTGCAGACACGGATGCGGGAACGCTGCCCGCATCCATTTCAATAACTTTTTGAACCAACCGGACGAAATTCATGCAAACTGGGCGGATCTGGTATAATTTACATAAACGGATGATTTTTTTTTACCATTTTACTAAAACTATTTTAAAATAAACCCTATGTCGGGCGACCACCTCGTAAGTGTGGCCGCCCTGTCCTGCCGCACCACCATCGCTGTTCGTGCCATCATCGTCCTCGTCCTCGTCACTCTAGCAGCGCAACGATGCGGGAGAGCCGCGACAGCCTTGTCCAGCGGCTGGCTGCTGCTCGCGAAGGAGCCGCTCCGCCTCCTATTGCCCGATGCGGAGGGCCGTCTTGGCCACTATAGACGGCGCCCTGGCAGCGACCTTGCCCCTATCGGCGTTGGCGGACCAGTTGCTAAGCAACCACATGCCACCGATCTTGGCGAGCTCGCCATCAAGGCGGTGGCGGTGCCTGGTGGCCTTCTCCGCCGTGGTGACGAAGCAGGTGAGTGCCCACGCGGCGGGGAGGTCTGGGTCGTTGCGGACCCATTCCGACGCCACGACCGTCTTGTCGAACGTGGAGTGGCGACTGGCATTGCGTCGGTCGTACCTTGCCGCACGCTCCGACTCGGATACCGCGGCCCGAGAGCCGGAGGCACCGCCGTAACCACCTCCCCCAAGGTTGTGATCGAGGCGGCAGCTCCTCCTTTATAGGGTGGTGGTGGAGTCGTGGTGGGGACAAGGTCCCATCGGGCGGCTGTGAAGCGAGGGTGATGTTGGCTCGTCCTTCATGCGGTAGAGGCGCTAGGGGCATCGGCTCCTGCTTCACGCGGCCACCGATGTGGAGGCCACGGTTGCCCGGCGGGGAAGCCGGCTCCTCCTTCACCTACCAGAGTAGGGATGCCGGCTCTCACTTCACGTGGATGCACGGTGGGGACGGTGGCTGCTCCTTCATGCGCACTGATGATGGTGGCGTTGGGACCATCTGACGGAGCGAATGCTCTGTCATGATCTCCATATGATGGATGAATTTTTGGTCCATCAAAGCCGCCTCTGGAAGGAGATGAGGTCGCTCATGTGGCTAGTCCTCTTCGTTGCTGGAGGAGATGACTCTCTCCTCCCTGTCGAAGGAGCCCAACACCGTGGATGCGGATGGTCCCAGAGTGCTAGGACGGCAGCGCCACGATCCGCCTGAAGAGGAACTTCCATCGGCGCTGCCTGCCAGCGCGGAAAACTAGGAGTTTGGCATCGTCGCTGGGCTCAGGGAGGAGGAAGGGCTCGACGAGGTGATGAGGAGGAGGAGGAGGAGGGTGCTCAGGGAGGGCGGTGCGGCTCTGTGCATTGCCGGCACACGGGTTAAATAGCCACGGCCAGGCCAGGCGAAGGGACGGTCGGCCCACTTCAATGTGGCGCAGCGGCCGGAGTTGCTTTCTCGAGACGCGGCGTCCGCATCGAAGCGGTGACGCCCGAGAGGTGTCGTCCGTCTGCGCAGCCCTCCCGACCGGTCAAATCGGGGGTATCAATGCCGGTCACTGCATGCTCACAGGCTCTCAGCCTGCATGAATGCGGCGCGGCAATCGGCACGAACGTTCGATTGAAAGTGCGGGAGAGGCGGGTGGGAAATTTTGTGTGGGCCGGGGTGGTCAGACACATGTGTCGTAGCGGTCCAGCCGCCCGCAAAGCCTCTCATGTTTGTCTTCAGTTTGAGGGAGAAATTGTGTCTGGGCCGCCCTGCGGACTGATATAAGTCTGTGTGGGATGGCACACCGCATCTAAACCATGCGGTCCGAATGTATGGAGACGGTTTAAGAGTCGGCGTTGGAGATGCTCTTAGATTCTAAACCGGCATTGGAGCTTGCCCCCTCAGATTGTAATATTATTGTTGGGGTTTGAGTAATACAAGTTTTAATTCGTAAAAAGGAAATCAACCTGTCATGGCTAAAACGGCTTAACTTTTGTAAAAGCGAGAACCAGGTGGCATCTGCTTGTCTTGGCCCACCTTTTCCCATCACATCAGTTGCGCTCGTACACGGGACACTGCGGACTGCAGGAGAAGCTGCTCTATGCCAGGAACGGCTGACGGCAAAGCATCTTCCTTTTCTTTTTCCAAAAGGGACTTAGCTGTTTCGGCTCCCATGGGACATAGCAGTACTTCCTTCTCGGATTTGACAAAGGTGATTCTGGCGCTGTGCACGTTCGTTCTTGACCGTCTCACTTTACTTCGTTCCGTTCCCTTCGTTCTGTTTCATTGTTTGACCGGAGGGAGACATGAAGAGGTGCGTAACACGTACTACAGGGCAGGGCTCTACATGCAGTTGAGATGGCCCTCCCATGGCTATCGCGCAGAACCATTAATCGGACCCGTCACTACTCCTACTATGAAATATAAGTGCTGGCAGTCCTCGTGTCATGGCCATGTATGTTGTAGTATTGGTTCAAAATCATGTACCGCGCTCAAATCTACACGTGTTACTTGCTGCATTGATTCTTGATGAGAAGGCGGGCTAATTATCTTTCAAGCAACGAAATGGGATAGGACAAAACAAAAATGATAATTAGCACTTCCTCGAGATCATTTTGGTCTAGGCAAGATGCATGGCATATTTTGTGATGAATGGAGCCTATTGGCACATTTTGCAACAGTGTTGAGTACTCTTTCATAGCCGTCCAGGTTAGATGCATTTGTAGCATTCTTTGTCAAGATTTAATGATCATCGAGTTTATGCTTGAGAACTAGAGCATTGTTTTTGCTGATTCATGGATCATTTTTGTTCAACTTTTTTTTAAAACAAAAATCATAAGGGTTCAGATAATTTTCTTAGGGCATGTACAATGGTTGATAAGATAGTCTTATCTTAAGTTTTGCATGTAAATTAGAGATGACAAAAAAACAAGTCTACAATGGGTCATCTCTTAGCCTTATCTTCAATAATTAATTATTCCTAAAAACATGATGAGACAAATTGTGCTAAGCTATCATCTCTTGTCTTCTCTTAAATAAGATAAGACAAGCCTTCTCTTATGATTTCTCTCTCCTCCACCTCATCATTTATCTTACGTGGCATCCTAAAGCTAGAACCATTGTACATGCCCTTATGGGACTTACAATTTGGTCCTTTATTCATGTTACATAGGCATAAAATCCATGTTAACAGATATGATGATGATGGCGCGTGTATTTACTTTGGTGCTCTCTGAACTGCATGCAACTGCCACGGACGATGTGCCTCGAACAAGAGCGGACCATCAATTTGTGTGGTTTGATGTATTCCACCTGAGCTTTCTGCAAGTGTTTCTGCCTTGCGTTTCAAGAGAATAACATGAAGTAAAGGAGGAGTCTGCAGTTCGGCCCATACAAAAATGCGCATGGTAGAAAACAAAGATATAGTGGGCCAATTTGGTTGGGCTACAAATTTGCCCTAACGTGCCAAAACAAGGGACCTCCTATATGACGCTATGTGCGTCTAAATGCCCAGAAAACGCAAAAGGGCGACGCGACTGGTCAGGCACATTGATGCTCGGATTGTAGAGACTCGAACGATCTTAGCAGACAATATTTTTTGAACTTTGCTACATCAGATTTTTGACCATGGCAAATCGGACATTTCTCATGTCAATTATAGTTGTCGCGAGGATGACAAATGTATCTAGCAAGCATGGCAAACCCTTGCCATCTTTATTTTTCGCCTGGATTTGCCATGCTTCCCAAATAAAATTGTCATCATCACGGCAACCGTAATTGCTATAAAAAACATTTGATTTGCCATGGTTAAAAATCCAGCCATTACCTTTTTTCGTCCCACTTTCTAGCATTTCCTATTCAGTCTTTTTTGCATTTGGTTTTCGAAATAAATGGCTAAATTATTTATCTTACAAAGTGAACATGTTTAAAATTTTACAATATTTTTGAGAAATTCTGAAAAATTTGTGAAACTTCTATGCACATGTTTTTAAAATTTAGAACATTTTTTAGACCCAACCTGTTCCTAAAATTTGGGCACTTTTTAAAACATATGTATTTTCTTAAGTGTGGTAGTTTTTAAAAATGTATGAGAATTTTTAAAATACATTAGTATTTTTTAAATTTACAAACATTTTTAAGAATATTAAAACAAATACAAATGAAAAACTTAAAGAACTCATTAAAGGACAAAATAGAAAGTAAAAAATAAAAAATGACTAGAACCTTCTAGAAGGTCTTAAAACCTGATTCCTCTAGCAGCTACTATACCTAATCGAGTTGACCCATTTAGCACAAGTTCGCTTCGTTTGTGTGAAAATTCGACATTACGTTGCAATGTGCATTGCATAGAAAATACCCCAAAACAAGGGCAAGAAATTTGGGAGAGCACTTGGTTTGTTGCCAAGCTGTAGCAGCCAAACTTTTGCCCATCGATTTGTTTGATGTCAAACTGCGAGTGTCGACATCCATGATTTGACAAACATATGCAATTTTACAACATTTGCCCATCAATTGTTCAATAATGCATTACACAACACGATATAGATTCAACTCATTAAATTCACCCATATGCATGACTAGGGACTCCATCTAACATCCCATTGAGCATTAGCACCATGGACACTCAACATTCAGATCAAAAAATGACAAGAACATAATTAGATAAAATGAGAAAAAAATATCTTCTTATATGTTGTAGTGACGAGCAAGCAGGTGAGCTATTTCAATGTCTTAGCAAAGTTTACTGCAAACTAAAATAATTGTGTTATCTAACCTCAATCTCTATGCTAGCTTAACCTATTCTTTCTGGTTAGTTAGATTAGTAGTACAAAAGATGTATTTACATTGTGTTTGATTAACTGAGTTTAGCTGTATTTCTCGTTAATCGATCATTTTGGTGGCTTGGCTGTATCATGGGATAATGAGGTTAAGGTTTCGACCTATTTAACTTAAACTATATCATGTCATAATTTGAACGATTTAACTTAAACTTAATTCAGAGGTTGTAGGATCGAAAGTAGGTCTAGAGGGGGGGTGATTAGACTACTTGACAATATAAAAAATCTGCCTTTAGATCATGCAATGTTTTTGGCAGTTTCACAAACAAGATCAGTTCAAGTAACACCCTACACATGCAATTCTAGAGTTTATGCAGCGGAAAGTAAATTGCACATGTAAAAGAGAGGTGGAGAAGATCAAACGCAGTTTGGTGACACGGAGATTTTTGTCGTGGTTCCGATAGGTGGTGCTATCGTACATCCACGTTGATGGAGACTTCAACCCACGGAGGGTAACGGCTGCGCGAGTCCACGGAGGGCTCCACCCACGAAGGGTCCACGAAGAAGCAACCTTGTCTATTCCA
Source organism: Secale cereale (assembly GCA_902687465.1). Taxonomy (NCBI): domain Eukaryota; kingdom Viridiplantae; phylum Streptophyta; class Magnoliopsida; order Poales; family Poaceae; genus Secale; species Secale cereale. Next base: position 840,049,529 of record LR738711.1, read on the forward strand.
TCACGGCCTACGCCCACGGAGGACTAGCCTTACTCGGGGTAGATCTTCACGAAGTAGGTGATCTCCTTGCCCTTACAAACTTCTTGGTTCAACTCCACATCACGACGGAGGCTCCCAAGCGACACCTAACCAATCTAGGAGGCACCACCCCCCAAAAGGTAATAGACGGTGTTGATGGTGATGAACTCCTTGCTCTTGTGCTTCAAGTGATAAACTCCCCAACACTCAACTCTCCTCACTGATATGGCTGTGGTGGAAGAAAGATTTGAGTGGAAAGCAACTTGGGAAGGCTAGAGATCAAGTTTCATATGGTAGGAATGGAATGGCTTGATCTCAACACAAGGGTAGGTGGTTCACTTCTCAGAAAGTGTGTGGTAGAAGTGGTGGTACTTTCTGATAGCTCTCCTCACGAATGAGGAGGGGGTGGAGGGGTATATATAGCCTCCACACAAAATCCAACCGTTACACACACATTTGACCAATCTCGGTCAGACCGAAGTGAAAACTCGGTTAGACCGAAAGTTCAAATATAGTGAACGTTGGGATTTTCGGTGGGACCGAAAATACCATCTCGGTGGGACCGAAGTGAGTCAAAGGTTAGGGTTTGCCATTTCGGTGAGACCGAAAATATAAACTCGGATATTCCGAATTGATGTCAACTGATCACAGAAGGTTGGCAGCCCTTTTTCGGTGAGACCGAAACTCAGAATCGGTTTGACCGAGAATCTAGGGTTTGGAGAAACAACTGAAGTGGTTCATCTCGGTGGGACTGAGTTGGAGAAATCGGTGTGACCGAGATTACTTATGGGTGTGTGTTAAGTAGTGAATAGTGCTGATAGTTGAGGGAGTTAGATCACCAAGCACTTGAGCAACAAGAACATTAACACAACCTCATCCCCTTTTAATAGTATTGGCTTTCCTATGGACTCAATGTGATCTTTGATCACTAAACAAAAAATGGAGTCTTGAGCTTTTGCCAATGCTTGTCTTAGCATTTTGAGGGGTCCACTTCTTCAGACATTTCCATACCCACATCATCGAACTTTTCTGAAATGATTCTCAAGAGAATATTAGTTCAATGATATATATGTTGTTATTAATTACCAAAACCACCCGGGGATTAGTTGCACTTTCAATCTCCCCCTTTTTGGTAATTGATGACAACATATAGATCAAAGCTTCGACAAAAGATATAATCAAAGAATAATATCGTCGCTTTGAGAAGTATGTGATAAACAAGAGCTCCCCCTAAATTTGTGCATTATTTAAAATTTGCGTTTGAATGCAAATGCACAATCGATTAGGATTATGGGTCACTCTTCCATGTCACATACATCTTGGTGGAGCGCACAAAATGATAAGAATGAATAACATGCACCCAATCACCAAGACAAGAGTAAATAGCCATACAATAAGAAATAGCATATGATAAACAATAAGCACACATTAAAGCATAGTATGACTAAGCACTCATTAAGGTAGCATCAAACGTAGTAGCAAGCACACTTAAAGTATCTGGAACCAAAAGAAACCAATGTATCTCAAGGAAAACGGCAAAAGAACGAAAAGACGAAAGAGCACTCTCTCTCTCGAAGCCCTATGATCTATAACAATTTCTCCCCCTTTGGCAACAAGTTACCAAAAAGTTCGAAAAGGTATAGAGCTAAACGTCACTGCGGGCTCGGCTGGCTGCTCCCGTCTGGGTCGATGTCGGTGTAGAGATAGCTGCATCGGCGAAGACTTCTGCGGATGTCTGCGCTGGAGGAGTGGATGCTGGAGCTGAAGGAACTGCTGGAGCTGTAGCTGGTGCTGAAGTGGTAGCCCTGGAGTCTGTCACTGGGATAGCTGCAGATCTGGATCCTCTGGGAACCGGAGCAGTCTGGCGATGAGAGTCCTGGACTATATCATCCTGCATAAGCTCTGCTCTCTCCTGCCTAGTTTCCTCCATGTCTGCCTCAAGCTTGTTGACAGACACCTGAATCTCAGTCAGCTTCACGTCCAGAGCGTGGATCTTGTCCTCGACGATCCTCTCAAGGCTCTCCTGAGATTGCTCAATGCTGGCCAGGCGTTGTTCAATTCTCCGGGTTGCTTCAAGAATCTGATCTCCGAAGCTCTTTGGCTTAGCTGCTGCTGCTGCTGCCTCTCTGTCAGCTTTGGCTTTCTTTGCAGCTTCGATCTTGGCTTGCCCTTCAACTGAGGTGGGATCCTCTTCATCCATCACAACTACGTTGTCCTCATGCTCTGGCTGCAGTGGTAAGTGCTTCCTATCCAACATGAATTTGCCCGTGCCAAACTTGGCGTTGATAAGCATCTGTATCTGCGGTGCAAACCCACACGACCTCTTCTGGTCAGCTGCAGTCCTCTTAATGGTCTCTGCCATCAAGTCCATCACCTTAAAAGGTGCCTTCTCATCGAGAATGTGCAGCATGTTGATAGAATAGCCTCGTATCATCCGGTGGTCACCTGACTTAGGCATCAAAGTATGCCTCAGGATAGTGTTAGTAGTGGTCAGACCTGCCTGGAGATAATACACTGAGCCGAGTTTCCATCCCTCCAAATCAGCAGCTGGGATCTCCTTGTACATATTCTTCATGGAATCATGACTCTTCTTAGGAATCCCATAGACATCAATGTCGTCCTCTCTCTGCACTGGAGCGTTCAGAAGTTCTGCCCATTCTGCAACAGTTGAAGAAAACCGTTGACCTTCAGTCATCCATGTGATCTTGCCATCGGGGTAGAAATGGGCTGTGGCATAGAACTGCATGATCATCTCGTCGTTCCATGCTGTCAGTTCTTGACCCACAAAGTCAGCAACTCCACATGCAGTAAAGCTCTCATGCACATGGGGAAAGAAGTCCCGATGCTCTCTGCTGTCAATGTACTTCCAGTCGACATACCTGGTGTCAGCAACAATGGGCTTCTTATCCATTAGCACGGTCTCATAGAAATCCTGCTGCTCTTTGGTGTGGAATCTGGGGTCCATAGTAGTCCTTCTTCTTACGGCATATGGATCAGATTGTCTCCATAGCCTGAGACCTTTGTCCTTCCTTGCCTTCATATCCTCAGCTTGAGGATGAGCATCATTGTGGAGTGGCAATCTGGGACGGAGCTTGAGCAACACATGCTCTTCATCTGACTCAGAAGGTGGCATCTCACCTTTGTTCTTCTCAGAAGCTGGAATGCTTCTGGTTGTCCTCTTAGGCTTTGCTGGAGCTGCCTTAGCTGGAGCAGGCTTCTTGGGCTTGGAGGAGGCTTGAGCCCGAATAGCATCACCCATGAACTTAGCTTTCTGAGGAGGAGGCTGGGGTGCATCTTCTTCTTCTTCTTCAGCATCATCAACTTGAGGTTCAGCATAAACAACTCTCTTCCTTTTGGAAGTCTTCTTCACCTTGCTTGGAGCTGGCTCTTCCAGGTTTAGCTTCTTGGCAACTGCAGACTGCTTCACTTTGCTCGTGCCTTTCTTTGGCTGCTGCCCTTGGAGCTCTTTGGCGACCACTTGCCTCTTTGGCTTGGAGGTAACTTCCTCAGCAACGAAATCGGAATCCTCAGAATCAGACGTTCTCTTCTTCCTGGTTCTCGTAGCAGCAGGAGGCAGACCACTGGGGGTACTCCTCTCACCATCATCACTAGAGCTGCTAGCCTCAGGACTTGTACCTGCCTCTGGAATCTCAGCAAATGGTGATTCGGACCTGTTCTGGCTGTCACTGACATCTGACATGGCTGAAAGACCTGTGAATAGATAAGGTATAGGCAGAATAGAAGAGTTATCACAACTGCAGAAGTTTTTTTTGCAAAAAAATGAGTTAAAAACTTAGTTTTGAGTTTTCACAGAATGTATTTCGGTCAAACCGATTTCAAGTTTCGGTGTAACCGAAGTGTTCAACAGAACCTACACACCACTTTCGGTCAGACCGAAATGGGTTTCGGTCCTACCGAAAAACTAGGGTTTCATAGAAACTTCACTTCGGACATTCCGATTTTCACAACTCGGTCAGACCGAACTGTGTAGTGCAATGGTCAGAGACCAAATCGGTCAGTCCGAGTTTCAGGAATCGGCTTCACCGAGATGCATTCCGTGGAAACCTAAACCTAAGAATTTTCCTCGAAACTAAACGATCTGAGCAATGTATTGGGATCATATCAAACGTGGATTGAATCAGGGCAGTCCTATCATGCAAGAATCAGAAGTGGAGCATGAATAGGGATTGAGACACACCCTAACTTGGTGGTGTCCCTCTACGGCGGCAACGGAGGAGAAGATTACCGTTGACGGCGGCGGAGACCTGCGGCAAGGGCACACAGGCGACGACGGCGACGATCCTTAGATCAGGGCGGCGGCAGCAGGGGTCTTGGAGGGCGAACGGTTTGAAAGGAATAGATCGCGCGCAGCCCTCAGTATATATAACCCCGTACTGTCGGTGGGACCGAGTTGAAAAACTTGGTGTCACCGAGATGTATTTCTGCTGTGCAGTTACACATATCGGTCAGACCGAGATTTTGAACTCGGTTTCACCGAGATGAAACCTAGATCAATCTAAGTGTTTCGGTTGGACCGAGATTGAGAAGCCGGTCAGACCGAAATAGACTTAGAAGGTTTTGGAAGTCAGCCTTAGACGAATCGGTGGTTCCGAGTGCTCCTCACTCGGACTGTCCGAAAAAGACTTGTTCAAAGTTGTGATATAAGCATGAATAGAATTTTGAGACAAGATAGCATAGATAGCTAGGGAAAGTGCTTAGGCATTCTTGTCCATCCATTTGGCCAGAAAAAGAAACCAAAACAATCAAAACAACAAATGGATGTCCTTGAATGGATAAAATCATGCATCCAACATGCTCACACAATAAGATAGCAACTGAAATATGTGTCAAACATGCACAACCAAAACTCTAGCTACTAGCACACAAAATGTCGATGACTAGGTCATCTATATATGAGTATATTGACTTAGGAGTCAAATGAGAACATTTGATCATAGGTCATACTCATCGTTTAAGCACAAGTGGGGTTACCACTTTTACATAAAGCATTTATGTGTTCACATCATTTGGAGATGCTTTAGCTCATTTTTAGAGCAAAGCTCCCCCTAGATGTGAGAACCCCTTTTAAAGGGTCAAACTAACCTTGGGTTGTCGTAGAAGACTTCATGTAGATGTTGAAGATGTGGATGCTCAATGTTGATGTAGATCATCATGAGTTGGGAGCAATCCTTTGGATTAGGGCACTTTCAATACCTACATGGGTTAGTCCCACAAGGAACAAACAGGAATATCCATGGACATAGAGTGAAGTGCACAAAAGATGATGTCCATGAAAGCAATGATTACCTTGTCCCTTGACTTACCAACAAGAGGGTTTGTGACTCCATGAACAAGTGCATGATGTGGAAGTTGATTGCACAAGTTCTTGCCAAAATGAATATGAGTGAAGTTTGTTGGCGGAATCGCCCTCAAGAACCTACTAGTTCTTCTTCTTTGGGATCCACATCATCTTGATGGGAATCCTTGGTGTTGTAGTTGAGCTTGACGAAGTAGAACTTGATGTGTCCTTGGGAACCCACTTGACCATGGCTTGAGGTGCTTCAATGAATGCATCAATCTCCTCTTGAAGCTTGTCCTTGGCCTTGGGGCCTTTAGCCATGAAGCATCTTCCAATTCCCTCATTCGGTGAATCAAATAAGTCGTAGGAGTTGGAGTTGGAGGATACGAGTGCAAGTCCGGCAACACCTTCATCTTGACTATAGTCGGAGTCGGAGTGATAGCTTCCATCGGATTGACTGTCAGAGTCGGAGCCGGAGACCCATTCACCAACATGAGCTTGATGTCTTCTTCTTGTGTAGCTCCTTGATGACTTGTCTTTCCTCTCCGAATCCTTGCTTCTCCGAGAAGGTCTTCGTTCATAACGATCATCTCTACTCCTTCTCTCTTTCCGAGGTGACTCATCTCTTGCTCTTCTTCTTGGAGATTCTTCTCTTCTCTTGTGGGGAGCCGTACACTCATTTGAGAAGTGTCCGGGTCTTCCACAATTGTAGCAGTTTCGATCACGACTAGAAGATCTCTTTCCATCATATGATCTAGACTTTGAGCTTCTCTCTTTGCCTCTATTCTTGTAGAACTTGTTGAAGTTCCTGGCCATTAGGCTTATGTCTTCATTGGAAATTAACTTGTCACTTGAGGTAGTAGGAGCATCACTTGTAGCTTTGTAAGCACCACTTGACTTGTTGTGAAGCTCTTCCTTATCCTTAAGTGTCATCTCATGAGCAACAATCCTTCCAATGACTTCAGTTGGCTTGAGAGTCTTGTAGTTTGGCATCATTTGGATCAAAGTGCACACGGTGTCATACTTTCCATCCAAAGCTCTGAGAATCTTCTTAATGATGAATCGGTCGGTCATTTCTTCGCTTCCTAAGCCAGCAATCTCATTTGTGATGAGAGCAAGCCTAGAGTACATTTCAGCGACTCCTTCACCATCCTTCATCTTGAACTTGTCAAGCTGACCTTGAAGAATATCCAGCTTTGATTCCTTCACAGATTCAGTACCTTCGTGCATTTCAACCAAAGTATCCCAAATCTCCTTAGCATTCTCAAGACGGCTGATTTTGTTGAACTCTTCGGGACACAAAGCATTGAAGAGAATGTCACAAGCTTGAGCATTATTTTGCAACATCTTCAGTTCTTCGGGTGTAGCTTCGCGATCCGGAACTTTTCTTTCTTCAAAGAAGTCACCTTGCATGCCAACACAAATAATGCCCCATGCGGCTGGGTTATGACCAAGAATATGCATTTTCATTTTATGCTTCCAACTAGCAAAATTTGTACCATCAAAGTAGGGACCTCTACGATAATTACCCTCACTAGACGCCATACTCTCCTAGGTTGTGAAACCAAGCTTATGGAGTCCAATGCAATGGAAACCAAGGCAATGGAGACCAAAGCTCTGATACCACTTGTAGGATCGAAAGTAGGTCTAGAGGGGGGGTGATTAGACTACTTGACAATATAAAAAATCTGCCTTTAGATCATGCAATGTTTTTGGCAGTTTCACAAACAAGATCAGTTCAAGTAACACCCTACACATGCAATTCTAGAGTTTATGCAGCGGAAAGTAAATTGCACATGTAAAAGAGAGGTGGAGAAGATCAAACGCAGTTTGGTGACACGAAGATTTTTGTCGTGGTTCCGATAGGTGGTGCTATCGTACATCCACGTTGATGGAGACTTCAACCCACGGAGGGTAACGGCTGCGCGAGTCCACGGAGGGCTCCACCCACGAAGGGTCCACGAAGAAGCAACCTTGTCTATTCCATCACGGCCTACGCCCACGGAGGACTAGCCTTACTCGGGGTAGATCTTCACGAAGTAGGCGATCTCCTTGCCCTTACAAACTTCTTGGTTCAACTCCACATCACGACGGAGGCTCCCAAGCGACACCTAACCAATCTAGGAGGCACCACCCCCCAAAAGGTAATAGACGGTGTTGATGGTGATGAACTCCTTGCTCTTGTGCTTCAAGTGATAAACTCCCCAACACTCAACTCTCCTCACTGATATGGCTGTGGTGGAAGAAGGATTTGAGTGGAAAGCAACTTGGGAAGGCTAGAGATCAAGTTTCATATGATAGGAATGGAATGGCTTGATCTCAACACAAGGGTAGGTGGTTCACTTCTCAGAAAGTGTGTGGTAGAAGTGGTGGTACTTTCTGATGGCTCTCCTCACGAATGAGGAGGGGGTGGAGGGGTATATATAGCCTCCACACAAAATCCAACCGTTACACACACATTTGACCAATCTCGGTCAGACCGAAGTGAAAACTCGGTTAGACCGAAAGTTCAAATATAGTGAACGTTGGGATTTTCGGTGGGACCGAAAATACCATCTCGGTGAGACCGAAGCGAGTCAAAGGTTAGGGTTTGCCATTTCGGTGAGACCGAAAATATAAACTCGGATATTCCGAATTGATGTCAACTGATCACAGAAGGTTGGCAGCCCTTTTTCGGTGAGACCGAAACTCAGAATCGGTGTGACCGAGAATCTAGGGTTTGGAGAAACAACTGAAGTGGTTCATCTCGGTGGGACTGAGTTGGAGAAATCGGTGTGACCGAGATTACTTATGGGTGTGTGTTAAGTAGTGAATAGTGCTGATAGTTGAGGGAGTTAGATCACCAAGCACTTGAGCAACAAGAACATTAACACAACCTCATCCCCTTTTAATAGTATTGGCTTTCCTATGGACTCAATGTGATCTTTGATCACTAAACCAAAAATGGAGTCTTGAGCTTTTGCCAATGCTTGTCTTAGCATTTTGAGGGGTCCACTTCTTCAGACATTTCCATACCCACATCATCGAACTTTTCTGAAATGATTCTCAAGAGTATATTAGTTCAATGATATATATGTTGTTATTAATTACCAAAACCACCCGGGGATTAGTTGCACTTTCAGAGGTACACAACAAATTAAGCCACCAGCCTACTTCTTAACGCCGAACCAAAGATGATACGTCACTTGTAGGCTTTTGCACGCGCTACTGATAAGGTCAAAAATGGTCATTAGATCCCCGCAAAAAAAAAGAGTCACTGGACTATTCACTTGAACTTTGAAATATACGTCGGGCGGCATTTTTGTTGGCCAATTCAACAAACACTTCCATGACCATCAGATTAGTTGCCTTGTCTTCGAAATTTTGGACTCCCAAGTCAAAGTGCCATGCCATCTCCGGTGTCCCTAGAGTGAATGATCTTTTTTTTAAGGAGGAAGACCTTCGGCCTCTGCATTTGGGCGACGCATGCGGTCACTTTATTAATTATTCACAAAGACCTTACAAAGTAGTACATGAGTAAGTCTGAAGCCACCATCTTGGCAACATATGTCGCTACTTCTATCCACTTGATGAAGGTGTGCCAATAGTCCGAGCCTAATATCAAACATACATGGCAGCAAAACCTAACATCTAAAACCGGAGGCCCCAGCCAAGCCACATAACTGGTCTGGGGCACACACCAGTCCGGCGCACTCTGAGAGGCCGCTGCCGTCGTCTTCCGTCGATCCATCTTCAGAACAGGTACTGACGCAATGACCTTGCCAGGTTTTCCATCGACGCCACCACAACACCAGACAATGTCATCCTCCTGCGCAAGTCTATCTACACGCATCGAACACCGTGACTCCACTACGCCACGCTGCCAAGATCCACAGTCGTCGATGCGTAAGATGAAGAACCGCTCCACCAAAGATGTTGCCCGCTGGTCCCTCGAGCACGTGCACACCTCCAAGACTGACACCCCCAAGGGGGAAACGACGCAAGAGCGCCTCCGTCATCCGATCTAACGATCCAGGGTTTCCCCCGGAGGTAACATATAGAGGTCTCAAACTTCTCCATGGTGATATCTTCAAGAAGAGAATGACACAGAAGAGCGCCGCCATTGTCGGCCTTGGCATCTAGCCGAGCGCAAGGTTTTCACCCAGATCTATTCGAAAAACCTTCATCAAGTCTTGTGTACGGATCGCCGCCATCTCTACCTGGGACTAGAAATAGGATCCAGGCCGCCGCCGCCTGACCAGCCTGCAGCCGCACCACGCGAGTAGCAAGGCCACCTGAGACAGGCCCCAGCCGCGGCACCGGTGAGCCCTACACGAGATCCCGCCGCCGGCTAAGGAGAGGACGACGCCACGTATGCCCAGCTGCCACAGCCGCCAGTCTGTGCCGTCGCACCTCCGCGCCCCACGTCCGCCCCGCCACGCCACTAGAAGAAAGTGTCCCGCGTCGCCATCCTCGGGCATGAGGAGAAGAAGGCCCCGCCGCCGCCCAGGCCGAGCGGGCTTCGCACGGCGACCTGCGCGGGCGGCGGCGAGGAGGGACGAATGAGGGAGGAGGGGCGAGGGGCGGCAGATCTGGGCTCCCCCCGGCCGCCCGTGGGGATGGCGCGAGGAGAGTGGATGATCGTTTGCTTGAGAGGCTCATTCGAGCGAACAACGCTATAGGATAGTGTCCCATGAAAACCCACACAAGAGAGAATGTGTTTGGAACTTCCATGTTATAAATTGTAATGGAGAGATTTACCATGCTAGCATCTCCAATAGCCGCGCTAAACAAGGGTCGCGCCGCAAATTTTGCCATTTTAGCGCGCGCGCAACCTGTAGACAAGCTCCAGCGGACGCGCAATAACCGCGCGCGCGGCATATGCAGTTGGGCGCGCAGTCCGAATCGCCAACTCACGCTGTGTATTTGGGGCGCCTGCTTCCGCGCGCACACACATGAGCGCTCGCGCCGCACTCTCTCCTCCCCGCCACCTTCGCCCCGCGCGCGCCGGCGCCGGCGAACTTGACCTGATGGACGCACGCGCCGGCACCCTGCTCACCCCATCCTACAGCCGCGACCCCTCCACCACCGCCGCTGCCGCCGGAAACCCTAGCGCATGGAGCGTTGGCCTTGCCACCGCCGGAGCTCCTCGGCGGGGGGTGGCGTCGCGCCGGCGCCGCCCCGTGCCCCCCCCCCACTCGAAGCACAAGAAGAACAAGGCGACGGACGGCTCCGGCACCTCGAAGGCGAGGAGAAAGAAGCTTGCAGGGCGTGTGACGGGCCCGGCGGCTACCGAAGCGTCGGCAAGCTCACTCGTTGAGCCGGCGGCCGACGCGCACAACGTGTTCGACGATATGCCCCAAAGGTAGAGATGCTTATTGGGGGCAGATGAAAGAACACTTTGATGTTCGCAACGTGAGTGGAATTGACCGCTCCGGGAGATCACTTCGGTCCCGGTGGTCGACAATCAACGCGGATTCTCAAAAGTGGACGGCCGCACAAAAGGCGGTTGACAAGTTGAACCCAAGTGGCACCAATGAGGACGATACAGTAAGTGGAATTTCATCCATGTTCATCATACTTGTTGTTGGTGTTTGAAGTTCTAACTTGCTTTGTTTTCATGTAGTACAACATTGCACAAAACTTGTTCAAAGGAGAGGAGAAGAGAACCAAGAAGTGGAAGATCAAGAAAGGAAGGATATTTACCTTGCCTCATTGCTATGAAGTGTTGAAGGATGATGAGAAATGGAAGAAGCGTGATGATTTGGATTTGAGCAACAAACGCAACCGAACAATTGAGTTGGATGATGATGATGATGATGATGATGAGGATGATGCATCAAATGATGACGGCAAGAGAAGCCCCACACCCAACTCGGTTTCATACTCCAAGCCAAAACGACCGGATGGGTGTAAGAAAGACGCAAAAGAAAAGAAAAAGAGGAAAGGAGATGATGAGCTAAAAAATGCTATGGAAACTATTGTGAAGGCAAGAAAAGAAGCCAACGAGAAGAGGAAAATGGCAAGAAACCAAGATGCCGCGACCGAGGAGAGGAGGTTGGCGGCCGAGGAGAGGAGGGCGGCGGCCGAGGAGAGGAAGGTGGCTTTGGAGGAGTGGAAGGTAAGCAATGAGGAGCGAACTAGATTGTTGGAATGTGAGAAGCACTTGTTCTTCTTGGACACATCTATCCTCAATGAGCGCAAAAGGAGTATGTCAATCTTGCTCGTGAAGAAGTCTTGGTCCAAAAAAGAGCCATGTTTCGTGTCATGGGTGGCGGTGGCCTTAGCGCCATGGGAGGCATGAGTGGCTTCGGAGGTACTGTGGGCGGCTTAGATGCTATGGGTGGCTTTGGAGCTACCACGGAGACCATGGGAAGCCTGGGTGGCTTTGGAGCACCCCCGGCGCTATGGCCGCCATGGGAGGCATGCGTTTTGCTTCTCTCATGGGAGGCATGGGTAGCGCGCGCGTTGCATTTTTTGTGCTCTACTGGTGCGGCGCGCGCGCTGCATTTTAGCGTGGCTGTTGGAGCCAACGCTGCCGGCCGCGCAAAACCAAACCAAGGGTGCGCGGCAAAGTAGTTTTTAGCGCGCGGCGAGTTTGGCGGCTGTTGGAGATGCTCCAAAAAGTAATTGTCATGCCATAGCAAAAATAATTGGTATACGTTTCAGGTATTTCCCATTCTGCAGCAGATAAACTTGACATGTTTTCAAGGATTTGTCATGCTGCAGAAGAGAATTGAGAGGCTAAGAAAACTGAAAGTTGCCGCCATACATGATTTCAGTAATTGACATGCTCCACCAGAGAGAGTGCCATGCTGCGTACATGGTCTTTCACTTGTGAGTTGTGATGGTGCATGAAATTAGACGTTTGGGTCATTTAGCTTGGGAGGATGCATAAGAGCGAAGGGGGATTCGCACGCGGATTGGACGCATCAAAGAGTGCTCCCTTGAAACCACTCAGAGATAATGTTCACTTAATAAGATTTCCATTGCCCTAAGGTAGGGATAACGAACTGCTTTCTTCATCGACCAACCATATCTAACAAAAATGTATTTACATTACACGAACCGCAAATGAAATTACATCAGGTTACTTGATCTAATTGAATGTCTCTCCGTTAAATACTCTGTAATAGGACACTAGAACAGATGGCATCACAAGTCACAACACACACATGTAGGAGCATATGTACTCATCTATCCCTACTGAAATGAATCACTATAGGATTGCAGGCTGGGGATCATCATAGGTAACTCCAAGCCTGCAAAATTACGGGTCGTCGGGGTGGCAAGCGGTATTTCGCCGTTCCAAACTTTCAGCTGCGCCCTGACGAAACAGAGTCGGCAGCCATGTGCTGAACCCAGTAGTCGGCCAAGAACGTCTTGGCGGCGTCGAGGCTGGGGAAGTAGGCCGGCTCGAGGAACATCTGCGACAGGGGGTCCGTCCCCTCCGCCGGCACGAACAGCGCCCGGTTGCCCGACGCCTCCGCCGTGCCACACACCGCCGCCACGACCTGCCGGTACGCGAAGAAGAACCTCCGCACGGCCGCCTCCACGGCCTGGAAAGCCTGCAGCAGCTCGATCTTGCCGGCGTCCTCGCCTTTGCCGCGCCTCCGGCTGTGGTACAGCTTCATGGCCGCCTCCTGCACCCTCGGCCCGCCATTGGGGTCCGCCTCCACGCCGATCACCCACGGCACCAGCTTCTTGATGTCTCTCGTGGCGTTCGCGGCGTGCAGCAGCGCTCTGGACCGGAAGCAGAAGCACGCGTCGGTGCCGTCCGGCGCCGACCGTATCGCGAGCTGGCTCTTGAGCCGCAGGAAATCGTCCGGGTCCATCAGCTGGTGCAGGTCCTCGATGTCGGCAAGCAGCTTCCAGATCCGCTCCAGGATCCAGCAGTCGCTCGCCGCCGCCTCCCAGTCCTTCGCTTCGATCCGGCTGTTCAGGCGGGTGAGAAGCTGAGACGCCGCGCAAAGCCAGGATTCAAGAATCTGGTGGATGGTGAAGAGCGCCTCGTTCTCCCGGTTGCGGTAGCCGGTCTTGGGCTCCGGCGCGACCCTGGGCTTGAGGGCGTGCAGCTCGTGCGGCTGCACGACACGGTCGTACTCCAGCACCGGCTTGCCGGCGAGGTTGGGCTCGCCGAGACCGAGGGAGAAGGCGCAGCCCTGCATCTGGCTCTCGATGGCGTACATGATCTTGGCCGCCAGGGTTTCGGACTTGTCCCAGGCGGCGAGGCGCGGGAGCAGGCTGGACTCGCTGGCGTGGCACACCACCGCGGCAGTGCTCCCCGGCAGCTGCCACACCTCCGAGGCGCTCCGCTCCCGCGGGAGCACGCCCTCGGACGCGCTGAGCTCGGCCAGCGGCGCACCCCGGTCCCCCTCGCAGAGGGCGGCCACCACCTCCACCTCCCGCGCGGCGAGCGACTCGAGCCGCCGCGCCAGCTCGCGGCGGCTGGCGTAGCCCCGCGGGTCGGAGAGCGCGACGGACACGAAGCGGAAGGTGATCTCGAGCGCCTGCAGCGCGGGCTTGACCAGGGCCTCGTCGGGCCAGCCCGGGCAGCACGCGGCCCTCCACAGCCTCGACAGCTCCGGCAGCCGCAGGTACTGCTCGTACGCCTCGGCCGCCGAGCTGTCCTGCACCTTCAGCGCCACGGACGCCGCCGGCGCGCGCCGCTTATCGTCCGGCCGCACAGGAGAGAGCGGGGACAGCTTGGTCGTCGCCATTTCTTTCAGCACTGCTCCAGCTCCTCAGCTCTCGGGCTAACTAACAACCTCTCGTTTGAAATCTCTACCACTCCTTGCTCCAAGCAGAAACTTCGTTGCTTCTTGCCTGTGTTCTGGTCTGGGGTCGGGTGTGGCCTCGAGGATTAGAAGGTGAGGCCGTTTATATACTGCTCGTGCTGCCCGTCGTATAGATAGGGCGGGGAGGGGAGGCAGCGCGTGGCGTGTGGACCGCGGCGCGGGGTGGTTTGAAATGGAAGTCTCTCAAACCGCGGGGGTGGGCGCGGGGCGGCACGCAAAAAGCCATTGAAATTAGCGAGGAGGAAGAAAAGGCGCTCCGAGCTTATCCGGAGAGAGGGAGGGAGGCGTGGGCTGGCTGTCATCAGCTGTGATGCGCGATGCGATGCGGTTTTGTGCCGTCCGAGTCGTCGTGAATCGTGGTGTTTTCTTGCGTTCGGGCAGCGCAGCGCACGTCCTTGTACCTCGTGGAACGCGGCCGTCTCTATCTATCCGCAGCTGCCCATCCATCCATCCTGGGCCGGCACAAAGATTATCGCTTAATTTAGTGCGAAAACTTCATCCATTTCTTCTTGGTTGCGTAGGTAATTCGGTAGGACGAGACTATTTTTTCCCTAGCAAGCGACGTTAATATACAGTTTGTGATGTTGGTCGGCAATGTCGTAAGCTACGGCAGCCATTGTTTTTGGTTTTGGGATTTATCATTTACCTTGTACTTGCTTCCGTTGAAATGCTTCCTGGATTCGGCTTGGACGGCTTTCGGCAGTTGACTTTTGTGGATTTCTTTCTTTGGTTATTGAGCACTATTGTAGCAAAGGTCAACCGGTTTTCTAATGGTTTTTAGTCGCATTCTTTTTATCCCCTCTGAGTGGTGAGCATGCCTGCCCGCAGAACTGTAGCCTGCTCCATGAATTAGGCAGTACTCCTTCTCTAAAGAAATAAAAGATCATTTTGATCTTTACTCGTAGTTTAGTGATCTAAACGATCTTACAGTATTTGTTTTCATTTTTTTAGGCTGGTCGTAATGGAAATATCATAAATGGTATCATACATGTTAAGTAGATTTTTTGGATGATGTGGCATATAATTAAATGAAAAAAAGGTTGTGGTATCATATCTGATATCGTATCATATTAAATGTTGTACTACTTTGTATCATGCATATCAATTAACAAGACAATCTAAGATACTAAATTATGAAACTATGCACTACAGAAGTAATATTATACACTAGTATCATATGCATGATACTAGTATATAATACTCTCCATTACCACCGGCCTTACAGATTTGAACATCACTATTGTCTTCTTCGTTAATTAGGAGAGCCATTGAACTGCGTGGGCAGGTTGCCGGGTTCCACTGCAATAAGCCTGGCTAACTAGTACTTGGAATAAGAATTTTTTAAACTACTTGGAATAAGAATAGCCCACATCAACCAGTACTAACTTTATTCGAAAAAAGGTAAAAGATTTGTCATTTTTATTAATTAAGAATGAGTTTTGTTGCACACACGCCGCCAAATGGCAAAAGTGTAAACGAATTACTCTCGCGATATTACATTACTCAAATACTTGTCACCCACAATGGCCCAAAAAGACAACTTCATCTTTGATGTTTCGCGTGATGATTGCTTCTGGCGCCGCCTTGCTCCTAGAAACGCGCACATTCCTTTCCTTCCAGATTTCCCATCCCACAAGTAGCAATAGAGAAGACAAGGCTTCACAGGTTGAGCATTGCTAGTGAGGAGCTCATCCCATCAGGATTTTGTTGGAAAATTAAGTGATTAAATGGTTAATATGTTAATTACCATAAGTTAAAGTGGGCCCAATAGTTAATTACGAGATTAACACTAATTAACGGTAATTAGCAATTTGCGCCTGTGATTGGGGGGCTAATTAAGATTATGGTTAGGTCCCACGTCATATACAGCGCTATATATAAAGGAGGGCATCCCTGCGCCTAATTGATCGTCGTATCGTTTAGGATAACAGTGTCCTCCGAAATTTACTCCAAATCCAATCGGGAGTGCGCTGGGCGTTGACGTGAAGGCCTGACCTTACTCCGGCGAGGTGCCGGAGTGATTTGCTGCGCTGCTACAGTTCGTCATCCGACTCCACTTCCTCCACCGTGATGGCCTCTCCAAACGGAGGTATCAACACACTACTGTCCACTAATTTCCGCATCAAATCAAATAGTGTTCATGTGTATTAGACAAGATCCGATTAGCAATTGCATAATCCTAGCTATATATTCTAAAATTTGGTATCAGAGCCAGGTTGGATCTAATCACATGAATCTATTTGAGAAAAACTTGGCAGTAGATCAATCTGTGTCATAGAACTTGCCTGAAAATTCACCTAATTAGGCCTCGCCCGTGCACATCAGCGGTGGTGTCACGGCCGCCATCCGCCTTAGGGTGATGCTGCTGTAGCCGACCAAATCCGGCTGTGCTCGCGTCGCGCTGCCGTGCGCCTCACGGTGGCGCTCCCGTCGCTGTCGCGCGCCTCACGGTGGCGCTCCCACCGTCGCCGTGCGCGACACCTTAGCGCCGACCGCTTCGCATCGGTGTCGTCCTCGCAGAGCTAACTCACTCTGCTTATCCAATCTGGTTTTCTGATGAACGGCGGCGGCGCAGTAGAAAGCTAACTCGATTAGGGATTTCCCGCATGCTCGTAACTGGCCGGTTCCAATGACTTTGGGCTATACGAGTTAGTGGGCCGCACAGCATTTTTTCCTTTTGTTCGGCTAACTACGTGATGGCAGGTGCATAGCAAATAGCAGCGTTTTATCCAGTACTAGTACGTGCAGATTAATTTGAATTTATCTCTCTGTACGTAGTACACATATAAGTCTGCTGATTACTTATATACAGTTAATTCTTGTATAATCAGTAGATTTATTTTTGCATAATTGTGTTAAATTAAAATAGAACCAGCGTGAAATTTTGGTTTAACACTGCAATATTTTCGGGATAATTGCCAAAACTAATTTAGTAATGCATGATTACATACTGACCAACGTTGTTTGTGATCATGAATATTACAGTTAATTTCCCGATGATGTTATTATATAATTATTAGGTCCTCCTTCGTTATTGCCCAACGGTATTGCGAATTAGGATTTTATTAAATTTGCCATGTTATTAATCAGACCAACGTAGGATTGATATCATGCAATTTTATTTTATTTTGGATATTTTCATAATATGTAATTTTAATATCCATGTTATTTATGTTTTGTTCAGCTTTGAACCCATCACTTATTTCTGGGCTGCTGAACTCAATTGAGCACCTCAATGGGACTAACTTTCCTACATGGAAGGAGCAGATTTCCATTAACCTTGGGGTCATGGATCTTGACTACGCACTTAGGGAGAAGGCTCCAGTTCCCTTGTCCTCTGATGATGAAAACCTTGCTGAGAAAACTAAGGTTTATGAGGCTAACAAGGAGAAGTGGGAGCGCTCCAATCGATTGTCCCTCATGATCATGAAAAGCACAATTACTCTTGGGATTAGGGGAGCTATCCCCGATTCCGAATGTGCTAAGACTTATCTGGCATCGGTGGAGGAACAGTTTAAAGGCTCCACAAAAGTCTATGCTAGTACACTGATCATGAAAATGCTCACCACTAAGTATGATGGTGCGAGCGGTGTGAGAGAACATATCATGACTATGAATGATATGGCCGCAAAATTAAAGGGCATGGACATGGAGATTTCTGAGGGCTTCTTGGTTCATTTCATTATGACCTCCCTTCCTGTGGAGTTTGGTCCATTCAAGATCAACTATAACACACAGAAGGAGAAGTGGACCATGGGTGAGCTCACGGCTATGTGCGTTCAAGAAGAGGAGCGACTTAAGATTGAGAGAAAAGATTACGCTCATCTTACTTCCATGAACTCAGGGAAGAGAAAGTTTAATGGTGAAAATAAGACTCAGAAAAAATTAGGTCCTTCACATAAGGCCGAGTCAAGCAAGTCTGGGGCCAAAAGGTCAAAGCCTTCTGTTGCTAATGAGCCTTCTGCACCTAAGAAGCCTTATTGCAAGTTTTGCAAACATGACGGACATAAGCAGAAGGATTGCGATGGTTTTAAGGCATGGCTTGTAAAGAAGGGTATGGACACAATTTCCATGGTTGATGAATCCCTTTACACTGATTTTTCCCCTAATACTTGGTGGGTTGACTCAGGTGCCACCGTGCACATTTCTAACTCATTGCAGGGATTCCTTACCGTGAGGACGCTTCAAAGGGGGGAGCGAACTCTTAGAGTTGCAAATGGACAGGAGGCTAATGTTGAAGCTGTTGGGACTCTCCCGTTAGTGCTAAAAGATGGCTTCACCCTCCTTCTTAATAATGCTATTTATGTTCCTACCATGAGGAGGAACCTTATTTCTGTTTCTCTATTAGATGATGATGGTTTTGAGACTTATTTTGGGAAAAAACGTTGTGTTATTAAGTTTGGTCATGATGATATTGGTCATGGCGTTCGCCATGACAAACTCTATAGACTCCTTTTGAACGACTCCTCTGAATCTTTGAATGTTTGTGATGTAATAAATAAGCATGAGACTTTGTCGAAATTATGGCACTGTCGTTTAGGCCATATTTCGAAGGGGAGAATGGAGCGTCTCATTAAAGAAGAGATACTTCACCCCTTAGACTTCTCGGATTTAGATCACTGCATCGATTGTATTAAGGGAAAATTCGTAAAACAAATTAAGAAAGGAGCAATTCGTAGTAGTGGGGTTTTGGAATTAATCCACATTGACATTTGTGGTCCATTTCCTATTACTTCCGCCGATGGATATGACTCCTTTATTACTTTCACCGATGATTATTCTCGTTACGGATACATTTTTCCTATTCGCGAACGATCTGAAGCACTCGATAAATTTAAAATCTACAAAGCTGAAGTAGAAAATCAGCATAATTTGAAGATTAAAGTAGTGCGTTCAGATCGAGGCGGAGAATATTACGGGAGACATGCTCCTTATGGACAAATTCCTGGTCCCTTTGCTCTATTTCTTCAAGAAAATGGAATAATCGCCCAATACTCAATGCCGGGTGAACCTCAACAAAATGGAGTCGCTGAAAGACGCAACCGTACACTTATGGATATGGTACGAAGCATGGTTTCCAACTCTAGTTTACCGATCAATTTGTGGATGGAAGCATTAAAGACAGCCGTGCATATACTTAATCGGGTTCCTAGTAAATCAGTACCCAAGACACCTTATGAATTGTGGACTGGGAAGAAACCCAGATTAAATTATTTGCATGTGTGGGGTTGTCCTTCTGAAGCTAAGATTTTTAATCCACACATTGGAAAATTAGATCCTAAAACCGTCAGTTGCCATTTTATTGGATATCCTGCAACATCCAAAGGCTTCCGTTTCTATTGTCCAACACGTACCACTAAATTTGTTGAAACGAGGCATGCTAAATTTTTAGAGAATGTTAATGTCAGTGGGAGCTCTGAGGCAAGAAAAATCACACTTGAGGAAAATCGGACTGACATACCATTACTGATGATCCCAGAGTCTGTTTTTCCTTCGTCTTCAAGCGCAACGCCTCCAGTTAATGATTCTGGGTTTATTGGTGCAGCGCCTAATAATGAGCCTCACATCACTCAGTCTTCTGTGATATCTAATGAACCTTTACGTAGATCACAGCGGGATAGAAGAGCTGCCATTAATACAGATGAATATGTTGTTTACATGACTGAAGATGGAAATGACATTAGTAAGGCAAATGATCCCACCTCCTTTGAGGAAGCCATGACAAGCGGACACTCATCTAAATGGCTTGAGGCCATGAATGATGAAATTAACTCAATGAGTATTAATGATGTTTGGGATTTAGTAGAAGTTCCTGAGGGAGTCAAAAAGGTGGGCTGTAAGTGGGTCTACAAAACTAAGCATGACTATAAAGGAAATGTCGAACGATTCAAAGCAAGACTTGTCCCTAAAGGTTATACACAAAGAGAGGGCATAGACTATGTTAACACATTTTCTCCCGTCTCGAAGAAGGATTCACTAAGAATTGTTATGGCTCTTGTTGCTCATTATGATTTAGAGCTACATCAGATGGATGTTAAAACCGCATTTCTTAATGGTGACTTGCATGAGAATGTATATATGGCTCAACCGGAAGGTTTTGTCGTAGAAGGCAAGGAACATATGGGATGTCGACTTAAGAAATCTATCTATGGGCTAAGACAAGCGTCTAGACAGTGGTACCTTAAATTTGATGAGGTTATAAGGAAATTTAATTTTAAGGAAAATGAAGTGGACAATTGCATATACATTAAGACCAGTGGGAGCAAGTTTATCATATTAGTACTTTATGTGGATGATATCTTGCTAGCCAGCAGTGATTTAGACATGTTATATGAGACCAAAAGATTTCTTTCATCTAATTTTGACATGAAAGATCTTGGGGATGCCTCTTACGTTTTGGGCATAGAAATCCATCGAGACAGGTCTAAAGGGACATTAGGACTGTCCCAGAGGGCATATATTGACAAAGTCCTTAAAAGATACAACATGTATAACTGCTCTTCCACTCCCGCACCTATTGTTAAAGGTGATAAGTTTGGTCTATTTCAGTGTCCCAAGAATCAATTAGAGATTGATCAAATGAAGACAATTCCTTATGCCTCGGCTGTTGGGAGCATTATGTATGCTCAAGTATGTACGCGTCCCGACTTAGCGTTTGTAACTGGAATGCTTGGCAGATATCAGTCTAATCCAGGCTTAGATCACTGGAAAGCTGTCAAGAAAGTAATGCGCTATCTGCAAGGGACTAAAAATCACATGCTTACATATAGAAAGACCGACAACCTAGAAATTATGGGTTACTCAGATGCTGATTTTGCAGGGTGTAAGGATACTAAGAGATCCACATCAGGCTATATCTTCACACTTGCAGGGGAGCAATTTCATGGAAAAGCTGCAAACAAACACTTACTGCATCTTCAACAATGCAATCAGAGTTTGTGGCATGTTTTGAGGCTACCGGGCAAGCCGTATGGCTTAAGAACTTTGTCCCCGGACTTAGAGTGGTAGACAGCATAAATAAACCACTTACATTATTCTGCGATAATCAAGCTGCAGTTTTCCTTTCGAGTAACAACAAGTAAGTGGTGCTGCCAAACATATTGACCTTAAGTACCTTGTTGTGAAAGATAGAGTCCAAGATCAAACAATTAAAATTCAGCATATAAGTACTAAATTGATGATTGCTGATCCCCTCACTAAAGGCTTGCCACCAAATCTCTTTTGAGAACATATGCTAGCATGGGTCTAATGGAAAGCCTATAACTATTGGGGTGACTAAATGATGAGATCTCAATATTTGAACTTGGAATAAGGAAGTTTGTTTCGCTTACTAAGTGCACATAATAATTAATAAAGAAACAAACTATTAGGACCATAAGTAGGGAGTATAGATGCATGCCCATACAGACTCCCAACCATAAATAATTATCCATTCCGAAATGAAGTCTTACGCTATAGATTTTGGGGTTCCAGTAATGATCATACTATTGCTGCGAATACATTACCTTAGTGTGATGCCTTTGTTGAAGTATGGACTAATGGTATTAACCATTCAATCAAGTGGGACAATGTTGGAAAATTAAGTGATTAAATGGTTAATATGTTAATTACCATAAGTTAAAGTGGGTCCAATAGTTAATTACGGGATTAACACTAATTAACGGTAATTAGCAATTTGCGCATGTGATTGGGGGGCTAATTAAGATTATGGTTAGGTCCCACGTCATATACAGCGCTATATATAAAGGAGGGCATCCCCGCGCCTAATTGATCGTCGTATCGTTTAGGATAACAGTGCCCTCCGAAATTTACTCCAAATCCAATCGGGAGTGCGCTGGACGTTGACGTGAAGGCCTGACCTTACTCCGGCGAGGTGCCGGAGTGATCTGCTGCGCTGCTACAGTTCGTCATCCGACTCCACTTCCTCCACCGTGATGGCCTCTCCAAACGGAGGTATAAACACACTACTGTCCACTAATTTCCGCATCAAATCAAATAGTGTTCATGTGTATTAGACAAGATCCGATTAGCAATTGCATAATCCTAGCTATATATTCTAAAAGATTTAACCATGCCAAATAGATGCCAAAGAGACGTGGAGATATGAAGATCGAGTCGGAAGAACACCTCATTCGAAACATAGATAGAGATCCTGCACTTGTAAAGGAGACGAGCCTCAAATTCTTGAACTTGATTGCATAACGGGCATCGGTCATAGTTTGGCTATCCTCAATGTTGGAGCCTATCTGCAGTCCAAATACGGTTTTGAGTGCCTGGCAAGGTGAAGAATTTGCACTTGGGAGGAGCCCAAGCCTTTTAGACCGTAACATGCAAGCTTGAGCATGTGAGCCAATTAAATTATGCCATATAAGACGACTTAGGGCATCTTCAACACCGACCCGCAAATTTCCTTCGGTAAATGTCTATTTTTATGTCCGGGCGTGGTCCGCGGACATGATACGGGAGGGAGCCATCCAACGCTAATTACAAAGTATCCGTCTGGAAGGAGAAAAAGTACATGGGGACCATGCATGTGGTGATATATTTATGGTTTTGCGTTCGGTTGGAAGGAGAGGGAGAAGAGGGGGACTATGCATATGCGGTTGGGAGGAGAGAAAGAAGAGAGAGACATGCATGTGATTGATCAAGTGCATGTCCAGACTCCGTCCAAACTCCACCACGTTTAATATTAATTGCACGTGGACTTTCCTGTCAAAAAATGCACGTGGATATTAGGTATGATATTATTTGCGTGTTAATTCTGTGATTAGTGCAATATTTGATATAATATTAATTACACGTTAAACGCTTTGAACAATCATCATTGAAGCAGTCTAGGTCGTTGATTAACTTACTTTAATGATCCAGATCAGTTAGATCTGCCCCTTTAAGTCTTTTTATATTGGTATATAGATATAGATGGTATCCTTGACGCTCGACCGAATGACGACGCTCGCAAGCTTCTGGCGGAGGACCGCCAATTGTTGATGTTGCTCAAGTATCAGGCCGCTTTGGGTATCGATTTGGGTTATCCAGTGTGATTCTCTTAACGTCGTGGCAACATATCCAACTTTCTTGTGAGATATCTCAAAAATCTTTAGAGCAATGACTTTGGGCCTGAGACCACCCAGTCAAGATGTCTTCCAAACTTTTGCGTTAAAAGATGTTGGAATTATCACTTTTTTACTATCACTTAATTTAGTACAATAGGAAATTTTCATCAATTTTGTCCTTTGCTTGTGTATGTAATTTTGTATTTTTTTGGAAAAACTTTCGATCTATCCGTCTTCAATCACGGCAGTATAACAAACACTAGAAATAATAAAAATTATATCTAGATCCATAACCCATCTAGTGACGACTACAAGCACTGAAGCGCGCTGCCGTCATCGCCCCTCCCTCGCCGGAACCGGGCAAACCTTGTTTTAGTAGACAATTGAGAAGTCGTCGTGCTAAGGCCTCATAAGAACACGTATCAGAACAACAACCGCCACCATTGAAGAGTGGAGTAGATCGGAAGAATTCAATCCGAAGACACACGAACATAGACAGACTACAACCAGATCCGACCAGATCCACCAAGGACAGATCCGCCGGAGACACACATCTGCACGCCCGCCGACGATGCTATACGCACCATTGGGACGGAGGCTAGACGCGGAGTATTATTCCATCATCAGGGAGCCATAGTTGTTTTGCCTTCCTAAGTAGGACACAAACCTTAACAAAACTCGAATGAGCATAAAAAAATAAAGCCCTTCCGCCGAGAAGGGTCGGGATCCACCGCGCCACCATAGCCCTAAGGTCACCGGAGACAAGTTGGCCCGGCGGCGGTGCCGACAGGAGGCAGAGAAACCCTAGTCTTTTTTAAGGGGAGGAGGGAGAGAAATCTTATGGTTCTCATATCGAAGATTAGGTAATTATGTATTGGGAGCACTGGAAAAAAAATAGCGCGCTATAGTGTCTACAAAATTGCCTCGCTAAATCGATCAGTATACAATGTCTAACTAATAGCACGCTATAACACACTAATAGCATATTTTTAGGCGCGGTGCTATTTTCTATATTACGCTATGTTTTTCATTGATTGGGAGGCTAATTTTTCCCTAGCAAGCGAAGTTAATATAGTTTCTGATATTGGTGGGCAATATTGTAAGCTACGGCAGCCATTGTTTTTGGTTTGGGGTTTTACCCTGTACTTGCTTCTATTGAAATGCTTCCTGGATTCGGCTTGGACGGCTCTCAGCAGTGACATTTGTGGCTTTCTTTCTTTGGTTATTGAGCACTATTATACCCAAAGGTCAACTGGTTTGGTAAGGGTTTATTGTCGCATTCTTCTTATCTCCTCAGAGTGGGGATCATGCAAAAGATCTCGCCCTGATCCGAACTGTAGCTTAATTTCTCCATGTGATATGATTTTACAATTATTTGTTCCGTCAAGTAAAAACTTTGTAAGGCCACATTTTCTTTCATTGTTTGTGAGGTGACCACAACATTTTCCGTTTTTTTAGCGGGGAGACCAAAACATTCTCCTTTTTTTAGCTGGGAGACAAAAACATTCTTCAGTTACACGTTATTAAAATGTTAGGTCAACCAGTTCCATTTAAACACAAGGAAATTAGTTAAGGTTACAGATGATTAATCGTTCAAGTCAACCTGAATATATAATTGGAATAGATGGAGCAGCATATGCCGGATTACATGCAGATTTGTGAAGAAGAAAAAATCAGAATAACCTCACACATGCACGCACACGATTCCTTCTCCCCTTGCTGTTAACTTCGGTAACCAACTTTACTGGCAGGCACAAAACTACCGAATTCCAGCCGGACGTGCAATGAAATGCTGACACGGCATGCACCCGACCCGCTTCACGTTCGGCAACGCTACTTTTCTCGAAGTATCGACACAGTTGACCGAAACCTGGAGCACAGCACGTAGGAGTACTACGTCCATGGCACCTGCCGCCTTTGTCTGGCGCTCCGCAGGGCCGACCGCCGCTGCCAAACTTTGACGTTCGGCGGACCCGACGAGAGCAAAGTCTACGGTACATCTGAAACCAACCACCTCGTCCTGACCGGCGGGAGAGGAAGCAGCCGAGAAGTTTGTCTAGGTTTTAGGGGGAACGCCGTCTACGCTCGGTGCTTATCCATTGATTAGTTAGTAGCCTATATATGATGTTCATGTGGTTTGACCAAGTATATTCCGTGCGTGTATGTGACCTGTGCTGCTGCTTCGGACATAGCTAGGCTCAGAATTCAGCTTATCCATCAGCTAGCTACTATTAGTCGCGATAACTACGAACTTTGTAAGGTAGCTGTTACTTTCTTTAGTCGACCGCAGATTTAGCGCATCCTTTTTTGCTACAGAAGGAACGTTGACAATTGGTTCGCACTTCATACCATGTAGGAGAAAGACGTGCAGTGCATAACCAAGAGGCGCAGCACAGCGGGGGATAGCTGAGGAAGGCATGTCGGTAAGCAACAGCAAAAGTATGCTGGTCCGCATACGGATTACCTGCCTGCCTAATCAAGTTATTACCCGGACGCCAGAGCATACGCGCACGGCGCACCGACTGGACAGTCGATATACACGACATGTGAGCGCAACGCTGCGAACTGAAAAGAGTTATCCAAAACGTGAGTATTTAAAAAACATGTGAACATAAACCATATTATTGGTTGGCCCGTACATAAATCCTATTATTGGTCTCCCCGAAAAAAAAAATCTTATTATTGGTCTCCCAGCAAAGCAAAAAATAATACTACGTAGTAATATAATTGGTCTCGCTAGTTGAGATAAGAATGGAACATAGACAACACAAAACGGAACATTGGTTTCTTTGGATCAGATAACATGCATATCTGAGCACACGAGGCAAAGACGTCTTGTAGTTAACTCCAAACAGCTAATGATACAGGCGTATGGAGCACGTCTGACTATTGGAGAATCAACCAGTCGTGCTCTTGTGCCAACATAAAAAAACTCTAATAAATGTTCTCGCTTCAATACCAAATCTTCTGCCACCCCTATCAATTTAATAGGGTGCGTCTTTGGATCCACATGTACATGGCTCCCATAAAGTTAGCATAACACGAGCATGTTCGCCGGTTCATGGCTGCATACATCGACGCCGACGACGCGTATGCATGAACCTGCTCATTAAAACCCGTAGTGAACCCCGGCACGACCACGACCACGCTCGGTGCATGCATCCATCAATCACGTTGATTGCTCGTCACGGTCGTTTATTAGGCGCGGCCCATGATTCGTGCATCGATGGCGGGCGCCGATCGGGGGATCCATCGGTGCGTGCGTGACGTCCCCGAAGGGCCGGCGGGCCACCAGCACCGGACCGGGACCCCATCGAGAGTTTTCGGATAAGATGGAGCGGCTCGGCTGACCTGACCGGCTCTCCAGTCCTTTCTCGCCCGCGTGCTGCGACCGGTTGAACCGTCGACCGGCCGGAGCGGATCGCGGAGCGATCGCCGGGGCAACCGTACGTTTTATTTTTCTAGAAAATGACGACCATGGAGTAGAGCTCCACGCAAACGCGCCCGCGTCGCTGTCGCCGAAAAGACCGCGCGTACGTTGTTCCAGTCTTCGGAGAAACCATACCCGATCCCATCCGGCCGACCGGTGGATGGAGGGTGACGTGCCGTTGGTAAAGCGGCTCTACGGGTTTACTCGGCCGCCGGCCGGTGCGTGTGCGTCGTGGGAGCGCGACCGGGCCAACGTCGACGGCGGATGGATGACAGTCGGTTTGCGACGCGGCCTCCGGTGCCTTCCTCGCGGCCACGGGATCACGTGCGGCGGGATGGGGCTTTGGGGCATGGGAGGAAGCACGCGGTTTGAACTTGAACTTTCGGATCCCAGCAAACGGCGGCGGTGGAGCGCAGGAGGTCCCGTCGGCCGCCGTCGGCCACATGGCGCGTCGCACGGCCCGGTGGGACGGCTAGGACGCGGGCCATCATGTGAGATGCCCGGCCAGCACGGCTGGCTTGTCGGATAAGATTGCGGAGGCGAGACAGGTGGAGCACGTTGCCTGTTGCCGTCCTGCCGAGGTCGCCGGGGTGACGGTCACGTTACGTTGCAGCTCATCCGCTTGATACGAGCCGATTCACACGGAGGATATGGATCAACTAGGGCCAAGCATACGGGACATCCACGTACTCTCCACTCTGTCCTTATTAAAACTCTACAAAGGTCAAAGCGTGTCGACTCTCTGGAGACTGGTGTGGAACCATCACCATGACGAGGGTCAGACAAAGCGTATCGACTCTGACTGCAAGGTCCGTCGTGCTCCTAAGCTGAAGCGACAGCTCCGTCTAAACATCTATGATAATATTGATGAAGGTTGATGCATGGAAGTTTTCGAACTATCTTGACACCGCATTACACCAACTCTAACGCGCCGAACCATTTCGTCCGTGCGTGCTCGTTTGAATCGAAGCGGAGATAAAAATCGGTCCAACGCGCCGATCCAAACGAACGCATGTTCATTTTTTGTTTGCCGGGCGACCCATTCTAAACCCAAATTTTGGCCTCGTTTGCGTCGGCGCGGAAGTGAGGCAGGCGCACGCCACGCCCGTCTACTTCTACCCTGGCCCACCAGTCAGTGGCACATAGTCCATTCTCTTCCTCCCATCAACAACCAACACACCCGGCCGCCCCACCCCATCGTTGCCGCCGCCCACTTCTCGTGCCCAGGCCAGCCATCCACACCCACATACCTCCCCCGCCCGTAGCACGCCACCTTCCAACGCCGCCATCACCACCACCACCTCGCCGCAGCTTCCCTGACATCGCTGCCAGCACCACCTCGCCCCCGTGCCCGACCTTGCCTGAAGCGGACAAAAGCGTGGCGACCTCGCTCGTCTGATGCCGCCATGCCCGCCGGACGCTACCAGGTCCAGGGGAGGTCGTGGCTTCACAAGATCTCTCTATTTGGCACTCTCTTTTTTTGGCATGGCCGGATCTCACAACTATATCAAAGTGCTTCAATTTGCAAGGTTTGCATAAGGCAACTGCCCGAAGGTCAATGTTGACATCAATGGCCACACCTACAACAAAGGAGACTACCTAGCTGACGGTATCTGTGCTAAGTGGACTACTTTTGTGAAGACAATCCCCAACCATGTAGGAGAGAAGAGGAAAAGATTTGCCCAAGAGGAGGAGAGTGCTAGGAAGGATGTGGAGCGTACCTTTGGTGTTTTGCAATCTTGATGGAGCATCTTTCGGCATCCTGCTAGAACTTGGAGCACCAAAAAATTATGTGAGGTGATGACTTCTTGTGTGATCATGCACAATATGATCGTAGAGATTGAGCGTCCGGAACGTATCTACGACCAAGGATTTCAGTTTCAGGGTGACAATGTTGTGCCTGAGCATGGGGGAGCGGCAACGTTTGCACAATTCACCAAATTCCATCATCAAATATGTGATTGGGAAACTCACATTCAACTGTAAAATAATTTGGTTGAGTATATGTGGGCTCACGTTGGCAAGCAATAGATGTAGCTGTTTTAATGTATTTGAGACAATTTTTTAATTTAGCTTGTAAACTATGATATATTTGTTTGATAGTGAAACTATATAAGATGTTTGTATTTTGTTTGAATTGTGTAAACTAGGGTCAATTTATATGTTTGAGATCCCATCTGGAGGCCTTTTTCGATACTCTGTCGGAGGGGGATTCGATCAGGAAGGGCTTCTACATCAACATTGATGTCCCTCCGATGATGCGTGAGTAGTTTACCACAGACCTACGGGTCCATAGCTAGTAGCTAGATGACTTCTTCTCTCTCTTTGATCTAGAATACAATGTTTTCCTTAATGTTCTTGAAGATCAATTCGATGTAATCTTCTTTTGCGGTGTGTTTGTTGAGATACGATGAATTATGGATTTATGATTCTTATATGCATGATTTGATATCTTTGTATTTCTCTTTGAATTATTGGTTTGGTTTGGCTAACTAGATTGGTAGTTCTTGCAATGGGAGAGGTGCTTAGTTTTGGGTTAAATCTTCAGGTGTCCTCACCCAGTGACAGAAAGGGTAGCGAGGCACATATTTTATTGTTGCCATCAAGGATAAAAAGATGGGGTTTATATCACATTGCTTGAGTTTATTCCTCTACATCATGTCATCTTGCTTAAAGTGTTACTCTGTTTTTATGAACTTTATACTCTAGATGCAGGCAGGAGTCAATCGATGTGTGGAGTAATAGTAGTAGATGAAGAATCATTTCAGTCTACTTGTCACGGACGTGATGCCTATATTCATGTTCATTGCCTTAGATATCGTCATAACTTTTCTCTTTTCTATCAATTGGTCGATAGTAATTTGTTTACCCACCGTATGCTTTATTCAAGAGAGAAGCCTCTAGTGAAACATATGGCCCCCGGGTCTATTTTCCATCATATATTTTTAGATCTATAAAACCAAAATCCCAAAAATATCTTACTGCAATTATTTTGTGTTTACTTTATTAAGCTTTTTTACTATAGTTTTAAATCTATCTCTATCAGATCTCACTCTTGTTCGTGACGTGGAAGGGATGAACAACCCCTTTTTCCGCGTTGTGTGCAAGTGCTTTTTGTTTGTGCAGGTGCATATATTGGAGACTTGCTTGTACCTTCTACTGGATTGGTACCTTGGTTCTCAACTGAGGGAAATACTTATCTCTACTTTGCCGCATCACCATTTCCTCTTCAAGGTAAAAAACAACGCAAGCTCAAGAAGTAGCATGAAGAATTTCTGGCACCGTTGTCGGGGAGGTCTACATCAAGCCTACCATGTACTTGTCATAAACTCTCATCTCTTGCACTTACATTATTTGCCATCTGCCACTCGTTTTCATCTCCCCCACTTCTAAAATATTTTCAGAAAAACACACAAATATTTAAATTTTTATTCGCCCTTTTTCCGTTCGTCTTTTTGTTTGATTGTGTGCTAGATCTCTTGCTTTGTCATAATGAATCCAGAGAATACTAAGTTGTGTGACTTTCCAATACTAATAATATTGATTTTATTAGTACTCCAATTTCTCCCGCCACTAGTGCGGAATCTTATGAAATCAATGCCACTTTGTTGAATCTTGTTATGAAAATACAATTTTTCGGTAGTCCTAACGAAGATGTTGCATCCCATCTAAATGCATTCATGGAGTTATGTGATATGTAAAACAAAAGATATGTGGATAATGATATCATGAAATTGAAGCTATTTCCATTCTCTCCGCGTGATTGTGCGAAAATTTGGTTTTCATCTTTGCCAAAAAATAGCATTGATTCATGGAATAAGTGCAAAGATGCCTTTATTTCAAGTATTTTTCACCTGCTAAGATCATCTCTCTTAGGATCGATGATACGTCCATTTTGCATCATGCTTTTATGTTGATATTTATTGCACCATGGGCTGTTATTACACATTATGTCACAATACATGTGCCTTTTCTCTCTTATTTTTCAAGGTTTACATGAAGAGGGAGAATGCCGACAGCTGGAATTCTGGGCTGGAAAAGGAGCAAACACTGGAAACCTATTCTGCACAACTCAAAAAGGTCCGAAACTCCACGGGACACCATTTCAGAAAATATAAAAAATATCTGGCGACAGAGAATCAACAGGGGGCCACCACCTGTCCACGAGGGTGGGGGCTCTCCCCCCTCTCTGAGCGCGCCCCCCTGTCTCGTGGGCCACCAGATGGCCCCCCGATGCCCATCTTCCCCTATATGAGGTGTTTTGACCTAGAAAAAAAATCAAAAGAAGGCTTTCGGGACCAGACGCCGCCGTCTCGAGGCGGAACCTTGGCGGAAACCAATCTAGGGCTCCGGCAGAGCTGTCCTGCCGGGGATACTTCCCCCCGGGAGGGGGAAATCATCACCGCCATCATCACCAACCACTCTCCCATCTTGGGGAGGGTTATCTTCATCAACATCTTCACCAACACCATCTCCTCTCAAACCCTAGTTCATCTCTTGTATCCAATCTTTGTACCCAAACCTCAGATTGGTACTTGTGGGTTGCTAGTAGTGTTGATTACTCCTTGTAATTGATGCTAGTTGGTTTATTTGATGGAAGATCATATGTTCAGATCTATTATGCATATTAATACCCCTCTGATCATGAACAATATTATGTCTTGTGAGTAGTTACTTTTGTTCCTAAGGACATGGGAGAAGTCTTCTATAAGTAGTCATGTGAATTTGGTATTCGTTCGATATTTTGATGAGATGTATGTTGTCACTCCTCTAGTGGTGTCATGTGAACGTCGACTACACGACACTTCACCATTATTGGGCCAAGAGGAAGGCATTGGGAAGTAATAAGTAGATGATGGGTTGCTAGAGTGACAGATGCTTAGACCCTAGTTTATGCGTTGCTTCGTAAGGGGCTGATTTGGATCCATATGTTTCATGCTATGGTTAGGTTTACCTTAATTCTTCTTTTGTAGTTGCGTATGCTTGCATTAGAGGTTAATCATAAGTGGGAGGCTTGTCCAAGTAAGGACAGCACCCAAGCACCGGTCCACCTACATACCAAATTATCAAAGTACCGAACGCGAATCAGATTATCGTAATGAAAACTAGCTTGACGATAATTCCCATGTGTCCTTGGGAGCGCTTTCCTCCATACAAGAGTTTGTCCAGGATTGTCCTTTGCTACAAAAAGGATTGAGCCATCTTGCTGCACCTTATTTACTTTTACATTTTGTCACTTGCTACCAATTACCTTATCACAAAACTATCTGTTACCTATAATTTCAGTGCTTGCAGAAAATACCTTACTGAAAACTGCCTATCATTTCTTTCTGCTCCTCGTTGGGTTCGACACTCTTACTTATTGAAAGGACTACGATAGATCCCCTACACTTGTGGGTCATCAAGACTCTTTTCTGGCGCCGTTGCCGGGGAGTGAAGCGCCTTTGGTAAGTGGAATTTGGTAAGGAAAAGTTTATATAGTGTGCTGAAATTTACTGTCACTTGTTACTATGGCTCATCATCCTTTGAGGGGCTTGTTCGGGGTATCTTCACCCCGACCAGAAGAGCAAAGAGTTACTCCTCAACCTAGTGCACCTACTGAAAATGTTTGCTTTGAAATTCCTTCGGGTATGATAGAGAAACTGCTGGATAATCCCTTTACAGGAGACGGAACACTGCATCCCGATTTGCATCTAATCTATGTGGATGAAGTTTGTGGATCATTTAAGCTTGCAGGCATGCTCGAGGATGTTATCAAGAAGAAGGTCTTCCCTTTATCTTTGAAGGGAGATGCATTGTCATGGTTTAGGCTATGTGATGATATCGGATCATGGAACTATAATCGACTGAAGTTGGAATTTCGTCAGAAGTTCTACCCTATGCATCAGGTTCATCGTGATCGTAATTATATTTATAATTTTGGCCTCGCGAAGGAGAAAGCATCGCACAAGCTTGGGGGAGGCTTAAGTCAATGTTATATTCATGCCCCAATCATGAGCTCTCAAGAAAAATGATCATTCAAAATTTTTATGCTCGGCTTTCTCTCAGTAATCGCACCATGCTCGATAATTCTTGTTCTGGCTCTCTTATGATGAAGACTGTTGAATTTAAATGGGACTTATTGGAAAGAATTAAACGCAACTCTGAAGATTGGGATCTCGACGAAGGTAAGGACTCAGGCATGACCCCTAAGTTTGATTGTGTTAAAGCTTTTATGGATACCGATGTTTTCCGTGAATTTAGCACTAAATATGGACTTGACTCTGAGATAGTAGCTTCTTTCTGTGAATAATTTGCTACTCATGTTGATTTTCCCAAGGAGAAGTGGTTTAAATACCATCATCCCATTGAAGTAAAAGTAGTTGAACCTGTTAAAGTTGAAGAAAAGACTACCACTTATAATGTTGATCCTATTGTTCCTACTGCTTATATTGAGAAACCACCTTTCCCTGTTAGAATAAAGGATCATGCTAAAGCTTCAACTGTGGTTCGTAAGAGTAGTACTAGAACACCTACACCCTCTGAGCAAATTAAAGTTGAACCTAGTGTTGCTATGGTTAAAGATCTCTTGGTAGAAAATTTAGATGGACATGTTATTTACCTCCAAGAGAAAGCTGCTAGAATAGCCAAACCCGATGCTAGGGATAAACATAGACCCGTTGTAGGCTTGCCTATTATTTCTGTTAAAATAGGAGATCATTGCTATCATGGTTTATGTGACGTAGGTGCTAGTGCGAGTGTAATACCTATATCCTAATATGATGAAATTATGCATGATATTGCTGTAGCGACCCGACCCGAATGGATCAAGTCTCTGTGCTTAAGTGTCATCCCTGGATCGGTACGCTGACACACACAGTACTCGAGGATTTATAATAGAGGTAAATCACATGTATTAAGTAACGTAAGTACTGTTACCTCAATCGATCATAGCGGAAGCAACAAAGGTTGTGGATTCCCATCAACACCAATGGCAAAGTTGAGTGTAGACAACGCAACCCTAACGTAACACTTACTCGTCGAATAACTCCTGCAACATGAGACGTTGCAGCCATGTAGGTCAGTACATTGAATGTACTGGCAAATTCACACTGTAATGATAATGAACAAGTCCTACAACTACATGCATATTTGGCTGGTGGAGGCTGTAGCCTGTAAGGTTAAAGTTTTTGCGTAAAGCCAATTTTTCCTACAACAAAGGAATAAATTTTATTTTTACTATCATGGTAGTTGAAAATCATTGAGAAGGTACCTCCAACTCAATCCCAATTAAAAGTTATCATTAACCCAACAAATTAAATTATAGAGTGATGAGATCAACAAATAATGCACTTCTAGATACTCAAAGATGTCCATAACCGGGGACACGACTACTCATGAATAGTTTGTACACTCTGCAGAGGTTTGTGCACTTTTCCCACAAGACTCGATCGCCTCCGTTTGGTTTCTCGCACAGCCTGGTGTTTGAGAAACGGATGACCGAGACACAGTCTTTCTGAAGAGGTCCCCTTAACCAGATAGATAGGCCGGTACACCTACAATCCCTCTACATCTGCTAGCCCATCATGGAAAGGTTTCCCACAACTTACTCAACTATGCCAGAGCCCATATTGGCATGTGGCTGCACATAGAAGTTTCTAGGCATGAAAATATTATATGATCCCTTTGAGCCTGGGTGGCATTCCAATAAGACAATCACACGGAACCCCGGGATTTCCTAGGACAACACCGGCATCACCAGGTGTCCGGGCAATCCACTGGTTCACTCCCAGGATGCCCCAACCAATCCACCCAGATGTGTATTCAAGTAGCCACCTTAAGTTGAATCCTTAATTAACAACTCACATCTGTCATGGATTTCACTCAAACCCAAACCACGTCTACGAGCATAGCATGGCAATCTAAGCATAACGTAAAAGTAACTCCCAGGGGTTTGAAAATAATGCAGGTAATAGGTTCTACCTCAATCTACTTCCCAGTCCCACAAGTTAAGAGATCCTACTCATGCAATGTGTGAGGGTTTGATCTAATGCATAAAAACTGGGTATTGGAAAATATGATCAAAGTGTGAACTAGCCTTGTACTGACGATGTAGATGATTCGCACTCAGAACTCGTGATAGATCTACTCGTCACACTCCGGTCAATCTATCGTAAGCAAGCGATGGTAACCACACATAAGCAATCACTCAGAAAGATCAGACAGAACGAATAAACACTTCGGAAAACTTTGAAAACAAAACGAATGACTCTTGAAACATAAAACAATTTCTAACAGTACCAAAACTATGTGAATTTGGCCTTATCAGAAAGTTTAGGTCAAGAGCTTCGATTTGCAAAAAGAAATAACTAAAATGGAGTTACGAAACTCAAGTTATGATCAAAACAAGTTTGAATCTAAAACTAGTTGAATTCAAATTTTAAAACTTTCAAAAACATGTTTAAGTTGTTTTACTCGAAAGAGGGCTTCGTAACGAAGACGTGGGCGTTGGTTTCGTTGGATTTGGACCAACGAGTAAAAAGTTGTGGCCTTTTAAAGTTTAGGGGCTAATCTATAAAAGAAATAATTACAGACAGGTCCCTGGCCGAAACTAAAAGAAAAAGAAAAAGACTAAAGAACGAGTGTTCACTACTGAACCCTAAATAGCGAACGATCTCTAAATAACAAACAAAAAAACAAATCTAAATCTAGGGTTTTTAACAGAAAAACCTAAATAGAAAACCGGGCAGTTTATTACCGTTTCGACCGGTTCGAAGAAAACCGGCGATTCGGGCGCGGTTCGGGCGGATCGGCTCCGCCGGCGGTGAGCTCCGGCGAGGCCGGCGGCGGCGGCGCTGGGCGTGCGGCTGCGGGGCGACGCAGTGGTGGGGCAGTGGCGGCGGCGTGGGCAGGCAGCAGCGGCGGCGAGCAAGGGCTGCGGTGGCGGTGGAGCAAAGCAGCGGCGGCGGCGGCGATGCAGCGCAGAGGCACGAGGCGAGAGCGAGGAGAGGAGAGAAAAGGGGCAGCGGCGGCGGCTTTATAGAGGAAAGGGCGAGGCCTTGTGTCGGGGGAAACTGTCCGCCACGAACACCTATGGGACCGGAGCCCCTTGTCTGTGCGGTACGAGGGCGGAGGGAGCACAAAGAGCAGATCGTAGCGAGCACGCGGGCAGTTTTACCCAGGTTCGGGCCGCGGTAGACGCGTAAAACCCTACTTCTGCTTGGTTGTGTATTAAGTCTGAGCGCTCGGGAGCTTGAAGAAGCAGATACACCCAGCGCGAGAGTGATCTAGGTTCCGAACCCCCTCCACGTTGTGCATGGGCCTCCTTTTATAGTGTAAAGGGGTCACCGACAGGTGTCAACGTAGGAGAAAGGGGTAAAAAAGTAAAAGAGGTGGTAGTTGTAACAGTGCGGGAACAGTGGAGCTACAGTACAGAACAGTGGTCTATACCTACCCTAACAGTGGGGGACAAGGGCATTTAATGCCCGTCGCCGTCGACCCCAAAAGCTCCCGCCATAGCGTCTCCGTCTGCCACGGCGATGGATCCATCACCGTGGAGTGCCACCGTGTACCCCAGGCTGCACAGCCATCCGCCACGCGTCCCTGGATAGGCCCCAGGGCGACGCGTGGGCCGATGAGCTGGAGCGTGGGTACACAGCGCAACCTCCCCGGCAAGCACCTTGCCGGGACCTCGATCTTGCCGGGCCCGGGAGCTTGCCGCTCCCCGGGCCCCTTGCCGGGGCGCATGTAGCGCCGAGGCTTTGTCTTCTAGTCTTCCTGGCAAGCTCCTCTTGCCAGGGCCTTGTGCCAGTGGGGCGGTCTTGAGCCTGGTACGGCCTTCCCGGCAAGCTCCTCTTGCCGGGGTCTTGGTCTTCTTCCTTTTATACTTTGTTTTTGAATGGTTTAATAAGGAGCAGGAAGGTCTCCGGCGAGCCCGCAGTAAACCTTGCCGCGGGAAGCTGCAACTGCCCGTGCACAAGTTGGGGTACTGGGGTACCCCTACCTTAGTACACCGACAGGAGCCCCCGGGCCTGGGCCACACACGGTGCCGAGCGCTGTTGGGCCAGGCCCAAAACAGTGCACGGGCACCCGCGGCCCGCGGCGCGCCGAATCCACTTCCATATCCGCCGCACCCCACGGTAACGGCACGCGTCGATCGCGGCGCCGTGGGATGGGACGTGCCCACGATCTCATAATGGAAAGGGGGAAACGCCCCCCACTCCCCCCATAAAAGCAGAGGTAGCGGGCGCGGTTCCCCTCCTTGCGCTCTCATTACGTCGTCTTCTTTCTGCAAAAGATTCCCTCTTGTGCTCCGCCTCCACATCTCCGCCGCCGCCGAGCTCTTCGTCCCCCTCCTTCCACCGCGTCCACCATGGCCCCAAAGACCGACAAGGCGAAGGCGGAGAAGGCCAAGAAGGAGAAATCGGAGCAAGCGGCCCAGCTCATCGCGTACCGAAAGCGGCACGTCGTCTTCCCGCCGAAGCTCGGCGTGCGGGAGCTCTGGAACAAGTACTACTTGTTCTGGTCCAAGGAAACCGACGCGCATCCCCGCACGCGAGCATATCCGGCCGCCGCCAAGGACAGCTATCCCGGCGGGTACCATTTCTTCGCTGCCTTCTTTCATTGTGGTCTCTGTCCTCCTTTCTCAAACTTCTTCTGCGATGTCATGAACACATATGGCTTCCATTTGCTTGACTTCACCCCCAACGCCATTCTCACCATGGCCGTTTTCGCACACATGTGCGAAAACTTCATAGGAGTCCACCCCAATGTAGCCCTCTTTAGACACTTCTTCACTCCTAGAGCTGAGGCCGATGCCCCCCTCTCCGGAGGAATTTCTTGGATCTGGTGGCACCGTGAGTGTCCTCACCGGCAACCACCCTACCGACGGCGTCTCCCCCGCCCACCGTTGGCTCTGGTGGCGGCGGGTGAGACGCAGACGGGCCTCCGACCTCCGAAGGCTTCTTCTTCGGGGCCATGGAGTTGTCGCTGATGAAGTTGCTGATGAAGCTGGAGAGGTTGATGAAGAGTGCGCCCGCGCGAACGCCGGATCAGGTTCGCACAACCTCGACGCCCCCTACCTGGCGCGCCAAAGATGTCGGGGGAAACTGTCCGCCACGAACACCTATGGGACCGGAGCCCCTTGTCTGTGCGGTACGAGGGCGGAGGGAGCACAAAGAGCAGATCGTAGCGAGCACGCGGGCAGTTTTACCCAGGTTCGGGCCGCGGTAGACGCGTAAAACCCTACTCCTGCTTGGTTGTGTATTAAGTCTGAGCGCTCGGGAGCTTGAAGAAGCAGATACACCCAGCGCGAGAGTGATCTAGGTTCCGAACCCCCTCCACGTTGTGCATGGGCCTCCTTTTATAGTGTAAAGGGGTCACCGACAGGTGTCAACGTAGGAGAAAGGGGTAAAAAAGTAAAAGAGGTGGTAGTTGTAACAGTGCGGGAACAGTGGAGCTACAGTACAGAACAGTGGTCTATACCTACCCTAACAGTGGGGGACAAGGGCATTTAATGCCCGTCGCCGTCGACCCCAAAAGCTCCCGCCATAGCGTCTCCGTCTGCCACGGCGATGGATCCATCACCGTGGAGTGCCACCGTGTACCCCAGGCTGCACAGCCATCCGCCACGCGTCCCTGGATAGGCCCCAGGGCGACGCGTGGGCCGATGAGCTGGAGCGTGGGTACACAGCGCAACCTCCCCGGCAAGCACCTTGCCGGGACCTCGATCTTGCCGGGCCCGGGAGCTTGCCGCTCCCCGGGCCCCTTGCCGGGGCGCATGTAGCGCCGAGGCTTTGTCTTCTAGTCTTCCTGGCAAGCTCCTCTTGCCAGGGCCTTGTGCCAGTGGGGCGGTCTTGAGCCTGGTACGGCCTTCCCGGCAAGCTCCTCTTGCCGGGGTCTTGGTCTTCTTCCTTTTATACTTTGTTTTTGAATGGTTTAATAAGGAGCAGGAAGGTCTCCGGCGAGCCCGCAGTAAACCTTGCCGCGGGAAGCTGCAACTGCCCGTGCACAAGTTGGGGTACTGGGGTACCCCTACCTTAGTACACCGACAGGAGCCCCCGGGCCTGGGCCACACACGGTGCCGAGCGCTGTTGGGCCAGGCCCAAAACAGTGCACGGGCACCCGCGGCCCGCGGCGTGCCGAATCCACTTCCATATCCGCCGCACCCCACGGTAACGACACGCGTCGATCGCGGCGCCGTGGGATGGGACGT
This sequence comes from Secale cereale, assembly GCA_902687465.1. NCBI lineage: Eukaryota > Viridiplantae > Streptophyta > Magnoliopsida > Poales > Poaceae > Secale > Secale cereale. Next base: position 840,088,299 of record LR738711.1, read on the forward strand.
GCCCACGATCTCATAATGGAAAGGGGTAAACGCCCCCCACTCCCCCCATAAAAGCAGAGGTAGCGGGCGCGGTTCCCCTCCTTGCGCTCTCATTACGTCGTCTTCTTCCTGCAAAAGATTCCCTCTTGTGCTCCGCCTCCACATCTCCGCCGCCGCCGAGCTCTTCGTCCCCCTCCTTCCACCGCGTCCGCCATGGCCCCAAAGACCGACAAGGCGAAGGCGGAGAAGGCCAAGAAGGAGAAATCGGAGCAAGCGGCCCAGCTCATCGCGTACCGAAAGCGGCACGTCGTCTTCCCGCCGAAGCTCGGCGTGCGGGAGCTCTGGAACAAGTACTACTTGTTCTGGTCCAAGGAAACCGACGCGCATCCCCGCACGCGAGCATATCCGGCCGCCGCCAAGGACAGCTATCCCGGCGGGTACCATTTCTTCGCTGCCTTCTTTCATTGTGGTCTCTGTCCTCCTTTCTCAAACTTCTTCTGCGATGTCATGAACACATATGGCTTCCATTTGCTTGACTTCACCCCCAACGCCATTCTCACCATGGCCGTTTTCGCACACATGTGCGAAAACTTCATAGGAGTCCACCCCAATGTAGCCCTCTTTAGACACTTCTTCACTCCTAGAGCCGAGGCCGATGCCCCCCTCTCCGGAGGAATTTCTTGGACCTTTCGTCTAAACAAGAAAGGGGCGTACTTGCCGGGGGAGCTCCGCGGCAAGTGGGAGGAATGGCGAGCGGAGTGGTGCTGGATCGTAGAAGACCAGCCGCAAGCCTTTACCGCGCCGCGCACAACGCCCATCGTGCGCGGCAGGGACTGGAGTGAGCTGGACTCGGACGACGTCAAGCTCAACATCGCCCTCGTCCGGATTCTTCGCCTTCGGTTGGCCAATCTGTCAGTTGCTGAGGTGGGCGCAGATTTCCTCCGCCGGCGCATCGCCCCTCTCCAAGACCGGAAGAGGCCGGCCTGGGAGTACGGCGGCCCGGCAGACATCATGAGGCTGCGCCCCGGGCTCAACTTCAACTTCACCACGCTGGAGCTGCGGGGAATGGTACGGGAACTCTTCAAGCCCGACCCGACACACCCCGAGTGGTTCAGGACTCCCCGGGGAGTGGTGCCGCTCTGCAACAACGCCGTCAGGGATCGGATCCTCGCCATGATGCCTATGTGTGACTCGCACGGCGTGGACCGCACGTGGATCGCCCCGAAGCCCATTGACGTCCTCAACTTCTACGACAACCTCGAAGAGGTGGCGAGGAACAAGGAGGACCTCAAGCTGCACACACGGGACACCACTGAGCAGGAGATCGCCTACATAGCTTCCCGGGCTGAAGAGGCCGCCGCAGCCGCGGCGACAGGAATTTTCGGGTACTCGCCAGAACAGGCGGAAGCTGCGGACGCGTCCACCCAAGCGGAGGAGGCGGAGATCCGCAGGTTGCTGAATCTTCCTCCCGACGCGCTTGCCGGGGTTCCCTCGTTGAGGCACTCCGGGATTAGCGGGATCGCAACCGAGGCCGCGGCGATGGAGGGCACCGCCGGAGGGAGTAGAGGCGCCGCGAGAGGCGGAGGCGCCAAGGGAAAGAAGGCCGCAGCGCTGGACGCTGGGCCCAGCGAGCCGACCGGGGTAGAGGAGGAGGAGGAGGAGGAGGCCGAGGACTCCGGCGGATCCACGGGATTGTACGCCGACGACCTCTCCTCGTCGGAGAGCTCCCCGCCCCCGGCAAGCCCGAGGCAGTCCCCGGCGAAGCGCCTCCGCAAGGCGGCGACGGGGGAAAGAGCGCAGGCGCCCCGGCAACAGCCACCTCGCCGGGCAGCTCCCCGGGGGAGCCAAGCCGCGCCAAGGTCGTCCGGCGCACCGGCCGCAGCGGAGGCGGCCCGTGCGCGGACCACAACTGAGGCGCCACGTAGGCCGGCAGCGAGCCGGCAGGGGTCTTCTCGGAGCGGAGCAACGGCTCGGCCCGCTCCTCGGGCGCCGGCGACCACAGGGGCTGGGTCTTCGCAGCCCCCAGCCCCGGTAAACACCAAGCGCGCAAGGGAGCCTTCGTCTTCCGCTCCTCGCGCCGACGCGCCCACGGTGGAGTATGACTTCTCCGCCCTGAGCGAGGACGACGAGGAGGACCAAGAGTAAGGATTCGGGACCTCATATCTTCTTGGTTTCTGTCTTGATTTTTCTGCTGATGCTGACTCTGTCTTCTGTTCTGATTTCAGGACCCTGGCCCATCGCGCAGCGAAGAAGGCCAAGGCGCCCGAGGCCGAGGTCGCGGAAGGCTCAGCAGCGGCGGCAACAGGGGGTGTGCCGGAGCCGAGCCTGCCGGACTCGAGCGCTGCTCCGATGAGCAGCCCCCAGCGCAGCCCGCAGCGCAGCCCCCAGCGTAAGTCTGGGGTTCTCTCTTTTCGCTTGTCGGGGAACGCCTGAGGATTTGATTTTGTCTTCACGTCTTGACATCTCTTGTCTTGTTCTGTGCAGAGGTGGAGCCCCAGCGGGAAGAGCGCCCGGAGACCACCGCTGAGGAGCCGCAGGCCCCGCCATCCCCGCCAAGGCAGAACTCTCCGGCAAGGGAGAGTGCTCCGCCAAGGGCGGGTACTCCGCCAAGGCAGAGTACCCCGCCAAGGGCGAGCAGCCCGGCGAGGGCGGCCACTCCGCCAAGGCCGAGCTCCCCGGCGAGGGAGCCTGCCGCTGAGGACGTCCGCCAAGGTATGCTTTGTGACTTGTCTTCTTGGCTTGTCTCTTTTTTGGATATTTGCTTGAGTCTTGAACTTCTCTTTCTTCTTCTTCTTAGATCTTCCTCCTCCTGCGCCCATGGAGACGGAGGTGATCATCCTCGAGGAGGAGGACGCGCAGGGCGGCGGCGGCGACGCTCCTGTCGTCGAGGAGATAGCCGAGGCCGCCAAGCCGGCCGCGCAAGAGACTGCTCCGGCTGCAGACGCAGCGGCCGGGGAGGGGGACGGTGGTCGCACCGCCGACCCGAAGGCGACGGGAGCATCGGATGCTGCACCGGCCACCGGCCCCTCCGCCAGCGAGGAGCAGAGGTACTATCTCGAGGCCCCCAACGGCGTCTTCATCCAGATGCCGTGGGGGTCTTCATCGCGAGTTCCTGCGGAGGGCGAAGCATTCGACGGAGAGGTCCTCGCCTCCGCAGGCTTGAAGATCGTCCAGGCGCCCGGCGGGAGTGAGGGGCCCGAGGAAGAGAGGTTGCTGCACCAGCTCCTGGCCCTTTACCGGGCCAGGCAGGCGAAGCTGGCCTCCCGGGAGGCCCTTGCCGCCAAGGCCGCGGCGGAAATGGAGAAGCGTGCGGCGGAGCTCAGCGCCGCCAATCAGGCAGCCCTCCGCCAGGTGGCGGAGGAGCGTGAGCGTCTCGCCGGCGAGTACCAGGAGTGGGTACTCGAGAAGGCTGAAACTGAGGAGCAGCAGCGGCTCGCCGGGGTGGAAATGTCCCGGCGAGAGGGAGAGCTCGCGCAGCGGAAGGTCGAGCTCGACTCCCACGAGGAGGACCTTGCCGCTCGCGAGGCTGCCCTTGGCGGGGAGCTGAAGGAGGCGAAAGCCGCCGCGGTTGCCGCGGAAGACGCCAAGAAAGAGCTCGCCGCCAAGGTTGAACAGTTGGAGAAGGCGATGAAGGTGAGCGCCGAGAAGGTTGCCGCGCTCATCTTGGAGCGCGAGAAGGATGCTCACACAAATTCCGAGCTTCAGGTGAGTCTCTCCAAGAGGGGCGACGAGCTGAAGGCCGCCAAGGACTCCATTGAGGACTTGGAGCTGAAGGTCACCACTCTGAAGGAATCGCTCGACGCCGCCCGAGCTCAGGAGACCAAGTTGAAGGATGAGCTCCGCAAGGAGCGGACCTTGGTGGAGAACGTCAACAAGGCGTCCGAGCTCTTCCGGCAGACTATTGAAGTGTGGACCGAAGAGCTGGTTTCTTCTGCGTCCAATATTGACCAGGAGTTGCTGGCGTTGAAGGTCGAACATCTTATCTACTCGCCGGATCCGGATCTCCCGCACAGCGCCAGGCTCAGCCTCTTCTTCAGAGGGGTCGCGCCGGCTCTTGCAAGTCTCCGGAACCGCATCCCCGCGCAGCTGGCCGAGGAGTCGCGCCGGCTCTGCGCGGGAACTCTGGAGCGGGTGCTGACGAAGATCGTGTACCGCAACCCGGGAATCAACCTCACGAACGTTCTTCGCAGCTTGCCGGCTGATGCAGACACGGAGGCCTTGAAGGAGCAGGTCGGCCACATCATCGCCAAGGTGGCAAAGCTTGGCAGGAAGGAGGGCGACCGCGTAGACTAGGGCTCCATTTATCTTTATCTTTTTGTTGCTGCACATTATGTCATGAACCTATTAGTCCATTGCGACAAGTTATCCTCTGTAAGATATTTACTCTATTTTGATCAATCAGTGCAATGTTATCTTCCTTGTTTCAATCTTTGACTTTGTATGTTTTCCACCCTACGCTCCCGGGGAGCATGCCGGCAAGGGGCCTTTGCCGCGAGCGCTGAGTGCTGGATTCTGAGCAGCCTGCTGGCCAAGGTCCTCGCCGGCAAGCAACCTTGCCGCAGCTAGTCGCAACGCACTTAGCTTGCCGAGCGTACTCGGAAACGAAGCAAGGGCGCGACACTTGTCGCAGCTCACTTAAATCGTTGAGTGAACTCGAAAGCAAGATAAGGGTGCGGCAAGCTACGGGTAGGTTCCTCCGCGCACATGTTTTCCATACAAAATGTGATCGTTCAAGGAAGACAACTAAAATTTGAAATTTGAACTGGTCAAATTCTAACAACTTATCTTTCATATGCTGCTTGCTTATATTGCTTGCTTTTCGGTAAGACTTCTCTTTCTTGAACAGCACTTGGTTCCTCCTCCACCTCCTTCCCCCCCGGCAAACTTGTGCGCGAGGAACGTTCCTTCTGCTTAAGAGGAAAGAAAAGGGAGAGGGAAACAAGTATATGGCCTTTCGGCGTGCTAATGCTTACCGTACACTTGAGTGTTGCATCGAAACGCCAAATAGAACATGCAAATAGCAAGGAAAGGCATGTAAAAGGCAATCGATGCGAAAAACACGAAAATTTTACTGATGCACGGGGTCTGCGCCCGGCTTTGTACAAAGGGTTACATGCAACAGCGGCAAAGCTTGTACAAAAGGTGGTTGCCGGAGCGGATCACGGCAACCGCGCCTTAGGGGTGAAACTTGCGAAGATGCTCTATGTTCCAGGAGTTGCTCACCGGTAAGCCTTCTTCGGTCTCGAGGCGGACAGTGCCGGGCCTCGTAACTTGTCTCACCCGATAAGGGCCTTCCCACTTCGGCGTCAACTTGTTGGAATTCTTGGCGGACTGAACACGCCGAAGAACAAGGTCGCCTTCCTCGAGACTCCTGGCCTTGACTTTGCGGCTATGGTAGCGACGCAAAGCTTGCTGGTATCGAGCAGCTCGTACAGCAGCCTGGAGACGTCCCTCCTCAAGGAGCAATGCGTCATCTTGCCGCAGTTGCTCTTGCTCGAGCTCATCATAAGCGAGCACTCGAGGAGATCCGTATACGAGTTCCGTGGGGAGAACTGCTTCTGCTCCATAGACTAGAGCAAAAGGTGTCTGCCCGGTGGCTCGACTTGGTGTTGTTCTGATTGACCAAAGAGCCGCCGGGAGCTCCTCTATCCAATTTCTTCCGCACTTACGCAGCCTGTCGAAGGTCCTTGTCTTGAGTCCGCGCAGCACTTCAGCATTTGCCCTCTCCGCTTGACCGTTGCTCCTCGGGTGAGCAACAGAAGCGAAACAGACCTTGGCGCCAAGGTCTTGGACGTACTGCATGAAGGTGCGACTAGTGAATTGCGTACCGTTGTCGGTGATGATCCTGTTAGGGATCCCGAAACGGCAAACAATCGACCTGAAGAACCTGACTGCTGACTGTGCTGTCACCTTCCTCACTGGCTCCACTTCTGGCCACTTTGTGAACTTGTCGATTGCAACGTACAAGTACTCAAAGCCCCCGACAGCGCGAGGGAAAGGGCGAGGATATCGAGCCCCCAGACCGAGAAGGGCCATGACAAAGGGATTGTTTGGAGAGCTTGAGCTGGCTGATGGATCTGCTTCGCATGGAACTGGCACGCTTCACACTTGGTTACTAGTGCAGTTGCATCTTGGAGGGCTTCTTGCCAAAAGAACCCTTGCCGGAAAGCCTTCCCGGCAAGCGCCCTTGCGCCAATGTGGTGGCCGCATATGCCTCCGTGTATTTCCGCCAACAGCTTCTGTCCATCTTCTCTGGAGATGCACTTCAACCTGACACCGTTGAGTCTTCTTCTGTACAGCTCGTTATCCACGAACTGATACATACTTGACTGCCTGGTTATCTTCTCTATCTCTTGAGGGTCGTCGGGAAGTTCTCCAGTTTGCAGAAAACGGACGATCTGCTGCGCCCATGCCGGAGCCCGAGGCTCGACGGCGAGGACTAAAGGCTCGAGGGCCGCTGCAGGAACCTCAGCTTCTACGGCAAGAACCTCTGGCTCTGCCGGAGCTGATGGTCCCCCGGCAAGCTCGTCGGGGCGAGGCTTGTCGGGAACGCTTGCTTCAACTGTACAGACCCGAGGATCTGCAGGAGCAAACTGTTCCTCAGCGTTCTGATTGTTGATCTTGGGGACCTTGGCGGCGGTTTCAGGAAGATCCGCCGGCAAGTAGTCGCCGGAGACCAACTTTCTCTTCTTGGATTGCCCAATTGATGGTGTAACGGATGGCTGAGTCAGCTTGAGTAAGAAGGTCCCTGGTTCCACAGGTAACTTCATCGCGGCGCACTTCGAAAGGCCATCTGCAATTTCATTTTGAGCTCTCGGGACGTGCTCCATCTGCAAACCTTCAAAGTGCTCTTCAAGCTTTCTTACTTCATCAACATAAGCTTCCATCAAAGGGCTCTGATAGCTCTTGTTAACTTGCCGGACCACCAACTGAGAATTGCCCCGCACAATCAGCTTTCTGATCCCAAGTTCGGCCGCAATCCTGAGGCCGGCAAGCAAGCCTTCATATTCTGCAGTGTTGTTTGTCGCTTGCTCCCTGGGAAAGTGCATCTGGATAACATATTTGAGGTGTTCTCCGGTGGGCGCGATGAGTACCACGCCAGCACCGGCGCCTTGCAGCGAGAAGGCACCGTCAAAATACATTACCCATTCACTTGTCGCTTCCTGTACGGGTGCACTTGTTTCTTGAACTTCTTCTTCTGGTGTCGGGGTCCATTCAGCTATGAATTCTGCCAAAGCTCGGCTCTGTATGGTTGAAGTACTTTCAAACTTGAGTCCAAAGCTCGACAGCTCCAGTGCCCACTCAACGATCCTGCCTGTTGCTTCTGGATTGTGCAATATCCTCTTCAACGGAAAGCGAGTGACCACTGTTATCTCATGGGCTTGGAAGTAATGGCGCAGCTTTCTCGAGGCCATGAGGAGGCCGAAAAGCAATTTTTGCACACCAGAGTATCTTGATCTAGCCCCCTGGAGAAGGGAACTTACAAAATACACTGGGCGCTGCACCATCTTCTTCCGCACCTCTCCTTGTTCCTGCGCAGAGTCTTCCTTGTCGGGACCAGAGCTTGTCGGGACAGCCCCCTGCTTGTCGCTGGATTCGCTTGCTGGTGGTGCTGACTCCTCGTCGGACTCCCTCTCCGCTACTAACGCAGCACTAACCACTTGGTTGGTTGCCGCTAAGTATAGCAACAACTTTTCCTGTGGCCTAGGTGCGACAAGTATAGGAGTGGAGGACAGGTACCGTTTCAAATCCTGCAACGCCGCCTCCGCTTCCGGAGTCCACTTCATGGGACCTGCCTTCTTCAAGATTTTGAAGAAGGGTAGGGCGCGTTCTGCAGACTTTGAAATGAACCTACTGAGGGCAGCAACACAACCTGCAAGCCTTCTGACATCCTTGACGCGCTTCGGGGCTTCTATCTGCTCAATGGCTTTGATCTTGTCGGGGTTGGCTTCAATCCCCCTCTGTGATACAAAGAACCCGAGAAGCTTGCCGGAGGGGACTCCAAAGACGCACTTCTCGGGGTTCAACTTGAGCTGTATCCTGCGCAGGTTCTGAAACGTTTCTTCCAAGTCTTGAATCAGGGTTTCCTTGCTCTTGCTCTTCACCACGATGTCATCCATGTAAGCTTCTACATTTCTGTGGATCTGTGGCTCAAAAGCAGTGTACACTACCCTTGCAAAGGTTGAGCCTGCATTCTTCAATCCAAATGGCATGCGGATAAAGCAATAAGTGCCACATGGAGTGATAAACGCAGTCTTCTCTTCATCTTCCTTAGCCATGAAAATCTGATGATAGCCTGAGTATGCATCAAGAAAACAGAGTAGCTCACATCCGGCAGTGGAGTCAACGATCTGGTCAATGCGCGGCAAAGGGAATGGATCCTTGGGACATGCTTTATTCACATCGGTGAAGTCTATACAGAGTCTCCACTTCCCGTTGGCCTTGCGCACGACGACTGGGTTTGCCAACCACGTCGGATGGATCACACCTCTAACTAGGCCTGCTGCCTCTAGCTTCTTGATTTCCTCGTTGATGAACTCTTGGCGCTCCACGGCTTGCTTCCTCACTTTCTGCTTGATGGGCCGCGCATGAGGACAGACAGCAAGCTTGTGCTCAATCACCTTCCTGGGAACACCGGGGATGTCAGATGGCTGCCAGGCAAACACATCGACATTCGCCCGCAGGAAGGCAACGAGCGCGCTTTCCTATTTGCTGTCAAGGGTGGCACTGATGGTGAAGGTACCACCAGTGCCGTCCTCCTTTGCGGACACTTTCTTGGTTGCCGGAGGAGCAGCCATTCCTTTCTTACTCTTGCCGGTGGAGCTCGATGGAACGTCCTCGACGGCAGCGCAGCACTCCGAGGAGGTGCGGTTGCCGGAGTGGGTCCCAGAGCACTTGCCGGACTTAGTCTTCGTCTTCTTCCCCCCGGGAGCTTCAGCGGCAAGAGTATCCTCCTCGGCCGCAGCTGCCGCATCCCGGTAAATCTTGTCGGCGCAAATAAGCGCATCCTTCTTGTCGCTGTGGACAGTGATGATGCTTATCGGCCCCGGCATCTTTAATACGTTGTAGGCATAATGGGAAGCTGCCATGAACTTGGCGAGGGCAGGACGGCCAAGTATTCCATTGTAGGGCAATGGAATATCGGCGACGTCAAAGGTGATGCGCTCAGTTCTGAAGTTGAGCTCCCCGCCAAAGGTCACCGGCAGAGTGATCTTTCCCTTGGGCTTGCTCCTTCCCGGGTTGATTCCTTGGAATGAACCGGTCTCTTCGAGCTCGCCATCTTGAATCTGGAGTTTCTTGATCACAGCGGAGGAGATCAAGTTCAACCCGGCCCCGCCGTCAACCAACATTTTGGTGACCTTGAGGTTGCGGATGGTGGGAGAAACCAGCATCGGCAAGCACCCGACCGCGGTGGTGCGGTCAGGGTGATCCTCAAGGTCAAAAATGATGGGCGTGCTGGACCATTTGAGGAGCCTGCGCGACTCCACGGGCGGCTCCGCTGCGTTTACCTCACGCACCCACTGCTTGAGTTGGCGATGAGAGGTATGCAGGGAGGCGCCACCGTCGACGCACAGGACCTCTGTGGCCTTCTGGAACTCCTGCTCGCTGTTCTCGTCGTCCTCCATGTCTTCATCGTCGTCTTCGTCGTTGTCGCGGCCCCGGGGAGGTCGATCCCCTTGCCGCTGCTTAGCCTTGCCGCGACGTCCTCCCCGGCCGTTGAACGGCCGCTTCTTGCTGGGCTCTTCCCCGCCACCTTGGGCCTTCTCCTTGTCGCGCCTCTCGTACTCAGCTTTTTGCTGCTCGACGAGGTACTCGACGCGCTTGCAATTGGAGAGATCGTGACCCTTGGTGCGGTGAATCTTACAGTATTGCTTGTCGGAGCTACCCGGCTTGTCGGCCGCCGCCGCAGGGGCAGGCTCCTTGCCGGAGCCGCCAGCCTGTGCTTGCTTGGTGGGGGCCTCCTTGCCGGACTTCTCGACGACAAGCACCTCCTTCTTGCCCTTCTTTCTGTTGTTCCGCCGCCGGCTCTTCTTTGCCGGGGCGGTGTCGTCGCTGTCGCTTCCTCCTGCGCCAGTATCCTCCCCGGGGAGTTTCCTCCCCTCTTCTGCGCGTGCGCACTTGTCAGCAAGAGCGTAGAGCTCGCTGACGTCCCTAATCTTGGTCATCGCCATTTCCTCACGCATGCGGCGGTTACGCACGTTCTGATGGAACGCGCTGATAACCGCGGCAGGGTGAACGTCAGGGATGTTGTGCTGCACCCGGCTGAAGCGTTGGATATACTTGCGCAGGGGCTCGCCTTCCTTCTGGGCCAAAATATGGAGATCGCTCTCCTGGCCATGGGGTTTGTGGCCGCCGGTGAAGGCGCCAACAAACTGGTGGCAAAGGTCGGCCCAAGAAGAGATGGATCCTTCCGGCAAGTGCATGAGCCACGAACGGACGTTCGGCTTTAGCACGAGCGGGAAGTAATTCGCCAAGATCTTCTCGTCGCGCCCCCCGGCAGCTTGCACCGCGATGGTGTAGACGCTGAGAAACTCCGAGGGGTGCGTCTTGCCGTCGTACTTCTCCGGTACGTCGGGCTTGAAATTCTTCATGCTGGGCCACTGGACGCGCCGCAGCTCGCGGGTGAACGCAGGGCAGCCTGCCGCGTACGGCAAGTCGCCTGGTTCACCGGGCGCGTGCGCGTCGACAGTGTTCCCAGCTCTCTTGTCGGATTGTCGCCGAGCTTCTCGGCGGCGCTCGATTGTGGTCCGAGCGTCTTCATCTCGCCGGTCGTCGAGGACCTGGCGCTGGTCCCGACGGGCCCGCGGGTCCGACGAGGCTGTGGAGCCGTCGTCGGGGTTGTTCCGGCGGGGCGGCGTCTTCTGCTTCTGCGGCGGGGAGTGCACGCTTGTCGCACCCCCGGCGGTCTTGTCGCCGATAGCCTTCGTCTTCTCAGCTTGCCGCGGCCGCGAGGTCGACGGCTGCTGTGGAGAGTCGTTGTTGGCGAAGTCTATCAGGCTCCGGATGGTGGCCCTCCATTCTTCGGCCTTGTCGGCCGCCGGAGGAAAGTCGAGGAGTAGCTGCGCCCTTGCGAGCGCTTCTGCTGGAGTAGAGGGGAACGCGGGTGAGCGGTGCGAGGAGCGGGATACGCTCGGACTTCTAACAACGTTAGAAGGAGCGGGGTCCCGCGCTGGCGCCTTCGCTTTGCTTGTGCCCGGACGGGGGTCCGGGGCGTCCCGCGAGCCTCCGGTTTGGCCTTGCCCCAGCAAGCGGATACCACCTCCCGTGGTATGGCGCTGCGGGGTCGTCGTGTGCTGCGATGGACGCGGCGCGTCCACGGAGACCGAGGTCCGGTCGTCCGTCCTGTTCTTGGATCTGGTGGCACCGTGAGTGTCCTCACCGGCAACCACCCTACCGACGGCGTCTCCCCCGCCCACCGTTGGCTCTGGTGGCGGCGGGTGAGACGCAGACGGGCCTCCGACCTCCGAAGGCTTCTTCTTCGGGGCCATGGAGTTGTCGCTGATGAAGTTGCTGATGAAGCTGGAGAGGTTGATGAAGAGTGCGCCCGCGCGAACGCCGGATCAGGTTCGCACAACCTCGACGCCCCCTACCTGGCGCGCCAAAGATGTCGGGGGAAACTGTCCGCCACGAACACCTATGGGACCGGAGCCCCTTGTCTGTGCGGTACGAGGGCGGAGGGAGCACAAAGAGCAGATCGTAGCGAGCACGCGGGCAGTTTTACCCAGGTTCGGGCCGCGGTAGACGCGTAAAACCCTACTCCTGCTTGGTTGTGTATTAAGTCTGAGCGCTCGGGAGCTTGAAGAAGCAGATACACCCAGCGCGAGAGTGATCTAGGTTCCGAACCCCCTCCACGTTGTGCATGGGCCTCCTTTTATAGTGTAAAGGGGTCACCGACAGGTGTCAACGTAGGAGAAAGGGGTAAAAAAGTAAAAGAGGTGGTAGTTGTAACAGTGCGGGAACAGTGGAGCTACAGTACAGAACAGTGGTCTATACCTACCCTAACAGTGGGGGACAAGGGCATTTAATGCCCGTCGCCGTCGACCCCAAAAGCTCCCGCCATAGCGTCTCCGTCTGCCACGGCGATGGATCCATCACCGTGGAGTGCCACCGTGTACCCCAGGCTGCACAGCCATCCGCCACGCGTCCCTGGATAGGCCCCAGGGCGACGCGTGGGCCGATGAGCTGGAGCGTGGGTACACAGCGCAACCTCCCCGGCAAGCACCTTGCCGGGACCTCGATCTTGCCGGGCCCGGGAGCTTGCCGCTCCGCGGGCCCCTTGCCGGGGCGCATGTAGCGCCGAGGCTTTGTCTTCTAGTCTTCCTGGCAAGCTCCTCTTGCCAGGGCCTTGTGCCAGTGGGGCGGTCTTGAGCCTGGTACGGCCTTCCCGGCAAGCTCCTCTTGCCGGGGTCTTGGTCTTCTTCCTTTTATACTTTGTTTTTGAATGGTTTAATAAGGAGCAGGAAGGTCTCCGGCGAGCCCGCAGTAAACCTTGCCGCGGGAAGCTGCAACTGCCCGTGCACAAGTTGGGGTACTGGGGTACCCCTACCTTAGTACACCGACACCTTGCGTGCGGGAGGGGCAAGGGCGGCGCGGAGTCCGGCCAAGGTACGGCGGCGGCGGTGGCATACTGGCTCGGGACTTCGCCCCGAGCTTGGAGATGGGGGCAGTGGCGAGCTGGGCCGGCCGAGTACGGCGGGGAGGTTTTTTTTAAACAGCCAAAGAAAACGAATAAAAACAAAATAAATAAAAATATTATATAGGCATATAATATATTCTAATAAATCAAAAAGCCCTACTGTTGCAATAAAATCCAATAAAAATCATTTAAAAAAAATCCCAAAAAGAATTCAAATTTATTTCTCTCCAATTTTCTGTTGTAGGGAATCATGTTACCCTATTTTCCATATATTTTGTTTTTGGAGAAAAATAATTTGAATAAAACCCAAATAACTCAATATTTGAAATTGAGTTGCAGAAAATTTCAGAAAAACTTCCAACTCATATTTCCTATATTATGAAGAAGTCATTTTATCTTCTCTCGGGAAAATCATTGAGTTGCTTAATGTTTCTGAATTCGAAATATCTCGAGATTGAAATTCAAAATCCTTTCAAACCCTTTATCATTTAAAATAAATGGAGGAAGTCATATTATCTTCACTCTAGGGTTTTGTGTTGAAAAGAAATTGAATTCCCGGAGATCAAAAGGCAAGGTGAAAGTTTTGGGAAAGTCATTTTATTCCCTCTCATTTAACTTTCAAAAGTTTCAAATTTCCACTCAATTTCACTCATCACATCAAACATCAATCAAATCTATCTATTTATTATAACATTCCAAAATTTAGAATTTTGGGATGTTACAAACCTACCACACTTAAAATGAATCTCGTCCTCGAGATTCGGAGAGGCTAGCAAGAAATAGGTTAGGGTTTGGGGGTCTTATAGCAAATCCACTGATCGGTATGGTCTAGTGTGCTACCACACTTAGAAGCAAAGTCACGGTTCTAACAAGAGCTCATATACTCCGCCCTTATTGTTGACAGGGTCGTTCTTCTCAAATCTTCAGGGTATTTCCTTCTCTGGCTCTTTCGGTAGTGGCAAAATCTTTGTCCTCAATCCTTGTATCCTTTCATCTTGGTAAGGCTCTTTTGGGACTGGTTCTTCTTAACTGACAAGTCTGGCGCCAGTACTAAACAAATATTGATATCTCATGGTGGTCATCAACCAAATTAATTGGGTCCCTGCAGAAAACGGGTCTGGCTTCATCCTCACCGTATATCCTACGTAGGCAACAACATGCCGTGTACAAGGGAAAAATTTCTATACCATTCTAAGGTTTTAACAAAGTTTTGACATCGTCGTCTCTCTACTATAGGTAAGTCACTCAGATTTACCATGCCGTATAACACATGCGAATAATGAGAGTAAGTCGGTATGGTGATCAATCCATCTCGCACCCAAATCATTACCTTGTATATGGTTTAGTGAATCTCGAATTCTAACACTCGGTCATCCTCACAAGCATTGCAGAATTTTCTCTTGTCAACGAACTAAGTTTGGATAAATCCATGGATTCTGCAAGCCAAACAACCATCTATCGTGTTTTCACAACCCTCGGGTTTAACGTAACCTCCTATAAGATCGTCTGTTGGAAGGTCGTAACTTCTACCAGGGGTTTTCCTTCAGCAAGAATGTGCTTGCTTCCTTGACAGGTCCTGGGGCCTGTGGGTTATGGCTCATCTCCAACTTCTCACTAGTAACACTTGCTCTCATCATCGGGTTGCAACTGATCATTCTTCCGACATCCAACTTCCTTGGTATTCTCAAATCCAACCAATTATCCCTTACTTCTCTTGGTTCAATACTGAGTGTGATTACTCACACTCGTCCTTGGGCAATCCATTCCAAGTCGGACGTATCTAACCACTAGCTAGTGTATTCGGGTAATGGTGTTGGATTCTACCACACTTAAAATGAACAACACTAGTTTTCTTCAAAATCTTGATCGATGTATCATGTCTTCATTAATCACCTTTTATAGTACTCACTTATAATATCCAAAATCAGTACCATGATGCCAATTGTATTCATTCTCAACTTACTACGATCTACTGCACTTCCATTTTCTTGCTTCAACTCCAATACTTAGCACAAAACTCCTTCTTCTTGGTACAATCTATAGCAAAATGCACTGCTTTACTACAGCAGATACACATAACTATTGCCAAGTCTCATGGTTCCCTTGTGATTATATAGCCTCCTTAGGTCCTCGGGTAAAGGGTTGATGGCTTCTCGCCCCTCGTTGGTTACCCCAAGTGGAAGGTTTGAGATGCAGTGTAGTGGAAGTTTTCCCTTGGCAAAGATACCAAGGATCGATTTCCCCTGAGACTCCCAGTTTCAACAAGAAGGTGTTAACTGCTAACGGCGCCAGATATTTAGGAATCAACGTGGACCTGCACACAGATACAAATAACTTTGCTCCCAACGAGTACAGAGAGGTTGTCAATCCCTCCGGCCTTGTCGTTTACAAAGGATCAAACGCAAGTGATAATAGTGATAGGTATTGCTGCAAATAGTAAATAAAAGCGGAAAGTAAATAGCGGGTGTGATCAGTGATGGTAATATGGACCGGGGTCCCATGATGTTCACTAGTGATGTCTCTCTCCCAAAAGACGATAAAACAGCTAAGCGAGGTAAACAAATTACAGCTGGGCAATTGACAGGATTATGTGCGCAAACCAATGCTAACTATGCTGTAAAGAAAGGTAGAGGCTCAAAAGCATGGGCGGTACGCCAAGGCAAGTAGACCGAAATCCATCATCTACTACTAATCATCCACCTTGAGATATCTATCCAGAACATCTCGCTGGTATTAAGTTGCGAGTCCCACCCAAAGTGTAAACTCAAAGCAACAGACAACTGCATTAAAAGAACTTTGCGTAAAGTAAACAATCCTTGCACCCGCAAGTACAAGCACCGTTGTTTTCCCCCTTGTGGCAACAACACATCCCCTAGACTCATGTTTCTGTCACTCAAGCTAGTCATCGAGGGGCATGAACCCACAATCAAGCATAACGTTCCCTCTTGGAGTTACTACCTACTACTCGGCCAAAGCAATAAATAGCAACGGAGAACATGCAAGAATTACTCAAGAACATAAATATAAAAGAGGTGAATCAAATATATTACTCACACACAATCTGAACATAATCTCATAATCCATCGGATCCCAGCAAACTCAACATAGCAACAGCATAAAGATTACATATGTGCCTCGATCATGTAGGGCAGCTCACGAGGTCTAATCCATGAAGAACAAAGACGGGAGGAGAACATCACATAGCTACTGGTCATGGACCCATGGTCCAAGGGAGACTACTCACAACTCATCCGTGAAGCGTCCATGGTGGTGGAGAAGCTCCCGGTGGTGATCCTCCCCTCCGGCAGGGTGCCGGGAAGAGTTCTCCTGGTGCTCCCGATCTTGGAAGCGCGGCGGCGGTGGAACAGAGATGAGATCGCGAAAAAGGGTTCCGTACTCGAGGGTTTCGGGACGCGAGCTAAATATATGCCAAAGGGGGTCACCAGAGGCGGAGGTGGGCCCCCAGGCGCCCCCCTGGCGCGGCCAGGGGTGGGGCCGCGCCGGGTGGCCGCCTGGGCCCCCCCCGGCTCCCCTCTGGCTCTGCCTTGGTTTTTCTGGAAGCTCCCGATACGCTTATTTTTCCTGTATTTTTCCCGGAATTTTTAGGGCACTTCTAATATGGGGGAAACCTGAAATAGAAAAACAGCAGAAAACAGGAACTGGCACTGAGGTGCACTGAGTTAATAGGTTAGTCCAAATATGATCAAAAGTGTATGGAAGTGCATGAATATCATAGCAATATCACACAAAAGAGGCATGGAGCAAGCAGAAATTATAGATATGTTTTGGACGTATCAACATCCCCAAGCTTAATTCCTGCTCGTCCTCGAGTAGGTAAATGGTAACAAGCATAATTTCTGTGGTGACATGCTATCAACCATATAAGAACTTTTAAGTAAAGCAATCAAGGCATGTAATTCAATTCAAGTCATAACAAGCAAGAGTCTATATTAGCATTGTAACAAGTAACATAAGAACATAAAGGTGCAAGAGCTCTCGCTGTCCGTGACTCGAATGTCTCCAAATGGTGTTTGCGTGCAAGAAAGGGGATAGGGATATATGATAGAGTAAAACATAGTTTTTTGTATTGTTGAGAACTTAATCTACTAAAGTTTCACACTTGGTCTTCTTTGGAATCTTATCTTGACTCATCCCCAGACCGTCAGCCAGGTACAAGACAAAATGATCCACTCCCTTTCGATATTTTGAGCACTCATGCAATGGATGAGCGTAAGCAAGAAAGTCGACACTTTGGATGGCAAAGAGAGAAAAATGATAGAGGGGGAAGACAAAAAAGGTGTGAAAGGCTCACATCAATGAGGACAATCATCGGCGAGAGAAAGCCAAATGATAGATATGATGTGAGGAGTAGGGATTGCCATGCAACGGATGCACATATGAGCTAAGGTAAGCTCTCCAATGGAACTAGTGGGGGTGCATCCAACTTGCTTGCTCAAGAAGACCTAGAGCTCTTTTGAGGAGGCTCATCATTGGAATATACAAGCCAAGTTCTATAGTGTAAAGGTCCCCACATAGCTATATGCATGAATGATAATCTCTATGGAGTACAAGGTATAAGATGGAGTACCAGTGTGGATCTCTCAAAAGGAAATAGTAGTGTGCCCCCCTTCTCTCTTTTTATTTCTTTTTCTCTTTTTTTTTCTCTTTTTTTTTTATTTTTTTGTGGCCTCAATGGCTCTTTCTTTTTATCTCTCATTTGTCCTCTTTGGGATCTTTTGATTTGTCCTCTTTGGGATCTTTTCCTTACTTTAGGGGCAACACTCTATGTATTACAAGAAGTATAGAAGATCTTTCACACTTTACAAAAGTACTCAACATAAAGAAAATGAAACTATCATGATGTATGCAAATGTATGCCTCTGCCAGTGTAGCAGGGTATGCAATGATACTAGCGCGTCATGTAGCAATGATTAGGGCAAGGCCCAACTAGCATGCGGCTCATCGATCAAGCAAAAAGCATGTATGACATGAAGATCAAGTCATGAGAGGATGGATGTTGCATGGCAATGTATCTTGGAAAGGCTATGGAAATGCCTTAATAGGTAGGTATGGTGGCTGTTTTGAGGAAGGATATAATGAGGCTTATGATGACAGAGCGTATCATGCCAAGGATTTGGATGCACCGGCGAAGTATGCGCCAACTCTCGAGGTGAGAAAGGGCAATGCACGGTACCGAAGAGGCTAGAAAAATATGGTTAGGTGGAAGTGTCAACCTTCGAATACTCACATTAGTCCGAAGAACTCATGCACTTATTATCGGTAACTCTCAATCTAATTAGGAGGTTCACAAAGAGACAAGTACCCCGAGGATGGGGATTTGGTTATCCTTGCGCATCCTCGACTCATGATACGTGAGTGTACTCTAATATTCGATCCCTCCAAAGATTAGTGATCCATTTAGTAGCTAAAGTTCTCAACTATTTTGTAAGTTTCCGAAAATAAACACGGATTGCCCAAAATACGACATCTATCACTAATAGGCTGAAGCTCTTGACACCAAAAGTTCAGTCATTACTCATGGCAATACCTCAAAACTATTGCAAGTTACTACTAAAATTAAATAGCAACCTCAATTACCTACTTTAAGTTAAGACACACAACTCAGTGCAATAGACAAACTCTCTTAACAAGATAAACATGAAAACTCAAGAGAGTTCAACAACAAACTAAACAAAAGCTCTTTAAAAAGAAAGGCATGAAAACTAAGAGCTAAACATGATAGTAGCTATGGAAAGACAAAGAACATACACAGCAAAGATAAGCATGAAAATCCTATGTTGTGTTCTAGGTTGAAGTGGAGCGTGTTTCTCTCCCACACAAAGAAAGCTGGGTTCTAACTCGTTATGAACAGCAAGCAAAGCTAAAGAAAACTAAAAAGGAAACTAAGAGCAAGACGCTCCAAGCATAGCACATAACGCATGAAGTGATTAAAATATAGTGGAACGAAAGACGAATTGACAATTGTTGATGGAGAAGGGGATGCACGGGGGCATCCCTAAGCTTAGACGCTTGAATCTTCTTGAATATTTCTTGGGGGTGCATGGGGGCATCCCCAAGCTTGAGCGTTTGACCCTCCTGAATCTTTTTATCATCTTCCCTCGCACACTTGAAAACTCCCTTCATACATAACTCATCATAATCTGATTAGCGAGGTTAGTACCCATAATAAAATAACTTTTCCCTGCTGGAAATAGAATAATCTTGAAGATCTACTGTTTCTCAAGATTGCCAAAAGGTTTTTGCAAAGAAAAAGCAAGCTCAAGGTTTGCAAAACGAAGAAAAGGCAAAACAGGACAGAATCTGTGAAAAACAGACCAGCAAGTAGTAAATAACTTTTTCGGGGTACTTCTGCAACTCAAATCAAAAAACTCAGAACAGACGCACGAAAGCCAATTGTATAGAGCACGTTGTCAAAAAAATTCAGATAAAAAAGATGATCTGGTGATTTTATACGAATTTTTCTGTCCAAGGACAGAATCTGTTTTCTGGACTGCACGTCACAACTTTTGAACTTTCTTGCAATCGGAGGCTAAACTTGGCACACAGCTAAAAAGAAAAGATACAATGATGATGCTACTGTAGTAACAAACATCAAGACACAACAAAAGCAAATAAAAATTTTATTCCTTGTGGGCTGCCTCCCAAAAGCGCTTTCTTTTATGCCTTTAAGCTAAGCATAATGCAAAGAGGAATAAAAAATCATCATAATAATCGGAGTTATAAATTGCTTCAAATGGTTCCTCCACAAGTTCATCCTTGTTCCTTCTAGGAAAGGGGTACGTACCTTTTGCCTTCCCGCGTAGGCGGATTTGTCCCTTACCTATATCGATGAAGCCTTTTACGGCTCGGAGGAAGTCCCTTCCAAGCACTATATTTCCTTGGTTTGGCTTCATGATGAAGAAATCAACCATTGCAATCCCTTTAAGGAATGTAACTGGCACGTCTTTTATTCTTCCCTGGATCTCAGAAATATCTCCATTAGCATGTTCATGATAGGATGATAATCTATCCATGTTAAATTTTAAAGAATCATGAACAATTTTTGGCATAGTAGAAACCATAAGATCCAATATCACAATAAGCAAGGAAGTCTTGATTAGAGATGCTAATCCTAACAAAAGGCTCCTAATCATTGTCTATTCCCAAAATATCTCTCTTATTGGGTTTGGGTTTCTCTACCTTCATCAAGTCTAGAGCATCCATTCTTTTCTCAATAGTAGCAAGTCTATCTATGACAGTATCAAAACTATGATCATAAACAAAGTAACTAGATAGACCATGTATAATTTCAAGAGCTCTAGCTTCATCACACTCTAGGAAATCTCCTTCAGCTATAATATCAAGAGAGTGTTTACACCATTTAAAAAGACCATGGTAAAAATTTCTAAGCACAATTTTTATAGGTATCCAAGGCATAATTCTCCTATGTGCATCAGAAATTCTGTCCCATGCTTTCTTCATATTTTCTCCATCCCTTTGATGGAAATCTAGAACTTCTGATTCCCTCAAAGCACCAAATCCTAACATGCTTGACTAAACAGAAAGGACTACTAACAGAAAAACAAATAATTTTTTTGTGATTTTTGGTAAGGGACACTAAAGCAAAAACTGAAAGGTAAACTAACAAGACTAAAAAGCAAAGATAAAAGATAGCGTGCAACTCCCCTATCTTGAAGAGTGGAGTCCCCGGCAACGGCGCCAGAAAACTTGCTTGATGGCTTCTCGCCCCTCGTTGGTTACCCCAAGTGGAAGGTTTGAGATGTAGCGTAGCGGCAAATTTCCCTTGGCAAAGATACCAAGGATCGAATCCCGTGAGACTCCGAGGGTCGACAAGAAGGTGTCAATAGCGCCAGAAACTTTTGCTTGACAGGACCTGCACACAGATACAAATAACTTTGCTCCCAACGAGTACAGAGAGGTTGTCAATCCCTCCGGCCTTGTCGTTTACAAAGGATCGAACGCAAGAGATAATAGTGATAGGTATGACTGCAACTAGGAAGTAAGAACAAGAAGTTAATAGCGGGTGTGATCAGTGATGGTAATATGGACCGGGGTCCCATGATGTTCACTAGTGATGTCTCTCTCCCAAAAGACGATAAAACAGCTAAGCGAGGTAAACAAATTACAGCTGGGCAATTGACAGGATTATGTGCGCAAACCAATGCTAACTATGCTGTACAGAAAGGTAGAGGCTCAAAAGCATGGGCGGTACGCCAAGGCAAGTAGACCGAAATCCATCTGCATCTACTACTAATCATCCACCTTGAAATATCTATCCAGAACATCTCGCTGGTATTAAGTTGCGAGTCCCACCCAAAGTGTAAACTCAAAGCAACAGACAACTGCATTAAAAGAACTTTGCGTAAAGTAAACAATCCTTGCACCCGCAAGTACAAGCATCGTTGTTTTCCCCCTTGTGGCAACATTACATCCCCTAGACTCATGTTTCTGTCACTCAAGCTAGTCATCGAGGGGCATGAACCCACAATCAAGCATAACGTTCCCTCTTGGAGTTACTACCTACTACTCGGCCAAAGCAATAAATAGCAACGGAGAACATGCAAGAATTACTCAAGAACATAAATATAAAAGAGGTGAATCAAATATATTACTCACACACAATCTGAACATAATCTCATAATCCATCGGATCCCAGCAAACTCAACATAGCAACATCATAAAGATTACATATGTGCCTCGATCATGTAGGGCAGCTCACGAGGTCTAATCCATGAAGAACAAAGAGGGGAGGAGAACATCACATAGCTACTGGTCATGGACCCATGGTCCAAGGGAGACTACTCACAACTCATCCGAGAAGCGTCCATGGTGGTGGAGAAGCTCCCGGTGGTGATCCTCCCCTCCGGCAGGGTGCCGGGAAGAGTTCTCCTGGTGCTCCCGATCTTGGAAGCGCGGCGGCGGCGGAACAGAGATGAGATCGCGAAAAAGGGTTCTGTCCTCGAGGGTTTCGGGACGCGAGGTAAATATATGCCAAAGGGGGTCACCAGAGGCGGAGGTGGGCCCCCAGGCGCCCCCTGGCGCGCCCAGGGGTGGGGTCGCGCCGGGTGGCCGCCTGGGCCCCCCGGCTCCCCTCTGGCTCTGCCTTGGTTTTTCTGGAAGCTCCCGAGATGCTGATTTTTCCTGTATTTTACCCGGAATTTTAGGGCACTTTTAATATGGGGGAAACCTGAAATAGAAAAACAGCAGAAAACAGGAACTGGCACTGAGGTGCACTGAGTTAATAGGTTAGTCCAAATATGATCAAAAGTGTATGGAAGTGCATAAATATCATAGCAATATCACACAAAAGAGGCATGGAGCAAGCAGAAATTATAGATACGTTTTGGACGTATCATTGATACGTCCGTTTTGCATCATGCTTTTATGTTGACATATATTGCACTATGGGCTGTTATTACACATTATGTCACAATACTTATGCCTTTTCTCTCTTATTTTACAAGGGTTACATGAAGAGGGAGAATGCTGGCAGCTGGAATTCTGGGCTGGAAAAGGAGCAAACACTGGAAACCTATTCTGCACAACTCAAAAAGCTCTGAAACTCCACGGGACAACGTTTCAAAAAATATAAAAAATATCTGGCGAAAGAGAATCACCAGGGGGGCCACCACCTCTCCACGAGGGTGGGGGCGCGCCCCCTGTCTTGTGGGCCACCAGATGCCCCCCCGATGCCCATCTTCCCCTATATGAGGTGTTTTGACCTGGAAAAAATAATAAAAAGGAGGCTTTCGGGACCAGACACCCCCGTCTCGAGGCAGAACCTTGGCGGAAACCAATCTAGGGCTCCGGCAGAGCTGTTCTTCCATGGATACTTCTCTCCGGGAGGGGGAAATTGTCACCGCCGTCATCACCAACCACTCTCCCATCTTGGGGAGGGTTATCTTCATCAACATCTTCACCATGACCATCTCCTCTCGAACCCTAGTTCATCTCTTGTATCCAATCTTTGTACCAAAACCTCAGATTGGTACGTGTGGGTTGCTAGTAGTGTTGATTACTCCTTGTAATTGATGCTAGTTGGTTTATTTGGTGGAAGATGATATGTTCAGATCTATTATGCATATTAATACCCCTCTGATCATGAACAATATTATGTCTTGTGAGTAGTTACTTTTGTTCCTGAGGACATGGGAGAAGTCTTGCTATAAGTAGTCATGTGAATTTGGTATTCGTTCGATATTTTGATGAGATGCATGTTGTCTCTCCTCTAGTGGTGTCATGTGAACGTCGACTACATGACACTTCACCATTATTTGGGCCTAGAGGAAGGCATTGGGAAGTAATAAGTAGATGATGGGTTGCTAGAGTGACAGAAGCTTTAACCCTAGTTTATGCGTTGCTTCGTAAGGGGCTGATTTGGATCCATATGTTTCATGCTATGGTTAGGTTTACCTTAATACTTCTTTTGTACTTGCGGATGCTTGCATTAGAGGTTAATCATAAGTGGGAGGCTTGTCCAAGTAAGGACAGCACCCAAGCACCGGTCCACCTACATACCAAATTATCAAAGTACCGAACGCGGATCAGATGATCGCAAGGAAAACTAGCTTGACAATAATTCCCATGTGTACTCAGGAGCGCTTTCCTCCATACAAGAGTTTGTCTAGGCTTGTCCTTTGCTACGAAAAGGATTAGGCCATCTTGCAGCACCTTATTTACTTTTACCTTTTGTCACTTGCTACCAATTACCTTATCACAAAACTATCTGTTACCTATAATTTTAGTGCTTGCAGAAAATACCTTACTGAAAACTGCCTATCATTTCCTTCTGCTCCTCGTTGGGTTCGACACTCTTACTTATCGAAAGGACTACGATAGATCCCCTGCACTTGTGGGTCATAAATCGATATAATGAATTTTAAACAACTAGATGATGAGCATGTTGCACAATCATGGGAAAGGACGAAATTAATGATAAGAAATTGCCCTACTCATGGTTTAAGTTTATGGATATCATACAATTTTTTATCCCAGATTGAATTTTGCATCTAGAAATCTTTTAGATTCAGCCGCGGGGGGTACTTTTATGGAAATCACATTAGGAGAAGCTACTAAACTCCTAGATAATATTATGGTAAACTATTCTAAATAGCATACCGAAAGACCATCTACTAGTAAAAAAGTGCATGCAATTAAAGAAATTAATACTTTGAATGAAAAGATGGATGATCTTATAAAATTAATTGCTAGCAAGGGTTCTTTTATGGTTCCTACTGATATGTCTTTGTCTCTTGCTTGAAAATAATAATGGATCTATGGATGTGAATTTTGTTGGTAGGAACAATTTTGGTAATAACGCGTATAGAGGTAATTTCAACCCTAGGCGTTTCCTAGTAATTCCTCTAATAATTATGGTAATTTCTACAATATTTTTTATGGAAATTATAATAAAATACCTTCTCATCTTGAGGGTACAATTAAGGAATTTATAAATTCCCAAAAGGTTTTCAATACTATGGTAGAAGAAAAAATGCTCAAGATTGATGATTTGGCTAGAAACGTTGATATGATTTATTATGAGATTGATTCTTTGAAATTTAGATCTATGCCACCAAAGCATGATATTAATGAACCTCTAAAAGTTATGCAAGTTTCTATTAATGAGTGCAAGGAAAGAAAGGCTAGGTTGCATGCTAAAAGAGAATTACTAGAAAAGACACATTCTTATTGTTTATGCGATAATAATGACGAAGATCTTAAGATGCTTGGTTTGACTCATGTTGAATCTTTGTTTGATAATATAGATCTTGAAAAATAAGGGATTGGAGATGAGTCAACTTTGGATAAAAGGCGTCCCGATAATTTGGAGAATAAAGATCTTAGTGAAAAAAGTGAAAAAGTGGGATTAGAGAGGTCAAAACCTTAGCTAGCGATGAACCCACTATTTTAGATTAATTATGATAGTTGCTCTTTGATACTACCTCCTTTCCGGTTTATAAGGCATGCGCGTATCCCTAGGTTTATAATTTGACCAATATAAAATAAGTTGTATAGTCTAAAAATTACACCATTAGAAAGTAGAAGATCTGAAGTTTCTAATAATATATTTTTTGTGACAAATAGCTTGTATTATGTTGGTTTATTTGTCAACCTAGATATACGCGCAAGCCCTATAAACCGGAAAAGAGGTAGTAGATTGAATTTTCTTGTTGCAATCCATGTTAAATTCTCCTCATGCTTATAATCAAAATAAGGCTTTTACGAAACATGTTGTTGATGCTATGATGAAATCTTTTGAGGAAAAACTTGAGTTGGAAGTTTCAATCCCTAGAAAACTTTATGATGATTGAGAACCCACTATTAAAATCAAGCTTAAATATTATGAGTGTAATGCTTTGTGTGATTTGGGTGCTAGTG
Source organism: Secale cereale (assembly GCA_902687465.1). Classification (NCBI taxonomy): domain Eukaryota; kingdom Viridiplantae; phylum Streptophyta; class Magnoliopsida; order Poales; family Poaceae; genus Secale; species Secale cereale. The sequence goes on from LR738711.1 coordinate 840,113,314, forward strand.
TTTCAACAATTCGAAAAACTTTATGTGATGTGCTAGGGTTCCATAAACTTAACGAGTGTTCTTTAAATTTGCATCTTGCGGATTCCACTATTAAAAAACCTATGGGAAGGATTAATGATGTTCTTATTGTTGAAAATAGGAATTATGTGCCCGTAGATTCTATTTTTCTTGATATAGATTGCAATCCAACATGCCCTATTATTCTTGGTAGACCTTTCCTTAGATCGATTGGTGCAATTACTGATATGAAAGAAGGAAACATTAGATTTCAATTTCCATTAAGGAAGGGCATGGAACACTTTCCTAGAAGGAATTACCATATGAATCTATTATGAGAGCTGCTTATGTGTTGAATACCAAATATGACAATACTTAGATCTTTGCTTTATGCCTAGCTAAGGGTGTTAAACAATAGCGCTTGTTGGGAGGCAACCCGATTTTATTTTGGTTTTTACTTTTTTCTTGTTGTTCTTGAAATATTTTTCATTTAGCTTCTGGTTATATGTATTTTCCTGTTTTAGTTTATTTTTTGTGCCAAGCAAGATCTTTGGGATAGTTTGGAAGATTGTTGATTTGATTTTGCTGAAAAACAGAAACTTTTGTGTCAAGTGCAGACAGTTCTATAATTCAGTGGAGTGTGGTAATTTTCTGAAATTTTTACACAAGATTTATATACAAATTTTCCACTTGTCCTCATTTTTCAGAATTTTTAGAGTTGCAAAAGTATGCGAAGTTTTCAAAATTCTACAAACTATTCTATTTTTGACAGATTCTGTTTTCATTGTGTTGTTTGCTTATTTTGATGAATGTATGGCTAGTATCGATGTGTATGAACCATGGAGAAGTTGGAATACAGTAGATATAACACTAATATAAAATAAGAATGAGTTTACAACAGTACCTAAAGTGGTTATTTCATTTGTTTTACTAACGGGTCTCACGAGTTTTCTATTGAGTTTTGTGTTGTGAAGTTTTCAAGTTTTGGGTAAAGATTTGATGGACTATGGAATAAGGAGTGACAAGAGCCTAAGATTTGGGATTCCCAAGGCACACCAAGGTAACATTCAAGGAAAACCAATCATCTAAGCTTTGGGATGCCCCGGATGGCATCCCCTCTTTCGTCTTCAATCCATCGGTAAATTTACTTAAGGCTATATTTTTATTCACCACATGATATGTGTTTTGCTTGGAGCGTCTTGTATGATTTGAGTCTTTGCTTTTTAGTTTGCCACAATAATCCTTGTTGTACACACCTTTTGAGAGGGACACACATTAATCGTGAATTTATTAGAATACTCTATGTGCTTCACTTATATCTTTTGAGCTAGGGTAGTTGCTCTAGTGCTTCACTTATATCTTTTTGAGCATGGCGGTGATGTTTATTTTGAAGAAATTTATGAACTCTCATGCTTCACTTATATTATTTGAGAGTCTCTAAACAACATGGTAATTTGCTTGGGTTATGAATTTAGTCTTATTATGATAGGCATCCAAGGGGGGTATGATAAAAATGTTCATAAAGAGCATTTAATATATGAGAAGTTTGATTCCTTGCAATTGTTTTGACATATTAAGATGGTGATATTAGAGTCATGCTAGTAGTAAGTTGTGTGGTTAAAGGAATACTTGTGTTAAGGGTTGTGATTCCCGTAGCGTGCACGTATGGTCTTCTAGTTATGTGATGAAGTTGGAGCGCAATTTATTATTGATTGTCTACCTTTGTGTGAAAGTCAGGGGCATGCGATGGTTAACTCCTACCAACATCCCTCGTAGGAGCATGCGTAGCAGTACTTTGCTTCGAGGGCCAATAAACTTTTTGCAATAAGTATGCGACTTCTTTATTAATTTTGGCATATAATATTTTTATTGGGGCTCACAATCACAAAAGATTTCCAAGATAATGTATTTGCATGTGAAAGTTCTCTCCCTCATACTAATTATTCATGAATTGCTTGTATGACCAATATTGCGATTGTCAAGCCTCAAAATATTTCACTTTATAAACCCAGTGTTAAGCTACCTCTAGGCATGATATGATTTTAACTTCATAACATTCAATTTATTCAAGAATTTACTCATAGGATATAAGTGAAGCACAAGAGTAAATGACAAGCTACTCCAAAAAGATATAAATGAAGATCATGAGCATAATATTTCTTTCTCTAAAATTAATTTAAGTGAAGCAAGAGAGAATTTCTTCAAAAATACTAAAGCACACTATGCTAAAAAAAGATATACGTGAAGCACTAGAGCAACGGTGCCCGAAAAGAGCTTCGTTGACGGGATGTGAATGCTGCTTACCTAGCCTCCCTGGCAACTATTTGATGATTCTATTTTATTTAAAAACTTTCAGATCTAAGTATTTTATTTAAACGGAAAGCAAACAAAATAAAATGACATTTCAAGAATAGCACAACTCATGTGAAGAAGCAAAAACTTAGGATCAACCAATACTAACCGATAATTGTTGATGAAGAAAGGCGGGATGCCTACCGGGGCATCCCCAAGCTTAGATGCTTGAGACTTCTTGAAATATTATCTTGGGGTGCCTTGGGCATCCCCAAGCTTGAGCTTTTGTGTCTCCTTAATTCTTCTCATATCACGGTGTTCTTAAATCTCAAAAGCTTCATCCACACAAAACTCAACAAGAACTCATGAGATAAGTTAGTATAAACCAATGCAAAAACCTTATCATTCTCTACTATAGAAAATCACTAAAATATTATTTAACATTGCATACTAAATTCCTCTGCATATTTAATACTCCTATCCTCAAATAGAATCATTAAACATGCAAACATATGCAAACAATGCAAACATAATAGCAATCTGTCAAGCAATACAGTCTATAATAAATGCAAGAGGATCTATACTTACCTAACTAAATTTATTTTTGAAAATTTAACATACTGTAGGAAATTTATCATCGATTGATGTGCAAAAAGTTTCAACCTTTTATCACATTCTGACTTTTCTCGGGAATTTTTACAACAGCGACAAAGTTTCTGTTTTCAAACACCAACAAATAGACTTGCAAAATAAGCATGGTAAAGGCTATCCTTGACACTTTTATTGAAATAAAAGATACCAAACATTAATATAAATACCAGCAATAAAATTCTAACAAAATAAAATGACGCTCCAAGCAAAACTGATATCATGTGGCGAATAAAAATATAGCTTCAAGTGAGGTTACCAATAATGTTTGAGACAAAAGAGGGGATGCCTTCCGGGGCATCCCCAAGCTTGTATTCCTTGAATATTTCCTTGGGATGCCTTGCGCATCACCAAGCTTAGGGTCTTGCCACTCCTTATTCTCCTCATATCGATATCTCACCCAAAACTTGAAAACTTCAATCACACAAAACTTAACAAAACTTCGTGAGATGGGTTAGTATGATAAAACAAATCATCCACTTGGGTACTGTCAAAGACAAGATTCATAATTGTTCTCGCTCAATTACTACTGTAGCATATCATTTCTACAATTTTATTGATCAATATAAGCCATAGAAACTAGAAAACAAGCAAACTATGCATTGAAAATAGAATCTGTCAAAAACAGAATAGTCTGTAATGATCTGGACAACCACAATACATATTCAACTCTACAAATTCGGAAAAATTTGGACAACGTAGGCAATTTGTATATCAATCACATGTCAAAATTTCAGCTAATTATCACGTTCCAGTGATTTATTTTATATTCTGCACTGCACGTAAAACTTTCTGTTTTTGCACATAATCAAATCAACTACCATCCACACTATCCCAAAGGCTTTACTTGGCACTTTATTGAAACAAAACATGTAAAACATGATTACTACAGTAGCTTAACCATGTGAACATACAAAAACAGTAGGTATAAGTGTTGGGTTGTCTCCCAACAAACGCTTTTCTTTAATGCCTTTTAGCTTGGTATGATGATTTCAATGATGCTCACACAAAAGATAAAGATTGAAACACAAAGAGAGCATCATGAAGAATATGACTAGCACATTTACGTCTAACCCACTTCTTATGCATAGGGATTTTGTGAGCAAACAAAATATGGGAGCAAGAATCAACTAGCATAGGAAGGCAAAACAAGCAAAACTTCAAGATTTTCAACACATAGAGAGGAAACTTGATATTGTTGCAATACCTACAAGCATATGTTCCTCTCTCATAGTAATTTTCAGTATAATCATGAATGAATTCAACAATATAGTCATCACATAAATCATTCTTTTCATGATGCAAAAGCATAATTTTTTTGCTACTCTCCACAGAAGCAAATTTATTCTCATGAATAGTGGTGGGAGCAAACTCAACAAAATAACTATCATGAGAATGAAAATTAAAGTCATGATGACAAGTTTCATGGTTATCATTATTCAATATAGCATACATAGATAGCAACTTTGTTATCATAGTCAATTGAAACATCTTCCAAAGTAGTGGATTCATCACTGAATAAAGTCATGACCTCTCCAAATCCACTTTTATCAATATAATCATCATAAATAGGAGGCATGGTACCATTATAACAAATTTCCACATCAAATCTTAGGGGGCTAAAAATATCATATTCATCAAACATAGCATCCCCAAGCGCATGGCTTTGCATATCATTAGCATCATGGATGTTTAAAGAATTCATACTAACAATTGCAATCATGCTCATCATTTATGCCAAACTTTTTATAGCATTCTTCTTCTAACAATTGAGCACAATTTTCCTTTCCATAATTTTCACGAAATACATTATAAAGATGAACAATATGATGCATCCTAAATTCCATTTTTTGCAGTATTCTTTTACAAACCAAACTAGTGATAAAACAAGAAGCTAAAAGATTCGATTGCAAGATCTAAAGATATACACACACCTCGCCGGCAACGGTGCCAGAAAAGAGCTTGATGTCTACTACACAACTTGTTCTTGTAGACTTGTGTTGGGCATCCAAGCGCAGAGTTTTGTAGGACAATAGCAATTTTCCCTCAAGTGGATGACCTAAGGTTTATCAATATGTGGGAGGTATAGGAAGAAGATGGTCTCTCTCAAACAACCCTGCAACCAAATAATAAAATTTCTCTTGTGTCCCCAACACACCCAATACAATGACAAATTGTATAGGTGCACTAGTTCGGCGAAGGGATGGTGATACAAGTGTATATGGATAGTAGATATTGATTTTTATAATAGTAACAATAAAAAACAGCAAGGTAGCAAGTGACAAAAGTGAGCACAAACGGTATTGCAATGCTTGAAAACAAGGCCTAGGGTCCGCACTTTTGCTAATGCAATCTCTCAACAATGCTAACATAGTTGGATCATATGATTATCCCTCAAAGTTCAATAAAGGATCACTCTAGAGTTTGTATTAGCAGAGAACAAAAGATAGAAATTATTTGTAGGGTACAAAACCACCTCAAAGTTATTTTTTCTGATCAATTTATCCTAGAGTTCGTACTAAAATAACACAAAGCTATTATTTCCGATCAATCTAACCAAGAGTTTGTACTAAAATAACACCATATGACACACATTAACCAACTCTAATGTCACCTAGATATTCCAATGTCACCACAAATATCCATGAGTTGATTCTACGATATGCATCAAATAACTTCATAATCATAATATTCAATTCACACAAAGAACTACAAGGAGACCCCAATGTATCTATCAGAGAAAAGATAATAAAACCATGCATCAACCCATATGCATAGGTTACCCCAATGTCACCGCTGGAATCCGCAAGTTGAGTGCCATAACATACATCAAGTGAATCAATATGATACCCCATTGTCACCACGAGTATTCAATTGCAAGACATATATCAAGTGTTCTCAAATCTGAACATTCAATCAAACATGACGAAACTTCAAAGGGTAAGGATTCAATTCATCACAACAAGAATAGAGAGGGGAGAAACATCATATGATCCATCTATGTTAACAAAGCCCAAGATATATCAAGACTGTGACATCTCGAGATCGCGCGAGAGAGAGAGATTAAACACATAGCTACTGGTACAAACCCTCAGCCCCGAGGGTGGAATACTCCCTCCTCATCATGGTGGCCGCCATGATGATGAAGATGGCTACCGGTGATGGTTTCGCCCTCCGGCGGAGTGCCGGAAAGGGCTCTAGATTGGACCTCATGAACTACATAGCCTTGCGGTGGCGGAACTTCTAATGCAGGTCTACCCCGAAGGGTTTCGGAATATTTGGGAAATTATAGGGTAAAGAGTGTTGGAAATATGCCCTAGAGGCAGTAATAAAATGGTTATTATTATATTTCCTTGTTCATGATAATTGTTTATTGTTCATGCTTTAATTGTATTATCCGGAAACAGTAATACATGTGTGAATACATAGACCACAACATGTCCCTAGTAAGCCTCTAGTTGACTAGCTCGTTGATCAATAGATGGTTACGGTTTCTTGACCATGGAAATTGGATGTCATTGATAACGGGATCACATCATTAGGAGAATGATGTGATGGACAAGACCCAATTCTAAGCCTAGCACAAGATCGTGTAGTTCGTATGCTAAAGCTTTTCCAATGTCAAGTATCCTTTCCTTAGACCATGAGACTGTGCAACTCCAGGATACCGTAGGAGTACTTTGGGTGTGCCAAACGTCACAACGTAACTGGGTGGCTATAAAGGTACACTACGGGTATCTCGAAAAGTATCTGTTGGGTTGGCACGAATCGAGACTGAGATTTGTCACTCCGTATGACGGAGAGGTATCTCTGGGCCCACTCGGTAAGACATCATCGTAATGAGCTCAATGTGACTAAGGGGTTGGTCACAGGATGATGTGTTACGGAACGAGTAAAGAGACTCGCCGTAACGATATTGAACAAGGTATCGGTATACCGACGATTGAATCTCGGGCAAGTACTATACCGATAGACAAAGGGAATCGTATACGGGATTGATTGAATCCTTCACATTGTGGTTCATCCGATGAGATCATCGTGGAACATGTGGGAGCCAACATGGGTATCCAGATCCCGCTGTTAGTTATTGGCCGGAGAGATGTCTCGGTCATGTCTGCATGATTCCCGAACCCGTAGGGTCTACACACTTAAGGTTCGATGACGCTAGGGTTATAGGGAATGTATGTACGTGGTTACCGAATGTTGTTCGGAGTCCCGGATGATATTACCGACGTCACGAGGAGTTCCGGAATGGTCCGGGGGTAAAGATTTATATATGGGAAGTCATCATACGGTCACCAGAAT